>CM031235.1:334636991-335362818 GCA_018340775.1 Taxus wallichiana var. yunnanensis | reverse complement strand
GTGTACTTCGTTCGATTACGTATTGCTGAGCCTTGGAAGTCCGGGCGAATAGGTAGGTTGAGGCCTTAGGTTGGGGCGAATAGGTGAATTGAGCCTTAGATCCCAGGAGCGAAAAGTGGGAGGATTAAAGACGCTTAGTCGGCCGAATAGGTAGATAGAGGCAGCCTTAGTGGGCAAATAGAGTGACGAGCCTGCAGTCGAGCGAATAAGTAGAGTGGAGGCCTTAAGTGGAGCCAAATAAGTGGTCAAAGGAGCCTTGGGTCGGGCCGAATGGGTGAGTTGAGCCTTAGAGTCGAGGCGAAAAAAGGTAAATTAGAGACCTTAGGCCGAGTAAGATGGAGTAGTGGAGGCCTTGGAGTGGGCCGAATCAAGTGGGTTGAGGCCTTGGAGTCGGGCAGATCAGTAGCCGTTGAGCCTCTAAGTTGGGCGAATAGGTAGGTCGAGGCCTCGGTCGGGCCGAATAGGGTAGGCTGGGAGGCCTTGGTCTGGGCCGAATAGGACAGTGGCCTTGTAGGCCTCAGTCGAGGCCGGACGAAGTGAACAAATGAAAGTGCAAGCAGTGAGGGATAGAGGCGTTAGTGGTGAAAAAAGAGGCAAGGAGTAAATAATGTGGAAAGAATGGGTGAAAGCAGTAGGTAGGTAACAGGTATGTCGATTCTCCAGCATGACCGATACATTTAAGCAGGACCGATAACGGTTCCTTGGTAAAATGAAACCGATATCTATCGGTGAAAGCCGAAAAAACTATAAAAAGAAAAATACGGAGCACATGTCATTGTCACTTTGTTATTTGCAAAACCAAATCGACTTGTCTCGACGTGGAGAGTTGAGATTCAGGCTCGATTGAGTGAGGTGGAGCTATAGTATCAAGTGGCTGAGAGTCGATAGTGGGCCCGATTAAGGAGGAGGCAGAGAAATGATTCGGGGTCTGGGACCCAGCAGAATCAGGATCGGGAGCCATGGCATAGGCAAGAGGAGCCGGAGGCTTTGACCAGCCGGGACCGCCACCGCCCATCCCACCACGACGACGTGTCGTCGTGGGTAGATTCGAAACTCTTTAATTTGGTGATTTGGTTGTATTATGCTAATTGGGGGTTTGGGTAGGAATTAACCTTTTTAGGAAATAATGAGAAAATGGAAATGATTTGAAAAAGGAGAGGGTAGATAGGCTGATAGGCTAAGGTGGGTAGTGTGGGTAAGTTTTTTAGGGTTTTGGGTGGGTAGATGGGTAGAAATAGGTAAAAATGGGTTTTGGGGGCCGCATGGGGTTCGGCTCGGAGAGGACAAGTGACCGATGCTCGGTCACTGAAGATGCACCGGCACTTGGCCGCACAATTTTAGGGAAAGGAAGACTTGTTGGTGACCGCCGTGGCCATGTATCACAAGGCCGAGTAGCTTGTATGTTTTTCGGGTTTAGGTTGGGTCATGGGTGGAGTGGGGGTTGGGTCAGGTTGGTTGTTTTGGGTTTTGGGTTGGGTTGTGGGTGGGAGTGGGGGTTGGGTTAGGGGTGGAGAAGGGTTAGGTGTGGGGTTAGGTTTGGGTTTTGGGTTGGGTTGTGGGCCTCGGTGTGGGGGTTGGGTTAGGGGTGGAGAAGGGTTAGGTTGTGGGTTTTCGGGTTGGGTTGGGTTTGGTGTGCAGGGGGTTGGGTTGGGTTGGTTGTTTTGGGTTTTTGGGTCAGGTTGGTTGTTTTGGGCTCAGAGGGTGGTAGGTCAGTTAGAGGGGGGCCAGAGAGTCAGGTGGTATGGCTCTGGGATAAAAAGGGGTGTTTAGATGATAAAGTAGATGTTGTAATAAAGAGTAGGTCCAAGGATGTGGGCCTGGTTTCCTGAGGCAGCACGCGCTGCCATTGACGATGTGGATAGGATGCCCCTGGCCAAGCTGGGTGCGGATGAGGCCACATCACGTGATCTCGCGGCTCATTGGGCCATCATGCGTGAGGTGGACTCGGTGGAGTCCGGAGGTACAGAGCGATAGAGAGATCACACAAACGATGGTTGCCTCTACTGAGAGATGGGATCCTGCGACTCAATGTGTTCCATCTCCGACCGGGAGATGACCGTCACATCGAGGATGTGTATCGCATCCTTCTGCTACCTATCGAGGGAGAGGCGCCTTCCGTAGATTCAAAGATGCCATGCATGTTAAGACTGCATATGTGCGAGGTTTTGGGATGCACCGCGCCATCGACCTACGCATAGCGCGAGTATCTGCACAGTGACATGTACCATGCGCATCGACACGAGACACGACCGGGCCGTGTTGATGATGGTTGGGATCACCCGCTTTCGCCTCCCGAACTCGAGGGAGGCCGCTCACGAGCATTGATGGGGGTACTGGGCTGGAGATGGTGGAGGAGCACACCTGTTGACGCTGGGCACCCAGATATCTGCAATTATACAGGAGCTATGGGGGCTATCGCCGAGGAGGTGATTTGGTATTTTTTCTACATTTTTGTGCATTGTTGGGCATACATGAGCACATCGTATGCATCAAAGCCAAGAGGGTTACCCCAAAGCCTGTGGCCACAGTCATATACCGATATGGCTTTCGTGAGGTGGTTGGGGGTCGGGCCACCACAGCGCTATGGCAATACAGTCGGGATGTGGAATACTATGACATTTGCTAGAGGGCCTTACAGTGAGTAGACAGCCTGCACGGAGACCCACAGAGGTCACCATCCCGGCAGAGGAGCCCGCTACAAATAAGGCCTAATCCAAAGACACATTTCGGATAAGCAGAGATGATCGAGGCCAGGAGAGTACGAGCGATATCCCCGGGAGAGGGTACGCAGTAGATGGGGTCGCGACAGACGAGCCACCTCCCGCTCCTCAAGACAGAGAGATGATGTAGAGGCCCCACCGCTCGCACTACTGCCTTTGATCCAGATCATTGGGCAGCAGAGAGGCCAGCAGTGAGGGTGTAGATGATGTTGGTGCACGGAGCATACAGGTGTGGTGGGTCAAGCAGAGAGAGCAGCAGATAGTACGCCTACACAAATGTGACTTGGCACGCAGTGATAAAGGAGAGAGAGATCAGCTCTGTGGGTTAGAGTGCAAGCTTATAGGCAAATGAATTGCAGCAAAGTAACGTATAGGTGTCTTACGTAGGCGACTAGCCCAGTTCAAAGACAAAGACAGTAAAGACACCACACAAGTGACCTGGCAACGCACAAAAATGCAGTACAGTGCAGCATGTGACAGAAAATTAAAGTGTACTCAATTAAAAGACCACCACCAGAAAGTATGTACACCACAAACTTCAGGCACAGTAGTGCACAAAGACACAGTACCACACAAATTACAGCAGTACCACCAAAGGCACCAAAGACAGCATCGGTGGGGCACTCGGGCAGAGGGTGTCGAGGACCAGCCCCAGCACCTACTGGTGGCTCGAGCTGCGTTACATGGAGGCTGTGAGCGGAGGCCCGATACTATCAGGATATTCTTGATGGTACGGGCGATTATCAGCCCTACGCGGCACATGTGGGAGCAGAGACCTCCTGAGCCGAGGTCTCAGTGAGGCGCAGCCTGTGCACTGGTGGGTCCGTCACAGTGTGAGGCGCGAGAGGCACCACAGGGACCAGCCGGGAGAGGTGCCGAGGGATGGTGGGGAGAGCCGAGGGATCCCAGACATGGTTTTTGTATTTAGAGATGGGCACCGGGTCGGTCACGTAGGAACCTAGGGGTATTGAGCAGAGGCCTGCATGCCTATGTATTATTCATGTATTTATTTATTCATTTATCAGTATACCACCGCGAGCCGAGTAGGGTCAGATAGTGGATACAGGTCTCGCGAGCCGAGTATATAGCTATTTTGATATGAGTGGACCGGCCTGCAAGCCGAGTCGAGATTTTTTTCGACAGCTTATTACGGCTCCTCATGTGCCAAGTTGTATGATGAGATCACAGAGGCCCATGTAGGGCACATTGTATTTTGAAAACTTCAGATATATATAGAGATGATGTTTTGATCCACATGCGCTGGTTCAAAATGTGTTTAAATATTTTGTTAATGGTTGGTAATATATAGTAATGTGTGATGAGTTTAATTGACATGTTGATAGATGGATGATGTCGATGTTTTTGTTTTTTTTTGTACGTATATATGAATGTCATGTTATGTGATGAATTGGTGGTTTGTGACATTGTGATATATGTAACCTGGATGAGTCGATCCAAATGATGTATAGATTGGATAGTTTCTTGATATCCGTAGTTGATGGTTTGTGTATTTGTATAAAATAAATGATGTTAATGAAATTATGATGCTATGTGTGGTGGATGAATAAATGTGGTAAATTGTGTTGTGTATGCAGGAAAAGAGGCGGGCGACAAAAATTTAGGTGAGAAATGAAGAAAAGAACGCCGTTGAGAAAAGATAGGGTGTAACCGATATCGTTAGGGAACCGATATCAGGTAAGTTTAATAGACCGATATCGAGGTTAAGTAACCGATACGGTTATTTAGTATGAGCTTTTCTAAAAGCAGTAAAAGCTAGGTGGCAACTTAAGTTTTAATTTTAGAGCCATGCAAGAGGTTAAATACGCTGAAGGCGACGCTTTTGACGATCGAGACAGTATTTGCATGAGAGATTTGGGTGATAAGAAAAAAGAGACAGGAAATTGCATGAGAGATTTGGGTGATAAGAAAAGAGATTGGGAAGGTGAATGCGATCTGAGATTCAGAAAGTAGAAAGGCGAATTTGAAAAAGGTGGTAATAATGGCAGAACGAGGAGAAGCATCCGCAGAAAGGGGGACAAGAGGGAAGACAAGGACCACCTCAAGCTGCTGCAACCCAAGAGGTATCAGCTTGTTTGTGATTTAACTACTGCATGTTTTGGGAATGAGCTAGAGGAGAATAGGTAAGTAGATATGAGAAAGACAACATGATAGCCTGGGGTATAGATGAGGTGAGTGTTATGGGGTAGGTAATTCAGTGGTTTTGGGTATGTCTCATTGTATATAGGAAGGAATAAACGATCAATTTATTGTCGTAGGTGGTTGTTTTTAGGGAAGGTGTATGTAATCGATAAAGTGGACCGGTAATGTTAGGAGAACCGGGTATCGTTACTTCGAACCGATACCGCTATGTATAACCGATACCTACATCGGAGGAATTTCGAATGTTTGAAAAACCCTGACGGATTGAATGGTTGTTTGTTGTTTTGGTGTATGCAGGCAGAGGCAGGGTTGAGGATGAATGATAGTGTGCCAGCGCTGTTGTCACGAATCCGAGCGGATGTAACACCAGCGGAATGGACATTGATAAATCGTTTGGGGTTAAGTGGAATCTGTTATTATTCACGAATCGCACGTAACCATGGTATGTTACAGGCGTTGATTGAGAGATGGAATCCGAGACAAATACCTTCTATCTGCCAACAGGTGAAATGACAGTAACATTGGAAGATGTGTTCCGTATTTTGAGACTCCCTATTACAGGAGAACCAGTATATCAGGCACTACCTAGCGCGGCACGGGGAGTGATAACCGCAGTATTTGGTCCATACGCACGAGATTTGACACAGCGAGGTTTATCCTTTACGTATGGGGTAATGTATGCAGCACACCCTGAGGAGACAAGGTTAGCAGTGATATTAATGATAGTGGTAGGGTATTATGCATTACCGAGGGCAGAAGGAGGAAGATTTCCAAAGGCATTGATGTGTGTTATCTGGGAGATGGTAGAAAGGAACGCATTGCGTTTGCGTGGGCACCTGCATATTTAGCGAGCTTACACAGGGGTTTATGGGCTTGTAGGCGAAATCACAGATCGACACCTTGGATTGCTCATACTTATTAGCTTTGTTGGGCCTATGAGCACATTGTTTGTGTGACCGTCAAAGCCAATCCTCCGGTAGAGAGACCGGAGAATCACAGAGGTTGGGATTGAGACATTTATGGGTCCAAAGGCGAGTAACAAGAGGCAAGATCTCGGCCGTGACGGGTGACATTGAGTATTACAGCGTATGGGAGAGAGTGAGTGTTGCGGATATCTATTGGAGGCCTTACGGGAACTATATGGTAACAGAGAGCATAGGCCGAGGAGTTAAGGGTGGCAGAGCGAATGAGGTGGATCGGAGGCACAAAGCCGAGTGAATATGAGAGGATTCCTATAGATCGCATGCGCATTGACAATTTAGATTTGTGCCAGAGATATACCCCGGCTTATAGACCATATATGAGGATCGACGCAGAGGCAAGACTCTCACCTCCCCAGCCCAACCTCCGGAAGGTCCTCAAGAGGTAGCACTTGCCGATCGCAGAGGTAATGGACGCAGAACGATAGAGGCCTATAGATTATGGTGGGCGAGTGGAGCTGCGAGGTATACGTGATTGTCCCGACATAGCATTTGTGATTACAAGAGAGAGGATCGTCTGCAAAGCATTTAGTTCAGCAGCTCCAAACGCAGTGAATGAGACAAGAAGATTGTTAGTGGTTCATGAGTCACGAGCGGCGAGACTAGAGGCTGGAGTTCTCCATGCAAGAGGGCGTATTCATATGTTACACGGAGAGATTGGCGAGATCGGTGGGGCGATGTACCAATAGCCGTGGTACCTTTGAGGACAGAGAGGCCCGGCGAGAGGGTCGACGATCACGATCATCACCTAGTTCGGGATGAGGCGTGAGGGTCCGAGTAAATGTTAGCAAGGTATAAGAATAAATAAGAGTACCGACTCCGCGTGTCGATGATAGAGAAGATGTATTTGTTTAACATATAAATAAAACGAGATATGTATGTTGATTTGAGTTATAATAATAAGAATGTTTTTCGTTTTGACTTTCGGTGTTTTGAAAAAGGATAAAGAGGAATGTGATTAAATAGAAATACACAAAAATATTTATATTTACCACACATGATAGGTTATGGTAGGGGATGGTCGAGCTAACCTTGGGAGATCCTATGTCTCCGAAGTGCTGCCTACATAGCCCATTGCACAAAGCAAGGAGGGGCCTCAGACCGATGTAGTTCTCCCTTAGGATCAGGGAGAGGCGAATTCAGGCAATTTGGTACGGTTTAGGCAATTGGTTGGTTGGTAAAAATATTAAGATTGGTAAAGGTAAGGTTGATGGTGTTGGTAATGAATTGGTGATGTTGTAAAAGGTATAAGGGAAGCGAAAGTTAGCCTACCCAAGTAGAAGGGAACCATGTCCTGATTAAGGTCAACACACAATCCTAGATGCGAGGCAAAGCAGAAAGAATGCTCCGTAGGTGAAAAGAGCTAAACAAACCACACAACGTAGAACAAGCTTGGAGCCCTAGGTACCGTGCATAGACGAGAAGTCAATCGGTGAAAAGAGTTGTGTGATCACAATATATCAAGCGTACATTACGTCCCTTGAGTTGAAACAAATGGTGAGGTGAGGTGGATGATATAGTGCAAGCAGACGGAGAACTTATTACAAAGTGAGTGTTCTAACGAAAGAGAACCTACCCTAAATAGACAAGTCCATGACTCAAAAGTTCTTTTGAATGAGGCTTTATTTTATTGAATGTGTAGACCGATCGATGCGGGAAGTCTCACAAGGGATATTGATTGTATTATTCTTGAGGTCTTCACGAAGCTTATCAATGCGAGAAGCTTCGATAAAGCTTGACGTGTGTATATAGCTGTCCTTCGAGGAGCAATGGGCCTATTTATTAGCGAATATGATCAGTAATGCATATGCTGTCTCTGGGGAGCCGATCTATATATAATAGAAAAATAGTTCGGCATATATTTGTCCTTCGAGAGGAGCTATATTTAATTTAGATGACTAGATGTTCTTTTGGCGTGAAGCATCTAGTTTAGTAGGAAGTTTGACTCAAGAAAATCCCATAAGAATACGGCTTATTTTAATACTTTGAAGTCATGGACTAGACTAAAAAGGGGAAGGCATCATCAAGGGGAGGTGAGAATCAAACTATGTGAGCTTGATTGTTATTATGAGGTGTAGGAAACAGAGTGTATGTAGTGGTAAGTGAGCTCAAGGGACGAGCGACAGGTAGATAAGAAGTGATATAACACTAATTTCAATAGTAGAATGGTCAAAGATGTAAGGCATTAAGGGGCTCAGGCTCAGGTTTACCATTAAGCGAAGCTAAACGATAAGTACCAGATCCATAGGTGTGAGTGATTATATAAGGCCCAATCCAATTGGGAGCAAATTTTCCACGTTTGCTCTTTTCTAGTTTGGTTACATGTTGATTCTCTTTGAGGACAAGATCACCAACCTTAAAGGTACGCTCATGAAGTCGCTTATCATAAGCACGTTTAATGCGTTTTTGATAGATTTGAAGGTGATCAAGAGTCAAGATGGCGTTCATCAAGAAGCTCCACTGGGCTAACCGCTCTTGGCGGAAATCATCGTTAGTGAGAATATCCCAAGAGATATTCTAAGGGAGGGTATTTGTATTTCGAGAGGCAAAACAGCCTCAGTACCGTATACCAAAGAAAAAGGTGTGGCATTAGTAGAGGTATGAATGCTAGTACGATAAGCCCAAAGGGCAAAGGGAATGTGATCGTGCCAATTTCTTCCGGATTCATTGACAACTTTCATGAGGATTTTGGTTAGTGTTTTATTAGAGGACTCGGCTTGCCCATTGGCTTGTGGATAGTAAGGTGATGAGAAACTAAGTTTGATACCAAAGTTGTCACAAAGGTCTTGCAACAACTTGTTTTGAAATATTTTCCATTATCTCGTTATCGTGCGATGAGGAACACCAAAACGGCATGATAATGTGGTGGTTAATGAACTCGACAATTTTTTTTTTTGATTGAAATGAGTGGAATAGCCTCCACCCATTTTGTGTAATATTCGGTCGCTGTGATTATCCAACGGTGACGTTGTGAGGTCGGGTGAATCTCACCAATACGGTCTAAACCCCATTGTGAGAAGGGCCAAAGATCTTGAGCGATCCGGGAGCGGGTGGCTAGGAGTATGTTAAAGGTTGGCATGTTATTGACACATAACACAACGCTTAACATATTCAGTAGCAAATCGTTATTGAGAGTAGGCCAATAATAACCAAGGCGAAGGATTCGTTTGGCCACGGCAGAAGGCATTTGAAATGTCCACCACAAATACCGTCATGGACTGTTGGATGGTATGAGTGGCCTCCGCGCCAGATTAGACGGCGAAGGAGGATGCCATCAAAGCCACGTTTATAGAGGAGTCCCCCATGACAACATAACGCGAAACACTTTTAAGAAAATCACGTTTGCCATTACTAGTAAGGTCGAGTGGGAGGACAGAGATTGTAAGGTAGTCGTGAAATTGGTGGTACAGGGTATCCTGCGAACTAGTAGACACAAGTATTTATCATACAAACTACCAGGGGTTGAATAGGATGGTGTAAAAAGTTGCTTTGGACCACAATGAATAATTGAGTCGGTTGGTGCAGGCGGGAATTTGCGAGGCTAGGCAAGCCATAGTGTCCATAAATTTGTTAGTGGAGCGTGGAATGGTTTATATAGAATAGTGAGTAAATAAGGCTAGAAGTGAATCCACGTAGTGTTTGTATTTTGAAGTTCCTCGTTTTTGCATTGGTAGACGCCCATAACTTGATTGACTACCAATTGAGAGTCGCCAAAAATGTTGATAGATTTGATGCCTAAGTATAACGCAACTTGGAGACCCAGAACAAGGGCCTCGTATTCCGCTGTATTATTAGTGCAAGGGAAATCGAGTCAGAATGAAAGAGGCATAGGTTCAGCATCGAGAGGAATGAGAACAACGTCGGCTCCTCCGCCGTGGTGGCATTTAGATCCATCGAAGAAGAGGGTCATTGGGTACGACTCCTCCGTGAGGGAAAGAGTAGCGATGAGTTCGTCGGAAATGTGAAATTGGTAAATTGTTCCCGGAGTAAAGGAGCTTCGCAAGTTGGTCTACGATGGTTTGTCCTTTGATTGATTCCTCTGGTGGACAAACTCAAGGTCGAGGTTGGCGAGAAGCATGAGCCATCCGGCAATGCATTAGTTCAGATGAGGTTTGGCATACATGTAATGGATGGGGTCTCAGACATTGGTGATGACGAAAGTCTTGTGATTTAGAAGGTAGTGTCAGAGTTTGGTGGCCACGAATGATAGGGCTAGGCATAACTTTTCTATATGTGTGTACCTAGTCTCATAGTCCACCAAAGTACGACTTATATAATAAACGGCTTGTTCGCGATTCTCAGAGTCACGATGTGCAAGCATGGCTCCTACAGCGTGGTCGGTGGCGGAAAGGTAAAGGTAGAAAGGGCGGTCGTCTTGGGGTGGGATAAGCACGGGTGGCTGCAAGAGATAGGATTTGAGAGCTTCGAAGGCTTGGTGACATTCTTCGCTCCATTGGAATGCAATATCCTTTTTAAGGAGGTGATGGAAAGGTTGACATCGATCCGAAAGTTGGGAGATGAAACGTCGGATAGATTGGAGCTTACCTTGTAAACTACGCAATTGTTTGAGATTTTTGGGTGGGGGCATTTCTAGGATAGCTTTGACTTTAGATGGATCGACCTCAATGCCACGCAAAGAGACGATAAAGCCAAGAAGTTTTCCCGAAAGAACACCAAAGACACATTTCTTTGGTTGAAGGTGGACAGAATATTGTAACAGGCGATCAAAAATAATGGTTAAAACATCGAGATGTTCACTACGATGTTTAGACTTGCCGAGAAGATCGTCGACATAATCTTCAAGGATAGTGTGCATAATGTCATGAAAAATGTAGGTCATAGCCCGCTGATAGGTAGCACCGGCATTCTTAAGGCCAAACGGCATGACACGATAACAGAAGGTTCCCCAAGGAGTTATGAAGGCGATTTTGTGTTGATCGGCGAGGCAACCAAAATTTGGTCAGTATCTGAAAAGCCATCCATGAGAGAGAGCATCTCATGACTGTAGTTAGATCAACAAGTTGGTCAATGCTAGGTAAGGGAAGTCATCCTTAGGGCAAGCGAGGTTAAGATCCCCTAGAATCTGCGGCATATCAGAAGTCCCCCTGTGCCGCTTTAGTGGAGTGCGATGTTAGAAATCCATTGAGGATAGTCGATAGGCAAGATGAAGGAAACAAAGGAGTCGTTGGAGCTCCTCTTTGACCAAGAGAGCAATGCGTGGATGTATTTTCTCAATTTTGTTTGACTGGTTTGGAATCGGGGTTTAGGGTGATGTTATGGGACAGCAATGGTAGGATCAATTCTGGCATGTCGGCGTAAGACCATGCAAAAGTTTGATTGAACACGGAGAAAGGTAGTAAAGGCGGCTTGTTCGATGTGTTAAGGGATTGTCCAATCTTCACAATGTGAGGATCCTCCTCCGTGTGGATGTTGATTTCTATGGTAGATTCATTCAAAGCAGGGTTTGGGTTTGGATGGTAAGGCTCGTTGAATATAAGAATCATCCGCGCAAGGTAAGTGAGGATGGAGTCGTCATCCTGGCATTCAACAACATTAATCAAAGGTGAATCCTCTTCGATCATGTCTGGATACAGAAGGGGAAGAGAAGATGGGTCCTCATTATCGCGTTGATAAGTGAGAGGACCTATGAAGATAGCATTTATGAAAAAAAAAAGTTAGGAGGGATGGATTCAGGGTCTATAGATTCTGTGGGTGATGATGGCAAAGTGGGTGATGATGGTTTGGTAGGGGCGACGTCTTCTTCTTCCAGGATACAGCTGACAGGAGGTGTCTCCTGTGTAGGTGTTTCGGGAAAACCGAGACCACTGCGATCATTATGTTTACGGGTAGTCACGGGAATGAGTGTATGTCGGCCTTGTTCGTAAAGGCCAAAACCAAAGCCTTTCCACGCACAGCGAGTCAAGAAGGTGAGGGTGAAACGACGATTTGTCAAGTATTGAAAATCGGATTGGAAAGGAACCACACCAAGAGGAGGTTCAGGGGTAATGGAGGATGCGTCAACACCCCCATACGTTAGGTTAGTGCGGCAATGGGGTGGTCCGTAAGAGATTATCTCCCCCACGCGACGGTCGTAGGTGGGATGTGCATGTAATTGTCCGTACTCCTGCGGGGTAGGGAAAGAACTAACGTTATATAAAGCGGTACTCCCTCAGCGTAAGGCGCGGCAAAACATCTACTAAGGGGTCGAGGTTGGAATGTTCAGGCTGCGGGAAGGGAAGTGGTTTTTGCGATGGTGGTTTCATCCAAGGCGTAGGCGCGGTTGAGGTGAATGGTTGAGGTACATTTGAGGAGGATGGTTGGGTTGAATGTATGGGTGTCTTGATTGGTATAAGCACATCGTTAGGGCGGTATAACATATTGCAGGTTTTAAAGGGGGGAGGGTCAGCTTTTACGGTGTAGGACTTCCCCTCGTACTCAAATTTTATGCATCTATGTAATGTTGAGGGAACGCATCCCATGGCTCGGATCCAAGGACGACCCAACAATATATTATATTGGAACTCTCCCTCCAAGACATAGAAGAGTTCGGGTAAAGTACGTGGTCCTACGCGAATGTTGAGGATCACGGTGCCTAAGGTAGAAGTAATAGCGTCATTGAATGACCGCAACATGATGGGGTTGGCACACATGCAACTAGAAGGGATATTCATTTGTTGGAAGGCTTTTGAAGAGATGATGTTTAGGCTAGCGCCCCCGTCAATCATAACCCGACGTACTCGAATGTCCCGGACGTAAGCGGAGATGAAAAGGGCAGGGTCAGGGTCTTCTGTACCAAAGTCGACAATTTCATCTTCCGAGAAACTAACTGCAGCGGCTTGTTGTACCGAGACAGAAGTGGTGGGGGAGATGGATTGTTTGGTGAGAGAAGCAACGTGATTGGGTGTTAGAATGGAGGCGACAGGCAGGGTTTCATTAGGTAAAACCTCTATCCCTTGAAGGATCTCAACGAGAGCTTGTCGATGAGATTCAGAAGTCTGAATGAGATCATACAATGTCATTTTTACGGGTGATTGGTGAAGCTGTTTAATCATATTTCGGTGGGCAATGCCATTAGAGACGGGATAGGCGGGTCCGCGAATGACCACTTTAGGTGGTGGTGCAATCGGGATGTTTGACGGAGAAAGAGATGCCGCAGGTGTGTTTTCTTTTGCTTTCCCATTGTTTTTCTGCCCTCGAGTAGCGACACTAATCATATTAATCTCGTAGACCTGAGATGAGGAAGATGGTTGGGATAACTCATGGTCTTCAAGAGGTGGGGTTGTAATAATGATAGATCTTGGTGAGGCGGGGACAGATGGTATAGGAGAGGGAATGGAAACTAAAGGTCTCTCCCTTCGTAAGTTGTCTTTCTTAATCTTTCTATCCGGGAGAGGTGACTGACGAAGGATGGTTTTTAGAGCTTTGCATCCCTCCACATCATGTCCTGGTGTGCGGTGATAAGCACAGATTTTAGACTCATCGTAACCCATAGGTCGGGGTTTAGACGGGTCATAAGGTCTAAGTGGAGGTAGGGAAATGGTCGCATTCTCCACCAACATAGCAAGGATTTTGGCGTAAGATCCTTTGAGTGGGTCAAAATCGGAAGAGGATGAGGGTATTGGTTGTGCGGGTTTTGGTAATGTTTGGGCGTGGTTGGTTCGCACGGGTGGTGGTTTAGCCGAGGGGTGTTGATACGTGGTTTTCACTAAACGTGATTTCTTTGGCGCAGAAGCTATGTTGGATGATGAGGCCACAGATGATGTGGTATCAGAAAACAACCAAGGGAAATAGGAGTGACTGAAAATAAATCTTTTGATGATGGAATTTGTTTAGGGTTGATAGGTGGACGAGATACGCGAGTGATGGTGTTCTTTATACCTGGAATTTCGTATGGGTGCGGAAGGCGTAGGTTGTTTTGAAGAAAACGCAGGAGGTATGATATATTGATGTAAGGTAGAGGGATGGGGTCCCAATATGGAAGGTAGGTATGACGATGATGGTTTTGATTGTGATAGGGGCACGGATTGAGTTTGTCTCCTAGGTGGCGGGGTGGATTTATTTTTGGATAGATCGAGTCGCTTAAAGGCGGGTGCGTTAGACCTGGGCACTTTGGTGAGGTCCTGCGTAGGGGAAGATCCGGTTAAGTTGATAGAAGTGGACGGGGCATTTGGTAGAGGTGAGGGGGTGAAGGTGAGAACAGGGGAATTTTGAGCACGTAAACACTTCGGGTATATGGTGGAGACATCGGGATCAGTCATTTGCATTTGAGTAGAAAAAGGGGTACTCAAACGTTCCCATAGGGCCTGTCTATCTTCTGTGGAATGACAGTCTCCAGGTGTGATTTGTAATTTTTGTACGGAAGAAAGGTGGGTTGTAATTCCAGTCCACTGTGGGTGTGACACAGGAGGTAGATGAGGCACTGTATCAATAGATGTTAAGAGGTCAACCGGTCGTTGAAAAGATTTAGGCGATGAAGAACTAATAGGTAAGAGGGCGTGTTTGAGAGGGTCCGTTATGGTTAAAGAAGTTGGTGATGTCGGTGTAAGAAGTTTCTCGTCTAAAGGTGACAAAAGGAGTGGCGAGCTCTCCTCTTGTGTAGCAAGAGTTGTAGAAGGGGATTTTTGGGAAATAGATAGGTTAGCTAACAGGTGTTCGCAATCTTGCAGGGATGTGGTGTAAGAAGACTCGTCGATGAGAAGAGAAGTCAGGGAAGTTAACTCTTCTATGGGTAAAGGAATGATTTCACTTTGGCTTGATGGTGGTGAAGGAGGTTCGAGACTCTGTGTTGGTGGAGAGGCTTGATTCAAAAAAATTTTTTCAATAGAGGCTTTTGGTGAGAATCGAAGACTGCATGTGGATCTCATGAACACTCTCCTCGGCTAAGATATCTTGGTTTATGTTCTTTGGACGAGTGATTCGGGAATGGCTTGTTGAAAATTTTCAGATTTCGGTTGAGGGCATTAGGGTTATCGAGGTTATATCCCCTGCACAACCATTTCATGCACTATGTTTTTCAACATCTTGCAGCTTTTCATGACTATGTCCTTTACGCGGTGAAAGTTACAAAAGTCATTTTCTTTGTA
Organism: Taxus wallichiana var. yunnanensis; assembly: GCA_018340775.1. NCBI lineage: Eukaryota > Viridiplantae > Streptophyta > Pinopsida > Cupressales > Taxaceae > Taxus > Taxus wallichiana. The sequence continues at coordinate 335,347,875 of CM031235.1, read as the reverse complement.
CAAGGGAAGGTATTGCGGGTGGAGTCAACCTAGAGTGAGGTTTAACAGGGGCAAGGTGATAGCCTGACTTTGAGCAATTTCTCCAGGATGACGCCATAATTTTCTCCCAAGGAGTGTAATTGGTGGGCTCGGCTTTGTACTTATAAGTGGTTTTCGGCGGAGTATTGGATGAGTGTTTGAGATTTGACCATTACTGCGTGGACAGCTCCTTTTGATTTAGAAGAAGTGGACGCGTGAGGAGTGGTGGTGTTTGGCTTGTTGGTAGAATCAGGAGTTCGGAAATTGGGGTTTTTGTTACGCAACCGCAATTTCTCTTCTTCTAAGGCTCGAATTTCTAGTTTCCGAGCCATGGTAAAGGCCTCGTCGAATGTGCGGAAAGTTTGAATTTGGAGGGTAGGGGAGATGTGCTTAGCGCAGGCCCGCGTAAATAGTTCGATAAGTTCGGTTTGAGGCAAGGCATACGTAAGTTGGTTGATAAGGCCCCGCCATCGTCCAACGAAATCTGCGATAGATTCATCTTCAAATTGTCGGATGGCATAGAGGTCGGTGATAGATACTTTCTTGGCAATGTTAATGGAGAAATGATCCAAGAAAGATTGGGCTAGTTGGTTAAAAGAGAAGATCGAGTGCTGGGTTAAAGCACTGTACCACTCCAAGGCGGGTCCTGATAAGGACATGGGGAAGGTGCGGAGTAACAAGGCGTCATCATGGGCAATCAAATAACAAGCATGTCTAAATGATCGCAAGTGTTGTTGAGGATCCTCTTTACTGTTAAAACGAGTAAATTTTGGCAACTCCCATTGAGGAGGATATGAATGAAGGGGGACAGAAGGGTGAATGGGCTCCCGACAAACTTGCTCGTATGTCAAGGCGCTACGACTTCCCGAAACAGAAGCCTCCAGGTTGTGCATTTTGTCCATCATTTGTTTGATGAAATCTGTGGTTGGATGAGATGATGGTGCCACAGAATAGGGATGTCCCATATAAGGTGTTGAGGTTACTGGATACGTGTATGGGAATGAAAAGGTAGGCGGAGCTTGAGAAGGAAAGCTCATGTGAATAGGTGGCAGAGAGTAAGTCATGAATGGAGTGGTCTGAAAGAGAGATGAGGTAGGGGCAGTTGGTGGTAACGATACGTGGGGTCCAAGATTAACCAAAGGAAAGCTAATCGGGGTCGTATGAACCTCTGAAGCCATCGGATTGGGAGACGGGGCTAGAGATGCAGGAAGTAAGGCAGTGTTATCAGGAGGAGTGGGAGCTAAATGAGCAGCTATACTAATAGGCATGCCAATAAGGAGCTGACCATCAGGCGTACGGTCAGGGGCATGAGACAAATAGTATTGTACAGCACTGGGATTAGCATCCAGAAATTTGGCAAAGTCCTTGTCTCCTACAGGAATTTGGGGGATCTCACTGGTGTCCGTAGGGTTCCCTATAGAATGTGAAGGGGGTGATTCAGGCAAAGACACAGAGCAGGCATGTGAAACCATGGCGGCTTGCTTCCGAGTGATGACAACCATGGACAAGAACACACAGGAAAGTTTCAATCTATCAAGAACAAAAACAACCTCAGAATGATGAATTTGGCAAGTTGTTGGTTTGTCAGGGGCTGATGAAGACAGTAACCGATATCGGTTTACTAACCGGTGTCGGTCACAGAGCAAACGACGTCAGTCCCTTAACCGATGCCGGTGTCAAAAGTCTAGGATAAGAAGATATAAAAGGCTGCTAATTTGATTTTTAGCAACGTTGAGTATATTTATCAACTTATTGATCACAGAAGACAAAGTATGACAGAGAAAAAGATTTGAAAACAAGCAAGATGCACACGCAAATCCAGAGACTAATCCTAGGGTTAATTTTAGTTATCGTGGGCTTATGCCTTTAGACGTAAGATGATGTCAGAATCCTAAACAACAAGACCTAGGGGAAATGTCAAGTTTGTTTTGGCTTATAAGGTTACCTCAATCGGGCGGAGGAATACCGCGGAAAAGGGGGGATGTTTGAGCTGTTGTGTTAATGGTGAAGTGATTCGGTATGTGTTGTGCAGTGAAACTAGGGTTAATTTCTGTCAATACCGTGGATATCACCCCCACGTACTGACTCGTTACTTAATCTATGTTCACTAGAATTGAAGAACAACAAGCAGGAATGCAATGCATGTACGTGTTTTTAAACCCAAATCGAAAATTATGTTCGATGAAGCAAGAGAGATGACTTTCACTAATGCGAAACTAGGAAAGCAAGAAAAATTCTTTACGAAAATATACAACAAAAGCAGCAACAGCAAATATGCTTCCTAAAATGAAAATAAGCAAAAGAAAGAAACCCAAAATGGGTCCCACCGGGCGTGCCAAAATGTTTCACTCGGAATGACTCGTTCCTATAGAAACAGATAAGAGTTATGGGCTAGGAGGAATACCTGTGGAATGTCGAGATGGTGTGCGCGTACCGTAGAGAAAGATCAGGCTGACTGCGAAGAACTCCTTTTTGTCTTGGAAGGACTACCTGCAAATAAGAACACAAGACCACAAGATTTTAATTAGACAATAAATGAGGAAACTGCCTTGGGCCCAGGAAATATAAAACTTCCTTTCGAAGGTGGTCAGTTCCCCTGCTAATATGAATTAACACAAAAGACTGTAAAGTATCAATTAAATTGTTTCGTTGAACTGGGTAGGGGAAAGGCTGGTTTTCTGGTTTTGATCAGAGGAACCGATGGCGGTTACTGATAGCCGATGCCGGTTATGATAGCCGATGCCGGTTACTGATAACCGATACCGGTGGGTTCTAAGATCTTCTTAGTAGCTATGGTGTTTGTAAGGCTGGTTTATGGATGATATTAGGAAATGAGATGATGAGGGTAAAAGAATGACAGTTAGATGCAATGGCACGTTGGGTAGTGGATTCATAAACGGATTCAGGAGGACTGTGATTCAAAGAGCATAAGAAATGTTATAACGAGAGGACATGCAAGATATGACTTACTTGGTTTTGGCGAAGATGCAAGTTGATCTCCTCTCACCGCAAGCACTTCTCGGTTTCTTTACTCGTCTCGCTTGATTAAATGAAGATCGGGACTCACATTCCTCGCTCGCAATGCTCTCGTTGATCCGAAATCCTTTGACCGATCTCCAAAAATGAATTCCCGATCCGTTGTTTTGGTTTGGGAGCCCATTTACAGGAGGAACCGATGGCGGTTGCGTAAAGACGGTGGTCGAGTAGAACCGGCATCGGTAAGGGAAAAAGTAGGCTATTTTTAGTAAAATATCCCACCTTCCCTGCTTTTCTCCCGAGAGATCAGTTGTGGGCTTGGTCAAGTGGCTAGAAGGTCGGCTTTGGGTGCGAGTAAGGAGGCATTAGTTATGGATGTGAGTCTAGACCAAGTCATGGGTCCTAATTAGGTTAGTTTAGGGTTAGGGCTAGGTCATGATGAGGTGGCAAAGTGAGGTGGCGGGTAAGGTGATGTGGATTTATCAATTATAAGGTAATTAATAAATCCTTGTGTAAGGTTTAGGTGATGAGGTTAGATTGCGAGATGGGATGCGGGTCACAAGGGGTCGTAAGACACGAATTTGGTGTCTAGGTACACACCACCATCCTGGTTAATTGTAAGAAAAATAAATTTATTCCTATTAAGAAGATGAAGTATACTACTCAAAGGCCAAATTACCCAATAGGAGATATCTTGTGTCAAATTTCTAAATCTTGTAAATTTTTCATGACCTTTTAGGATGATCTCAAGATGCCCATATTGGTATAAGAGTTCCCAAACATCACAGATCCGCACAAATAACATAATGATGAGTTGATGAAATCAAAGTTTGAGAAGGTGTACTTCTCATGGGATGAGAGTATAAATGTTGTTCCATTGGATGCTAATGATGGTGATGAGAGCCTTGACTTGTAGCAAGCAATATTGAAGTAATGAGAAACATGGATCAAGAAGAAGGAATGATGCTCAACAATTTCCTGATAGGTAACTTCAATATTTCTCGATCATGTTCCCGAGGCTCAAGTATGAGTTTCCATGTGATGAGTATGTTGGTGAACTTGAAAGCTTCTCTTTCTCATTGGAAGAAGAGGAAAATAAATGCAAGAATTGAAGCATGCTTCCACCTCTTGAACTTGAACATACTCAAGGAGATGATGATTTCATCACGAAATATATTTCTTGGTTCTTGGTGACCAAGAATGGGAAGATGATAATGACAACATTTCAGCTCCAATATTGTGCTCATTTCCCTTTCATGAGGATGGAAACATTCTCAATGAAAAATGGAAAAATTAAAATTGTCTTATTCTTGTATGCATGTATTTGTTTAGCTAAGTTAAGAATATTATAACTAACACCTAGTAGTCCTACAAAAAATCTAAATCAAATATCAATACATCATCATGCTAAGAGCTAAACAAGTAATAAACATCAATACTATGCATTAGAATCTTGAAAATAAACCTCAAACTAACATACTAACATTTATTGCTCTACTCTTTAGAAAGCTAAATCAATAAACTAGACCTATGTAGATATTTTAGCTATCAAAAAGAGATAGTGATTGCTTGATCCAAGATGATCAAAGATGGAGGTTCATCAAGCCATGGCTTATTAGGCCTTTCTTGATTAACTCCATTTTTCTTCACAACACTAACTTGATTGTTTGAATGCAAAAGGATGATGATATAGCTCCACTCTAATGGAGAAATTCTCAAAGATGATAAAAATGACTATAGTGTATTACTATATGCTCACTTTTGTTTATCAAGGAGTAGGTGTAAATAGAAAGGTAGGAGGAGGGCTCCTTATATAGCCCAATGGATAGAGGAATCTCTACATCCCTCTTCATGTGGGATAAATGGAGAGGTTGGGTTAGTTGTGGATAAGGGAGGTTTAGAAAAGGTTGAGTCAACCTTAGGAGAGTTTAGCTTTGTCCTTTAGTGACCCATGGGGTTTGAGGGGCTTTATTAATTAACCAAAGTGATTAATTAATAGGTGTGTAAGATTATAAAAGCTTTTTAGAGGAATAATTAGCATGATTTAGACTATGAGAGGGATTTAATCAAATAAGTGACGATTTATTGATTAAATAGAAGAGAGAATTAATTAATTAAGAATAATTAATTAATCTAGATAGAAAGGGGTATTAATTAATTATAAATAATTAATTAATCTAGATAGAAATGAGAGATTAATTAATTAGAAATAATTAATTAATCTAGATAGAAAGGGGAGCTTAATTAATTATAAATAATTAATTAATCTAGATAGAAAGGGGAGCTGATTAATGGAAGGTCGTTAATTGGCATCATTGTTGGATAGAAGAGTTAATTAACTAACGTAATGTAATTAATTAATGACGATAGCAGAGAAAATGTGCTATATTGACGATATGTCATCCATTTGTGGGAAAGGGTATAATTAGTGCAATTTAAGTATTTAAATTGCTCAAGCTAAATTATAGGTGTCTACATTTGCCCCTCTTTGGGGTGGCGTAAGTGACGCCACTTCAAAGATAGTAGATAGATAAATTTTGAAAGTGTAGAAGAAAAATTAGTAGAAGTGAGAGATGCCCCCTCGAGTGTCGATGGGGTGATCAAAGAAGGTGATCGATAATCAAAAAAGGTGAGAGAAAGGAAATAGAAGAATGGGTAGGAGTAGGATGCCCCAGGTGAATAAGAAGAATAGTGTTGATAGGAGAATGATGTAGAGGAGGAATGAAGATAGAAAGAAAAGAGCAAGTTTTCATCCAGTGTATTGAAACAACTTTATTGTCATCATATTGCCAAAGATCTACGTCATCGGTCCTTATTAAAAATATAAGCATATGAAAAAGTAGGATGACATGAAAAGCCATACTATGAACAATTTTCCATTTTGAAACACCCACTCAATGAAACATACAAAATTAATGCAATATGAGAAGGAAACAAGCTCATTTAACAGGGAAAACAAGTACAAACACACATATTCCAACCAACAACGGTCAAGACGGTTGTACAAATGTTTTTTTATCAAGTTGAAGATCCCCAAATGTTTGTGATTGATGACAAGGGTTAAAAATGATGCCCCGAGCAAGGATACATGTAAGGGAAGATGATGAAGGACACTGGGTCCAATAAAAAAGCGTAGTGTGCTACAAAACAGTACCAAGCAACTATATGTGCCCTAGAGTACTGACGAAGCAAACAAGATAGCTTTGAAAATGGTTGTAAATATGATGATCCACGAGTCATTTGATCCGTGAACACGTGAAAATTCCAACAAGATATGGAATGAATACCATGTAAGACACGAGTTTCAGCTGCTATGAGTTGGTTTACCTAGTTTTACAAATTTTACATTTTTTAGGATTTTTGAAAAAAATTGAAAAAAATTGGATTTTGAATTGATGTTTTTTTTTTTTTTTTTAGAATTCATGAGTTTGATATAGAATAAGGTAGAAGAATCAGCAAGAATCTTCTAGGAGCAAAAGAAATGCCCCAAGGAGAAGAAAGAAGCAACAGGTGGCAAATAATGCCCCAACACAATGGAAAGATTAACAAAATAATTATTTAATAAAAATAATTATTCGATGGAGTGTGTAGAAGAAGGGATATCACCTAGGAGCAATAAAATTGTCCCAGTGAGAAGAAATGAGTACCAAATGGAAAATAATGCCCCAACATGGCAAAAAAGTAAGGAAAATAATTATTTAAATAAAATAACTATTCACAAAGTGAGTAGAAGAAGAGTTAGAGTGTGACGTGATATGGTTTGATTTCACACTTTTGTATGTATCATGATGATATTTGAGATGTTTGTACCACATGTGTTTTATTTTGACATGATAGATCCATAGATGATATTAATTGTATTGTACATGTGATGCTCTAGATTAGTGGACGGGATGACATGATGATATTGGTGTGGGGGATAGATTTTGATATTTGTGATCCCTCTTGCCCCCATTTGATGATATGATACGTGATGATTAGCATAGCATACATGTATGATGTACACGTAGCATTTTATTTATATATGATGTATAGATGATGTTAGATGTGATGATATTGATGGAGATATGATGATGTGATAACAAAAATATGTACATGTGACAAGAAAACACAATCAAATGTTAACAAAATACACAACGCCAACCAATCATGAATTAACACAACTATGTACAATTATTTACAAGCATGCAAAAACACATTGCATATGTACAAGGAAGAATGAATCTAATATGAGAAAGAAAAGACAAAACTTACCAAAGTATGTCTAAGCAATAAACTATACAAATGTACAAACAAGCAACAACTATACAAGAAAACAATGTACACAAACAAAGCAAGAAACAAGATAAAGTAAGTAAACTAAAGTTATGTTTTTGCAAGATTGTTTTGTGAAGCACTTTTCTACTGTTTGTTTTTGTGTTTTTGTGAAACAATTTTCTATTGTTTAGATTTTTTGAAACAATTTTCTATTGTTTTGATTTTGTGAAACAATTTTCTATTATTTTGATTTTTGTGAAACAATTTTCTATTGTTTTGATTTTTGTGAAACAATTTTCTATTGTTTTGATTTTTGTGAAACAATTTTCTATTGTTTTTATTTTCTAAAATTTTTGAATGTTTTTGTGTTTTTCCAAAATTTTCAAGGCGATGCATAGGTAACCAAGAAACATGGATGCCCCCAGTGTTAGATAGAGAATATACAAGGGAAGACGCCACGTGCTTATAAATAGGAAGGTGAAGTCGTAGAAGTGCCCCCAACGTGAGATGGGGAATAGACAAAGACCATCCCTTCACAGACTAACAATAGGAGAAAAATTTGGATCAAGGCTTGATAAGAATAGGCTCACAGGGAATCTCGGATGTGGATGTGGAACTAGCCCTAGGCTAAGTAAAAGTACCCTCCCGATGCAAGATTCTTATGAACAACGAATCCTCCCAATGAATCCTCCCAAGGAATTATCCAAAGTGCCACAATTGTGTGGTTTTCATTTATGGATGACATGTTTTCTCTTTTTCTTTTTCTCTTTTTAATTAATAATTTTTTTATATTTCGATCATTTTTACTTTTTTTTTTTGTTTTTGTTTCTGATTTTTGTGTCATGTTTAAGCATAGAACCTCTTAAGGTGCATGCCATTCATAGGTTCGCAGAGCTCATCACCATTAGGATGGTAAATTTTGTATGCTTCCGTACCATATTTGGCCTAAATGACATAAGGTCTTAACCAATGCGGTTCGAACTTGCCTTTCTTCTCTCTTTCTACCCTTGTGTTTAATTGATTTTCTTTCATGACCAAATCTCTAACCTCAAACGGAAGAGGTACGATAATTTTGTTGTAATTATGAGAGACTCTATTCTGATACACTTTAAGATGATTTAGGGCACGGATGCGCTTCTCATCCAGGAGTTCCAACTCTGTCAGTCTAGCCACTCTGTAATCCTCATCCTTGTCAGATAATCCCTAAGATAAATTTGTAGGGAGGGAAGCTCTATTTCTAACGGGATGATAAACTTTGTTCCAAAACTAGGAATAGGTGTCGCACCATTCGGAGTGCGAATAGAGGTCCTATAAGCCCAAAGAGCTGGGTGGATTTGCAAATGCCAGTTGTGACCTGTCTTACTTACCATCTTTTCCATGATTCGAACTAAAGTCTTGTTAGTGGCCTCAACCTGTCCATTGCCTTGGGGGTAATATGGTGTAGACCATTTTAATCTTATTTGAAACCAATGACAGAGATCTTTCACGGATCTTTTTCTTGAATGATTTTTCATTTTCAATAACTATGGCTACAGGAATGCCATACCGTAGAAAATAAGATGATTCATGATGAACTTTGAGATCTGAGCACCTGTTACATAGGTCAAAGGGATAGCTTCCACCCACTTGGTAAAATATTCAAGTAGTTGTAATGATGTGGGTGTGGTCATCAGATGAATTAGGGGTAAGCTTCCCTATTAAATCAAGTCCCCATTTGGAAAATGGCCATGGGGTCATGATGGGTTGTAATGGTTGTGATGGGGCATGGATGAAATTTCCATACTTTTGATAGAGTACACACTTCCTCACATAGTTGCAGCAGTCAGTTTCCATGGTAGGCCAATAGTATCCCACTCTTAACAATTTCTTGGCTAGAACCATCCTATTTGTGTGGGCCCCACACACCCCTTCATGCACCTCTTTAATCACTTGGACTAACTCATTGTATCGATACAACGTAACTGATTCCCATTGTAGCCACGACGATAGAGCGTACCTCCTAAGAGGGTATAATGGGCTATCTGGTGGATAAGGCTTTGTTTTTTGAAATGGGAGATGTCAGGAGGGAACCTATTATCTTTAAGGTAAGTGAAGATGGGCTCATACCATGGGGAATTGGGATTAACAACATCACAAGCCAGACAGGATTCTGGCATATCATATGTAGGTTGGCGTAGATTTTCAACAAAGAAAGGCATATCATTACTTTCCGGTGGAATGCGTAGCATAGAACCTATAGTTTCCATAGTGTCTACAGATCTATTTTGTGCTCTTGGAATCTATTCAAACGTGATATGCACAAAATAATCTTTCAAAGTTTTGACCAGCTTCTTGTAAGGGATGAGCTTCTCATCCTTGAATTTTTACTCATCATTTACTTGTTTGATGATTAACTATGAGTCACCAATGATCTTAACATGATGAATGTCCCATTTGATTGTGAGCTTCATCCCAACGATGAGCACCTCATACTCTGCAATATTATTCATGCAAGGAAAATAAGGTGAAAATCCTGAGGTATGGGGTCGCCATAAGGAGTAATTAGTACAACACCTACCCCTGAACCATGAAAAGTAAAAGATCCATCAAAGTGCACCTATCACATGATGGATTCCTCAATGTACATTAATGAAGCATCTGGCAGATCTAGATTCATAGGTTTTGTTCCTTGTAAAGGTGCTTCGCTAATCGACGATCAGCAAGACCCTATCCCTTGACCAACTTTTGGTGCACAAACTCAATGTCAAATTCACTCAACATAATGATCCAGTTAGCCATTCTACCGGTAAGGGAAGGTTTAGACAACAGGTATTTGAGCGGGTCAAATTTTGATATAAGATTGGTTTTAGTATTTAACAAGTAATGGATATTTTTTGGAAGGTAAAAATTACAGCCAAATAAGGTTTTTCAAACTAAGGATAGTTGAGCTCGTAAGCGATGAGAGTACAAATGATATAGTACATAGATTTTTCTTTATGGCCAAGTTCATATTGGGCTAGCAACACACCAATAGTGAATTATGTGGTAGAAATATACAAGTAGAAGTGGTTCACTAGGATTTTGAACCTAAGTACAGCTTAAGCAAGGCAAAATCCTGTTGTTGCTCTGGTCCCCAAATAAAGGCAACATCCTTTTTAAGTAGGTGAGTAAACGAATGACACTTATCAGCAAGTTGGGAAATGAAGAAAAAGATGGCCTATATCTTTCCTTGCAAGTCATGCATATTGTTTAATATTTTTAGGAGGCATTTCAAGTAATGGCAAGTAAATTTAGCGGGGTCTACCTCAATTCCTCTTTGAGATACAATAAATCCTATAAAATTTACTGATAGTATGCCAAACACACACTTCTTAGGATTTAATCTCGACTTTTTACTCGCAGGCATTCAAAGATACGCCACAAAATATTAGGGTGATATTCCCTCATCTTAGATTTCATAAGGATATCTTCCACAGTCTTCCATGATGTCATAGATCATATCATGGAAAATCACCATCATCACCATTTGATAGGTTGATCCTATGTTTTTAAGGCCAAATGGCATTACGATAAATGAAAAGTACCCCCAGGGGAGTTGTGAAGGCCACCTTGTGTTGATCTCGTCGCTTATCTTGATCGATTATAGCACTGAAAATCCATCCATAAGAGATAGTATTTCATATCCTTCAGTTGAATCAACAATCATATCGATATTAGCCAATGGAAAATCATCCTTTGGGCATGCCTTATTTATGTCTCTAAAATATGTACTGATTCTAATCCCAACAAGCTTCTTCTATATCCCGCCACAAGCAATCTTTCTAACTATTCCTTAACTAGGAGAGCCACCCTCGGGTGCATCTTCATGAGATTTTACTTGATGAGCTTGGATTCTATGTGTACAACTAAGTTGTGCACTACCAAATTTGGATCCAATCCCATCATATCCTTATAGGACCACATGAACACATCTATAAATTCCCACAGAAGCATGGTGAATGTTTTATGTTCTCGTGCTGAGAGCGAAGCTCCTAACTTGACCACTTTTGGGTCATCTTCTGTGCCAATGTTTACATCAATGGTCTCTTCTACTAGCATTGTGGACAAATCCTCCATACGCGTAGGATCGAGGAGGAAGGTTGAGATCTTCTTCTAAGGGTGTCTCTACGAGATTTTCACCCTTGGCATGGTCACTTTCCTTGTCCATTGATTTTTGTACTTGTTTTTCAGCCAACACCTCAAAGAGGTTTTCACTGTGTGACTTGGACTTTGAATTTTTCCAAGGCTTTTCATTGGAAATTTTTCCCTCACTTTTTCTTAAATTTTGTTGACCATGAATCTCATCTTCCTCTCCAAAGTAGGTGCAGTATCTAAGTCAATGTAGAAACCCTTTTTTAATCTTCGATGGGGATTGTATCCCTAATGCCCGTGAATTCTACAATGGCTTCATCATTTTCAAATATATCGAGTGGCACATGACGTTGTTGGTCCCATTTGAAAACACATGGGTAAAAAAGTCAATTTTAGGTTCAGTAGGGGTTATGGTGAGGATAACGGTATTCATGAACAGGTTCGTGGAGGCAAGATCCTTGTATTGGCTACAATGGGAATCTGTATCACTATCTAAATAGTTAGAGCTATCTTCGTGCTCAGAATGTGGCATCTTGATCATTGGGGTGTGACCCATAGGGTCGAATGTTGATGTTGTACCTTTCCATCTTAAAATGTGGGAGAGGAACTGGTTCTCTCGGTCCTTGCTCATTCTTTCCACATCCTAGACCTTTATAGCCCATGGAATACATCATTCGGCTAGACTTCTCATACTCATGGATTTGGTAGCAAGTTGGTTGAGTATCTTCCGGGACCCAAGTCGTAGGTGGATCCAATAATTTCTCTTCAGCAAGCAACCCTCCAAGTAAAAATGACCCAATAGTTCACTCATCTCTAGGCCATCTGAAATGATAGTTAGGTCGGCCTCTAATTTTAGGTGACAATGAGAGGTATGAAACTAAAAGAGCTTATTACACATTATACTCCCCATAACCATATTCTAGAACCTTCATCTCCCATGAATCAAAAGGGGAAGTTGATGTAGAGGCACCACGGGCAATAACTGAGGGAATCTAAATCTACTTGGGACTCCATGGCTTCAGATTGAAGAGGAACAACTATATCAGCAAAGGGACACATATAGGCACCCTTACACACAAAACTATTGAGAGCTTTGCAATGAGTGAAGGGATTTGGATCTCTTTGTATCATGACAGTTTGTCCCTCATGTTTTAGTTTGATGCATTGATGGAACGTTGATGACATGGCCTGCATGGCATGAATCCATGGTCGGCCTAGAAGCATATTGTATGGGAGTTCTAAGTCCAAGACATGAAACTTCATGTGATGACAAGTGGGTCCGACTTCCATGGGTAATGTGATTGTGCCATCTAACTCTCTTTCCATGTTGTTGTAAGTAGTTATGGTAATGATGTGGGACTCAAGGTCTTCTTCTGTATGTCCCAATTTCTTAACTAATTTCAATGTGCATATATTCAATCTTGATCCGTTGTCCACAAGCACTCGTTTTATCTTTCGGTGGGTAACAAATACCTCAATATACAAGGGGAGATTATGTATTGGATCTTCAATAGGGATCTCCCTATGATTAAAGGAAATGTGCTCAGTTGGTACAATATTGGCTACCGCAGCTTGAAGATGCGTAGGATCTACTTCTAGTGGCACTCTTGACCCCTAAAGAGTTTTGTACAAAATTTCCTTATGTACATTTGATATTTTGAGGAGATCCAAGATTGAAATCTTGGTAGATGTCTTCTCAAGTTATTCTAAAAGGTTATACCTACCATTTTGTGGGGTCGACAAAGAGGGTTCAGGAATCGTGAGGTGGGTGTGCCTTGTTACCGCAGCGTAATATTTTCCCTTGATTTGAATGGTGTTCACATAGTCACTAAGATATTGGATACATCCAATGAGAGAATCATAATGATTAGTATCCTTCTTGGTATATAGATAATTCACTACTTTATAACTCTGGGATGACTCTCCTCGATCCTAGCTTTGGCTCCTCTGACTTACCATGTTTAGGGAATGGTTCTTTGTATATCCCCATCTTTCATTAGGTGTCTGAGTTTTTTCCAGGTTGTCCACTTCTATCTCCCCATTTTCGATGAGGTCTTGGATGTAGTGATGAATTCATAGACATTTTTCTATTTTGTGTCCCTTGACACGATGTAATTCACAATAGTCATGCTCTTTGTACCATGATGGTTTTGGAGCATTTTCATCAAAGGGTTGTGTCATGGGATGAGTCACCATGTGAGCTGCATCCAATTGTTTCAATATGACCAACAAAGGCTCATTGAGAGGAGTGAACATTCTACATTTAGGTGGTGGTTGAATAGGTCCTTTAGTCAGTTTAAAAGGTTGACCAGTTTGAACCGTTTACATGTGTTTGGAATCTGTGATTCCATCTCCCACCATGTTCTTGTTTTTGTTGAATATTTTTGGATTTTCCATAGGTTTAACACTTTGGTTATCCTTAGAGTGTGATTTAAGAGTTCCTTTGGCAATAAGGGCTTTCTCTATTTGAATTCCCTTTTCAATAACCTCCTCGAAAGTGCAAACACAATGCATTTGAAGGTGGAAAGTGATGTCTAGATTTAGATTGGGCACAAAGATACTCACAAGTTGTTTTTCAAGGAATGTATAGGGGAAGTGACTGGCTATCCCTCTCCATCTTTGTAGGAAGCTAGAAAATGTTTCGTTGGGACATTTTTTAGTGCCACACAAGTCTGCCATGGTTATGTCACTTTCTATATTATACGAGAAGTGTCATACAAATCTTTCTACCAGTTTGGGCCATGTAAAAATAGACCCACAAGGTAAGCGAGTAAACCATTCTAAGGCTTGGCCCCTAGACTCTTTGGAAAGAGTTGTATGAGGTAGTTATCACTGTAGGCCACTTCTTGGCATGCCATATAAAAATATTTTACATGTTTTTGTGTTATGGTGCTCGATTCAATCTCGCCCTAATTGTTCAAAAAAAAATTCAGTCTGCGTGGCTTGAAATATTTCTGTCTCCCTGTGTGGATGCATGAAGTATTATCTTTATCAGGTTGTTTTCATCAAATCCTTTTCTATGGTCATGGATCATGTCATGCCTGGTATTTTTACTGGTTTCTTTCCATGCAGACCAGTTTGTAATTTGGGAGTGAATGTTAGATTTTCTCCTTCTTTTTATTTTTCCACGGTCATGTTTTCCCTGTCAAATTTTGTCCCAATGTTCACGGATATGTTTTCATCTCTAATGGACACGGCATGGCGGGTCTATTTGGTAAACTTGTCACTTTTTTCACATTTGTAAAAAATTCCAAATTGGTCTCATGGCTCCGATGAATTCTAATTGGCTACTCAATGATATGAAGCGGTGGAGAAATTTCTTACTTTGGCCCCAAAAAGTGTACACGTGGTCATCTTTAAGTCAAAACTAGGAAGGCGGGTCACCGGAGGTGTTTGGAAATTTTAGCTTTATTATGAAAAATGAATAAAGTATAAAAGTGAAGTGTGGCCCCGCTAATGCCCACATCGAAATTTAAAAGTGGGGAGGTGGGTTACGGGGCATTTTGAGATTCTTGGCTTTGTTTTGAAAAAGAATGAAAGTCATAAAGTAAGCCGTAGCCCTGTCGATGCCCAGAAAGCCACGTGTAAAGCCTATATCAAAAGCGGATGGGGGGCCAAATTGTCCAAAAATGCACAATTTCTTTAAGTGATACAAAATGTGAAAATTACCCCAAGCCTGCTTCGGCTCAAATCTGGTCCATGTGGAGAGTCCACGCCTATTTGGGGACCTACCCCTGAATTTTACTTTTGAAAGACTGCTAAAGAGACACGTGGAGGTTTCCACTGGATCTTCCCATACTTAGACTTTTCAAGCGTCTCGATGAAACTTTCTCAAACCCTAGGCACATGGCACCTTCTCGTTGGTTCTTAAACTTTTTCAACGGTTGGTACAACTTTTCCGGCCCGAGACACATGGAGAGCCCACACTTGTTTGGGGTCTCCGCTTTTGGGCACCATATCAAAAGTGTGCCAAAGAGACACATGGAGGCTTCGCTTGCTCCTCTTTATACTAAGACTTCTCAATGGCCGAGGCAACTTTCTTGGGCCTAGGGCACGTGGAGAGCCTACGCTTGTTTGAGGTCCCACCTCTAGACTTCATCTTTGAAGTTATGTCGAACAGACATGTGGAAGCTTCCATTGGACTTTCCCATGCTCAGAATTTTTAGTGACTGGTGTAGTTCTCTCAAGTTGGGCACGTGGATGGCCCACGCTCATTTGGGATTTTGCCTCTGGACTTCACCTTTACAATTGTGCTAAGGAGACATGTGGAGGCTTCCATTGGCTCCTCTTTACACTTGGACGACTCAGAATCACAGCGCAACTATGTGGTATAATCCATATCAGGAAACTCATTTCTGAGAGGCACGAATGCGAGTCTCTATTCCTCGAGGTGTATTCTCAAAGGTGAAAAGGATTGCTTATCGATTAAGCCATATGGAGCCACCCGAGAATTATTAAAAAGGGGATTTCTTACACAAAAAAATAAAAGAATGATTAAAAATACTGTCAAAATTTATAACATGGCATCCTAGCCATAGTTGAGGAACTGAGAAATGTGATCAGTTCATAATTTATCCACCTAACAATAGAAAGTAAGATATTTTGAAGGGAATAAACATGATTAAACGGTATGTTGTAAAGAGGAATATTCTCTTGAAGATTTATACTTTTAGGGGGAAATTTTGGGATAAGTGAGTGAGTGAAATTGTATAAATGCAATGAGAATACTCTTGCAAAGGGGGTTAATTTTTTTGAGAAAGTTTGAGAAAAACCATTTTCCCGAGAGACCGTCTGAGAAACTTGTTTATTTTCCTGTGTTTTATATTTAATCACGTCAAGATGGTTACAAGTGTACAACCATTGACAAGCTCTGAGATTGTTAAAGAAACTCTCCCTGCTAATGAATCTAATGAACCTTGAAATGAATTTGTGTTGATCCTGAGCAAAATTGTGTTTGCTCTTATTTAAGAATGTTTTCAAATAGTTTTTCTTGTTCCTATTACAATATTATGTTGAAATCGCTCTGAATCACATGAGCTCTTATCCCCGTGGTAATATTTTGGCATTTTCAATTTCATTATGAGAAGATCTTTCATCTTGTAATGAAATAAACAATTTAAGATCACTTTACCTTCACTAGGTTGACAAAGATTGTTTGTAAGTCTATGAGTGTATCTTAGGCATGACGAATCAGGACTTTAAATGTTTAATTGAGTCTTTAGAATGATCCTTTATGTTGAATTCTTAAAGATTATATGAAATCGTGAATCTCTGGGCCTCCATTGATACACACCTTTTGGTTGAAGGAATATTTTGGCTATTTTGAAGCATTTTGTATGTGGTTTTTCCAATATTTGTAAAGTTTCTCAAATATTTGGTATAATCAAATTTATCTTGCTTAAATTCCCACCAAAAACTTCTCAAATGATAAATCCTACATGAACTACCCCATTTGTAATGTGTATCCACAAATGTTTAACAATTTCCATTGCCAAAATAAGCGTAAATAATCGGGATTCAATTATTGTCTTTAATAACCCGAACCTTGTCCAGGAAACATCTCCACTCTCTAGTGTGACAACTTGTGAGAGTTAGATTGTGTTTTATTGATCATATTTTCTCAAGGTTTTCATGAAAATTGTGCAAAGAAGGATCTCTTGATATCCTTCACTAACATGGGTTACAGAATGGGTCCTCTCACCCTAGTTGAAGGCACAACCTAAAGTAGTGAGGATAGATCAAACCCTTAGTAAGGTGTTATCCATTTCTCCAACACCTGAGTAGCAAAGAGTCAACTGAATCCTCCCCAGCTACAAAATGACTCATATCATGATTTTTCTATCTCTAAGCATCCTGCCAGTTTCGTGATGTTGCTCAGCCCTCACAATAGAATCAATTTAGATACCAACATCGTGGATCACCCTTCACTCTTTATTTGTCAAATTTTGGCATGTCAAAAAATTTAGTGAAGGGGTGAAGCATCATAGTTTTTTCAAATGGATATAGACATAGCTCTTCATAATTATATTGTCTGCTATTCCCCATAGTACTCTCTTGGAGTCTTGTAAGTTTTTCTTTCATAGATTGCATTTCTTGAGCAAGTAATTGTTCTTTAGTAGGAGAAGAAGGGATATATACATGATGATATTCCATATTGTCTTCTCCCTGATTGTCAATGAAGTTCACTAATTTTTACCTTAGGCTTTTTTTTTTCAGACGTTCTTGTTTGTTTCTTTTTACACATGAGATGTTAACAAAGATAATTGTCGACTAAGGTTGTTAATTTATTGTTGAATAGTAACTTATTCTTCAAAAGTTTCCTCTTCTTCTTCCTACTGTGTGAAGGTTGTTTAACATTTTTGTGTTCTATCCTAATTTTATGTTGTACTTTAAGGAAAGGTATTCTATATCCCAACCGAATTATCGTTTCCTACATTAGAAGTAAAAGCATGCCACTATGTTAAGATATCATCCATATTAATAAGGGGTTTCTCCTCTTCATTTACATCATTTGTAGGTGGGATTGTTTCTTTTTCAATAGGAATTTTGGCTCCCAATTCTACAACTCGTGCCAGTACCCTATCCCTTTTTCTAAAAAGGAATTCATCTAACAAGGTGGGGTCGAAGTCAAATTCTGCATGTGGGGATTCTAACTCATCACCACTATGATCTATTATTTCTTCTACCTCTTTTTCCACAGAGAATAAAGGCCCAAGATCATGGCCAATAAAATGGTTTGACCCTTGTTTTTTTGAGGCTTCCCAAGTTTGTGCTTGTCTGATTTCCAAAGCTTGCCTTTTGAGTCCTAATCTTATTTTAGGAGCCATGATGTGAAATAGTTTCACTAAGGTATCTGTGAA
Source organism: Taxus wallichiana var. yunnanensis (assembly GCA_018340775.1). Classification (NCBI taxonomy): domain Eukaryota; kingdom Viridiplantae; phylum Streptophyta; class Pinopsida; order Cupressales; family Taxaceae; genus Taxus; species Taxus wallichiana. The sequence goes on along the minus strand of CM031235.1, from coordinate 335,329,654 downwards.
TTTGTTCAAATATTTTCTATCAAACCTAAGTGAAATGTAAAAATAATGTCAAGAATTGAATGAGTATTGTCTCCATGTCTTCTTTACCTAAACTTTACACAATTATTTATTAATTACCTCAGTAATTGATAAATCCACATCACCTTACCCGCCACCTCACTTTGCCACCTCATCATGACCTAGCCCTAACCCTAAACTAACCTAATTAAGACCCATGACTTGGTCTAGACTCACATCCATAACTAATGCCTCCTTACTCGCACCCAAAGCCGACCTTCTAGCCACTTGACCAATCCCGCAATCGATCTCTGAGAAAAGTAGGAAGGTGGGCTATTTTACTAAAAATAGCCTACTACTTTTTTTTCCTTACCGATGCCGGTTCCTACTCGACGCCGCCGTTCTACGCAACCGCAACCGCCATCTCGTAAATGGGCTCCCAAACCAAAACAACGGATCGGAATTTCATTTTGAGATCACCAAAGGATTTGAAAAAGAGAGCATCATGAGCGAGGAACAGAGTCCAGATCTTCACTGACAGAGCAGAGACGAGTAAAGAAACCAAGTTTACAACCAAGGAGATCAACTTGCATCTCTGCCAAAACCAAGAAGTCACATCTTGCATGTCCTTTGTTATAACATTTCTTATGCTTCTTGAATCTCAAAGGCCTCCTAAATCCGCTTTCAATCCACTACCCAACGTGCTATTGATCTAACTGTCATTCTTTTGCTTCTAATCATCCCATTTCCTAATACCATCCAAAACCAGCCATTACAAACACCATATCTGCCAAGAAGATCTAGAACCCACCGCTATCGGTTATCAAGAATCGCCATCGCATTATCGCGATCGGATCGCATCGTTATCAAGAATCGCATCGGTTCCTCCGATCAAAACCGTAAAACCAGCTTTCCCCTACCAGCTTTAACAAAATAATTTAATTGATATTTTGCGCTTTTTGTGTTAATTCATATTAATAGGGAACTCACCACCTTCAAAGGAAGTTTTATATTTCCCGGCCCAAGGCAGCTTTCTCATTTATTGTTTAATCAAAATCTTGTGGTCTTGTGTTCTTATTTGCAGGTAGTCCTTCCAAGACAAAAAGGAGTTCTCCGTAGTCAGCCTGATCTTTCTCTACGGTACGCGCACACCATCTCGACATTCAACAGGTATTCCTCCTAACCCTAACCTCATCTGTTTCTAAAAGGAATGAAAGGATAGAAGCAACTCTATTCCTGTAAGTTTAAACATTCCGAGCGAAACATTTTGGCACGCCCGGTGGGACCCATTTTGGGTTTCTTTCTCTTGCTTATTTTCATTTGCATATTTGTTGTTGCTGTTTTTGTTATATATTTAGTAAAGAATTTGTCTTGCTTTCCTGGTTTCGCATTAGTGAAAGTCATCTCTCTTGCTTCATCGAATATAATTTTCGATTTGGGTTTAAAACACGTGCATTGCATTCCTGCTTGTTGTTCTCCAATTCTAGTGAACATAGATTAAGTAACAGGTCGTACACGTGGGGGTGATATCCACGGTATTGACAGGAAATTAACCTTAGTTTCACTGCACAACACATACCGAATCACTTCACAATTAACACAACAGCTCAAACATCCCCCCTTTTCCGCGGTATTCCTCCGCCCGATTGAGGTAACCTTATAAGCCAAAACAAACTTGACATTTCCCCTAGGTCTTGTTGTTTAGGATTCTGACATCATCTTACATCTAAAGGCATAAGCCCACGATAACTAAAATTAACCCTAGGGTTAGTCTTTAGATTTGCGTGTGCTTCGCTTGTTTTCAAATCCTCGCTTTTCTCGTCATACTTTGTCTTCTCGTGATCAATAAGTTGATAAACATACTCAACGCTGCTAAAATCAAATTAGCAGCCTTTTATATCTTCTTATCCTAGACTTTTGACACCGCATCGGTTAAGGGACCGACGCCGCTTGCTTCTTCGGACCGACACCGTTACTAAACCGATATCGCCATCGTCTCCATCAGCCCCCGACAAACCAAAGAACTTGCCAAATTCATCATTCGAGGTTGTTTTTGTTCTTGATAGATTGAAACTTTCCCGTGTGTCCCGGTCATGGTTGTCATCACTGAAGCAAGCCGCCGCCATGGTTTCACATGCCTCGCTCCGTGTCGCCTCGAATCACCCCCTTCACATTCTATAGGAACCCTACTGACACCAAAGTGAGATCCCCCAAATTCCTGTAGGAGACAAGGACTTTGCCAAATTTCTGGATGCTAATCCCAGCGCTGTACAATACTATTTGTCTCATACCCCTGACCGTACGCCTGATGGTCAGCTCCTTATTGGCATGCCTATTAGTATAGCTGCTCATTTAGCTCCCACTCCTCCTGATAACAATACCTTACTTCCTGCATCACTAGCCCCGTCTCCCAATCCGACAGCTTCAGAGGTTCATACGACCCCGATTAGCTTTCCTTTGGTTAACCTCGACCCCACGATCGCTACCACCAACCGCCCTATCTCATCTCTCTTCGCACCACTCCATTCATGACTTACTCTCGCCACCTATTCACACGAGCTTTCCTTCTCAAGCTCCCCTACCTTTTCATTCCCATACACGTATCCAAAGAACCTCAACACCTTATATGGGACATCCCTATTCTCGTGGCACCATCATCTCATCCAACCACGATTTCATCAAACAAATGATGGACAAAATGCAAACCCGGAGGCTTCGCTTTGTGAAGTCGTAGCGCTGACATACGAGCAAGTTTGTCGGGAGCCCATTCACCCTTCTCGTCCCCCTTCGCTCATATCCTCCTCAATGGGAGTTGCCAAAGTTTACTCGCTTTTAACAAGAAAGAGGATCCTCAACAACACTTGCGATCATTTAGACATGCTTGTTATTTGATTGCCCATGATGATGCCTCTCATACTCGCAAGACCTTTCCCATGTCCTTATCAGACTCGCTTGAGTGGTATGTTGTTTTTAACCAAAGACTCAATCTTTCTTTTAACCAATCGCCCAATCTTTCTTGGATCATTTCTCCATTAACATTGCCAAGAAAGTATCTATTACCGACTCTATGCCATCCGACAATTTGAAGACGAATCTATCGCAGATTTCGCTGACGATGGCGGGTCTTATCAACCAACTCACGTATGCCTTGCCTCAAACCGAACTCATCGAACTATTTACGCGGGCCTGCGCTAAGCACATCTCCCCTACCCTCCAAATTCAAACTTTCCGCACATTCGACGAGGCCTTTACCATGGCTCGGAAACTAGAAATTCGAGCCTTAGAAGAAGAGAAATTGCGGTCGCAGAACAAAACCCCAATTTCCGAACTCCTGATTCTACCAACAAGCCAAACACCGCCACTCCTCACGCGTCCACTTCTTCTAAATCAAAAGGAGCTGTCCACGCGGTAATGGTCAAATCTCAAACACCGTCCAATACTCCGCCGAAAACCACTTATAAGTACAAAGCCGAGCCCACCAATTACACTCCTCGGGAGAAACTTATGGCGTCATCCTCGAAAATTGCTCAAAGCCGGGCTATCACCTTGCCCCGTTAAACCTCACTGGTTTGACTCCACCCGCGCAATACCTTCCCGGTACAAAGAAAATGACTTTTGTAATTTTCACCGCGTAAAAGGACATAGTCATGAAAACGCAAGATGTTGAAAAACATAGTGCAGAAATGGTGACGCAGGGATATAACCTCGATAATCCTAACGCCCGCTAACCGAAATCTGAAAATTTTCAACAAGCCATTCCCGAATCACTCGCCTAACAAGAACGTGAACCAAGATATCTTAGCCGAGGAGAGTGTTCATGAGATCCATGCAGCTCTTCGATTCTCACCAAAAGCCTCTATTGAAAAAAATTTTAAATCAAGCCTCTCCACCAACACAGAGTTTGAACCTCCTTCACCACCATCAAGCCAAAGTGAAATCATTCCTTTACCCATAAGAGTCAATCGCCTGACTTTCTTCTTATCAACAAGTCTTCTTACACCACATCCCTACAAGACCGTGAGCGGATGCTATCTAATTTATCTATTTCCCAAACGTCCCCTTCTACCACTTGCTACACAAGAGGAAGGCCCGCCACTCCTTTTGACATCCTTAGACGAGAAATCTCTTACACTAACATCACCACATTCTTTAAACGTGATGATCCCCTCGAACACGCCTCCTACCTATTAGTCCTCATCGCCTAAATCTTTTCAACGACCGGTTGACCTCTTAACATCTATTGATACAAAGGCCTCATCTACCTCCCGTGTCACACCCGCAAGGGACTCGGAATTACAACCCACCTTTCTTCCGTACAAAAATTACAAATCACACTGAGACCTGCCATTCCGCAGTAAGATGACAGCCCTATGGGAACGCTTGAGTACCCCTTTTTCTACTCAAATGCAAATGACGATCCCGATGTCTCCACCATATACCCAAGTGCTTGCGTGCTTAAAATGCCCCTGTTTCTCACCTTCCCCCTCACCTCTACCAAATGCCCCGTCCACTTCTATCAACTTAACCAGATCTTCCCATACTGGGACCTCACCAATGCCTGGGCCTAACGCACCCGCCTAAGCGACTCGATCTATCCAAAATAAATCCGCTCCGCCACCTAGAGACAAACTCAATCCGCCCCCCGTCACAATCAAAACCATCATCGCCATACCTACCTTCCATTGGGACCCCATCCTCTACCTTACATCAATATATCATACCTCCCGTTTTCTTCGTAACAACTTACGCCTTCCGCACCTATACGTAAATTCCTGTGGTATAAGAACACCGCCACTCCGCGTATCTCCGTCCACCTATCAACCTTAAACAAATTCCATCATCAAAAATTTGTTTTCGGGCCACTCCTATTTCCCGTGGGTTTTTTCGATACCACATCATCTCGCGCCTCATCATCCAACATAGCTTCTTCGCCAAAGAAATCACGTTTAGTAAAAACCATGTATCAACACCCTTCGCTAAACCACCACCCATGCGAACCAATCATGCCCAAACATTACCAAAACCCGCACAATCAATACCTCATCCTCTCCCGATTTTGACCCACTCAAAGGATCTTACGCCAAAATCCTTGCTATGTTGGTGGAGAATGCGACCATTTCCCTACCTCCACTTAGACCTTATGACCCGTCTAAGCCCCGACCTATGGGTTACGATGAGTCTAAAATCTGCGCTATCACCGCACGCCAGACATGATGTGGAGGGATGCAAAGCTCTAAAACCATCCTTCGCCGCCACCTCTCCCTGATAGAAAGATTAAGAAAGACAACTTACGAAGGGAGAGACCTTTAGTTTCCATTCCTCTCCTATACCATCTCGTCCCCGCCTCACCAAGATCTATCATTATTACAACCCCACCTCAAGACCATGAGTTATCCCCACCATCTTCCTCATCTCAGTCTACGAGATTAATATGATTAGTGTCGCTACTCGAGGGCGTAAAAACAATGGGAAAGCAAAAGAAAACACACTTGTGCATCTCTTTCTCCGTCAAACATCCCGATTGCACCACCACCTAAAGTGGTCATTCGCATGACCCGCCTATCCCGCCTCTAATGGCATTGCCCACCGAAATATGATTAAACAGCCTTCACCAATCGCCCGTAAAATGACATCAGATGACCTCATTCGACTTCAATCTCATCGACAAGCTCTCGTTGAGATCCTTCAAGGGATAGAGGTTTTACCTAATGAAACCCTGCCTGTCGCCTCCATTCTAACACCCAATCACGTTGCTTCTCTCACCAAACAACCCACTGCCCCAACCACTTCTGTCTCTCGTACAACAAGTCGCTGCAGCAATGGGCTCAAGATGAAATTGTCGACTTTGGCATGTAAGATCCCGACTCGCCTTTTCATCTCCGCTACGTCCGGGACATTCGAGTACGCCGGGTTATGATTGACGGGGGGCGCTAGCCTAAACATCATCTCTTCAAAAGCCTTCCAATGATGAACATCCCTTCTAGTTGCATGTGTGCAACCCCATCATGTCATGGGTCATTCAATGACGCTATTACTTCTACCTTAGGCACCGTGATCCTCAACATTCGCGTAGGACCACGTACTTTACCCGAACTCTTCTATGTCTTGAGGGAGAGTTCCAATATAATATATTGCTGGGTCGCCCTCGATCCGAGCCATGGGATGCGTTCCTCAACATTACATAGATGTATAAAATTTGAGTACGAGGGGAAGTCTTACACCGTAAAAGCCGACCCTCCCCTTTAAAACCTCGCAATATGTTATACCGCCCTAACGATGTGCTTATACCAATCAAGACACCCATACATTCAACCCAACCATCCGCCTCAAATGTACCTCAACCATCCACCTCAACCGCGCCTACGCCTTCAATTGATGAAACCACCATCGCAAAAACCACTTCCCTTCCCGCAGCCTAACATTCCAACCTCCGATCCCTTAGTAGATGTTTTTCAGCCGCCTTACGCCGGGGAGTACCGCCTATATAACGTTAGTTCTTTCCCTACCCCGCAGAGTACGGACAATTACATGCACATCCCACCTACGACCGTCGCGTGGGGAGATAATCTCTACGACCACCCCATCGCCGCACTAACCTAACGTATGGGGTGTGTTGACGCATCCTCCATTACCCCTGAACCTCCTCTTGGTGTGGTTCCTTTCCAATCCGATTTTCAATACTTGACAAATCGTCGTTTCGCCCTCACCTTCTTGACTCGCTGTGCGTGGAAAGGCTTTGGTTTTGGCCTTTACGAACAAGGCCGACATACACTCATTCCCGTGACTACCCGTAAACATAATGATCGCAGTGGTCTCGGTTTTCCCGAAACACCTACACAGGAGACACCTCCTGTCAGCTATATCCTAGAAGAAGAAGACGTCGCCCCTACCAAACCATCATCACCCACTTTGCCATCATCACCCGCAGAATCTATAGACCCTGAATCTATCCCTCCTAACTTTTTTTTTTCATAAATGTCATCTTCATAGGTCCTCTCACTTATCAACGTGATAATGAGGACCCATCCTCTCTTCCCCTTCTTTATCCAGACATGATCGAAGAGGATTCGCCTTTGATTAATGTTGTTGAATGCCAGGATGACGACTCCATCCTCACTTACCTTGGCGCGGATGATTCTTATATTCAACGAGCCTTACCATCTGAAACCCAAACTATGCTGAACGAATCTACCATAGAAATCAATATCCACACGGAGGAGGATCCTCACATTGTGAAGATTGGACAATCCCTTAACACATCAGAACAAGCCGCCTTTACTACCTTTCTCCGTGCTCGCAACCAAGCTTTCGCATGGTCTTACGCTGACATGCCAGGAATTGATCCTACCATCGCCGTCCATAACATCACCCTAAACCCCGATTCCAAACCAGTCAAACAAAAATTGAGAAAAATGCATCCACGCATTGCTCTCTTGGTCAAAGAGGAGCTCCAACGACTCCTTTCTGTTTCCTTCATTTTGCCTATTGACTATCCTCAATGGATTTCTAACATCGCACTCGCCACTAAAGCGACAGGGGACTTTGATATGCACAGATTTCCGGATCTTAACCTCGCTTGCCCCAAGGATGACTTCCTCCCAAGTATTGATCAACTTGTTGATCTCACCGCAGCCATGAAATGCTTTTCTCATGGATGGCTTTTCAGATACAACCAAATTTTGTGCTTCGCCGATCAAAGACAAAACCGCCTTCATAACTCCTCGGGAACCTTCTTCGTTATCGTGTCATGCCATTTGGCCTTAAGAATGCCTGGTGCTACCTATCGCTGGCTATGACCTACATTTTTCATGACATTATGCACACTATCCTTGAAGACTATGTCGACGATCTTCTCGGCAAGTCTAAACATCGTAGTGAACATCTCGATGTTTTAACCATTATTTTTGATCGCCTGTTACAATATTCTGTCCGCCTTCAACCGAAGAAATGTGTCTTTGGTGTTCTTTCGGGAAAACTTCTTGGCTTTATCGTCTCTTTGCGTGGCATTGAGGTCGATCCATCTAAAGTCAAAGCTATCCTAGAAATGCCCCCACCCAACAATCTCAAACAATTGCGTAGTTTACAAGGTAAGCTCCAATCTATCCGACGTTTCATCTCCCAACTCTCGGATCGATGTCAACCTTTCCATCACCTCCTTAAAAAGGATATTGCATTCCAATGGAGCGAAGAATGTCACCAAGCCTTCGAAGCTCTCAAATCCTATCTCTTGCAGCCACCCGTGCTTATCCCACCCCAAGACGACCGCCCCTTCTACCTTTACCTTTCCGCCACCGACCACGCTGTAGGAGCCATGCTTGCACATCGTGACTCTGAGAATCACGAACAAGCCGTTTATTATATAAGTCGTACTTTGGTGGACTATGAGACTAGGTACACACATGTAGAAAAATTGTGCCTTGCCCTATCATTCGTGGCCACCAAACTCCGACACTACCTTCTAAATCACAAGACTTTCGTCATCACTAATATGCACTCCCATCCATTACATGTATGCCAAACCTCATCTCGAACCAACGATTGCTAGATGGCTCATGCTTCTCGCCGACTCGACCTTGAGTTTATCCACCAAAATCAATCAAAGGACAAACCATCGCGACCAACTCATGGACGCTCCTTTACCGGGGAACAATTTACCAATTTCACATTTCCGACGAACTCATCGCTACTCTTTCCATCACGGAGGAGTCGTACTCCAATGACCTCTTCTTCGATGGATCTAAATGCCGCCGGCGGAGGAGCCGGCGTTGTTCTCATTTCCTCAATGCTGAACCTATGCCTCTTTCATTCCGACTTGATTTCCTTGCACTAATAATACAAATGGAATACGAGGCCCTTGCTCGGGTCTCCAAGTTGCGTTACACTTAGGTATCAAATCTATCAACATTTTTGCGACTCTCAATGGTAGTCAATCAAGTTATGGGCGTCTACCAATGCAAAAACGAGGAACTTCAAAAATACAAACACTACGTGATTCACTTCTAGCCTTATTTACCCACTATTCTATACAAACCATTCCCCGCTCCACTAACAAATTTATGGATACTATGGCTTGCTTAGCCTCGCAAATTCCCGCCGCGCTAACAATCGACTCAATTATTCGTCGTGGTCCAACAACTTTTTGCCCCATCCTATTCAACCCCTAGTAGTTTGTATGATAAATACCGTGTCCACTAATTCACAGATACCCGGTACCACCAATTCCACGACTACCTTACAATCTCTCGTCCTCCCACCGACCTTACTAGTAACGGCAAACGTGCTTTTCTTAAAAGTGTTTCGCGTTATGTTGTCATGGGGGACTCTCTATAAACGTGGCTTTGATGGCATCCTCCTTCGCTGCCTAATCGGGCGCGGAGGCCACTCATACCATCCAACAGTCCATGACGGTATTCGTGGCGACATTTTAGCTGCTTGCTGTGGCCAAACGAATCCTTCGCCTTGGTTATTATTGGCCTACTCTCAATAACGATCGCTACTTAATATGTTAAGCGTTGTGTTATGTGTCAAGAACATGCCAACCTTCAACATACTCCTAGCCACCCGCTCCCATCGCTTCGAGATCTTTGGCCCTTCTCACAATGGGGTTTAGACCTTATTGGTGAGATTCACCCAACCTCTTCACAACGTCACCGTTGGATAATCACAATGATCGAATATTACACAAAATGGGTGGAGGCTATTCCACTCATTTCAATCAAAAAGAAAAAATTGTCGAAGTTCATTAACCACCACATTATCTGCCGCTTTGGTGTTCCTCATCGCCCGATAATGATAATGGAAAATCTTTCAAAACAAGTTGCATTGCAAGACCTTTGTGACAACTTTGGTATCAAACTTAGTTTCTCATCACCTTACTATCCACAAGCCAATGGGCAAGCCGAGTCCTCTAATAAAACACTAACCAAAATCCTCATGAAAGTTGTCAATGAATCCGGAAGAAATTGGCACGATCACATTCCCTTTGCCCTTTGGGCTTATCGTACTCAAGCATTCGCACTCTACTAATGCCACACCTTTTCTTTTTTTATACGGTACCGAGGCTGTTTTGCCTCTCGAAATACAAATACCCTCCCTTAGAATATCTCTTCAGATATTCTCACCAACGATGATTTCCGCCAAGAACGGTTAGCCCAATCGAGCTTTGACGAACGCCGCCTCTTACACGCCTTTGATCACCTTCAAATCTATCAAAAACGCATTAAACGTGCTTATGATAAGCGACTTCATGAGCGTACCTTTAAGGTTGGTGATCTTGTTCTCAAAGAGAATCAACATGTAACCAAACTAGAAAAGAGCAAACGTGGAAAATTTGCTCCCAATCGATTGGGCCTTATATAATCACTCATACCTATGGATCGGTACTTATCGCTTAGCTTCGCTTAATGGTAAACCCGAGCTCGAACCCCTTAATGCCTGCATCTTCGACCATTCTACTGTTGAAATTAGTGTTATATCACTTCTTATCTACCTGCCGCTCGTCCCTTGAGCTCACTTACCACTACATACACTCTGTTTCCTACACTTCATAATAACAATCAAGCTCACATAGTTTGATCCTCACCTCCTCGATGATGCCTTCCTTTTTAGTCTAGTCCATGACTTCAAAAGTATTAAAATAAGCCGTATTCTTATGGGATTTTCTTGAGTCAAACTTCCTACTCCCTAGATGCTTCACGCCAAATGAACATCTAGTCATTTAAATTAAATATGGACTGCTCCCTCGAAGGACAGCTATATGCCGAACTATTGCTACTATTATATATAGACTGCTCCCCCGAAGGACAGCTATGCATTACAATCATATCTGCTACTATAAATAGATCGCTTCCTCAAGGACAGCTATACATGGGCCAGCCTTTATCAAGAGCTTCTCGCATTGATCAGCTTCGTGAAGACCTCAAGAATAATACAATCAATATCCCCTGTAGACTTCCCGCATCGATCAGTCTACATTCAATAAAAGAAAAGCCTCATTCAAAAGCACTTTTGAGTCATGGACTTGTCTATTTAGGGTAGTTTCTCTTTTCGCGTAATAATCACTTGCAACAAGCTCTCAAGACTCCCGCTATATCAACCACCTCACCTCACCCTTTGTCAAAGCAACAAAAACTCAAGGGACGTGACGTATATCCGATATATTGTGATTATACAACTCTTTTCACCTATCGACTTCTCGCCTATGCAAGGTACTTAGGGATTCAAGCTCATCCTATGTTAATATGTGGTTTGTTTAGCTCTTTTCACCTACGGAGCACTCTTTCCTCTTTGCCTCGCATCTAGGATTGTGTGTTGATCTTAATCAGGACATGGTTCCCTTCTATTTGGGTAAGCTAACTTTCGCTTTACCTATACCTACATCAACATCGCCCATACCTTACCAACACCAACAACATTACCCTATCAACATCAAATTCTTATCAACCAACAAATTGCCTAACCATACCCAAATTGCCTGAATTCACCTCTCCCTGGTCCTAAGGGAGAACTACATCGGTCTGAGGCCCTCCTGCTTTGTGCAATGGGCTATGTAGGGCAAAGACTTTGGAGACATGGGGTCTCCCAAGGTTAGCTCGACCATCCCCTACCATAACTTATCATGTGTGGTAAATATAAATATTTTTGTGCATTTTTATTTAATCACATTTCTCTTTACCCTTTTTCGAAACACCGAAAATCAAAACACCAACAATCTTATTATTATCATAACTCAAATCAACATACATATTCAGCTTTTATTTAGATGTTAAACAAATACATCTTTCTATCATCGACACGCAGTCGGCATCCTTATTTATTCTTATACCTTGCTAACATTTACTGCACCTCACGCCTCATCCCGAACTAGGCGATGATCGTGATTGCCGACCCCTCTCGCCGGCCTCTCGTCCTCAAAGGTACCACGGCTATTGGTACCGCCCACCGATCCGCCAATCTCTCTCGTAACATATGAATACGCCCTCGCATGGAGGACTTCAGCCTCTAGTCTCCCGCCCGTGACTCCGCAACCACTAACAATCCTCTTGTCTCATTCACTCGCGCTTGAGCTGCTGAACCAAACGCTGCAGACGATCCTCTCTCGCTGTAATCACCGCTATGTCGTGGCGCCACGTACACCTCGCAGCTTCTCGCTACCCACCATAATCTATAGGCTCTCTCGCTGCTCCCGCATCCATTACCTCGCGATCGGCCGCTACCTCTTCAGCCCTTCTCGAGGTGTTGGCCGGGAGGTGAGAATGCCGCCTCTGCCGATCCTCATATATGGTCTATAAGCTGTGGGTATATCCCGCACAAATCCAAATTGTCGCCGCACGCGATCTATAGGAATCCTCTCATACTCCCCCGGCCTGTGCCCTGCGATCCACCTCAATCGCTCAACACCCCTCAACTCCTCAGCTATGTTCTCTGTTATCATATAGTTTCCGTATGGCCTCCAACAGATATCCGCAACCGTCACTCTCTCCCATACCTGCCTGTAATACTCAATATCACCTGTCACGGCCTGGGATCTGGCCTCTTGTTCTGTCTGGACCCATCGTCTGAATCCCAACCTCTGTACTCCGGTCTCTCCTGCCTGGAGGGATTGGCCTATTGGTCGCACACAAACCGTGTGCTCATAGGCCCAACAGTGTAATAAGTATGAACAATCCAAAGGCATTGCCCCGTGATTTCGCCTACAAGCCCATAAACCCTCGTATAGCTCCGCCAAATATGCAGTGCCCATGCAAACGTAACGTTGCCTTTCTACCATCTCCCGTATAACACACATCAATGCCTTTGGAAATCTTCCCCTTCCCCCTCTGTAACGCATAATACCCTACCGCTATCATTAATATCACCGCTAACCTTGTCTCCTCAGGGTGTGCTGCATACATTACCCCATATGTAAACGATAAACCTCGCTGTGTCAAATCTCGTGCGTATGGACCAAATACTGCTGTTATCGCTCCCCGTGCCGCGCTAGGTAGTGCCTGATATACTGGTTCTCCTGTAATAGGGAGTCTCAAAATCCGAAACACATCTTCCAATGTTACTGTCATTTCACCTGTTGGCAGATAGAAGGTATTTGTCTCGGGATTCCATCTTTCAATCAACGCCTGTAACATACCATGGTTACGTGCGATTCGTGAATAATAACGGATTCCACTTAACCCCAAACGATTTATCAACGTCCATTCCGCTGGTGTTACATCCGCTCGGATTCGTGACAACAGCGCTGGCACACTATCATTCATCCTCAATCCTGCCTCTGCCTGCATACACCAAAACAACAAACAACCATTCAATCCGTCAGGGTTTTTTCAAACATTCTCGAAATTCTCCAAGAATCGGTACGTTATACATAACCGATATCGGTTGAGTAACCGATACCGGTTCTCCCTAACCGCTACCGGTCACTGTCAATTATATACACCTTCCAAAAAAAAAAAAAACAACCACCTACGACAATAATTTGCTCGTTTATTCCTTTTTATACATACAAACATACCTGAAACCCCTGATTGCCTACCCCGTAACACTTACCTCACCGCAACCCTTGTTATCATGTTTTCTTTCTCATATCTACCCACCTACTACTCTCCCCATCTTATTCACGAAACATGCAAAGAGTTAAATCACAAACAAAATGATACCTCTTGGGGTGCAGCAGCACTGAGGTGGCCCTTGTCTTCCTCATGTCCTCGCTCGGATGCTTCTCTCCTCTCGCCATGATCACCACCCTTTTCAACTTTGTCTTTCTCGCCTTCGAACCTCGGATCACATTCACTTTCCTTGTCTCTTTTCTCCTTCTCACCCAAATCTCTCATGCAAATACTGTCTCACTGCCAAAAAGCGCGCGCTCGCGTATTTAACCTCTTGCATGGCTCTAAAATTAAAACTCAAGTTGCCACCCTAGCTTTTCTATTTTTAGAAAAGCTCATACCTAAATAACCGGTATCGGTCGTATAACCGATATCGGTCATATAGCTACCGACATCGGTTACCTAACCGATACCGGTTACACACCTGCCTTTTTGAAACAGGGTTCTTTTCTTCATTTCTCATCTAAATTTTTGTCGCGCCCGCCTCTTTGCCTGCATAAACAACACAATTTACCACATTTGTTCATCCACCACACATAGCCTTATAACTTCATTAACATCATTTATTTTATACAAATACACAACCATCAACTACGAATTTCAAGAAACTATCAATCTCTACATCATTTGGATCCAACTCATCAGTTACATATATCACAATGTCACAAAACCAACAATTCATCACATCACATATCATTCATACATACGTACAACAAACACAAAAACATCAACATCATCCATCTATCAACATATCAACTAAAACTTATCATACATTACATATTACCAACCATTAACAAAATATTTAAACACATTTTGAACACTGCACAAGGATCAAAACATCGTCTCTATATATATACCAAGTTTTCACAAATACAATGTGCCCTACATCGGGGCCTCTGTGATCTCATAATATACCAAAGCCGGCACGCAGGCCGCAATACCTACCAAAAATCTCGACTCGGCTCGCAGGCCGGTCTCTCATATCAAAATATACTCGCTCGCAGTCAGTATCAAATGTACAACCCTTACTCGCTCGCAGCCGGTATATAATAAATAAAATGAATCAATACAATGAATAAGTGTCGCACGCACGCAGCCTCTATCAATACAACCGGTTCGCAGACCGGTGCCCGTGTCCCTATACAAAACCATGTCGGGATCTATCGCCTCTCCCCACCGCCCGGCACCTCTCCCCCGTCGGTCCCCGTGGTGCCTCTCGCCTCCCGCCGCCACGGACACGCCACCGTGGCTGCCCCTCCCCGAGATCTCTGCGGGCCGTGCGAGGTCTCGCCTATGCGCCGCATACGCCGATACTCGACTCCGCATTATCAAGAATATCCCGATAATATCGGGCCTCTCGCTCTAACCTCCATATAGCGATCTCGCGCCATCAAGGAGCTGGGCCTGGTCTCGGCACCTAACACCAATACCCCCGAGCTCGTACTCGCACTCGTGGCGCGTGGTGGTGCCGCCGTGCCGCGCGCTCGTACTCGCACTCGTGGCCGTGGTGCCGGTGGTGGTGCGCTGCCTGTGCTCGCACTCGCACTGGCGTGGGCTGTGGTGTGGTGGTGGTGCTACTCGTGCTCGTGCTCGAGCTCAAGCTAGCTGCCTCGTAAGGCCCCTATTCGTGCTCGCAGCAGCCTAGCCGCCTCGTAAGAGCCGCACCGACCTCTCGAGCTGATCCTCTCTCCTATAATCGCAGCTAAGTCTGGCCGCGCAGCGGTACTATCTCGCCGCTCTCTCGCCCACCCCACCACACCTCGTATGCTCCCTGCACCCGCATCATCCACACCTCACCGCTGGTCTCTCCGCTACCTGGGCCTGGGATCCAAAGGCCGTGGGCGCCGGCAAGTGGGGCTCTACATCATCCCTCCCGTGACCGAGGGAGGGAGGTGGCTCGCCCCTGCCGTAGCCCCATCTCGCTCGCTGCACTCTCTAGGGGTATCCGCTGCGTACTCTCCCGGCCCCGTCCCGCTATCCGTAATGTATACTGGATCAGCGCACTGCGTACGCGGCTCCTCTACCAGCCGGGTGAGCCGGTGACTCGTAGGGTCTCCATACAATGTCTACTGCTGTAAGGCCCTCTAGCAAGTGTCTATAATAGACCACATCCCGACCTGCAACAACTGCTCGTGGCTGGCCCACGACCCCCAACCACCTCTGAAAGCCATATCGGTATACGACCTGTGGCCCTGGCTGCTGGGGTAGCCCTACTGGCCTGATGCATACGATGTGCTCGTATGCCCAACAGTGCAACAAAAATGTAGAACAAATACCAAATCGCCTCCTCCGGCGATAGCCCCATAGCTCCCTGTATAATTGCACCAGATACACTGGTGCCCATGCGAAACAGGTGTGCTCCTCCACCATCTCCAGCAGCACCCCCATCAATGCTCGTGGGAAGCGGCCTCCCTCTGAGTCCGGGAGGGCGAAGCAGGTGATCCCAACCATCATCAACACCGCCAGTCGTGTCTCGTGACGATGCGCACGGACATGTCACTGCATCGATACTCGCGCTACAGAGGTCGCAGCAGCGCGGCCGCATCCCCAAAACTCGCAGATGCTGTCCATCGCAGCTTCGACCTACCGAAGATCGCTCTCCTCGATCGGTAGCCGCAGGATGCGATACACATCCTCTAATGTGACGGTCATCTCTCCGGTCGGCAGATGGAACACATTGGCCGCCGGATCCCATCTCTCGATGAGGGCGACCATCAGCCGTGATCCTCTCTATCGCTCGTACTGACCCCGCCGAGTCCCACCTCGCGCATGATGGCCCAATGCGCCGCAGATACGTGTGGCCTCATCCGACTCAATAGTGGAGGCATCCTATCACGCATCGTCAACTGCTGACGTGCCTGCAAAACCAACCCACATTCTTAGACCTACTCTTTATTATAACATCTACTTTACCATCTAAACCCCCTTTTGTAACACCCAAAACCTAACCCCACACCTAACCCTTCTCCACCCCTAAACCAACCCCCACACCGACCCGCAACCCAACCCAAAAACCCAAAACCCAACCCAACCCAAAAACCCAAAATCTAACCCCACACCTAACCCTTCTCCACCCCTACACCTAACCCCACACCTAACCCCTTTCCACCCCAACCCCCCCACCACCCCACCCACAACCCAAAAACTCCACCCAACCCCACTCCCACTCCCACCCACACCCAAAAACAATCCCACCCAACCCCACTCCCACTCCCCCACCCAAAAACAATCAACCCAACCCCACTCCCACTCCCACCCACAACCCAAAAAACAATCCACCCCACTCCCACTCCCACCCACACCCAAAAACAATCCACCCAACCCCACTCCCACTCCCACCCCACCCAAAAACAATCCACCCAACCCCACTCCCACTCCCACCCACCCAAAAACAATCCCCAACCCCACTCCCACTCCCACCCACAACCCAAAAACAACCCAACCCAACTCCCCCCACAACCCAAAAACAATCAACCCAACCCCCCCACCACAACCCCCAACCCAACCCCTACATAAACCCACAACCGACGCCGGCCGATACATAACCGACGCCGGTCACCAACAACCCTCCCTTCCCCTAAAATTGAGCGACCGATGCCGGTCGCTTAGTGACCGACATCGGTCACTGTCCTCTCTCGGAGCCGAACCCCCGCGCGGCCCCCAAAACCCATTTTTTCCTATTTTCTACCCATTTACCCGCCCAAAAACCCTCCAATTTTACTCACCTAGCCGCATTACCCTATTTTACCTCTCTACCCTCTCCGTTTTTCAAATTACCTCCATTTACTCCTTATTTCCTACAAAATACAAATTCCTACCCAAACCCCCCATTTAGCCTAATAACCATTTCAATGCATAAATCACGAGTTTAGAACCTACCGGTACGACGACACGTCGTCGTGGTGGGATGGGTGGTGGCGGTCCAGCTGGTCCAGCCCCTCCAGCTCCTCCTGCCTGTGCCATGGCTCCAATCCTGATCTATTGGGTCCCTGGCCAATCACCTGCTGCCTCCTCCTCAATCGGGCCCACTATCAACTCTCTCCGCCAATCAAATAGCTCCACCTCACTCAATAACCCTCCAAATCAACTCTCCACGTCAGACAAGTCGCTTTGGTTTGCAAATTTTCTAAAGTGACAATGACAGGCCGTATTTTTCTTTTTATAGGTTTTTCGATCTTAACCGATGTCGGTTTAATTTTGCCCTAAGAAACCGGTATCGGTCCCTTAACCGATATCGGTCATGCAGAATCGACATCGGTTCTCTACCCAACTTTCACCCCATTCTTTGCCCTTATTTACTCCTTGCCTCTTTTTCACCAATATCTCCACCTCCCCACCTTTGCTCACTTGCACAACATCTCGCTCACTTGTCCAGGCCTCGACCTACGCCCGACCTCGCCTACCTATTTGGCCCGACCTAAGGCCTCAACCTACCAATTGGCCCGACCCAAGGCCTCAACCTACCATTCGGCCCGACCTAAGGCCTCAACCTACCAATTGGCCCGACCTAAGGCCTCAACCTACCATTGGCCTACCTATTCGCCCGACCCTACCATTCGGCCCGACCTAAGGCCTCAACCTACCATTGGCCCGACCTAAGGCCTCAACCTACCAATTGGCCCGACCCAAGGCCTCAACCTACCTATTTGGCCCGACCCAAGGCCTCAACCTACCATTGGCCCGACCTAAGGCCTCAACCTACCATTTGGCCCGACCTAAGGCCTCAACCTACCATTGGCCCGACCCAAGGCCTCAACCTACCTATTTGGCCCGACCTAAGGCCTCAACCTACCAATTGGCCCGACCTAAGGCCTCAACCTACCTATTGGCCCGACCCAAGGCCTCAACCTACCAATTGGCCCGACCCAAGGCCTCAACCTACCTATTGGCCCGACCCAAGGCCTCAACCTACCAATTGGCCCGACCCAAGGCCTCGCCCTACCTATTTGGCCCGACCCAAGGCCTCAACCTACCCTACCTGGCCCGACCCAAGGCCTCAACCTACCTATTTGGCCCGACCCAAGGCCTCGCCCTAACAATTTGACCCGACCCAAGGCCTCAACCTACCCACCTAACCTGACCCAGGGCCACCGCCCAACCACTTGGCCTGACCCAAGGCCGTATCACTTCCATACCATACCCACAATCAACGTTTTATTTTATACATCCATCATGTACCTTGTGTTCAATCGAGCTCACCTATTCGTGTTTTAGCATGATTAGGGTCCTTGACTTGATCTGTCGACCAGCTTTGCCCAGACCTAGACCGTGACGTTTATCTCAACCAAACCAACCTTTGCATCGCCGAACATGCCTAAACGCTCCGGTACCTTTACCCGTTATATACCCCGGAGCTACTTCCTATGCCTTCGATACAGGATTATATCACCCTTGTTTGGATAAACTATCGACCTTTGCCTATACATTGCTGGTTTCTAGTCAAATCATGTACCCTAGTCGTACTATTGCATTTCAACATGCGTCTCGCTTCCTCGACCTACCCCACCACCTTACCATCCTCTCTACCACATATACCCTTTATCAACCCTATCCCCGATTTCCGCTCACTCAATCTGTGATAGATTTGAGGGGGATTACCTATATCCTTAACATGAGAAACCACTTCATATTATTGTCCGCGCAGCTTTACAGAACAAGCTACACGACAATAAGGGGCTAATGTAGACACCAAATTCGTGTCTCACGACCCTCGTGACCCGCATCCCATTTCGCAACCTAACCTCATTACCTAAACTTTACACAATTATTTATTAATTACCTTGTAATTGATAAATCCACATCACCTTACCCGCCACCTCACTTTGCCACCTCATCATGACCTAGCCCTAACCCTAAACTAACCTAATTAAGACCCATGACTTGGTCTAGACTCACATCCATAACTAATGCCTCCTTACTCGCACCCAAAACCGACCTTCTAGCCACTTGACCAATCCCGCAAATCGATCTCTGGGAGAAAAGTAGGAAGGTGGGCTATTTTACTAAAAATAGCCTACTTTTTTCCTTACCGATGCCGGTTCCTACTCGACCGCCGCCGGTTACGCAACCGCCATCGGTTCCTCGTAAATGGGCTCCCAAACCAAAACAACGGATCGGAATTTCATTTTGAGATCACCAAAGGATTTTTGAAAACAGAGAGCATCATGAGCGAGGAACAGAGTCAGATCTTCACTGACAGAAGAGCAGAGACGAGTAAAGAAACCAAGTGTTTACAACCAAGGAGATCAACTTGCATCTCGTGCCAAAACCAAGTAAGTCACATCTTACATGTCCTTTGTTATAACATTTCTTATGCTTCTTGAATCTCAATCCTCCTAAATCCGTTTCAATCCACTACCCAACGTGCATTGCATCTAACTGTCATTCTTTCACTTCTAATCATCCCATTTCCTAATACCATCCAAAACCAGCCATTACAAACACCATATCTACCAAGAAGATCCTATAACCCCCTATCGCTATCGGTTATAGAACCGCCATCGGTTATCAAGAATCGCATCGGTTATCAATAACCGCATCGGTTCCTCCGATCAAAACCAAAACCAGCCTTTCCCCTACCCAGCTTTAACAAAATAATTTAATTGATATTTTGCGCTCTTTTGTGTTAATTCATATTAGCAGGGAACTCGACCACCTTCAAAGGAAGTTTTATATTTCCCGGCCCAAGGCGCTTTCTCATTTATTGTTTAATCAAAATCTTGTGGTCTTGTGTTCTTATTTGCAGTAGTCCTTCCAAGACAAAAAGGAGTTCTCCGTAGTCACCCGATCTTTCTACGGTACGCGCACACCATCTCGACATTCAACATGTATTCCTCCTAACCCTAACCTCTGTTGTAAGATATTTAACAATATGTCCCTACTTATGTCGAGTTCAAAGAAATGAACAAGGCGTAAGTAATAACAAGAAGTTAACGTGACCTCCAAACAAGGTATACGAGAAGCAAGCCCAAATTCAATTAATACCTATATCTCAAAAAGTGTGAGTTATGATTGTGAGTGACACAACAATGTCACCAAGATATGTTAACCAAACTTTGCAAGAAATTAAGGTATTGATATCAAGATGATATTGATATAACACACACAAGTGGTAACACATAGCACTTTTCAAAATCAAGGTAGTAATGGAATCAAACTAAAAGCTTATAGTATAACTAAGAATTGTTAAAATGTGTATAGTGTAACCTTACAATGCAGATATTTAGGTCAAGTTTACAAGAAACAAGACGTAAATACAAAAATTGTAGTGATACGATATAAACAAGGTAACCTTTTCAAGGAAGTTCAAGGTGATGAATCAAGCCTAACTATGATGACGATCTTGACTTGGGTATCAAGATCACAAAGGCTACCAATGATATGAAAACATCTCCACACACTTTATACG
This sequence comes from Taxus wallichiana var. yunnanensis, assembly GCA_018340775.1. Classification (NCBI taxonomy): domain Eukaryota; kingdom Viridiplantae; phylum Streptophyta; class Pinopsida; order Cupressales; family Taxaceae; genus Taxus; species Taxus wallichiana. Next base: position 335,308,648 of record CM031235.1, on the reverse strand, counting down.
TTTAACTAACCCATCCACAAACATGGATGGGCGTAAACGGAAAAAAAAGTGGTAGAAACAATCAATTGATAACGCAAAGGTAGTCACTCTTCTTTTGATCAACAAAGTGTCAAAAGAAAGTGAAGGAAGTAGATCAATTGGTGGTGAAAATGTTGGCCTTACTTTGGCAGAGTTTCACCTTACCTTAGGGTAAGTGAAAAACTAAGAAAAAGTAACGCTTCCCACGTTTCGTGATGAATAATGGCTCACAACTCAAAACTATTTTGAAATGGTCAAAGTTGGCTCCTAGTCAAAGATATCTTCCTAGGTGGTTCTCTCAACTAGGTGTTACAAAGTTGTCTTAAGTGAGCTCAATTTACCCAAAAATTCGCAATGACTAATTTGGGAGTATCTCGACTTTACTTTACCCCCTTCAAGCACAATGGGAAACTAGTGCGTCCATATGTACTTGTCCTTTGGGGCCATCATACAAACAATGGTAACGCTAACTCACAAGGAAAAACTAGTCAAGTAGGTTGTGCAGAGCACTTCCTATTTCATCCACAAGGTTCCCTCTTGCGTGGACTACTTTGGGGTTCCTAGGACCACCCCCATTATTGTAGCTTAAGGCTTATGCCAAAGGGGTTATGTCCTAGTTTTAAGCAGATGGGACATACCCTTATCCGAACCTGTAAATATAGTGTTTTGAATGTGGTGTGATTTTTATCTTGTTTAATTTGGTGTGGTTTTCTTGAACACCTTTTGGCAACCTACACAAAACTGTATTAGTAGTTTAATTTTGTTTTGAACTCCTTTCTTTGATAAGTATTTTTAGGTCCTGCACTCAAGCGTTAGTAGTTCTCCAAGAAAATCACATTATTTAAAAGAGGATTAAGAGTTTCTTTTGATTTTCAAGATCATCCAAGGATGCAAGATAAGATCATACACAAAAATAATCCAACTAAAAATTAAAAAAATCTTTGCAATCAATGAACCATACAAAAATCTTGATAAATGTTCATTCCCTTAAACCAAAAGTGAAAGATGAAGTTTCTAATCTACCAAATGTTATAAAATGAAGAATAAATTTGTTTTTATTCTCAAGATCACCCTAAGGTGCAAGATAAGAGCATACACAAACTTTATCCCAACTATATAGAAATGGAAAACTTCAAATCAAAGGACCATTGAAAAATGTTTTGTAAAAGGTTCATTCTCGTATGCAAAATGAATAATCAAATTTCTAAGTTTAATCCCAATGTTAAAAATATAGAGATTAAAGTTGTTTTTGATTCTCAAGATCACCAAAAGGTGCAAGAGAATATCATACACACATTTTGGTCTAAATCAATTAAGGCATGGAAATACAACGTTCATCAAAACATTAGACATGTTTTAAAATAAATTTAAAACCTACAATTTCGTAAGTATAAATCCCAAATTTATGTTTTTATTGAAAAGTTAACTTCAATGCCTTTCCAACGCAAAAAAATGGAGTCATTTCGAGTTCGGGAGAAAAAGTTATGGCCTTTGGAAGATGGATTACACATATGTTCTTATGCTCACGGGTATGTACTTGACATGCACTCAAAAATGTCACAAAAATGTCCCTTAACCTGTAAAATGGTCAAATTTTTTTAACCAAGATTCAATTTTGACAACAACCCATCACACTAATATGTAAATATAAGACTCAACACTATCAAACATTAACATACATGCTCAAGAATTTAAGATTTTCAAGAAATTGGTAAAACTAGCATGTAGAATGATGAAAAAGTAAGCTCTAAAAATGAAAACATGATGAAATCTCGAAATTTTCTCACCAAGATTTAATTTTGACAGCAACCCACCACATTAATATGTAAATAAAATACTCAAGCATTATCAAAAACTAACCTACATGCTCAAGAATTTAAGATTTTCAAGAAATTGACAAAACTAGCATGTAGAATGTTGGAAAAGCAAGATCTAAAAATGAAAACATGGAGAAATCTTGAAATTTTCCCATCAATTCCAATTTTTATAGCACTTCACCTCCTTTATACCTACAAGGAAGACTCAACACATTCAAAATCAACAAAACAAGTTAAGAAAAACAAGTTATGTCAATATGTGTAAAAGAGGGTTAGTAACCAAAAATGAAACTTAACTACAAAAACTTGAAATTAAGTGCAAAGGACAATGGAGTAAGTCCCACCAGGCATGCCATATGTATGCATGTATTTTTTTAGCTAAGTTAAGAAGATTAGAACTAACACCTAGTAGTCCTACAACAAAGCTAAATCAAATATCAATACATCATCATGCTAAGAGCTAAACAAGTAATAAACATCAATACTATGCATTAGAATCTTGAAAATAAACCTCAAACTAACATACTAACATTTATTGCTCTACTATTTAGAAAGATAAATCAATAAACTAGACCTATGTAGATATTTTAGCTATCAAAAAGAGATAGTGATTGCTTGATCCAAGATGATCAAAGATGGAGGTTCATCAAGCCATGGCTTATTAGGCCTTTCTTGATTAACTCCATTTTTCTTCACAACACTAACTTGATTGTTTGAATGTAAAAGGATGATGATATAGCTCCACTCTAATGGATAAATGCTAAAAGATGATAAAAATGACAATAATGTATTACTATATGCTCACTTTTTTTTTATCAAGGTGTAGGTGTAAATAGAAAGGTAGGAGGAGGGCTTCTTATATAGCCCAATGGATAGAGGAATCTCTACATCCCTTTTCATGTGGGATAAATGGAGAGGTTGGGTTAGTTGTGGATAAAGGAGGTTAAGAAAAGGTTGATTCAACCTTAGGAGCATTTAGCTTTGTCCTTTAGTGACCCATCGGGGTTGAGGGCTTTATTAATTAACCAAAGTGATTAATTAATAGGTGTGTAAGATTATAAAAGCTTTTTAGAGGAATAATTAGCATCATTTAGACTATGAGAGAGATTTAATCAAATAAGTGACGATTTATTGATTAAATAGAAGAGAGAATTAATTAATTAAGAATAATTAATTAATCTAGATAGAAAGGGGTATTAATTAATTATAAATAATTAATTAATCTAGATAGAAAGGAGAGATTAATTAATTAGAAATAATTAATTAATCTAGATAGAAAGGGGAGCTTAATTAATTATAAATAATTAATTAATCTAGATAGAAAGGGGAGCTGATTAACAGAAGGTCATTAATTGGCATCATTTTCAGATAGAAGAGTTAATTAACTAACGTAATGTAATTAATTAACGACGATAGCAGAGAAAATATGCTATATTGACGATATGTCGTCCATTTGCGGGAAAGGGTATAATTAGTGCAATTTAAATATTTAAATTACTCAAGCTAAATTATAGGTGTCTACAGGTTCTAAGGCGGATTTTGTTTAAAATGAAAGAATTCTCAATAGACTTCAACCTTTCAGTGTTCACTCTACTCAAGAGAAGGATTCCCTCAAAAAAGGGAGGATGAAGCCCAAAATGGAAAAGGAAAAGAATATGAAAGATATCATTGTGTATGAAATATTGAGCTCATTCTCTTTACAAGAGTATGATGTAATGCACAAGCCACACTATGTAGGGCACCATATGGCACAAGAGTAGGAATCCAAGAAATATGATTTCTTGATCCAATTGAGAAACCAAGAGAATCGATAGGTGGGTATTAATGACAAATTTTCTGAGTCCTCTTCCGAGAGTCAACCCACTGAAGTGGTGGTCATGAAGAAGATGCATAATGAAGAATAAATTTCTTGTTATTAAAATGATATGTAAAGTGTAATCAATAACCATCTTCATTGTAGTGACCAAAAATCACCAAATTGAATGAAATCAAGAATCAAGGAGAATCCAAAAATAATGTGTCAAAGTAAAAAAGGTGATGGAATGAATTTTTTGATCATCAATTACACTAGCAATCGCACTAGATTACTCAAGAAACTAAGGAGGAGTTCATACTTCAATAAACTGTCAATGGATTTTTGAAAGAACCGTGTTCAATGATACCCATTAACGGGTAAGCCCTCAATTGGATTTTTTGCTTCAATGAAATCATGTTTGCCCCACATGAACATAGGTGATTAAAGATGTTTCCCTTTTGTTGTGTGTTTCCAACCTCATATTTTTTTTTGTTTCTTGTCGTGTGTATGTGTTCAATAAAGGAAGTTATGTCATGTATCTTTGTGGTGACTTTGTATAGCCCAATGGATAAGGCATTGGTCCACATGGTGTCTTGAGATTATGGGGTTCCATTTTAGTCTTTCCTCAATACGCTCAATCCAGAACAAGTCCCCAAGCTAGAGCCATTTGTTGTCATGCAAATGTGCAACATGAAAATTTTAAACTTTCAAGCATGACAACTTAGCCAAAATTGAATATTTTTCCCCAAGTCTTCCCGAAACCCTCTTAAGAACTTCTCCATATCAGTTTTTCCCATGTTTTGAGCCTATCCCAATCCTCCAATTTCTCATATGTGTTGTAATAACCTTTCCCATGTGTTGGAAAGATGAAAACAATTTCATGAAGTTCTTCCGAGACAGTGCCTCTCAAGGTAGATTTTTTAGTAGACTTAGAAATGGCTATTTTTAGCCTTTCTAAGGTGGGTGTGCATCCTACAAAGAAAAGTTGAAGGATTAAATTAATCGAAAAGTGGTATCAAGGACCCAATAACATTTTAAAAATGGTTTAGGAATATTTAGGGAATATTTGAATATTTTGTAATAAGATCGGTAGAAGCGGGTTGTTAAAGGTGAAGGAGCTTGTAGTTTTAAAAAGCACCTAAGCGTCAGAAGATGATTTTGGGAGCACTATAATGAGTTAGATGCCAAACAATAAACCATTTGAAATATTTTTAAATCCTATTAATTATGTTATTTTTAATATTTTTCACAAGACCTAGACATTTCTTTCCACAACTCATGTTTGGCAAGCATACCCCCGATCTCGAGAAATAAGGTTATGTTTTAGGGAGTTTCAGGTCGAATTAGACCTTGATACCCATCCCATTTTTTTAAATTCTCTTGGGAGTCAAAATCATATAATGGTTCATCAAAAAAGTCCTCCCGGAGCTCCGAAAACTTCGTCTTCAAGGTCCTTCCCAAGGTAAGCCTTCTGTACTTAGCCAATTTTTCAAGTGCCACATGTCAGAATGAGGTGAGGCACACTTTCTTGTCCCTTATATCCTAAATAAAAATTAAAATGGGAACACAAATATGGACCTCATTCCTAGTTAATCCCCTGGACCCATCACATGACCCTGGGAAGTCTCAATAAGCCCCTTTTCCTAGTTTCTTGCCCCTCACCTCTCAAAACCTCATCTTGCCACTTGTCATCATAAGGTTGAGGCACACTTTTCTATCCTTTATATCCCAAAGTAATGGGTTATTTGGGACATAAAAATTTCCCCCTGCTCTTGCATGGTTTTTCCATATGACTATCCGATCTCATCCCCGAGTGTTAAAACTAGTATTTCACCCTCCTCCGTCGTGCAATCAATGATCGGCACTTGTCATCATAGGGATAAGGAACATTTTTGTGTCTCTTCCATCCATTCCTAAGGGGAAAATGGAGAAAAAAATTCTCCCCTCCCCATGGAGTGATAAAAAACTAGAAGTTAGATTTTTCAAGCTTCTATTGTTCCCTCCTCTATGTCCTTCCTCTTTCCATCTCCCACTCCATAAATACATCCAACCATGCTCACCATCACTCACAAATTGAAAACATAACTTAAATAAACCTTCTTGATAGCCATTAAATAAATAGGGTTGGGTCCGGGTCATCGTTTTGGTGTCACACGATTTCTTCCTCTAAGAATCTAAGGAGGCCACTTGGTGAACAAGGTGGCGTGAAGATGAAGATAGTAATTTGGTGAGAGATGCTACATGATGGGGTGTGATAATGGAGGCTACGGGTGTAGGGTCATTGGGTAAAACCTCAATAGATTGAAGAACCTCCATGAGAGCTTGACGATGGGATTCTGAGGTTTGAATGAGGTCATATAGGGAAATTTTGAGGGGAGATTGGTGTAATTGTTTGAGCATGGTGCGATGTGTGACGCCATTAGAAATGGGGTATGTGGGGCCACGGATAGTTATTTTAGGTATGGGTGCAGATGGTATGTTGGGTATAGGATTGGTTGGTGGGTCAGTTGCCTTTTCTTTACCCTTATCCTTTTGAGCACGTGTAGTGATGTGTATCATGTTGATTTGAGGGGAGTTGGAAAATGGAGAAGGTGTAGGATGAGTGGTATAACGACATGAAGGGAAAAAACCTACCGGAGGAGAAAAGCCTTGTGAGGTGAGTTGGGTGCAACAACATTGGGGTGGTGGTGTGGCAAGTTCTCTGATGTGAACCATGTTAATTTCAAATCTTGGGGGTGGCTCTAGGAGCTGTGAGGGTGGAGGTTGTGGTTGTTGAGTGGGCAAGTGTGGGAATGGGTGTCGGTGAAGCAGGATCCTTGTCGAGAAGGTCATCATCGTCAAAGTTGGTTTTTGGTGGACACAATTGGATAAGGACAATTTTCAAGGCCTTACAGTTCTCCACATCGTGCCCTGGCACACAATGGTATGTGTAAATTTTAGTATCATCAAACCCTTTTGGCTTGGGTTTGAGGGGGTCGTAAGGTCTGAGTGGTGGTAATGTGATGACATAAGTCTCAAGGAGGTTGGTTAAAATTTTGGCATAGGACCCTGCTAGTGGATCACAATGGGAAGTGAACATGGGTTTGGGTGTAGGTGTGGTTGATTGTTGAGGAACGGTATTTAGAAGAGGAGGGGGTCGAGCTATGGGTTTGGGTCTTTGGCATGGTTTTGGGTGTCGGTTGTGTTTGTTTAGGTATGGGTATAGTAGGTGAACGGGCAGGAGGATGTGTGGTTGTTTTGACTACCTTATTATGGGGTAGTGGAATTTTGTTTTTATATTGCACCTTCTTGGGTAAAGGTGATATGGGTGTATGAGGTCTAGAAGGAAAAATAGATGGGGGAAGAGGACGAGTTACCCATGGGGATAATGTGGGTGATGTGAAGGTAGATGACGTGGGTCGTGCTTGAGGTGTGAGAGACGGTGGATCGAAGTGTAGTGGGTAGTGAAGCGAAATGAGCCGAGGGTATTGGAGGTATGGGTGGTAAAGATGTTGCAGGTGTAGGTGTAAGTTGGGTTGGGTGTCTGGGTAGGTTAGATGTTTGTGATGAAGGAATGGGCTATTGTGTTTTAGGTTTATTGGTGGGTGGAGGTTGTTTGACCATGTTGGGTAGATGAGGTCCTAAGATAGATGGGACAAGTGCAAGTGTGATTGGTGTAGCTAGGGTATGAGTTCTATGGGTTTAGTGCTTCTATTTGGGTGTTGGAGTAGGTGTGGTGTTGACTTTGGAGGATGTAGCTAAATCTAGTTTAATAGGTGGATGAGTAAGGTTGGTGGTCGGGGTGACCCCTAAAGTGGTAATAGATTTAATTGAGGAAGATTTTGTATGTATGGGTTTGGGTTTAGGTGTAGGTTGAGTTATGGGTAAGGGTGTGGTTTGAGCTATAACAGGTGTCATGGAAGGGGTTGTGATAGAGGTGGTTGGGTTTGGTTCGATTGGTTGAAATATTTTTGGGTAGATAGTGGAGGTATCAACAAGGGATCTCTGCATCTGTGTTGAGATGAGAAGTAAAAGGTGCCCCCATAGTAAGGCTCTATCCACATAATCTAAGTGATCGGAAAAACATGAGAATTTCATGTATCCGTAGTTGGAGTTGGTGAGGATCTAATGGAAATTCTCATAAAATGTGTCTTAGAGATGGGGAATTGGCTAGCTTCAGCTTCTGGGGGTAAGAGAGCCGAAAGTAGGTCTGTAGGATTTTGGGTAATCGATGGAGAATGATCACCAAGAGGAAAAGGTATCTCAAGTGGGTCTATGATGGGTGGAGGAGATGATTAGAGCTCCTCTATAATTAGAGGAATAGATAGGTGTTCCTCTCGTAGGTGGAGGAGGTAATCTTGTGGGTAAAGGTTCTCTAAGTGGTGAAGCTAGGGGTGAGATGGTCTCAATGTTAGCGGAAGACTCCTCCGTAGGTGATGAAGGAGATGAAAGGTGTTCCTTTGTTGGTGAAGGAACATGGGAGGTTGGTTTCGACATGGAAGGAGGATTTCATGTTAGGAAATAAGGGATAAAATATGCGGAATAATCCCTCACAGAATCGCAACAATAGAAACTAATATGCAGAAATTATTACAGATCTCAAATAAAATTGTAGAATAAAATAACACAACACAAAGAGACAATATTTAACGTGGTTCACCCAATTTGGGATATGTCTACCAAGAATCACTTACTCAAATTTTATTACAAGCCTCCACTTTCTCAATACAATACCCAGATCCGTTTGGAGCTATGCTCAACAAACTCTACAGAATTCACACCCGAATTCAAAACACATCTGCAATACATTTACTTGTACATCTATCATATGCATAAGACCATATAAATAGACAACTGCTTAAGCAGTTTTACAAAACCATGGGTATCAAAACCATGGGAAAAACCCATCCCATAAACCTATGGGTCAAAAGACTCGCCCATATGAGAAGAGCATGTTTCTCGATATGTCGGGTGCATTTTTCGAGGCAAAAAAATTATGCCTAAAAAAAAAATTGGGGTGTCATGGCCCCGAACCCCAGCGAGGATACATGAAAAGTTTACAGTACTCTTAGTGTACATTCTTCAACACTTTCACACATGAAAATAGGCTCCACAACCTAACAATCTCCCTCTTAGAGACTAGTTTTCCTCTGAGCAAGCTTCTCAACCCTTCACTAGTTTCTGTGAAGACCAACCAAAGTTGAACACAACTTTAGTTTTCCCTTGTGACCACCTTGGTCATCATGTCTGCAAGATTCTGATTGGTATGAATCTTCTCCAACTTCAACTTCTCTTCCTCCAAAGCTGTCCTAATGAAATGGTACCTTAACTGTATATGCTTCATCCTAGAGTGGAAAGTAGAGTTCTTAGCTAGGTGTATAGCACTCTGACTATCACTATGCAACTTACATTCCTCCTGCTTATGCTCCAACTCCTCAAGCAATTGTTGTAACCAAATCATCTCTTTGCTTGCCTCTGTTGCAGCAACATACTTAGCCTCCGTGGTTGACAAAGCCACTAGCTTCTGTAGTCGTGAAATCCAGCTCACTGCTGTCCCACCTATAGTGTAAATATAACCTGTCGTGCTCCTCTACGTTGTTTACATCTCCAGCCATGTCTAAATCTACATAACCACGTAAAGTGGTGTCTAATCCATCTGTAGCACAAAACTTCCCCATGGTCCCTCTCAAATATCAAAGGATCCACTTTACTGCTTGCCAATGCTCTTTACCTGGATCACTCATAAATCTACTCACAGCTCCCACTGCATGGGCAATATCAGGCCTAGTGCACACCATAGCATACATCAAACTACCAACCATTGATGAGTAAGGTACCTTGGACATCTGGTTTCTTTCCTACTCTGTCTTGGGACACTGCTCCTTTGATAACTTAAAATGGCCTGCCAAAGGAGTCCCAACCGATTTAGCATCCTGCATGTTAAACCTATCCAATACCTTCTTAATGTACTCTTCCTGAGATAAATTCAGCTTTCGTTCCTTCCTATCCCGAGTTATCCTCATACCAAGGATTTGTTTGGCTGCCCCAAATCCTTCATATCAAAGGATTCACTTAGTTGTTTCTTGAGTACTTTTATTTCCTGCATGTTTTTACCTGCAACCAACATGTCATCTACATACAAACAAAGGATAATATAACTTCCATCCTCAAATTTCTTTGTATACATGCAATGGTTAGAATGACATCTAATATAACCTTGCTCCATCATGAAGCTATCAAACTTCTTATACCATTGATGTGGAGCTTGTTTCAGGCCATACAAGCTCTTCTTTAGTTTTCACACCATCTCCTCTTTACCTTTGACTTCATATCCTTCTAGCTGTTGTATATATAGCTCCTCCTCCAAATCACCATGGAGAAATGTAGTCTTTACATCTAACTGTTCTAAGTGCAAGTCTTCTACTGCCACTATTACAAGAATAGTTCTGATAGAAGTCATTTTTACTACAGGAGAAAAAATATCATCAAAATCTATACCTTGTTTCTGTGCAAACCCCTTGACCACCAACCGGGCCTTATATCTTTTCTTTCCTCTTCTTCATCTTTAACTCTGTACACCCACTTGTTCGCAATGCTCTTTTTCCTTCTAAGTAGCTTCACCAAATCCCAAGTCGGTTCTCCATGAGAGACATATGCTCCTCATCCATGGCTTGCTCCCACTTCTTACTAGCATTTACCGCATTGCTTCATCAAAGCTCTCGGCTCTCCACTATCGGTGAGTAATAAATAATAAAGAGAAGGAGAAAAATGTTCGGAGTTATTTTCTTACCCTAGAAGACCTCCTCACTTTGTAGGAGTTTGGGGTTCTGTTGAGTAGGTTCTGAACTGATTCATGGGTCACTTTTCCATCCGGAAGATCCTCTACCACTGCATATTCTTTCTTGGATTCTTCCATGTTTTCCTGCAACTATTGCTTATACATGACTTTCTCATTAAAGACCACATCCCTAGACCAAATGATTTTCTTGTCCTTAATACTCCAACATTTAAATCCAAAGTCATCACCACCATAACCAATGAAAGTACATTTTTATGATTTAGCCTCTAGCTTGGTCCTATCATCCTTGTCTATATGAACAAACACCTCACATCCAAAGACTCTAAGAAATGAATAATCAACTTTCTTACCATACCATGCCTCCTCAGGTATGCCTCCATCCAAGGCACTTGAGGGTCCTCTATTTATCAAGTACACAGTTGTGCTCACCGCTTCTACCCAAAAAGAAAGAGGCAGTCCTACATGTAACCTCATGCTCCTAGCACATTCCATTATTGTTCTGTTCATCCTTTCTGATACCCCATTCTATTGTGGAGTTCCTAGAACCATCTTTTGCCTACGGATTCCATTCTTAGAATAGTAATCATTAAATTCATTGCTGCAATACTCCCCTCCATTATCTGACCTGAGACATTTTAGCTTAAGACCTGTTTCATTCTCTACTAAGGCTTTCCATTTAACAAAAGTGTTAAATACATCAGATTTTTTTCTAATACAATAAACCCAAACTTTCCTTGTTGCATCATCAATAAAAGTAACATAATAACTTGAACCCCTAAGATATGATACCCGAGTTGGCCCCACACATCGAAGAATGTACAGCTCTAACTTACTCTATTTCTTTGTAGGTCCAACCTTGAGAAACCTTACTCACTTCTATTTCCCATATATGCAGTTCTCACAGAAATCCAAACCTATTTCTGTATATCCAGGAAAATTTTTCTTTATGATGTCCATGCCCTTATGACTCATATGACCGAGCCTATAGTGTCATAATGTTGTATCTACATCTGAAGCCACAAGATTACAATCATTAGTACTATCAGTGGTTAAATACAAGGTTCCAACCTTCTTACCTCTTTGCCACCACAAGAGCACCCTTGGTAACCTTCCAAGAGTTAGCTATAAATATCACAGTATAACCATCACTTCCCAACTACCCTGCCGATATCAAATTTCATCTTAATGTAGGAACATGTCTGACATCCTTCAATAGCCAAGTATTCCCATTCTCGCATCTTAACTGAATGAGCAGACCATTTTCCAACTATGCTGCAAGGCTCATCATCACCAAGAAAAACATGCCCAAAATCTCCTTGAACATAATCAACAAAATAATGCCTATGTGGAGAAGCATGGAAAGAAGCCCCTGAATCTAAAACCCAAGATTCAGTAATATTGTGCAAAGAAAGAATCAAAGCATCCTGACATACATTACTCGTTGCCACATTTTCCTCCTTGTTTTCTTCCTATTGTTTCTTCTTATCCCGAAGCTCCCAACAGTCCTTCTTTGCATGCCCAGGCTTTCCACAATTCTAGCATACAATCTTGTTCTTGGATTTTGACCTTGCCGATCTTTTGATTTTCCACGGTTTCCTCTATTCTTCTATCTCCCTCTAATTTCCACTATCAAAGAATTCCTTGAAGTAGAAGATTCCCTAGAGCTTTTTCTTCGCATTTCCTCACTTAGAATCACCCCTACAACATCCTCAAACTTCAACTTTGAGTTAGCTGGAACCGAGTTACTTACCGCCATTACCAGGCTATTCCAACTCTCAGGTAAAGAGCATAGAATTAATAAAGCCCTAACTTCTTCATCAAATTCTATTATAACTGAAGCTAGCATATTCACAACCGTATTGAAATCATTTAAATGATCTGCTACTGAACTATTCTCAGACATCTTCATATTAAACAACTTTTTCATTAAAAATATTTTGTTAGAGGCAGAGGGTTTTTCATACAACTTCCATAATGCATCCATTAGATCTTTTGTAGTCTTTTCCTTTGAAACATTAAATAATACCGAAGATGCAAGACACAGCCTGGATTTTCCCAAGTGCCTTCCTATCCAACAAATCCCATTCCGCATTTGTCATACTCGAGGGTTTGTTCACCTTCTTAGACAATGGAGTATAAAGATCCTTTTGATAAAGGTAATCTTCCATTTGCATCTTCCAAAGACTAAAATTATGCCCATTGAATTTATCAACCCTAGATCTTCCATCATCTGCCATAGCTCCCACTCAAGCTAAAAACTTTCCCTATGATTCAACACTTTAGCAAACCAAACCAAGCTCTGATACCAATTGTTAGGAAATAAGGGATAAAATATGTGGAATAATCCCTCATAGAATCGCAACAGTAGAAACTAATATGCAGAAATTATTACAGATCTCAAATAAAATTGCAAAATAAAATAACACAACATAAAGAGACAGTATTTAACGTGGTTCACTCAATTTGGGCTACGTCCACCAACAATCAATTGCTCAAATTTTATTACAAGCCTCTACTCTCTCAATACAATACCCAGATCCATTTGGAGCTATGCTCAACAAACTCTACAGAATTCACACCCGAATTCAAAACACATATACAATACATTTACTTGTACATCTATCATATACATAAGACAATATAAATAGACAACTGCTTAAGCAGTTTTACAAAACCATGGGTATCAAAACCATGGGCAACACCCGTCCCATAAATCTATGGGTCAAAAAACTTGCCCATATGAGAAGAGCACATTTCCCAATATGTCGGGTGCATTTTCGAGGCCAAAAAAATTATGCCTGAAAAAAAAAAAAATTGAGCGGGGCTGTAAAGAACCCGAGTGTAACACGAGGATACATGAAAAGTGTAAATAACTCTTAATGTATAGTCTTCAACACTTTCACACATGAAAACAGGCTCCACAACCTAACATTTTTGTGCTAAGATCTCCTCTATGGAAGGAATGTGGGGTAATTGGGATGTGATAGGTACATCATTACAAATAGCGTGGATCTCAAGGTTATGGGTATCATGAGTTGAGGTCTCACCGGTTTGATCGAAAAGGGGCATGGTTGGGAAACGGTTTCTTGAATATGTGTAGGTTTTGGTTGGCAGTGCATTAGGATTATCCATGGTTAACTCACCTTTCTCGAGCATTTCTTGGACAATATTTTTGAAAGTGATGTAGTTTCCATCACTATGACCCTTTACTCGATGATAATTATAGAAATCATGTTCTTTATACCATGCGAGCATGGGGGGTGAAAGCAGTGGTCAAAACCAATGTGTGGTTTTATGGTTAGAAGAGTGATGGCTCTGGCTTTGATAAGATTTTCTAAGACAGAAGAGTAAGGTTCCCCAATTGGGGTATATTTCCACTACTCTCATCTGAATTGAAAAGTATGGACAGGTGAGAGATTAGATGAAGGGGTAGCTGATTTGACAGATGTGTTGGGCCGGCCTTGAGTACCACTACATTAGTGGTGCCCTTAGCTTTTGAATAATTATTTGGTGGTTTGAAAGAAGAAGAGGTATCATTTGACTTGAATGCGAATTCTTATTGCATAATTGGATTTTCTTCTCTTCGATGGCCCGAATCTATAATTTTCGTGCCATGGTGAATGCTTCTTCAAATGTTTGGAAGGTTTGGACTTGTAAGGTCGGTGAGATATGTCTAGCACAAGCCCATGTGAACAACTCGATGAGTTCTATTTTTGGCAAATTGGAAGGTAAGTTGGTTGATTAGGCTACACCAAGTGAGTGACAAAATCTATGATAGATTCATCCTCATACCGACGTGTGGACTATAGATCGTTAATGGTAACCTTCTTGACGATATATTGATAGAGAAATGATCCAAGAAGGCTTGGGCTACCTGATTGATTGAGAATATAGAGTGTCTAGGTAACCCATTATACTAATCTAATACAGGTCTAGTGAGGGACATGGGAAAGGTTCTCAAGAGCAAGGCATCATTATGAGCTATCAGATAACACATGTGTTTGAATGACCGCAAATGCTGCTGCGGGTCTTCTTTGCTATTGAAACGATTGAATTTAGGCATTTCCCAATGCACGGGGTATGAACGGATAGGAATGGATGGGTGGATGGGCTCGTTTACAAATCTCGTCATAGGTGAGAGTGTTGTGGGAGCTTGAAACCGATGCCTCCAATGTCTACATCTTGTCCAACATCAATTTAATTAGGTTGTTGGTGGGTTGTGATGATTGGGTGCCTCCTATAGCATGAGAGGGTTGGTTTTGGGCATATAACAGGGGTGGCACTCCAGTGTATGGGGCTACCATGTAGGTTGATTGAGAAGAAGGAAATGAAATGGGGGTACATACCCGGAATGTATAATGGATGAAATGAGAGGTTGTTGGTAGTATGTATATGGGGGTGGAAGGGTTGTGGTAACCCTAGTGGCAATAGGGGCTAATGATTATGGAATGGAAAGGACCACGTTCTGAAATGGGGTAGGGGTCACCAACACTGGAGGTGGTAATGTAGCTATGGGTATGTGTGAGACATTACGGAAATGAGGTTGTGTTTTCGATAGTTGTTGAGGGTACAATGGATGTAACGAGTGCCATGGAGGTAACAGACGTGGTAGTCATAGCGGGTATGGGACCTAGCTATGAAATGACCGAGGGTAAGGTAGATGCGGGCAAGCACAGAGCCAAATGGGGCCAATGCGGGAGTGAGAGCGAGAGTCGAGGGGATAGATACGGGCATGCCATATATCAACTGACTGAGGCATCTTGAGTGGATGAGTGGGAAAGGTAAAGCTGCAAAGCGGCGGGGTTTTGATCAAGGAGTCGTGTGAACTCCTCATCTCCGGTAGCGATAGTAGTAGGTTGGATGGGATCCATGGCTGGTGATAAGATGGAAGGTGGTGAAGGACTAGGTGGGAGTGGTTGACAATCGGTATGAAACACGAGTGCGCTTGCTTGTTTTGGGTCAGCACCATGTGAACCAAGATCGATCGTAGTAGGGTTGATTCTCTGTAAATGACACGAGAGAATAGCATGAAACAGTGAATCTCTTTGGAAAATAGTGGATTAGGTACCAAATGGTGGTTAGAATGTGAAACAGGATAAGCGATGTTGGTTAGGGGAAAGCGACACCGGTCGGGGGTAATCGTGCCGGTCTTTGTAGAAAATGGACAATGAGTGAAAACCAAAGCGTAAGGTAAAATGCTGCGGGCATGCCAAATCGATGATGTTTACAATGTCAATGGGTATGATGGTAGTGACAGGGACTATGAAAAGTGGAAGAAAATGAATAAAATGTCCTTTTGGGTAGGTTAAAAAAGGACACGAACTAATGTCGTTGGGTATAGCCAACAATGGTTAGGGGGTAACGACATGACGGCTTTATGAAATTGAAATAGTGATGAAAGAAAAGTGGTTGTGAATTAAAATATGGTGTGGAATCAGACCTAGAATTCTGAGAATGATGGTGATATGGCCCAGGAACACTCAGGTGAAGCTGGAATACACCAGCTGTGATGAGGAGTGTGCAAAGATGAAAAAAAAAGTGAAGAGTGTGATCTCTCACCTCAAAATGTAAGCCAAGCAGAAACACTAAGAAAAATGCAATCCTAGGAGTGTCCTTTCTATTATGTTTGTTTAGCTTATGCTATTTAGGGACTGACACATGAATTGTGAAATAGATTTTTTTGGTGAGGATGGCTTCCTACAAAGAAGGAGATCTAAAATGTGAGGTTTCAGGTATGTTATGGTGGGGGCGGGCCTCGCTCTGAAGTATGACTCGACAGAGAGCGGTGGCTGGGTGCCCATTGTACCATGATCATGTGATCACCTACAGCTTCTTCCATGTAGGATGTTGTTTAATAATGTATGTATTTTGAATTTTTGTGAGGTTTGGTAAGACTCAGAGAAAGAGAAAAGGAAAGAAGTAATTTTCTACGATTCATTTTTCAACCATCATTTAGGCATGACTTTCAGCGTATAGGTTTCCCTCAATTAATGTGAGATAATGCAATAAATCATAATGGAATGCACTTATTTTTAAGCCCAAATCGAGATGTGAAATTTGATGACATAATAAGATGAAGAGGAAGAGGGATACTCTTTCACTATAATCTAGAAAACATGAAGAAATGGTTCTTTTTAATTACACCAAAACAAAAATTTCATTTAGAGCAAATAGAAAGAAGAGGTGGGTTACAAGGAAGAAAATTAGTGTGTATGTTTTTAGAAGGAAACAAACACACAAATTTTCCTAAGAATGAATGAAATTCAAGGAATCCCGGATGGGTCCCACGGGCGTGCCACAATGTTTCACTGATTCCTAGATCGTTTCTTTGAAGTGTTGACGAAACAAATAGGGTAACGGGCATAGGAGGAATACTGTTTAAATGTTGGTTGATGGGTTGTTGCACGCGTATGACTTCCAAATCCACACTGATCGTGAGAGATTCCTTTTGGCTAGGAGGAACTACCTGTAATGCAAAGCAAGACCACCAGAAGGAATTAAACAATATGGGTAGTGAACTGCCTAGTGTATGCTAGATCTGGGAAGTGTGATACTTCCTAGATGGCTATCAATCCACTGTTTTAAACAATTTAATGCTATAAACAAAGTAAATCCTATTGTAATTTGAAATGATTTAGGTATCTCACTTAAAACACAATAAGAAATAGATCTAATCTAATGGCTAAGCTAGAATAGAATCCAAAGGTCAAATGATTGGTTTTGGGTTCTACAGGTTTGATAGAGGTCTCGGGTAGATCATAGGTGGATGAGGGTGAGATGAAATTTGGTGGGTAGGTCTTTATTCTGGGCTGTATGGGCAAATACAAAGATCAATGTCGGTTAAGGGTAACCGATCAGCTGGTCAGTGTAACCAATGTCGATTATTGTGGAAATATGGAAATGCCACAGAACAAGCTTTGGGTCTCCTTTGTGATTGCACAAAGGACTTTAGTTGGTTAGGATGAGGTATTGGGTGACTGGGGTAGGCTTTGGCGATATTTTAATTGGTATATGGAGGTGGAAATATTGGAGAAGGTCAATAGGTGGCTAGGTAAACAATAGATGATAAAATGAAATAAACCAGAAAAGTATGGCGTTATACTTCTTGGATTCTGGTCCTGAATGCCTGTGAGTGAGGGATGGAGGTGCTGATGAGGGGTTTGAAGGCTGCAAGTGATCACCAACTGAAGGAAATCTTCTACATGGACTACATGTACATTCCTCTTTGCTTGGTTAGATCAAATCATGGCTGGGATGGCTGTGCAGGAAAAGATGTTTGATCTCCTTCCTTGCATGTGGGTTCTCTTTGGAATTCACTCTCTAAAGATGTGTTATCTCTCTAAGATGTGTTAATGCTCACCAACCTTATTTTTTCAACTTCCAACCTTGAGAATAAGGTTGTTTTGGGGTTAAAAGGGTAACCGACGGTGGTTCTAGCTTAACCAAAGTGATGGTTAGGGGTAACCGGCGTCGGTCAAGGCGGGATTTCCTAGGTTTACTAAACTAGGAGATCCTCTTGATTTCCTTGGATTTCATGTCGTTAACCCACGGATTAGACTGATATCCTCATATGAGCATGTGGGAATGTGGTTAGAGGGAATGTAGGCATTGATGTTTAGGGTTTGGGTAAGTCTTAGTTAGTTATGAAAACTTACTAAAAATAGGTCTTAGGTTGAGTTGGCTTGGTGAGGTGTCTAAGTGAACTATATGTGTGGATATTATTTAAAATAAGATATTTAAATAATAGATATAGTGAGGATAATGAATTAATTAAATTAATATTAGTGGGGTGAAGGGGGCCATGGCTAGGTGAATGTGATGAAGGGTGTTTATTCGTCAAGGGACCAAAGGGGAGTGTGACCTAATTTTAGTGTCTACATTTTGCCCTTTTTGTTGCATAGCTTGTATTAGTAAGTGATGCTAACAAAAACTAAGATGTGGTTGACCCATGTGTCTGTGAAGGTGATCCCCCTCAAACCAGGGCTGATGAGGCGGTAGGCAAAATTGGTGATTGGTTTGATAAAAGGTGAATGTGAGAAAGGGGAAGGTGGGGAATGGGGAAAAAGGGTGAAAGGTCTACTCAGGAAATCGAGGTAATTGGTCAGGGTCAAATGTAGCAACAGTCAAACACATGCACATGTATAAACTGCAGCACACTACCAGGTTGAAGAGTAGGAAAACTCTACATTGTCTAAGGTCGAAAGGTTTATCCGAACAAGGTTGAAGTGATTCCAGTATCCAAGGTATAGGATATGGTTAGGAAACAAAACATAGGTTAGGTGCGGGAATGTTTAGGTATGTTCGGTGAACTAAAGGTAGGGTCGGGATAAATGGTCACAGAATAGGCTAGGTAAGGTCATTAGGTCAATAACACAGTACTTGTTGCCATAAGGTATAGCAAACACATGAGGTAAAAGGTCACTAGAAATGGTCTAGGTCCAAATATCTAGGTCGCAGCGTAGGTAAGGCCAAGGTAGGCGTAAAATAATGAGTCCCCAAATGGGGAAAAAGGGAGGTAGGAAATGATAAGGTCGGGAAAGGTAAGGTAAATGGGTTGGGGAAAAGGGCAAAAGGGAAGGCAATGAGCGGTGAGGGTGACCGATGCTTTGGTCATGGATAACCGATGTCGAGTATAGGAAACCGATGAGCGGTTATGTAGGGCATGCGACCGATGTCGGAAAGGGTAACCAACGTTGGTTAGGTCGGGTTGGTTATAAATCAAAAAATCCACATTTTTTGTTATTCATTTGTTATTTGCAAAGTGAGAAAATGACAAAAAGGGAGAAAAGAGAGAAAAGTTTCTAGACAAAATGGGACAGTGAGCTGGTAGTGTGATTGGACGAGGGTTTGGTTGGTGAGCAGCGGGTCCATGAGATCAGGGTGAGAGATTTGATTGGTCAGAGGTTGCGAGTAGCTATTTGGTGATGGAAAAGGCCAGAGAGGGATCGGGTGGGCCACCGGTACAGCAGCCAGATGTGCCGCCGAGATGGGCAAGTGCGTGACGAGGTAATCGCCCTACTCTACATTGTGGATTTGATAGATTAGAGGAGTAGATTATTGTTATTTGTAGGTTTTTGTGGTTTTTGGTTTTTGTGGGTGGGTAAAAATTAAATTTGGGTATGGGGGAATAGCGGGAAAAAAGAGGAAGGGGGAGGGTAGTAAATTGTATAGGTGGGGTGGGTAGAGGTCAGGGGTAGTTTAGGTCATTTTAGGTGGGGTAAAAGGGGCAAGGGAGAGTTTTTAGAAAAGGGGGGTTTTGGGAAGACGTGGGTTTTTTTGCCGTGACAGTGACCGGCGTTGGTCAAGTGTGGCTGGCGTCGGTTGGGTGGAACTGGTATCGGTCACCAAACAGGTGACCGATGCCGGTTAAGGGGTAACCGTGGTTGGTAAGGGTGAACTGGTATCGGTCACCAAGTAGGTGACCAATGTCG
Source organism: Taxus wallichiana var. yunnanensis (assembly GCA_018340775.1). Lineage (NCBI taxonomy): Eukaryota > Viridiplantae > Streptophyta > Pinopsida > Cupressales > Taxaceae > Taxus > Taxus wallichiana. The sequence continues at coordinate 335,288,809 of CM031235.1, read as the reverse complement.
GTTTAAGGGTGACCGGAGTCGGTTAGGATGAACTGGTACCGGTCAAGCTTTTAGGCACAAGGGTGCAAAAGTGATGTGGGCTAGGTAGTTGAGATGGGTAGGGTGAAAATAGGGTGGAGGGTAATGATAATTAGTGAATATGGTCATGGTAAATGTGGATTAATGTCGTGCTTAGATTGGATGCAGGGGAGAGCACAGTTACATATGTGGGACAAGGTTCCACCTCTATTGGTGACATTGCGCAGTGCAGCGACCCCATTGGAGCTGTAGCATGTGGAGGTAGTGGGCTTGAGTGGGGTTCATCGCTATAGACATGTTGTTTGGAAGCCCAACTTGATGTTCGCACTCATTGATAGATGGAATCTGTGACCAACACGTTCCACCTTCCGACGGGTGAGATGACTATCACCTTGGAGGACGTGTTCCAAATTTTGCGAGTTACCCATATTGGGTGCCCAGGTTTACTCTATCTCCTCCGAGGCCTTAGAGGAGCTGATTGGGATAGTTTTTGGTGAGGGGGTGGCTGATCTGAGATTCCATAGTGCCAATTTGAGCTATGGAGAGATGTACCTAGCCCATCCGGATGAGACGAGGCTAGTGGTTGTTGATGGAGGCAGTGTGTTGCTATGCACTGCCAGATGCAGAGGGTGGATGCTTTCCCCGATCACTGATGGGGGTACTCCATGACATGATGGTGCATGAGACCCACTTTTCCTGGGCACCAAGCATTCTTGGTGTAGCTATACAAAGAGCTGTGGGCATATGGGCGGTTGCGTAGGTTTAGCCTATGTTGTACATTTATACTACATTTGTTGGGCATACAAGCACATAGTGTGTGTGCGACCTATAGGGATGACCGAGTAAATGCATTCCCACCTAGATTTGTGTGGGTGGGATACGAGGATGTGGCCCATTTTCAGTAGTTACTAGAGGGATTGTCTGGAGTGGACATTATATGGAGGCCATATGTGGGATTCCCCTCATATAGGCATATGCATGAGGAGCTAGTTGAGCTCCAGCTAGAGAGGTGGATACAGGGTCATTGTGTCGGGGAGGATGAGATGATCCCGGTATAAAAGAGTTTGATGGAAGTTCAGGCTCTTACATGACATTCCTCTGCCCTTCCCACAATATCGAAGAGATGACGTGGAGAGGCCCTTACCTCTACCACAGCCTATAGTGCCCATAGGGGAGGAGGAGCAGCTAGTGGATTGGCGAGATAGATGACACCGGATGTACAGATAGGTACAGGAAGTGGTGGGCAGCTCAGTTATGAGCCATACCACCCATACCAGGGCAGCTATACCTAGCTACCATTACAGTGTAGAGAGACACCCTACGGGGGTAGGTAGCTATGTTGCTTACCTAGTTGGGTATCTTGTAGAGACAGTTGGAGGGTTTGGAGGCGACGTAGCAAATCTACATGTACAGGTGGTCGGTTGCAGGCCCAGATGGCTGATGGAGGAGATGGAGGAGATGGAGAGGGTGAAAAAAAAAAGGCTTGGTGACCCAAGAACCAAGATGAGTATAGAAGATGAAAAATGGCTTGGTTTTATTTGTGTTATAACTTTACAATTAAAAAGGACACATGGAATAGATTATGAAGCTTGGGAGCTCGAAAGGTAAATATATGGAATATTTAAAGGTCTAAGAACCTAAGACCAAAGAGTATCCATAACCACTACCATGAATGGGAAGTCTTGAGCTAATCATGAGCCGATATTAATGGTTAAAAGGGGTGAAAAAAGAGCTTGAGAACCCAAGAACCAATATGAGTAGAGAATATAACAAGTGGCCCAATAATTTTTCTAGGAGAGGAGACACATGGAAAACCATAGTTAAGAAGAAAGTGACCAATGATGAATGCTCAATTTTTGGAGTCATAAAGAAAAGTAGAGGTCAAATCTTGGGATAGATACGGTACACAAATGGTGACACATGGTCAAATATTAAAGGAGAAGGGAAGCCTAAGATAGATACATGTGTTTTAGGGGTATTGAGTTAAAGTTTAGGGCCAAAATAAGAATGGAGATGGTAGAAAGTCTATGGAAATTTCATAATGTTATATCTTTCATGAAATATATTAGAATGATGTGTGACCATGCTCATTAGAAAGATATTGGAGATTATTTTTATATTTTTTTAGTCCGATGAGATTTAGTGGAACGTGTGAGGAGTAGTTCACGTTTGAATCTTATGGGGGATTTTTCATATAGACTTAGTTGTATAATTTTTGAGATTTGCATGGGTATCACACCTCTATCCTCCTTTATATCCAAGATGTTTCTAGGAAGGAAAAAAGGGCATAAAAAATCATGAACACCCTATAACAATTCTTGTGCCAATGCACGGGGATCTACCTCTCTTGAAATAAGAGCGTGTCTAGGAAATTAATTATGTAATGAACTACATGTGCGGGGATCTCCCCAACGTTTAGTTACACTAGGTATTGGTGGTCATATGATTTTTCTTGGAATATCTCAAAGTGGGCTGGTGGTATGATTTATAAGGGAATCTATTGGTTCATGTAGGTTCTATTTGAAGGGAACTAGTGTCTTTCGAATTGATCTTGGGACGAACAATTTGAAGGATACTAAAAGCAAAAATATCTTATTTTCATTCATTCATATCCTATTGATTATGCAAAATCTAATAAAACAAGTATTCAACTATCGTATCATTTGTAACATAGATAAGTTGAGTTATATGTAGATCAAAATATTTAATCCTACTATTAACAAAGTTGTAAAAAGTGCAAAAGAATTAAGGTAGGGTAGAAAGAGAAATACGTAGCAAATTTGTAAGGATCACTATGACTCATTCAAATGCTAAGATGTGTTAAAACCATGAATGTGCTCAAACTAGTATGTACTTGATCAAGACACGTGAAGTTGAAAGAGTTTGAGGGGAAGGAATTAAAACACCAAGAGTTGTGCGCAATCACCATTGGATGCATAGGATTTATGTTCTATTTTTCTATTCACCAAAATGAAGGATAATACATTCAACAAACAAAGTGGATCCTTTAACATTCATTCAAGCCAAAGAAAAACATGCACAAAAAGCTAACTCGGGCCAAAAATCAATAAAGAAACATGAGACAAAACAAAATGTATGAAAACCCTCAAAAACTTGTCTATTCTAAATTCAAGGACCTTTACAAAGTGTTTGATCTAGGTATTTATAGGAAAACCTAGGGGATGAACAATGTTTACAAGCATTAATGCTAATAGGCTATGTCATAGCCTATATTTGAAAATATTAATTACATGGTGGATGCGTAGAATAATCAATTGAATGGCAAGTTAGCCATCTAAAAGAGCCCATCATGTAAGAATAGCATTTGCTTGAAGAAATATCTTTACTAAATGATACTAAGGATTAAGAACAAACCTAGATATGATCTCTTTAGATTTATATATTTCAATGCGGTATGACACACATGGTTGTAGAAGTCAAAATATTTGTTTAAGGAAGTTACCCATCTATGACATATCATGTACATACAATGAGCTAGATCTTCTAAAAAATGAATTTTTTTATGGAACCTTCATATACAAGTAATATGATTCATCTCCTCGTTGAATTCACATTTTTCAATTTTTGCATCTTTTTTTTAGATTATGTAGTAGTGTATGCTTTTGGTTTATGTAATGAGATGCATGTTTAAATTTTCCTTTAGTGAACACACAAAAAAAAAATGCAATGGAAACCTCTTGCATTGTGTGTTTTATAAAATTTGTATGTAATAAGCTTTACGTCATTCTCTTTTGTATATTCTATTGTGTGCACATATCTATCCTTTGTGTAGAGGTGTTTCATGCCCTAAAAAACTTAGGCAATTTCCTAGGGTGCCAAATAGGGAGGGTGGTTAAATTTTTAAAAATCAAATTTCAGCCTCAGGTCGGCTTTACCGGTTTGAACTGGTGCGAATATATATAATATATTAGTATGTAAAGTTAAACACTAAACAGAAGTGAGATGTCAAACTGTAGTGGCACAAGTTGAAGTGACAAATCTGAAGCCTAAGCAATGGATTAGGATAATCACATGTCTCGATCGATTGTCGATAGATCATAGGAATCAATTATCAGGGATTCAAATTTCAGCCTTCAGGATTCAGCGGAAGCCTTCAGGATTCAGCCTTCAAGGCTTCAGGAATCGCTAATAATTAATTTTATTTTCCTTTGTGGCTTTTCAGGCTACACAAAATTCAAATTACAATTCATTCACCGAATCACCAAATCGTAAACGAATAAAAAAATTTTGTAAGGCCAAGTGATTCAACAAACTTGAACAAAACCCGAACAACATAATGAGGTATGAATCATGATCTGGTACATGTTTACAATTTTTGTTTATATGCACAAATTGAAATTCTCATATCTCCTAGTAGCCTAGTAGGCTAGTTCTGTGGCTGTAACGTTGTTTGTTTAATTACGTTTTTAGGTTAAGGTATCGGTTTACTTTTGAGGTAAATTATTCAAGACTCTTAGTCTTAGAAAAAATCAAGAATAGATATGATATAGTATACTGCCAATATTCTCAAACCGGGTCCCTTTTCCACTACCTTATTTGTGGAGAAAACTCATTAATATGACATAATGGATTCATCGGTCACCGGTGTATAACATCTCTTTAAAATTTTAACAATGTTTATCACAACTTGTTTATGGGATTTCACCTATATTATACAACCTATTTTTCATTAATTGCAAGATTGATGCTCATAGACTTACAATTATATCTCATCTCAAATAAGGCTTCCATGACATAAATATATCAAAATATAAAAAGCATAAAATAATTGTGTTATAAAATAAAGCCAATTTTTTCAATCACGCCCATTCTAGCAAATTGTAAATAAATTAGCTTCAAATTGATTTGTATTAATTATGCAGATGGGCACATAGAAAGGTCCCGTAAAGGTGGCGAGGCACAATTTGAAAAACGGATGATGAAATTTTTGCATTAATAGAGAAACTAGAGAGAATTAGTAAGAGATTTTAAACTAGCATGAAGATATATGGTTTGAATTGTGAATTTGTGCTTATGCTACATAAATATATTGTCGTAAGAGAAATAGTTTTTACCCAATTTACACCATTTTGGACTTGATAAGGTTTTGTTTATATAAACCATGACTAAAATTTCGACAACTAGATCGAATGTAAGCATGAGTATTCAAAAAAGGGATCAAACAATCTAGATGTTTGTTGATGACTCAAATTACAAGGTCTTATGGTAATTTTTAAGGAAGATATACTATAATTATATTAAAAACATGCAAATGTGAGTGTCTAGTCCCGCAGAGGGGGCATACTCTCCAAGTACTACCTACGGTGCTTGAAACCTTAATTCAGCCATGCCTTTGTGTGGTTATAGAAGGCATCCTGCATACACATAATAGAAAGGGAACCATTTAGTTTTTTTGTTATAAAATAAGTTGAGGGGAGGAATATGTACTAAGCATGACGAATGTGTGTGTAAACACTTTACCATGTTCACTATGCGGTGCCCCGATTTCCATCATGTGGCTTGCATTGGCTTGACCACTTTCAAGTTTCTATCTGAGACATATGACCTTAATTGGTGTTATCATGTTACGTAAATTTGTAAACCTATCTTGTGTAGTGTGCAAAAACACTCAAAATTTTTAGCAATATTATTTCATCATAGATTCATACACACTACTTTGAGCGACCATAATTGTTTTGGGGGATAAGTGTTCGGTGCTAAATATAACCAAATGGTAGTAAAATGGAAAATTTTGATTGCACGAGGGCTAAAACATTTACAAAATGTGAAAGTGAACCTAACCATGTTAAGTGTGGGCATGCGCATGAGATCGAAGGGCTTCACACAACCTTAGATGAGAAGAAGTGTCACATATATTTAAGGGGTTTGTAGGAATCTTGATGAAGATACACAATAGGATTACGTGGAAGCTTGTTTGAATGAAAAAGGGACAAAAAAAATCTTCATAATATATATGAATATTGCAAGAATGTGCGAGGAAGGTTGGTTATTATTACACAATAGGATTGTGTAATAGACTGCATGCTCAAGGAAATTTGTGTAGAACTTCAATGATTATGTGGAGGAATTACACAATAACATGGGGTTATTATTGCATGACAAAGGAAGATCAACATGTTTAGAAAGGGGTATAGGAAATAATAATCATGGGAAGAAGGATCAAACAAATACAACTAATGCATGAGAAATTTTTGCAAATGGGAAATTTTACACAAGGTAAAATATAGTTTGGGTGCACAATTTTGAATCACCTTGAGAAAGGAAAGGGGTTCAACAATTTCACTTACGAAATCAGAGGCATGTTTTAGACAAAAATGGTGACTCTCCTAGAGAATTCTCTAGATCATTCTTTTGAAAATGTATCAAATCCAAAATATTTTGTTCACTTACAACAAAACATACAAGCATACTCGAACATTTTTGTTGTAAAAACAAGAGCACAATCTAGTACCTTAACTTTGTAATGTGACATGCTAAATTGAAGAACTTTCATAGAATTTGGCATATGTAAAAGGATTTATTTTCCTTTCCTTAGTGATTTTCTTCTTCCATTAAGGAATTCACATAATGTTCATTGTATGTGCAACATTTATTATATTTTTAATGAGATTGGACAAAGGGGAAGGCTTAGGAATTATTGTGCTTGCAAGTCAAGCATCTATATCCATAAAAATAGAACTTTGGTTTAGATCATGGTATTTCTCTACTAACGGTTGAGTGTGTATAGTGCAAGTGGAGATTTCCAAGAATACCCTTTTGTTGAGAAATATTTTGAATAACTTTAACTTCATTGATTTATCTTTCTTCTTTGAATTGGGTTAGAAACTAGATTAGATATGTTTGAGGATGAGTGGAAACAAGTAGTGCACATATGATTCCTTAGCTTTGCATATTCTTGAAAGACAATATTAGCATGAAATGAGTGCATGCATCTTTTAGAGCACCACAATATTTCTAAATCCACAAGATAAATTTAAAATAAAGATTAATCTATTATATTGAAAATTGTAAAACAATCAAGTGATCTTACCATATTTTGTTTCACAACTCACCAAATCTCCGAAAACCAACACTATTTAGAACATAACATTGTCATCCATTGTTTAACTCAACACAATGAATTCCAATAATAAACAAAGTAAAATACAAACATTTAGAATGGATGTATGTGAGAAAGAGTTTTACGAGAGGGTAAAACCTAAACTAAGGCATGCACAAGAGTATGCAAGTTTATTAACAATTGCCAAAGAAAAATACAAAGAAAATTGTAAAACAAAAAGGAAAGTTAACCTAGAGCGAAAGTAACTATTTACATAGTGTAGGCTTATCCAAAGTGTTTCACCCTAAGGTTCCATGTGAGAAGTGTCTCACACATACAATTAATGTTAGAGTAAGTGCCCATTTACTAGTACTAGAACATCTTATCCATTAAGAATCTTGAACCAAAGGTGTTATCACCTAAAATCTTTGCAATTTAGAAGGGGCCAAGAAAAATATTGTCAAACTTGTTGTGTTTCCCCATCTTCTAATTTATAAACGTCTACTTTGGAAATTTATGAGACTACAAAAAAATTGTTCCTACTTCCAATTTACTTTGAAAATGATAGTTCTTAATGCTAGTGAATGAAATCTGAAACTTAGAACTATTTTTCAGCAATGAAAGATAAACAATTCAACACACAACACAATATTTTATCTTGGAAACCCCCAATTTGAGGGAAAACCAGCTGGGAAGGGAAATTTCTCTTTCTTCCCAATATTATATTGGCCAATTCAAAGAAAATACAGATTACAAGAAGTTGAAGGAAGGAAAACAATGTCACTTCCACCCTTCTCTACTTGTTTTCTCTATTCTCACACCTTGCTTCTACAAAACAATTCTAGCATCAATGGTTTCTTGCTCACTTCTCTCCATCCAATCTTCGATGATCAATTCCACACGCTCTTCTTGCTTAAATAGCTTGCTCCCCATGTCCTCCTGTGCATTGGAGAATGGGAAGAGTCATCCAAGGAAGAGACATGGCCCAAACATTTTAAATTTTTGATTGTTCGTGGAATTTTTTTCATTAGTGACAGGACCACCAATAAGCGAAGACCCAGTGGTTACGCAACTATTGAGATGGTTACACAACCATCGGTCTATGAGAAGGGTGGTTATGCAACTGTTGGGGAAGTTACACAACCACTACTCTATAGAGAGAGTCCTATAACAAAAACTTCTTCTCCTTCTTTTGATTATTTTTCCTTCTGATTATAGTTACTCGATGAAGTGGTGTTTCTCTAGGTCCCTATGGATCACACCTCCCCTACTCAAGAGGATTTTGGTCCCACAAAATATTAATTGGGGAGTAGATGAGGAAACAATTCCCTCACTTTCTCTTTCAAGTACCATCGGGTCTGCCTTTGTGTCTTCCCTTTGAGTCCAATCTGCCAAGATTCATGTGGACCTCTCCTTGTTTCTCTAACCTTATATTTCAGCACTACATCCTCCTCCAACTTGCCTCATGAATCCAAGACGCAATATTCTATGGAAGGTAGAAACCAACATTCTTCTTCCTCATAAAGCATGGATGGATTATATAGGTGCAAGTTCTCACAATTTACTACTGAGTACATCCACGTGAAGCGTGGAAAATTAAGTCTAAAATCATTTTCTCCAACCTGCTCTAGTATAGTGAAGGGTCCATACCATAGTGGCTTGAGTTTCCTTGCTTGACCTTGTAGTCTTTCCTTGCTCAAGTAAAGCCAAACCTTATCTCCAACATGAATTTTTTCTCTTTACGGTGTTGATATTTTCTATCCTTATACTTGGCTTGAGAATTATCAATTGTTTTTCACCCGAGATGGATTTTTGGATCCTCTCATCGAACTTCGCTTCTCTAGTCACTTCTGAATCATGTATCTCCTCTTCTTCCAATTATCTAACCACAAAGCTTAGTGGATTGGTAGGTAGATACCCCAAGCATGCTTCAAAAGGTGACTGCATGGTGGATGTGTGTACCGCCATGTTGTAATAATGTTGAATGTAGGCTAAGAACTCATCCCAAGTCTATGGATGTCTGTTATTGTATCCTCTAATCATCTATAACAAAGTCGTGTTCAGCACCTCCATTTTCCCATCTATCTAGGGATGGAAGGTTGTGCTCCTCTGTAACCTGGTGTCCATATTGTCCCACAAAGTATTCCAAAACTTCCCCAAGAACCTGGAATCTTTGCCAGAAACAATAGACTTTGGCAAACCAAAATGCACCAATACATTAGCAAATAAAATTTCAGTTGCATCACATGATTTTATTGTCTTTTTACATGCCATAAGAACACACATAACAACATATAGATAATCATGGCCATGTTTAGACATAGTTATTCCTCCTAAAAATCCATAGAGATATCCTCCCAAGGTCAAGTAGGGACTGGTAAAGGCATATACAAACCTTCCTTCCTGGTTTTAAGTACAACAAAGTTTACATCCTCTTATGAATTTAGATACTTCTTCTTACATATTGGGCCAATATACATACCTTTGCAAGTGGGTCATAGTCTTTCCAACACCAAAATTTCTTGCTACTTTTGAGGTATGTGCTTCCCTCATCAATAGAATCCTTTCTTCTTTCAACACATAAAGCTTCCCCCATCGGTAGAGCAACCCATCTTTGAGATAACAATCTTCAATACCCATCTTTTCAGCCCCTTGGGACTACAACTATTAATATGTCACCCCAAAATATTTGTCTTAAGCATATGCCTCTTTGTAAGCTTCCTTCATGAAGGGATCAATATGAGAGATAGTGGCCAAACTAGATATTTTCTCATGTGTAGGCATCCTAGACAACATGTCTACCACCAAATTAGTGCTACCTTTCTTATACTTGATCACTAAATGGAACTGTTGAAGGAATCCCATCCACTTGTAGTGCCTTTTATGTTGCAATTTAGACTATGCTTGCAAATACTGGAGAGGTTTGTGTTCAGTGTGCACAATAGTTTCTTTACTCAACAAATAATGTTTCCATTTCTTTATTTCTGAACTAGTGCATACATATATTTATCATATACTAAATATCCCTACTACTGAAGTGAAAGTTTTAGAATGATAACATATTGGCGTACCTCCCTATAGCAACACTTCTCCCATATTGTAATCACTAGCATATGTCTCTACTTCAAAGGGTTGCTACAAATTAGGAAGAGAAACTACTGGAGCATGACTAATTTTGTATTTTAATAACTCAAAATTTGTGTCTTGTTCCTTACCCTAGTCGAAACTCTTACTCTTTATGGCTGTTGTGTGTAGAGGTAGTGCAATAGCGAGAGAATCCCATAATGAACTTCCTCATGTATTTTACTTGCTCCCATAAAACCCCTAGTCTCTATGGCTCTCGTTGTTGTTTTCTAGTTGGTGACGGATTTTACCTTCTTCAGATCATGTATTCATTTTTACTCCTATCACAAAAGAAAGGAACCCCATGCGCGTCGGCCTATCACCCAGCAAAAGTTGAGCACTCACTCGAGGCACGCACGGGTACTAAGTCTCTCTTTTATGTGAGTTTAGTGGGAAACATCATCTATGATTAGTGTAAGATATTTCAGAAGGGAATTTTAAGACATACAAGAACCATAGGGCTCAGAACAGCCTCTAGATCCTTATAGTCACTTCTAGACCGAGTGTTTAACAGAATCCATAACACGTATTGTGACAGAAAGAAACATACAAGCATTCATACTTAGCATGAAAGGAAAGAAAACTCATAAGAGAGAAACATGCATCAGAATCATTGATATTCATGTATATATTATGACAGGTAACCTTATTACATCCATAGAACCATTACAGAGGGTCACGAGAGCAAAGCGAGCCGTAGTCATGCATTGCCTTTGGACTTAATGTAGCTAAGCTACCCAAAAGAAAATTTACAACCCCTAGGCCTAGTACATTCTCTCCCGAATATAACTATTCACCGATGAGTCCTCACAACATTTCTGCAGAGCTCCACTCACTCCCTAGGTGTCTATCTAGATACTTGTATGTATATCTCCATATGTATATGTATATCTATATTTCTATCTTTACAAGACCTTGTATTTATAGCTTTCTTAGACTGCCAACCCATCCTCCAATGCCCTCAGATCTGATGCCAAGTGTTCGAATGTGGTCCTCCATGCGAGCATGCTTCTCCAAGGCCTGAGCTCTCCACTTTATTCCATGATGTTCTTCTAGAAGATTCCATCGCAAGCATGCTCCATCCTGGGCCAACCTGTCGCCAGGCTGACATCTTATCCACATGCAACTAGGCCATGCTTTTCACATGTTCTACCCCGGACGTCCAAAATGACTAAGTCTGATCCTTTCGCACGTCACGTGTGCTACATGCTTCCTTATACCCTTCTCTTACACACTTTTACCTTACACGCCATTCCATAACTGGGACCTTGCATGCCTACGTGCCTTCATACTTGGCCAATATTCCAGGGGTCCAACATCACCCCACACTACACTGTTCTCCGTCCGTGGAAACAATCTACTTAGCCAAGAATGTAGGCTTCCTTAAAGAACCAAGGTGTATTCTTACATTTTGTAAAAGAATAAAGGAATGAAAGAATAGGGGAAGAATGAAGAATGGGGGGCATCAATTCAGCAAGCTAGGAAAATCCCTCCGTAAGTCTACCTCCAACTTGTTCCAAATGTCGACCTCACTCTGTGCCTTCTGACAGAGGTCACCGACCAGGATGCTCACCTCATCAAAACTCAGGCCAATTCCCTGGGTGCCCAAAGTGTCCACGATCTTCTCCATCTCCTTGCCCAGGTCTTGAGTGTGTCCATCCTCCTGGTAATCTAAGGATATAGTTCTTTCAGCCGGGCCTTGATTGAGCTCCTTAAAGCTTCAATCACCTCAGATTTTCTTTCCACTTCGGCAAGAACCTTGTCCCTCTCTGCCCTATTTCCTTTTTCTTCTCCTAGAATTCCTTTAGCTCTACTTCAAGTGTGGTGACCAAGGAGCTTGCTACCTTATCCTGTCTACGCAGGTATCATATGTGGCCTCAGAAGATTAGGTAGTAACTTTAACTTCATGAGCACTGGCTCTACTAATGAGTGCTACCACCTTCAACCTATCCTCCTCCTTTAAGCATGCGGCCACTTCTTCTACAGACTCTAGGGCCAAAGGTCGTCTCTCCATAGTGAGGATGCACATTAGATCTTCTATACATTCCAGAAGGGATGAGTACTTATGTGCGGGTGGTGCTAAGTCTGGGTGCTTTAAAAGGATGGCACCCTTGATAGATTCCATCTTCTTGTACACTTCCTACACCTTTGTCTTCTCTTCCTTTAACTCATGCCTTAGTTATGCGTTGATCAGCTCTTCCTTCAAGCTCTGGGTCTTCTCTGCCAGCTCCTCCTCTTTCTTCCCTAGTTTCTCCTCCAAGTACTCTTATTTTGTCATTGCGCGTGAAGAGCCTAGCCTCTGTCTCGACTGCGACCTTGTTGAGTGCGTTACAAACTTTCTCATTTGAGAGTTCCTAGGCATTCACCAAGGGATTGGCTCCCTTAGACTCTAGTATTGTGATGATCACTCCTTGGCAGACTTTGAAGTCTGGCTCATCAATGTGGGACTCAAATACCCAAGAGAGCATCTTCTTCATTCTAGGGTACACGCCCTCCTTCTCAAATGACCCCATGGCTAAAATCCTTTCTATGGGTACCATGCTTTGGAACTACATGCGTAGTACCTTCCTCGAGTTGTTAATGTAGCCCATTACTTGTCTTTGTTCTATATCGAGGGCTCTCTTTCCCGAGCATGTGCCTTTGGGAAAACTCACTGTTAGAGCGGGACCTCCTCCCATGTTGCCATGCTCCTTATCAGTGTTTTCCTCTCCTTCCTCTAGCACTATGTCAGCATTGCACTCCAACTCTTGGTCTACTAAGGCCTCGAGCATTCTCTTTACTTCTCTCTCCGCCACCTCAGTGATCTGCTCCTTTGTGAAGCTTATAGCCCCTATTTTTCCCCGCCAACCTCCTCATTCCTTTCCATGTCTCCGGTTCCTTCCTCATCTGTGCGCCCTTGCGCCACGTGAATATGAACTCCTGCTTCTCTTCCCCACTCTCTTCTCCCGAGTCATACATGTTGAACACATGTGGCTCCTAGTCCTTCTCAGGCTCTTCTTCCTTGCTATCATCTTCTTCACTCTCGCCTTCTCTTTTACCCATGTACTTCTCCAAGTTTTCGGTCTCCTCTGAGTCAGCTTCCTCTTCCATCCTTTGCTTTTTCTGAGAGGCATCTCCTTGACAGGGGATTGGCCTCTTCTTCTTCCTCAGGTGACTCTTCCTTGGTGAGTGGTTGCCTAGGTGCCTCTACTTCTGGTGTCTTTTCCTTCACCGGGGACTTTTTCCTCTGCATGTAAGTGCTTGGCTTGGTGCTTGTTATTGGCATGCTCACTGTCTAAGCAATCTGCACACTTGGTGCTTCATCTTCTCTTCCCCTCTTCTTAGGCACGGGATTCTTCCTCTCCATGGGATCCTCAGGTATGGAGACCTCGTTCTCTAGGTACACACCCTTTTCAAACTTTGGCCTTATACAGAGGTATACACATGTCGTGGATCCTCCTGTAATGGGTAGTGTTATCAACCTTGTCATCTGGACCTCGTGTGACACGTACCTTTCTACGTACGCGTGCTTGCCACGGGGTAGTTTAATATTTTCCGCATCTCCCTATGCTCCCGGTCAGACTACCTAGTTCTAGCTTTAGATTTTTTGATTCCTTAAATTTATTTACTCCCGCTTGGAAGTATTGAGCAGTGAATGTGAAAGGAAGTTTGCACCAAGGGCTCCATGACTCATCTATCAGCCTAAACCTGCCAGGTAGAAATGTTGATAAACAGAGAATTTGGCTTCCCCTTTAGTGGCTGCTGGGAGTTGTTTAGGGATTCTCCACTTTTCCTTGAACGTGTTCCTCAGGCGCATATACCATTTCTCCAGTCACACCTTGTGGGGTGCCATCATTGTGTCATAGGCATACTTCTCAAATCTCTTCACGGGCGAAGGATCCTCGGTGGGGTACTCCCATACAAACTTTTCTGGTGCATCAGGCACTCCAATTTCTAAAAATACAATGGTCAAGAGGACATTTCCGAAGAGGATTTTGTCCCCCTCCTTCACAACTAACAATCTCCTCCGTAATGTAAGCTAGACAAGTTGTATATAGTGCCTTCTATAATTTTTTTGCAAACATGCAACCAAGGCTTATTGACCTAGGTCCATCTCTCCTAGCCATTCAAACTTTGTTACCAGATGCATGGCCATTTTCATCACGGGGTCCTTGATGTTTAAAATGTCATAGTATCTTGACCCCTTCTTGCAGGAATATTCATTTATGGTCTCTGAATTGCCTCCTTGTCACTCAGGTCATCCTCCAAGCTATCTCCTTTGTTATGTTTGTGGAACCTATTTTCATGTTAGAGTATGGTACACCTTCTATGTGTTACACTTGGGTATTTTACGGCAGTCCCGCTCGTGGTGAGTGGGTCGGGGGGGTTCGGGGGTGAAGCCCCCGATGGATGGGGATTTGGAGGTGAAGCCCCCAAAGAAAAATTTCATGGGTGGTTTATTAACCCATGGGTAATGGGTAACCGTTATGGGCTGTTTTTGGGCCCATGGTTTTCGGTACCCATTGTTTTTGATACCACGGTTTTGTATCAAATTGCTTAATCAATTATCATGTTTATATGGTCTTATGCATATGATACATAGACAAGAAAATGTATTACTGAGATGTGCTTTGAATTCAGGTGTGAATTCTATAGAGTTTTTGAGCATAGCTCCAAAGAGGCCAGGTATTGTATTGAGAGAGTGGAGGCTTGTAATAAAATTTGAGCAAGTGATTCTTTGTGGACATAGCCCAAATTGGGTAAACCACATTAAATCTTGTCTCTATGTGTTGTGTTATTTATTCTACACTTTTATTTGAGATCTATAATATTTTACGCATATTATTTTCTCTCTTATTGCGATTACGTAAGGGATTATTCCGCATATTTTATCTCTTATTTCCTAACATCCTTCACATATAAGGCTTGTGAACTAAGAGATAAGCTGGGGAGTGACGCACATCTTGCACCCTGCAAAGTGGAAGTAATCTTCGTGTACCCGCGACATTAACCATTGATACTGAGCACTCTGGTTTTCCAAAGTAGGGAAACTCATAGAGTTACAACAACCCTGCCTTCTCCATTTTGACCTTAACGTCATCATCATATATTGGCAAGCCCTCTGGTGTTCGTTTACTTGTGGGGTGCACTAATTCCTAGTGTCATTTCCTTCTCTATCGTGTTTGTTCGGTGGTTATAATCACTTACAGGCACATTTCTCAAGTGGGATTCCCACTCCTTACCCATCATCACTCCATCTAGGTATTGCATCTCCGCATACCATTCTTCATTTGTGTTTACATTGGGTTCTTATTGTTTGGCCTTGCCCTTGCCCTTTCCTTTCTTGGGTGCCATTGTTGAGGTCTTCTTATCACTCCACTCCCTCCTTGTTACTCTGTCCTACTTCTTCTAACCTCTGATCTCAAATCCGTGATATAAATCTCTTGAACCCGTGCCCTAGTTTTTGAACCCTAACTGGGATCAAATTTCCATGAGACAGTGCCTCCTCACAACTCTTTTCACACCCATGTAACCCCTTCCTTCTGGTTTACAAACTCAAACTGGCTGCTCACACTTCAATCTCACAAATCTTTCTTCACACGATCGAATCTAGAAACCCTAGTTTATAAAACTTACTCCTTTCTCTATTTCGCAAAGTGAAAATGAAAGTTCCTTGACCCTTTACTTATAGTTTTTCTCTTTTTGAACATTAAATGCTACTTCACCTACCACCATAATTTTTTCATTTAATGTATTTTTCAAACAAAGCTTGTCTTCAGTGCTTTCACTCACGTGCTAGACCTGCGTGAAAACTCCTCCAACCTTTTGGTGTGCAACCAATCCAACATGATAGGAGACTCTTGCACGCGCGTAACCCACACCAAAGGCACTTCTTCTATCCTAATTCTTGCTCTCGCCTACCTTATGTTGCTTAAATGCACATTCTCCTCCTTAGTACATGGGATCTACAAGTAGCTTTATCCTGGCACCAACCATTCTTCTTCCATATTTTCTCCTCATACACCTCTTTCAACCGGGCCATTCAATGGGATTTTCAACACAACTTTCTTAGCACTCTAATCATGTGCTCCTTCACATTTCTCCACCCCACACTTAAAATGATGTGCGGTCCTCTGCACACTCACAAATTCTCCAAAATAGTAATAAGGTTACCGGTGCCCAAGGCGCAAAACAAAACAACAATGTGAAAGGGAAACACAAGAAAGGGAAATGCATAAAGGAAACTTCTAAACTAACTGGAAAAACTACCTTATTTACAAACACCAAGAAGACTTATTTATAGTAGGGCTTCAGCCTACTCCCATTGAAGTGTCCAGCAACTTTGTCCCATCCAGCGCTTGTAATTGGCATGCACCCAAATCAAGGATGTACGAGATTGTGTAAGGACCCAACCAATGGACTTTCAACTTCCCAGGATGGCACAGAAATTTAGAATCATATAGTAACACCATCTGCCCAACCTCAAACTTCTTGTTTCTAATGTGGTGATCATGTCAAGCCTTCTGCTTTACTTTTCTGTTGTTTGGCTCCACCTGGTGAGTGATCATCTCTCATCCAGTTTCATTAACTCATCAATCCTTTCTTCTAGTGCTTGTTCATCGGCTAACCCTCCTGCGCACACTATTCGTAGAGAAGGTAACATAAATTCAACCGGCAAGATAGCTTCCATGCCAAACACCAACTGAAAAGGTGTGGCTTTGTTCATCCTTTTATACGTTGTCCTGTAAGCCCATAATATTGTTGATACTTTTTCATCCCAATCTTGTCTTCTGACATCACAAATTTTGGTCAGGGTATGACTTAGTATTTTTTGAATGCTTCCGCGGTTCCATTTACTTGTGGGTGATAGGGCGTAGTCTTGTGATGAGCTACCATGAACTCTGATAACAGGATCCTCATGGTCTCATTCAAGAAATGCATACCCCTATCGCTGGTCAAACTCAACGGGCATCCATACCTTGTGATAATGTTCTCCCACAAGAACCTTGCCATTGTTGTTGTTGTGCAATCTTTAGTTGGAGCTGCCTCTGCCCACCTTGTCAGGTAATCCGTGCAAGTGATGACATAACGTGACCTAGTCCTATGCATTGTTGGTGTAATAGGTCCTACAAAGTCTATTGCCCATTTTTCAAAAGGCTCCACACTAGGGATAGGGCGCAAAGGCATTTCATCTCTCCTTCTGGTTTGCCAAGGCATTGACAATGGTCACACGCTTTACAATAGTCTCTACAATCCTTGTACAGGGTTTCCCACCACAAACCTGCCATTAATATCTTATGCGTGGTGGCATCACCTACATAATGCCCACCCACACTTCCTTTGTGTGCTTCCTCCATAATGGCTAGGCGCTCATGCTCTAATACACACCTACGTAAAACTTCATCACGTCCCAACTTGTATAAGTCTCCACTGATTAACATGTAGGGCGCGGTGTGTATGGCCAACTACTTTTTCTCTAAAGTCTTCATTCCTTCTAGCACCACACCTTCCTTTAAAAATACTGCAATCTCTTCCAATTCAAGGGCACGCACTGTAACCTAAACAGTTACACGTCTGGCATTATTTCCTCAATACTCTGCGTGTCCTCCCCTAAATCAATTCTTGACAGATGATCAAGCCCACAATTGCTTTTTCCAAGCTTTACTACAACGGTGAATTCAAATTCTTGAAACAACAACACCCATTGACATATACACCCTTGTAGGACGAGCTTGTTCACCAAATATTTTAATGCCATGTGGTTGGTGTAAAACACAAAGGGTGTTGTCGAAGATACTGTCTAAACTTGAAAAGTGCGTAGATCATTGACAATGCCTCGTGCTCAGTTGTGGTATAATTCTGCTCTGCTGGTGTCAGCTTCTGCTTGTAAAACATAGAGGATGATCAACAATCCCTTCACTTGGTTGTGCAAGCACTACTCTAATGGTAGTCCCTGAGGCATCTACATGGACATGAAAGGGCTTGTCCCAAGAGGGAAAACGTAATATAGGTGCGGTGACAAGCCTATCTTTTAATGTATCAAACACCCTCTGTTGTGCCTCTCCCTAATGGAAGGCACTTTTATGTCTAAGTAGCTCCTCTAAAGGTGCGGTGATCTTGGCATATCCCTTAATAAATTTCTTGTAATAGCCCATATGCCCAAGGAATCCATGCACTGCGCTCTGGCTAGTAGGCTCCCTTAACCCCACAATAACTACAACTTTAGCGGGATCTACCAGCAATCCCTCCTTACATATGATATGCCCCAATAAATTCCCAAAGGGTGTAGCAAACACACATTTCTTAATGTTGAGGGATATCCTCAAATGCCTACACCTCTCAAACATTAACCTTAAATTGTCACAATGGTCTTTAACCAGACCATATATTATCCAATCATCCAAATAGACCTGAAGAAACTTATGGATGAAGTCTGGAATGCTTGCACTACTATGCATGAAAAGACAATAGGCACATTCTTCAACCCAAAGGGCATGACTGTATATACGAAATTTCCCAACTCGGTGGTGAAGGTTTTCTTCTCTTGGTCCTCATTTGCAATCCAGACTTGGTGGTACCCTAAAAATTCATCCGTAAAGGAATAGATTTCACGTCTGGCGACTCCTAAAATTTCTTCAATGAAGGGGGTCAGAAAGGGATCAATGACACAAACTACATTTAATTCCCTATAGTCCACATAGATCCTAATCTTCCCATCCTTCTTGATGCTAATTACCATCGGACTTATCCACTCTGATTATTTCACTGCCTCAATGATCCCGGGGCTATCATTTTTTCTATCTCCTCCTTAACCTTCACGTGTAAATTGAGATTCATCCAGTAAGGCCTTTTCCTAACCAGGCGCACACCATCCTTCAGTTTTATCTTCATCTCCCCCAAGGAATGGTGAACGCCTTTGAGCTCATGGTACCCACATGGGAATAAATCCTCAAATTCACATAGCAGATCAATGATCTTAGATACTTCCTTCTCTAACCAGTAATCTCTAATAATAGCTTCCTTAGGTTCTTCTCCTGAACCGATGTTAACCTTCTTCGTCTTTAAGGGCTCATGGTAGGCATGCGCGAGTATCTGCACTATCTACTACCTCGCACGTCCCTACAAAATGGCTAACATCTAAGCTTTCTGATTCCTCTCCATCAATCACATACACCAACTTTCCTTTTTCTTTTTCCAAACATGCATGCTCAAGCTATAACTCTTCTGTTTCCTCTACTTCTTCAAAGCGTGCCCCCAATCTTAGTTCACCTAGTAATTCCAATAGCCTATCTTCCATCCTGGCACTATCCCCCATGGTAAGGTGCTTGATACCCTGCAAGGCCTTATCAACTAATGGTTTGGTACTCTAATACTCAAAGGTTTGAATAAGGTCAACCATGAGCTCTTGCCAATTCCTTGTCTGGTGTGTCTCGAATGAATATACCATGTGTGCGCACAACCCTGTAATGTAGAATATAACTTGTTCACCCAGAGGGATGGTGGAAAATATTCTCGTGCCTTCTCTCCATGCCCATTCACACTCTTGGATATGGAAAGTGGCGGGCTCCTTCCCATGGTACTCCTTTATGATGGTGGGTACATTGCTCCTATAAAATCTGACAGAGAGAGCAATTCTTACCTCGTACCACTCTAAAAGGCTCTCCTGATGTGTATCCCACCACCGAGCTACTTTGTTTCGAGAAAGACATAACTTAACATCCCCCTCCATTCCTTCTCATCCTTCCACTAAGCTTCCACCTCCTATAGAAATATCTCAGGGAAGGCTCCTCCTGAATATTTAGGCAATTCATTTCCTCCAAGGCACCTAACCGTGTGCACCTTTGTTACTTTGGTCACTGACCCTCTCAATTGCCATCCCATTAATTCATAAGTCCCATGCACCTAATTATCACATGTCAAACCTGGTGGTATCACTCACTAACTGAGCATCTTCAAACTGGATAACCCCATTAGTAGGGTGTATCATCTCAAGTTCTTTTATTGAGCGCACATATATCCTATCCAGAACTTCTTCCCCCAATGGTTAAATATGGGGTTCCAACTTCCCATCAGCTAGGGGTATAATGACCCGTTCTTCCTTGTTCTTGAAGTTGATTTACTCTTTGTTAAACCAAAGCTCCGCATTGTTCTTGTAACACCAAGGGCACCCAAGTAGTGCTAGGAAATTGTTCGCCTCGCGAGCGCCAAGACTTGAAGTCCCCAGTAAACTTGGCTCCTTGGATAGTAATATTTGCATCCTTTAATACACTAATGGGCATTACCTTAGTCTTGTTTGTCATATATAGCACATTTGAAGATGGCTGTAATACGGGTCTTCCCATCTGATGCCAAGCATCCAAAGTTAGAATGTTAACCTCTGCGCCTATGTCAATGAGGATATTGTTGAGGAGCCATCCATCTACAACTGCATTCAACGTAATCTCCTTGTCATAGTTGAGGCTATGAGGGGGAAGGTTCACGTGCAATACCTGTCTCTCGCACTCTCCTCCGACGCGTGGTACCTTCTCTCTCAACCATGATCCTAGTAAGGGAATGATATTCTCCTGCCTTAGCATTTTACACACCTCCTTGACCTCATCCAGGTCATCCTTTACGCCTCGACCTTCCTTGTTCCTCCTTCTGGATTGCTCCTTTAGACACTAGATCTCCCCTTGTAAGCTTGAATAACATCCATGGTGTCCTGATATATCTCCTTTTGATGCGTAGGGTCTAGATACTTTCCATGAACGACCTCCTCCCTTGAAACTAGGTTCTTTGTCTTGGTACCTCTCTTGCGTGCGTGGCTTCTACCCTTGTTGTTACCAAGATAGGTTCCAAACCTACATCTCGTGTTACCCAGAGGCATCCACTATATGTCCACCTTCTTGATACTAACCATTATAGTGCCCTTGTCCTTCCGGTGCTTCTTGATTCATATGCTCAAACAATTTGGGCACTCCTCATACTTATGCTTCTTTCCGCACCATGAGCACTACAATAGGTTTGGGCATTCACATTTGTAATGCTCTATAGATCCATAATTGAAATAGGTTCCACGCGGGAACTCACTCCTTCCTCCTCTGTGGTTACCATGACCACGAAATCCTCCTCAAAAACCTCTTCCATGCATGCCTCCATCTGTGCGCTCCTCATAACGGTGATCATCTCCCTTGGAACTACTTGCAACGCTGGTTTGGCACACCCCATGATTGATGGCCTCATGGATTTGATCAATGAGCCTACAGTCCTTAGTATCATGGGTTATAGAAGTGAAAATCTTGCAATAACAAGATACATTCTTCTTGATTGCACGCTGTAGCAAGGGACATCTACTTACATCATGGTCCCCATGACAAATCTCACACTCTACTGCGCCACAGTGCGCATACTGTCCTCCGGGGCAATTATCCTTAACGTGCCCCTCTATCTCACAATCTATGCACCACAAACCACTGCGAGTCTCATGGGCTGAGTTCGCGAGACAATTTTTCCAACTGCTTGGCCATAGCAGCAATCTGGGCCTCCAAGAATGGGCTAACACCAAGTATCAACACTACCAACAGCCTCGGTGCATAGGGCAGCCTCCAATGCCTCGTGCGGGTCTGTAAAATTTTTATGAGACAAGGCCCTTCTAAAAGGGGTGATCAACCCTCCAACAAACCATTGCGCATGTTGTGAAGGGTGAATATCATATGATAATTTAGACAAGAGAGTTTTAAAGTGTGTATCATACTCCCTAACACTCTTTGCCATTATTTGTTGAATCTTCTTCAAAGAACTGATGCTCTTCTGCTCAAACTCAAGAATGTGGAACTTTGCCAAGAATGCATTATTTAAGGCAAGTATAATCCACTATTGTCTAATGAGGGTCATACTTCCTATACCAGTTATGCGCGCGCCCTTACAACATGGTTGCAAACTGACTAGCCTTCCGTTCTAGGTTGTGACACCCTTCACACACCATAGCAGTTCACACTTGTGAACATGTTCGCAACATCCTCAATACCTCTATAATTAGGCAAATGTAGAGACATTTCAAAGAAAACTTGTGGGGGTGGTTAGGGTCCAAATCCTCCTCCGCCAGATCCTTGGTTTCTACTGTGTTTCCTCTACCACCTGATCCACCAAGTCCTAAACATCCAGATCAACCAGGCCCACCAGGTCTTGAAGTGGTCATGCCAAAGGTTCCCATAGTTCCACTGAGTTGTGTGCCTATGGTCTGTGACAATGCCCCACTACTAATAGTATACCCTACACCACTTCTAAACGTGAGACCAAACACTTGTGTGCCTATACCTTGCTCGAAAAGTCCTAACACTGGGCTAGTGTTTGCAGCCATAGAAGTACCAAACGAGAAATTATACCTCCTGGGTGTAGAACAATCACCTCTAATGTAATCAATTGGATTAGCAATATTATCCCCCTAACTGGAAAACCAAGCGCCAAGGTCCGGTCACTAGGTGGGCTTAGATGCGTGCCAACAGTTCTTCTTTCTCTGCGTGATGAACTCTCATCAGAAGCCAAAGGGTTTCTCTCACGTGCTTGCCAAGATGGGGTCACATAGACTGCTCAGGCTCCATGTCCTCAGCGTGAACCTCAAATCCTTCCCGCAACGTCTGCTACCATACATCCATCACACCTACAACCTTGCATCATCTAGCAATCTCCCTTTCACGTGCTTCACCATACTTGAGTCATCTCTCCTCCCTTTCTTTCTCCACCGCAACATCTTCCATCTTCCTCCACCCTAGCTTCCTCACCCAACACTCAGAATGGTTTAGCCGGCCATTGGGAAAGCCTCTAAACTCATGGTAATCATCAAGATCTTCAAATCCTAGAGGGAAAACACATAAAAATGATCCTCTGGGCTCCCTCAGAAACTCAAACTCAGCAACCTCCGGACAAGAATATGTGGAAATGGCATACTCCAGAGTGTAGCTAGCCAATACTCCTTTCCACCAATGATCCACAACATGGGTCCACATCAGATCTGCATCTTGTAGCCTTTGGTACTCTTCTTGGGTCCACACATGCAATCTACAACACCAACTTGATCTAGATGCGTAGGCTGAGAGCCATTCATACAGTTCCATAGGGAAACAGTAGAAAAAAGTTTCATACAGATCGTGGTAGAGATTCTCTTCTACCCATCTACGTGCATTAAACTCAGGTCTAGTGTTGAATCTCTGAGCAAATTCATCCTTCGTGCTCTTGAACCATGATTCAACATTTTCCAACGTTAACCGCTCTATCATTACTCATTACATAGATCATGATGTATGTTAAATCCCACTACAACTTTGAAAATAGGTCTCGGAAATGGAACCAAGATGTAGTCATTTTTACTCCTATCACAAAAGAAAGGAACCCCATGTGTGCTAGCCTATCACCCAATGAAAGTTGAGCGCTCACCCGAGGCATGCATGGGTACCAAGTCTCTCTTTTATGTGATTTTAGTGGGAAACATCATCTATGATTAGTGTAAGAGATTTCAGAAGGGAAGTTTAAGACATACAAGAACCATAGGGCTCAGAAATGACCTCTAGATCCTTGCAGTCACTTCAAACCGAGTGTTTAACAAAATCCATAACACGTATTGTGATAGAAAGAAACATACAAGCATTCATACTTAGCATGAAAGGAAAGAAAACTCATAAGAGAGAAACATGCATCAGAATCATTGATATTCATGTATATATTATGACAAGTAACCTTATTACATCCATGGAACCATTACAGAGGGTTGCAGAGAAGCAGACCGTAGTCATGCATTAGCACTGGACTTAATGTAGCTAAGCTACCCAAAAGAAAATTTACAACCCCTAGGCCTAGTGCATTCTCTCCCGAATACAACTATTCACCGATAAAGTCCTCGCAGCATTTCTGCAGAGCTCCACTCACTCCCTAGGTGTCTATCTGGATACTTGTATGTATATCTCCATATGTATATCTCTCTATGTATATGTATATCTATATTTTTGTCTCTGCAAGCACTTGTATTTATAGCTTTCCTGGACTGCCAACCCATCCTCCAAAGTGCCCTCAGATCCGGTGCCAAGTGTCCGAATGTGGTCCTCCATGCGAGCATGCTTCTCTAGGCCTGAGCTCTCCACTTTATTCCATGATGTTCTTCTAGAAGATTCCATCGCAAGCATGCTCCATCCTAGGCCAACTTGTTGCCAAGCTGGCATCTTATCCATGCGCAATCGGGTCATGCTTTTCACGTGTTCTACTGGACGTCCAAAATGACTAAGTCCTGATCCTTTCACATGTCACATGTGCTACATGCTTCCTTATACCCTTCTCTTGCGTGCTTTTTCCTTGCGCACCATTCCATAACTAGGACCTTGTGCGCCTACGCACCTTCATACTTGGCCAATATTCCAAGGGTCCAACGAGATCAACTTGTAGCTCTCCTCCTCCAACTACGTGCCCAAGATAGACAAGTGATTATTTGGAAAATTCACACTTCTTCATATTACAGTGAGTAATTTTTCCTTGATAACTTGTGATACTTGCTAAAAATATGTCGATGTTCCTCCCATGTGGCACTAAAAATCAAAATATCATCGAAATATACAATGACACATGAATCTAAAAATTCCCACAATACATCATTCATCATTCTCATAAATATAGTGGGTTTGTTACATAAACCAAATGGAATTACTAACCACTCATACAAACCTTTTTTTGTCTTAAAGGAAGTCTTCCATATATCCTCCTCCTTCATCATGACTTGGTGATAACAAGACTTAAGATCCAACTTTGTGAATAACTTTGCATGGTGAAGTTAGTCCATGAGATCGTCTATGTGTGGGATTAGATATTTGTTCTTTATGGTAGTCTTGTTCAAAGCATAGTAGTCGATGTACATTCTCGAAGAACCATCCATCTTTGGCACCATCACAATAGGAAAACTACATGGTGAGGTGCTTGGGCATATAACCCCTTGCTCTAACAACTCTTGGAGTTGTTTCTTTACCTTTGTACTCTCCAACAAGGATTGCCTATACAACTCAATATTTAGTAGAGGGGATTATGGCAACAACTGAATCTCATTCTCTACCTCTCGCTTTGGTAGTAACCCATTGGGAGTTTGGAACACTTCCTAAAAAGAATGAATTATGATATCCAAATCCTTCATCCCTTTATTATAAATATCTGAAATTTCTACCCCATCTTGCTTATCTTTCAATAAAAGTAAACAAAACTGATTATGATTTTCCTGAATTAGTCTCTTTTCTTGGTTAACACTTACCATAGCAAGTTTTGACTTACGTTGGTGTGCTCGAATGTTGTAACTGACTCCATCCTTGACCCATCTGTATCAGTTCTCCCTTCTCATGAATATAGCATCCCTGATATACAAGTAAGGACTCCCAAAAATAACATCAAATGCATCAAGTGCAATTACATCAGCTTCTAATACATCTATATACTAAGAATTTATCCCAAACTTGAACTTACATCTTCTTATTACCGAAGTTCTACACCCTTCTTCACCCAACCCAAAGGATAAGGATGTGGATATTCATAAGTTTCAATACCAAGCTTCTTTACAATTGCATCGAAATCAAATTAGATTGAGAACCATTATCAACCAAAACATTTACCTTTTTCCTTTTGATTTGTATTTTGATCTAAAATAGCTTACTCATCTCTTCCTCTTGTTTCTAGTTGTCCATGTTAGTGGCCATGCATCCTAGCCTCTTGTCTACATCGAGAATCATCCTCTATCTCTACCTCCCCATCTATCCTTACAATTGTCATGGAGTTCCTAGAATCCTTGGTTCGGTTCTTTGGATGAAATTCGGATGTAACTTGTTGGGCCCCTAAAAATATTGACTAAGTACAAAAAGGCACATGAGCATGCAAGGCCTAAGTTGAGGGGTGGGCGCGCAAGGAGAAGGCATGCAAGGCAGGGTTCTAGGAGGGTTTTAGAAGGACCCATGATACGTGTTGGCGAACAAGGTCTCGGGACTTATCCGTATTTGGCGTATTGGGCAGGACATGAGAAAAGTGTGACCTTCCTACGCATGATGAATGGATAAGGTGCCATCCTAGTGATAGGTTGGCCTAGGAAGGAATATACCCTACATTGGAAGCTTCTAGAAGACCATCATGGCAAGGAGTGGAGAGCTTAGGCCTAGAGGAGCATGCTCCCATGGAGGACCACATTGGGACACTTGGCGGCGTATCTAAAGCCTCAAAAAGGTTGGAAATTCAAGAGGCCTATAAATACAAGCGCCCACATAAGAAAAGGGTAGTAGACCAATAGAGAGAGGAGCTTTGCAGAAATGCTACGAGGAGTTATATTAGGTTGGGTAGATAAAATATAGGAGAAGGATGCATCAAGGGGCTTGGGATTGTAAATTTTCTTTTTGAAAGCTAAGGGATGTCAATCCAGTTATGATGTATGACTTCAGTCTGCCATACTGTGATGTTCTGTAATGGATCTAATGGATGTAATGAGGTTACCAACTTATTTGAATATGATCATTAATGATTCTGGTCCATACATATATCTTTATAGTTCTGTTTCATGTATGTTTATGGAATGAGTATGAATCCTTATACAGTTTCCTTTCTATTTTGGTTTAATTGTGTAGTCTATTAAGTATCTTTTTATTTGGAATGAGTTCATTGGTCTAGAATCCGTTTTGAGCTCTATGATGATGCATGTCTTGTTTGTGCTCACTCTCCTTAAGTTCCTCTCATAGATGATTTTTCCCACTAAAATCACATAAAGGAGAGATTCGGCACTGCGCATACCTCAAGTGAGAACCTAGCACCCGTTGGGTGATAGGTCGACACACATGGGATTCCCTTGTTCTTTGGTGGGTGTAAAAATGACTACATCTTGGTTCCATTGTCGGGACCTCTTTTCAAAGTTGTAGTGGGAAATAGCATACATCATGATTTGTGCAATGAGTGATGACAAAGCGTTTAACTTTGGAAGGTGTTGAAACATGGTTTAAGAGCACGGAGGATGAATTTGCTCAAAGATTCAGCACTGGGACTGAGTTTGATGCACATAGATGGGTAGAAGAGAACCTCTACCATGAGTTGTATGAAACATTTTTCTATTGCTTCCCAATAGAGTTGTATGAATGGCTCTTGGCATATGCGTCTAGATCAAGCTGGTATTATAGATCACGCATATGGACCCAAGAAGAGTACTAGAGGCTACAAGATGCAGATCTGACATGGACTCATGTTGTGGATCATTGGTGGAAAGGAGTGCGGCTAGATACACTGGAGTACGTTATTTCTACATATTCTTGTCTACAAGTTTCTCAATTCAAGTTTTTGTGGGATCCCAGAGGATCATTTCTATGTGTTATTCCTTTAGAAATGAAGATCTTGATTGTTACCTTGAGTTTAGAGGCATTTCCGATGGCCGGCTAAACCTTCCTGAGTGTTGGGCAAGGAAGCTAGGGTGGAGGAAGATGGCAGATATTGTAACTGAGAAAGAAAGGGAGGAAAGACAACTCAAGTATAGTGAAGCGCATGAAAGGGAGATTTCTAGAAAATGTGAGGTTGCAAGTGTGATGGATATATGGAGGTAGACGTTACGGGAAGGATTTGAGGTTCATGTAGAGGACATGGAACCTGAGAATTCTATGTTACCCCATCTTGGAAAGTGCATAAGAGACACCCCTTTGGATTCTTATGAGAGTTCATCACGTGGAGAGAGAATATTCGTTGGCGCGCATCTGAACCCACCTAGTGACCAAACCATGGTACTTGGTTTTCCAAATCAAGGGAGAAGTATCGTTAACCCAATTGGTATCGGTGGAAGTGACAGATCTACACCTAGGAGATACAATTTTTCATTTCCTACTTCTATGGTTATGCATACTATTCCAGTATTTAAAGGAATTTTTGGATAAGGAGAAAATACACAAGGCTTGGGTAACATGTTGGGGAGTGGCATGGGACACACATCTGACAATGGAACAATCTCACAAATAATTGGTGCGCAGTTTAGTGGGACGTTGGGGACCCTAGGTACGACCGCTTCAAGCCCATTATTGGTTGTAGGAGGATCTGGAGGTGGAGCTGGTGGGATTGGGGGCACATGACCTGGTGGATCTAGTGGATCCAGTGGAGGAGGAAACACCGAAGGAAGTCAAGGAACTGGATCAGGAGGACAAGGGCCCCAACCACCTCCTCAAGTCTTCTTTGAGATGTATTTACATTTTCCAGATTACAGAGGTATTGAAGATGTTGCGTAGCATGTTCACAACTGTGAGCTATTATGGAACACTAAGGGAATCACAACCCTGGACCGGAAGGCTAGTTAGTTTTCAATGACATTGCAAGGGCGCATGCATAGCTAGTGTAGGAATTATGACCCCCATCAAATGGTGGTAGATTACACCGTGTTGAAAAATGCCTTCTTAGTAGAATTCCACATCCTTGAGTTTGAACAAAAGAGCATCAAGCACCCTTAAGGATATCCAACAAGGAATGGCAAAGAGTGTGTGGGAGTATGATGCACGGTTCAACACATATTATCACCAAATCACAGCACCCTTATGTTTACACAAGTGCATATACTTGAGCTCATGGTGTGATTGGATAACATGGGTACTATCTCCAAGTTGTGGGACTTGCTACTTGAGATAGACCTCTAGAGAAAGTTGGTTCTTACTCCTAAACTACCTGCCACAATCTACTCTAATGTAGGCAAGACTATCTTTCCTAATCTAACTTTCTAAGGGACCAAGGAGAGAGAATGCATGAAAATGAAAGCCTACACTAAAGCGGTGATACACCAGAAAAGGAGGGGTGTGAGAGTAGTCTTCCAATGTGTGAAAAATAGAAGTAAAATGCATACTAGAAGGGGTGATAACAGTTCTCCACAATCTGCAAATGCATTCACAACAATATTTCATACATGCACAATAATAATGAGTCCTTGCAAGAGCATAAGGATAGACACAATATTCTTGTAATGAAGGTTGAAAGGGAAAGAAGAGTGCAAACAAACACAGCAGGGGAAGATACATCCACAAACTTGTATTTTATTGCTTCATGATATGCACAGTTCAATCTATTACAAGATAAGGGCCTAGATCACCATGCAAGGAGTCCACTACAAGGGCCTACAGCACATTGGCTTCACAAAGCAATTTTTACAGAGCTCTACTACTACAAAACTACCTCCTTTTACAATGATCCTAACACTCCAATTTATAGAAAAATGAGAAGAGAGAGAGAAGGGGAAAATGGAAATCCCGAAATATATCCTTCAACCACTTGTAAGAGGCATTAAATGGAGTGAAATGATTGTATGTTACTTGCAAAAAGGCTCCCCATACTGTCCCAGGTGCTGCAACAGAGAAAGAATGATGACCATGCCTCTTAATTACACTCCCAACTACCAAATAAAACACTGTCATGAACCTGGCCACATTTTATAAAAAATATCCATCTATTTCTCATCAAATCCCAAATTTCTTGATTTTTTTCATTGGGCTCAGAAACATGATTCCAACGGTACCAATTTTGTGTGATTTCGTTGAGAAATGCAAAATTTATGACCTTCTGAGTGCGGGCAGCTATTTTGGGTTTGCCAGGCATTTTCTTTTTCCTCTTCATTGCAGCTATTTCAGCAAAATCGGGTCTGCGTGTCCCGGATTTCCCAAAAAAAAATCTCTACATCACCTGATTCAAGATTCCTTGTCCCCACACATCCGTCGTTGACTAGACCGTGAGGGTCCTTGACTTCTGCATTCACTGCATCCCATGGTTCCTTTTGTGGCTTTTTCGCCTTTGCGCGTCCCACGCGTACTTTTGTCTCGACGTCCCGGACACATTTCTCCACTCCACCCGCAATGCGCTGACTTGTGGAAAAATTGGATTTTCACATCCTACATCCAAAGCGTGTTGCGGACCACCCAGGACAAAAAGTTTCACTTTTTCTAATTTTTTTACCTACGGCGATTTCGACAATGTGTGCCCCGTGTGTCCCTATTGAACTTGTGTAGTCTGGGACACAAAAATCTGATTTAGCCAATTCCTTTGTATTTCAGCTCCAAACCTGGTATGACGAACCTTGGTACGATCCGCACTAGTATAATCCATAGCCTCCAGACCCACAATGCATTAAAACAAGCCTGCGACTTCAATTTTAGATTTTTTCAATTTTCTCTAACTCGTTGGATTTTTCCTTGTATGGGGAAGTTAGAGAGAAACCAAAGGTACCCCCAAAGCATGATTTTGGGCCTTGAATCAATTCTACTTGCTCGGGACTGAAGAATCTGGTGCATGTTATCAAAATTACCTTAAGGGGTGAATTTTGGATAACACCCTCTGTCAAAGTTATCCTATGACATTCACCCTTCATAGCATGCTCAATGGTTTTTGGAGGGTTGATAACACCGTTTAGAAGGGCATTATCTCATAAGACTTTCACAGACCCATGCGAGGCGTTGGAAGCTGCCATGTGCGCTGAAGCTATTGGGGTGTTGACATTGGTGTTAGCCGTTTCTAGAAGCTCAAATCACTTCTATGGCTAAGCAGCTGGAGAAGTTGTCTACGAACTCAACCCATGAGACTCGCAGTGGTATATGGTGTACAAATTGTGAAGTAGAGGGGCATGTCAAGGATAGCTGCCCTAGGAATTGATGCAGCGTTATAGCAATGGATTGTGAAATTTGTCACGGGGACCATGATGCAAGTAGGTGCCCTCTACTACAACGCACAATCCATAAAAATGTATCTTGTTATTGCAAGATTTGTACATCCACATCGCATGACACCAAAGACTATAGGTGATTGACTAGATTCATGACGCTATTGATCTTGGTGTGCGCCAAACTAGCCTTACAAGTGGTTCTAAGGGTGATGATCACCGTTATGAGGAGTGCACAAATGGAGGCACGCATGGAAGGGGATTTTATAGAGGATTCTGTGGTCATGGTAACCATGGAGGAAGAAGTGAGTTCCCATGAGGAACCTATTTTAATTGTGGATCTACAGACCACTACAAGTGCGAGTGTCCAGACTTATTGTAGTGCTCATGGTGTGGGAAGAAGCACAAGTATGAGGATTTCCCTGAGTTGTTTGAGCACATGAGTCAGTAGCACCGAAGAAACAAGGGCACTATAATGGTAAGCATTAAGGAGGTTGACACATAATGGATATCACGGGTGACACATCATGCAAGCTTGGAACTGTTATGGTAACAACAAGAGCGAGAGGCCACACATGCAAAGGAAATGCCAATGCGAGAAGAACTTGGTTTCAAGGAAAGAAGTGGTACATGGGAAGTACCTAGACCTTGCCCATCAAAAGGAGGTATATCAAGAAACCATGGACGTCATTCGGAGTTTACAAGGAGAAATCCAATGTCTAAAGGAGCAGTCCATGAGGGAGGAGTGTCGACACATAAAACATGCTTACACTTAGCATTTCATCTAATTCAACCAATTGACGACAATTCGTTAATTCCCCTTATTCGCTCCATTTTCAGATGCCCATTCACGACCCTCTTTCGATCATATTCCTCCTATAATCAGCTTATTTGGCTAATATCTCTCTTATTAGCTAAAAATTCTTCCTTTTGACCATTCGAGAACCTCACTATTTCTCCCTAGACCACTTCTATTGGCTTCATAGGCCATCTATCAGTCACAATTGATTATCCAGACCCCTCCCAACTCTCAATGAGTCTCTAATCACTTACTAATCAAGTTTAACTAGCCTAAACCCTAGTTAACTAGCCTAAACCAAGCTTAACTAAGCCTAAAGCATGTTTATCCTAATCTAATCCTAAAATTATTTTTGAGCTTTAGTCCCACATGCACCCAAATTCCAAACTCTTCCAAACCAAAAACTATAAATACAAGCCTAAGGCTTTCCTTTCAAATGGTCCTTCTCTCTCAAACACTTTGGAAAGGCATTAGAAATCATTTGTGATAGCTTTAAGCTATAGAACATTTGGATCTTGGCCATACTCCATTGTTGAGAGCTCCTCCATCTTGCATCCATCCATTCCAAATATAGTTAGTAAGGGAAGATCTAAAGCTTGGCCATGTAGCCAACTTGGAGAGATCTCTTCACTATGTTTGGGAGTAAACAACACACAATTTGATTGCTAGGATCTTCATAGGTTCAATGTTTTATAGCTTTCAAAAGAGTAGAGAGTAGCTTTATCATGTTATTTTTTGATGTTTTTGTCAAAGTTATAATGCTTTCATGTTATTTAACTCTTGTTTAGCTCTTATCTCATGGTGCATGGATGAGTTAGCAAAGCTTTGAGGTTCTTTAGCCTCATTCCATAGCTTTTACAAATTTCCATTACATATAAGGAGAAAAGAAGGAAGTTCGAGGTGTCAAAGGATGGCTTGGATGAGGTCAAGGAAGTATGTAAGGTTCTAAGGCAAGAGAATATTATTCCCTTGCTAGGAGCATGGTTGAGAGAGAAGGTACCACATGCCGGAGAAGAGTGCAAGAGGCAGGTCTTACATGCAAACCTTCCCCCTCACAACCTTGACTATGATAAGGAGATCACGTTAAATGCAGTTGTGGATGGATGAATCCTTAGTAACATCCTCGTTGACACAGGCGCAGAGGTTTATGTTCTTACCTTGGATGCATGGAATCAAACGGGAAGAATTGCATTATATCCATCTTTGAATGTGTTGTATATGGAAAACAAAATGAAGGCAATGCCCATCGGTGTCTTAAAGGATGCAGCTATCACCATTCAGGGAGCTAAGTTTACTAGGGACTTCAAAGTCTTGGCACTCACCGAGGCAGACAATTTCCCAACATTACTTGGGCGCCCATGGTGCTATAAGAACAATGTGGATCTTTAGTTTAACAAGGGATACATAAGCTTTGAAAATGAGGAGGAACATGTCATCATACCCCTAGCTGATGGAAAATCAACACCCTATACTGAACCCTTGGGAGAAGAGGTCCTTGATAGAATATATGTGCGCTCAATCAGGGATCTAGAGATAATTCATCCCACAGAGGGAGTTATCCGGTTTGAGGATGCTTAGTCCTTAAGTGACACCACCAATATAGCATGTGATAATTGGGTGCATGGGACCTATGAGTTAATCAAACGACATTTGAGAGGATCGGTGACAAAGGTGAAAAAGACACGTACGAGTCCAAAGCACCTAGGAGGAAAGAAGCTACCTAAGTATTCAGGAGGAGCCTTCCCTGAGATATTTTGCAGGAGATGGAAGCTCAGTGGAAGAAGGAGAATGAATGAAGAGGGATGTTAAGTTATGTCCTACTTGGCACAGTAGCAAGGTGGTGGGCTACACATCAAGAGAACCTCTTGGAATGGCGTGAGGTGAGAATTGCCTTCTCCATAAGGTTTTACAGAACAACGTGCCCACAGCTATAAAGGACTACCATGGAAGAGAGACCACTTCCTTCCATATCCAAGCATGTGAAATGACTGGATGGGAAGCACAGAAGCATTACCACCTTCATTATGGGTTCACAAGTTGTACTCCACCCTGCAAGGTTATGCATGTGTATGGTATATCCACTGAAATGCTTCGCCAAACCGGTAATTGGAAATAATTAGCGGTTGATCTCATTCAAACTTTCACGTATCGAGTAAAAACCCTTGGTGGATAAGGTATTGCAAGTTATCAAGCACCTTACCATTGGGGATAGTGTTATGGAAGAAGACAAAATACAAGAGTTTCTAGAGTGAACTGGCACGGAGGTGCACTTTGAGGAAGAAGAAAGCAGAAGAGATACAGTTTGAGCACGCGTGCATAGAGAAAGAAAAGGGGAAGATGGTGTATGTTATTGATGGAGAAGAGGTAGAGAACTTGGATGTTAACCACTTTGTAGGGACGTGTGAAGTCATAGATAGTGTTGATGAATGGGCACGTGCCTACCATGAACCTTTAAAGATAAATAAGGTTAACATCGGCTCAGAAGAAGAGCCTAAAGAGGCTATCATCGGAGACTATTGGTCGGAGAGGGAAGTCTCAAGATCATTGATCTTTTACATGAGTTTGAGGATTTATTCCCGCGGGTATCATGAACTCAAAGGTGTTCACCATTCCTTGGGGGAAATGAGAATTAAGTTGAAGGAGGGTGCACCCAAAAGAGACCATACCGAATGAATCCTAACCTGCATGTGAAGGTTAAGGAAGAAATAGATAAGATGATAGCGTCGGGCATCATTGAAGTTGTTAAAGAGTTAGAATGGATAAGTCCAATGGTGATTAGTATCAAAAAGGATGGAAGGATAAGGATATGTGTTGATTACAGGGACTTGAATGTAGTGTGTATCATTAATCCTTTCCCAACCCCATTTATTGAATAAATCTTAGAGGGAGTGGCAGGACACGAGGTCTACTCTTTCACAGATGGATTCTCGAGGCTATCACTAGGTAAGGATCGTAAAGGAGGACCAGAGGAAGATGACTTTCGCCACTGAGTGGGGAAGTTTTTCCTATACTGTCATGCCTTTTGGGTTGAAGAATGTGCTTGTTGTGTTCTCATGCATTGTGGTACATGCCTTTTAGGAATTCATCCATAAATTTCTTCAACTCTACCTAGATGCTTGGACAGTATATGGGTTAGTGAAGGACCATTGTGACAACTTAAGGTTAATGTTTGAAAGGTGTCGGTTGTTGAGGATATCCCTCAACATTAATAAATGTGTCTTTATTACCCCGTTTGGAATGTTATTAGGACACATCATATGTAGGGAGGACTTACTAGTAGATCCCGACAAATTTGTAGTAATTGTGGGATTAGGGGAGCCTACTAGTCAAAGTATGGTGTATGGGTTCCTTGGGCACATGGGTTACTACAGGAAGTTCATCAAGGGATACGCCAAGATCGTCATGCCTTTAGAAAAGTTACTTAGACACAAGAGTTCCTACCATTGGGGAGAGGCGCAACAAAAGGCATTTGACACTTTAAAGGATAGGCTTGTCACGCACCCATACAATGATTCCCCTCTTGGGATAAGCCCTTCCATGTTCATGTTGATGCCTCAGGAACCGCCATTGTAGCAGATACTTGCACTGACACTGGTGAAGGGATTGTTGATCATCCTTTTTTCTTTGTAATCAAGAATTTGACACTAGCGGAGCAGAAGTATACTACAACTGAGCACGAGGCATTGTCAATGATCTACGCACTTCACAAATTCAAAAAATATCTGCTGGAAACTCCATTTATATTTTACACTGACCATATGGCATTGAAATAATTGGTGAACAAGCTCATTCTTCAAGGGCGCATATGTCGGTGGGTACTATTGCTCCAAGAATTTGAGTTCATAGTAGTCGTTAAACCAGGTAAAATTAATTCCGGACCTGATCATTTGTCTAGGATTGATTCAGGAGAGGAAGTGCAAAGCATTGAAGAGACTATATGACGACGCAAACTATTTAGGTTGCGGTGCACACCCTCGATTTGGAGGACATTGTGATATTTCTAAAACAGTGTGGTGTCAAATGGAATGAAGGCCTTAGAGAAGAAGAAATTGGCCATATACGCCACACACTACATGTTAATTAGTGTAGATCTATACAAAATGGGTCATGATGAGGTTATGTGCCGATGCTTACTAGAACATGAGTGTGTTACAATTATGGAAGAGGCACATGGTGGGATTACAAGAGGACACTATGCGGGAAATACAACTGCGTGGAAGATTCTACTCATAGGGCTTTGGTGGGAGACCATTTATCAAAATTACATTGAGTTTTACAAGGCCTATGACCATTGCCAGCACCTTGGAAAACCTGGAAAAAGGGATGAAATGCCCTTGCAACCAATAGCAGCGCATAACCATTTCAGAAGTGGGCTATTGACTTTGTCGGACCAATCTCGCAGCAAGGCATGAAGGACTAGTTTACAGTATATCCTCACTTGCACTGATTATTTGACAAGGTGGGAAGAGGCAACGCCTACAAAGGATTGTACAGCAACTACAGCTACTAGATTTTTATGGGAAAATGTAATCCGCAAGTATGGATGCCCATTGATTTTGACAAGTGATAGAGGTATGCACTTCCTTAATGAAAGGTATTAGAATTCATGGTGTCCCATCACAAAACTACTCCCTATCACCCTCAAGCAAATGGAACTATTGAGGCGTTTAAAAAATACTTAGTCACACGTTGACTAAGATTTGTGATGTTGGTAGACAAGATTGGGATGACAAAGTATCAGCCGTTCTTTGGGCATATAGGACAACCTACAAGAGGTTAAATAAGGCCACACCATTTCAATTAGTGTTTGGTGTGGAATTTGTCCTACCAGTTGAATTTATGTTTCCTTCACTATGTATAGCACGCATGCAGGAGGATTAGATGATGAACAAGCATTGGAAGAAAGAATTGACAAGTTAATGCAATTAGACGAAAGATGATTACTTGCTAGGTGGAGCAGAAGACTAAAAAAGAAAAACAAAAGGCATGGCATGATCATCACATTAAGAACAAAAAGTTTGAAGTTGGGAGATGGTTTTGCTTTATGATTCCAAGTTTTTGCACCATCCTGGGAAGTTAAAATTCCATTGGTTGGGCCCCTACATCATCTCGTACATCCTTGATTCAGGCGTGTGCTAGTTACAAGCATTGGATGGGACGAGATTGCCAGGACACTTCAATGGGAGTAGGTTGAAGCCCTACTATAAATAATTCTTCTTGGTGTTTTTAATAAGGTAGTATTGCAGTTAGTTTAGGATTTCCTTTAGTGCTTTTTTTTTCTTGTGTTTCCCTTTCTCATTGTTGTTTTTGTGTTGCGCCTTGGGCACCGGTAACCTCATTATTTTTTTCAAAGGTTGTGAATGCGTAGAGGACCGCACATCTTTTTAGTGTGGGGTAGAATAATGTGGAGGAAAGTGCAAAGTGTGAAGTACTAGGAAGGATTGTGTTGGAAAGCCCGGTTGAATAGCCCTGAGGAAGGAAGTGCATGGAAGGAAAGGTGAAAAAGGATGGTTGGTGTCAGGGTAAGGCTACATTATGAATCCACGTACAAGAGAGGAAGAAGTGCAAAAGCAACATGAGGTAGGTGAGAGAAAAAATCATGACAGAAGTACCTTGGCGTTGGTGACACATGTGCAAGATTATCCTATCAAGATGGATTGGTTGCACGCCATAAGGTTGGGGATTTTTGCAAGGCTTGGGCGCGTGAGTTAAGGTGCTAAAGTCGGGTTTTGTTGAAAAATCCACATTAAGTGTTGAAGTATGGTGGTAGGTGAGGTAGCATTTAATGTTAAAAAGTGGGAAAAACTATAAATAGAAGGTTGGACATTTCATTATTTACATTGCAAATACAAAGAAGGAAGATATTTTGTGAACTAGGGTTTCCAGAATTGATCCGTGTGAAGAAAAATTGGAAAAATTTAACCGTGAGTGACTAGTTTGGATCTACAAACCAGGAGGGAAATAGTTCACGGGCATAGAGAGAGTTATGGAGAAGTGTCGTCTTGTGAAAGGGATATTCCAGTGAGGGTTTGGTAGCTAGGGCATGGGTTGAAAAGGATTTTCTTCACAAGTTTGAGATCTAAGCTTGGAAAGGGTAGAGAAGCAGAGCAAGAGAAGTTGAAGTGCAAAGATAACCTACACAATGGCACCCAAGAAACTAGTTGTAACACCTAAGAAGGGCAAAGGCAAGGGCAAGGGAAAACAACAAGAAACTACCGCAAGTACCAATGAAGAATGGTATGCATAAATGCAAGTACCAGATGGGGTTTTCTTGGAAAGGAGTGGGAGTCCCATTTAAGAAAAATGACAAGTAAGTGATTATAACCATCGCACAAACATGATTGAAAAAGAAATGGCGTTGGAGTTAGTGCACCTGAAAATAAGAGGACACTAGAAGGGTTACCCATTTATAGCGATGAAGTAAAAGTGAAGTTGGAGAAGGCGGGATTGTTGCAACTCTATGAGTTGCCCTAATTTGGGAAGCTTGAGCACCTCTATCAGTGACTAATGTCACGTGTACATGAAGACCACTTTCACTTCTTCGGGGGTGCAAGATGCACATAACTCCTCAGCTGATTTCAAAATTTACAAGTCTCATATGTGAAGGAGAAAGTATAGAGGATGACCTATGCGATAAAGAAGCCATCAAAGAAACCGTCGCCACATATGCATACAAGAAGGGGTCAAGGTACTTTAATATTGTGGATATCCAAGACCCGGTGATGAGAATGGTCGTGCGCCTGGTAACCAAACTTAATGACTAAGAGAGGTGGATGCAAGTGAACAAGTCATGGCTCAATATTTGCAGAAGGATATCAGAAGGCACCATCTACAACTTGTCTACGTACATCATGGATGAGATCATCAATAGCGCACAGGAAGGTGACAAGATACTTTTCAGAAATGTCCTCTTAACTATTGTGTTTTTAGAGATCGAGTGACAGAGATGCGAAAAATATTTTGTTTGGGAGTACCAGAGGAAGACCCCTTGCCCGCAAAGAGATTCAAAAATATAATTGCGATAGCATGACATCCATTCACAAGGTGCATCTGAGAAGTGGTATACGCACTTGAGGAATGTGTTGGGGTAGAGTGGAGGATCCCAAAACAATTGCCAAGCTCATAGAGGGAGAATCTGAATTCACAATATACCAACACTTCTGCATTGGCATATTTAAGTTGGTTGATGAAAGCATGAGCCCATGGTGTAAAATTCCATTTTCCTTCACCGCTCAATACTTCTAGGTGGGAGTAAATAGATTCAAGGAATCCAAGAAGCTGAAGTTTGACCTTGGAAATATGGATTGGGACCACAGGAGATGCGCAGGATGTTGGTCTACCCCAACAAGCATGTGTACGTGGAAAAGTACGTATCACATGAAGTTCAGATGGTGAGGCCTCTGACTCTACCTCTCATTACATGGATGTATGTGGCGCATGTATACCTTCACATAAGGCCCAAGTTTGAGAAGGGTGCTTATCTTGAAAATGAGATATCTATACTTGAAGACCCAACAGGTAGAAAGAAGACCACACCCAAGAAAAAGGAGATGGAAGAGATAAAGAAAAAGGCACCAAGTGTCCAAGGTACACAACGGTGAGAACCCGGGAAAAGTGCTAGAACAAGTATTTACACATGCAAGAAGAGGTTCCCAATCAGAGAGGAGGCATTAGAATAAGAAAATCCTATCGTAGAGGAGAAATCAGAAGGAAGAAGAAAGAGCCGAATCCCCTATACTGGAATCCCCAGTTAGGAAGAAATAGAAGGTGATAAAGGATGCTGATTTGGAGGACACAGAGAGCTTGGAGAACTACAGGGGTGAGAGGGATGATGATGAAGAAGATGAACCTGAAGGAGACCAAGAACCACTTGTTTTCAGCATGCACAATTTGGGAGAAGAAGGTGAAGAGGAGAAGAATGACTATCACTTTGTGTGAAGGAAGGAAGTAGCAGGAGGAGGAGGGCACCCAGGACATGGGAGGAAGTGAAGAGGTTAACACGAAGGATCAGAGGACTCCAAGCCTCACGCAGGAGCAAATAAACGAGGCAAAGAGAAAAGAGAAGATAACGAAAATCATTGAAGCCTTTATAAAACAAGAGTTGGAGCGCAGCGCTAAAATAGTGATGAATGAAGATAAGGAAGAAAGCGTAGGAAAAGATCATGGTAGCATGGGAGG
Source organism: Taxus wallichiana var. yunnanensis (assembly GCA_018340775.1). Taxonomy (NCBI): domain Eukaryota; kingdom Viridiplantae; phylum Streptophyta; class Pinopsida; order Cupressales; family Taxaceae; genus Taxus; species Taxus wallichiana. The sequence continues at coordinate 335,249,005 of CM031235.1, read as the reverse complement.
CCCTAGTCTAACGGTAATTATTCCTAAGGGCATGCGCACAGGAGGAAAGCACATGGAGATCCAGAGACCAAGAATGAGCTATATTGATGATCCAAACAAGGTGTTACACATGCGCTTCCAAAGCACAGTACCAACAAATCAACTCTTGGCAATGAAGTCATTTGATGAAGAAGGTGCATACCCTTGGATGAGGAAAATTATTTCTTGGGAAATTGAGTCCCACATCGATGAGCCAGAATTCAAGGTAAGCCAAGGGAAATAATGAAGATGCCTAAGTCAAAAGGAGATAACCCCTTGGTGAGCGCCCAACTTTCGGATGAACAAGTCTGTAATGCGTTGAATAAGGTCTTGGTTGAACTGGAAGCCAGGTTATTCGGGAGGAATGACAGGTAAAATTTCTAGAGGCAGAGCTAGAGAAGAGGGAAGAAGAGCTAGAAGAAAGGACCAAGGACTTAAAGCAGGAGGAACTAATTAGCACGCAACTAAAGCGTGAACTAAGGGAAGAAAAGGCAAGGGTATGTGAGGTATACAAGAAGGTAGAATCCATCACAGATGTCATTTTTTTGAAGCATCCGAACCTAGCACCACCCGCGCAAAAGTATGGATCTTCCTTGAGTGCCTTGAAGACTTAACACGCATCCTCACCATGGAGAGGCAACCTCTGGCCTTAGAATCCATGGAAGAAGTAAAGCAGACGCACTGGAAAAGGAGGACAAATTGAAGGTTGTAGCAATCATTTCCGAGTACAACAAGGTTCTTGCTGATGTGAAAATTTGCTACCCATACTGTTGAGGCCATGTATGAAAATTGTAGACAGAGATAGAGTGGTGAGTATCTGGTCACACTCACGAGGTAGAGCTCAAGGAATTCCAAGAGAAGAACAAAGGAAACAGAGCGGAGTGGGAGAGGATCCTAGCCGAGGTTGAGAAGAAGTCAAAAGCCATTGAAACCTTATGAGGTTCAATTAAAAACCGATGAAGGAGTTGTACCCACATATTACAAGAAGGATGGATGCACTTGAGGACGTGGGAAAGGAATTGGAAGGAATGGTTGAAACAATAAACACTCGAGGAGATGGACTGGGTTTTGAGGAGGTAAGCACCCTAGTCGGCGACCTCTGCCAGAGAGCACAAAATGAAGTCGATGCCTGGAACAAGTTGGAGGCCGACTTGCAAAGAGATTTTCCTATCTTGTTGCAGTAATACCAACACTTCCCCATTCTTTCATCTTTCCCAAATTCTTCATTCCCTTATTCTTTTCCCAAGACATTAAGTCTATTGTAATTATTTCTTTTCTTTTCTTTGAAGAAGTGTTCTCGAGGGTGGAGAATAGGTAAAGTGTGGGGTGATGTTAGGCCCCTAAAAATATTGACTAAGTACAAAAAGGCACATGAGCATGCATGCAAGGCCTAAGTTGAGGGGTGGGCGCGCAAGGAGAAGGCACACAAGGCAGGGTTCTAGGAGGGTTTTAGAAGGACCCGTGATACGTGCCAGAGAATAAGGTCTCGGGACTTAGCCATATTTGGCATATCAGGCAGACACGAGAAAAGCGTGACCCGCCTATGCATGATGAATGGATAAGGTGCCACCTTGTGACAGGTTGGCCTAGGAAGGAATATACCCTGCGTTGGAAGCTTCTAGAAGACCATCATGGAAAGGAGTGGAGAGCTCAGGCCTGGAGGAGCATGCTCCCATGGAGGACCACATTGGGACACTTGGCGATGGATCTGAAGCCTCAGAAAGGTGGGTTGGCGTAGTTCAAGAGGCCTATAAATACAAGCGCCCATAAAAGAAAAGGGTAGTAGATCAATAGAGAGTAGAGCTCTGTAGAAATGCTACTGAGGAGTTGTATTGGGTTGGGTAGATAAAATATAGGAGAAGGATGCATCAAGGGGCTTGGGATTGTAAATTTTTTTTTGAGAGCTAAGGGATGTAAATCCAGTTATGATGTATGACTTTGGTCTGCCATATTGTGATGTTCTGTAATGGATCTAATGGATGTAATGAGGTTACCAACTTATTTGAATATGATCATTAATGATTCTGGTCCATACATATATCTTTATAGTTCTGTTTCATGTATGTTTATGGAATGAGTATGAATCCTTATGCATTTTCCTTTCTTGTTTTGGTTCATTCTGTAGTCTATTAAGTATCTTTCTGTCTGGAATGATTGCATTGGTCTAGAAGCCATTCTGAGCTCTATGATGATTGCATGTCTCGTTTCCACTCACTCTCCTTAAGTTCCTATCATAGATGATGTTTCCCACTAAACTCACATAAAGGAGAGACTCGACACCCGTGCGTGCCTCGGGTGAGTTCCCAGCGCCCGCTGGGTGATAGGTCAATGCGCATGGGATTCCCTTGTTTATTGGTGGGTGTAAAAATGGCTACATAACTTCCAACATGTTTCATCAAGTATGACCATTGATATCACAATTCTTGCAAAATTCTTAGGATCTTTACAAGTATTCAAGGTGGTAGCGGTATTTTTACCTTTCCATTTACCACTTGTTTTTCCATGCTCTTTCTTTGGATGATTTGTTGATTGATTTATGCGTGACTCATATTCTCCTTTCTTATTCTCATCATCTATGTGATATGATTACACACATACTTCATTGATATCCTTGGGATTCATGGAGATGACCTTCCTTTGAATGGCCACATAACTTCCAACATGTTTCATCAAAGCATGGATTCTTGCAAAAATTCTTAGGATCTTTGAGGTGGTGTATTTTACCTTTCCAAGTCTTGCTCTTTCTTTGGATGATTTGTTGATTGTCTGTGACTCATATCTTATTCTCTCATCTATGTGATATGATTACACACATAAGATATCCTTATTTGGATGCAACTTTGAAGGTGATGAAGTCTTCCCAAATACTTGGTCAGAATATCCTCATCCTCAAGTCCTTATTGAGCAACATGGCTTGCTCTCGAAACTCTATAGTGTAACTGCACATTTTGACCATTGTTGTTTCTAAAATACTACCATTTAATCATCTAGTCAATCTTATGGCCAATAGGATAAAAATTTTCTCTAAGAAATTCTTTAAAACCCTCCTAAGAACTTACAATAGGACGTTTCTTCTTTTCACAAGTGGTTAGATGGGTTTCCCACCAAACTAGAGCATGTCCTTCCATCTTGAGATGTGCAAAGGTAATCCTTTTTGCCTCAATGACATTATGCACACTAAAATAAACCTCCAATTACTTTAACCATTTATCTAGCAACTCTGCATCTACTTGTCCTTCAAATCTTTTAATCTCAACTTTAGTTTCAACTTTAAAAGGAGCATGATCAGATTTTACCTTCTCTCTTCCAACCGGAGTTTCCTCTTCACGCTCTTCCACATCTTCTTCCTCATCATGGCTCTTTCCTATGCCAAATTTCTCAACCAAATCTTGAACCACTAAGTCTATGGAATCTTTTTTATCTATTTTTTTCCTTTTTGATCTAAGAGTTCTCGTGAGTGTTGAAACAACGTATCCATCATGTTTTCCAAAGCATCTCAATTCTACTGAGACCAATTTCTCTTATTCTATTTAATATCTAATCCTTTATTTCCACTTCTTCATAGATATATCCAGATCGCAAGGTAATATTTTTTCACCTTTATACCTTGTCATTGTCATACAAATCACACAAGAACGAATACCACAGTCCTTTGGATATAATTTTCAGCTATGATACCAAAATGATCTGTAAACCTCTACTTTCAAAATTTACAAGACCACAAACAATACTACCCCTACTTCTAATTTACTTTGAAAATGATAGTTCTTAATGTTAGTGAATGAAATTTGAAACTTAGAACTATTTTGCAGCAATGAAAGATAAACAATTCAACACACAACACAATATTTTATCCTAGAAACCCCCAATTTGAGGAAAACCAGCCGGGAAGGGAAATTTATCTTTCTTCCCAATATTATATTGGCCAATTCAAAGAAAATACATATTACAAGAATTTGAAGGAAGGAAAATAATGTCACTTCCACCCTTCTCTACTTGTTTTCTCTGTTCTCACACCTTTCTTCTACAAAACAATCCCAGCATCAATGGATTATTTCTCACTTCTCTCCATCCAATCTTTGATGATCCAATTCCACATGCTCTTCTTACTTAAATAACTTTTCCCCATTTCCTCCCTATGCACTGGAGAATGGGAAGAGTCATCCTAGGAAGAGACATGACCCATACGTTTGAAATTTGTGACCGTTCGTGGATTTATTTTTGTTTTCATTAGTGATAGGACCGCCGGTGAACGCAAACTTGTGGTTATGCAACTGTCAAGGAGGTTATGCAACTATCAATCTATGCAGAGGAGTGGTTACACAACTTTCGCTCTGCCAAAGTGGTGGTTCGTAATAGAACCTTTGTCTCCTTCTTTTGATTATTTTTCCTTTTGATTCGGGTTGTTCTAATGAAGTAGTGTTTCTCTATATCCCTATGGATCATCTTCTCATGTGATTTATCCCATAATAGCATTGGGTATAATATCTTAATGGATTTCAAACAAGCATTTGATGACATCTTAGTAATTAATGAAGTGAGAAAGGGATTCATCTCATTTTTCATCTAATTGCATCAGGCTAATGAGTCTAGCCTCTACTTTATTATTTTCCCCTAAGTATTCTTGCATGAACTTCAGCATAGGGATTATTAGGACCATTGGAAATATAGGATATAGGACATAAATGAGGTGGTGATGTGTGGTGCCTAACACGGAATTGATTCAAGTTCTATATAACCATAACGCATGCTTGAGCTAATTATGTTAGTCTGTCACATTTTTATCCAATATCTTCGGATAACATCCAAGTAGTATTTGTTAGTAGATTATGCAAGACCATTTCCTTTTGGATAGTAGTTAGAAGAAAATATCATAATATTTTAATCTTCATATGCCAATTCAAGGAATTGCATAAAAGAAAAAGAAAGGTCATTATCGCATACTAGCGTGAAAGGCATACTAGATATGGTAATGATGTGGTGCTCAATGAACTTGATGATGATGTACATTGTAAAATTCTTAAGTTGTTGTACTTCTAGCCAACATGTGAAATAGTCGATAGAAGTGAGGATAAACTTGTGGCGGATGAAGAATTATTGTTGATGACATTAATAATGACCAACCTCCATTTAGAAAAATTAAACCTTAATAACATGTTAAGGACATGAAAGGATTTCATTCTCTTGTCAAGGAATTTTGGAAAATGTGGAAAATTCTTTCATGGGTGCATGCATTTTTGAACAAATAAGGCCAATAATAACCCACTCTTAAGATTTAATGTGCAATAGAATTGCCTAATCCATGGCTAGTGCCATTCTTCTCATGGAAATCATGTAATATTACAAAAGCTTCTTCTTTGGATAGGCATCACAAATATATTCCTTCATGATTTCTTTTATAGAGTGTGCCAAATTTTATCATGAAGTTATTACTTTTCAAGTGCAAAGCTCTACATTGGGTGTGATTAAGATATGAAATACATATTTTGTGGAGAAAATAGTAGGCTATGTTGTGGTACCATTCACAAAGTGTGAGTGATTAGACCATATATTGCTAGAAAACCAACTTTGGATAAACCTCTATCATTGTGTGACTTGTACCCATACCTCTTACTATCTTCATTTGATGGATCTCTAAGTCAAACTCCTAGGGGAAGGTTGTCCATTTTCCATGGAACTCACTAAGCTCATTTTGCATCAACATGGATTTGACTGTGGGATCAAACACAATAGAAATTACCTTACTACACAATATGTAGTGTCTAAAATTCTTCAAAAATATTATCAGTGTGAAGGCTTGTTTGTCAATAGTGGAATAGTGGAGTTCCACATTGTGTAAGGGTTAAATCATGAATGCAGCAAGTCTTTCCCTCTCCACTTCTTCTTTCTTCTAAGTTAGGATAGTTGCACAAAAATGCTTAGAGGTAAAGGCATAAATGAAGAAGGGGCACAAAATTCTAGGATGCTTAGATGGGGAGCCCGAGTGATAGCTTTTTGATGTCTATGAATGTGGTGCATGCTTCTTCTTTCCATTCAACTTAGCATATTACTTTAACATTACGTCTAATGGCCTATTTGGGACAACAAATCCTAAGATGAAATTTCTCACAAAGTTAATCTTTCCAAAGAAATACTTCAATTTTTTCGAGTTGTAGGGGAAGGGAATATTTAGTATAGCTTTAGTCCTTTTAGCATCAATTGATATACCCTTCTTAGAAATGATGTGCCTTAATAGATTACTTTTGGTGACTCCAAAGATACACTTCTTTGGATTGAGGGAGATGCCATACTATCAACATCATTGGAGGACTACGCATTTGTATTTGATATGGTTGGTGTGCTACTTGGGAATATTGTGAGGTTATCCATATAAGCAATGCTACATTTACGATAAGGTCTTTGAAATAAATATCCATGGTGTGTTACAAGGTTGCACTAGCATGAATTATCTTGAAGGACATTTTGATCTTGTCTTCTTACCACATAATGATCGATTGTATCCCAAGTACCCATCTAGGAAGGACATCATTTTCACACCATTCACATTCTATAACACCTAATAAATGGATAACAAGAGGTAATTATCTTTTCAAATTCCTTGTTCATACTATGGAAATCCACACAAAGATGAATTTATACACCTTTGTTGTGAAGTGGAACAAGGTTGGTGACCTATGTCAAGTGAAAAATGGAAATATGATCTTCACGCTCAACAAATTTTACACTTGACCTTAGTATGATCGGCTCAATAAAAGGACTAACAAGCCACTACTTTTGTTAGAATGGATTCACGCCATGATTCAATGGGATGGTGTGTGTTAGGATGGAGAGATAAAATATATTTAGATCATTTTAAATACATGCAATGATGTCTTGATAGAACTTGATTGCATGTACCAAGCATCCTTTCACCTATGGGGTAGAGGATTATCCTATTAGCACATGGTTTGGATCTTCATAGTCTCCCAAATTTTAAGACGGGCATTACATGATCCTAGGGGGAACACTTTCTTCGTTCTTTGCATGGAGATCCATATCAAAAATCCTCTCTAAGGATATGATGCCAGTGGGCACGTCATTGGTTTTTAGGTTTATAAATCCATCTTCATCCTATTCAAGTTCCTCTTTATTGATTCCATCAATGATTTTCACTTCAAAAGCTTCAGAATTGAAGAGGAACTCTAATATTTTCTTGTCATCATTGAATACCTCCAAATGTTCAATATTATTTGATATGGATAGCTAAGAGACAAATTAGACTAAAAATCACTTGAGATTTGAACTTTTTATTGAATCCAAAGTGTTGGTCGTGTTATCTAGCACATCTGCAACACTATTTTGATTGTGCAGTATGGAACATATGGAAAATGCATCAAAATATTCATTAAGGTTCCATATGCAGCTGTGGTATCTAGATAGGTGTTTTTCATGGCATTTGTACTAGCTTCTTACTTGCTTGGTGATCAATTGTACATCTCCAAATTCCATTAAGCACTTGGAACATTTCTATAAAGTAAATTGTAAGCCATGTATAAGTGCTTAATATTCCATGACATTATTAGTTCACATGTATTGAAGTTTGAATGCTACACAATACCGTTTTCATTTAGCATAGCAAATCAACACTTGCACCAAATCCTTCTCTTGATTTGGACCCAAAAAAGTACATGGTCCAAAGGTGTCCTTCCATTTTCAAATCGTACAGCTTAGGAGAAGTCGTTGGGTGCTCATCTTTGACAATTACTTAATGGATTTTTTGTAAATTTATTTTATTTCAAGGTGCTTTGGAACGCCTTCTATATTCATGCGATGTGGGATGTGTGATCTAAATTTTACTACGTAATTGATATAATTTGTTGCATGCCCCTAATATCAACTATAAAGCTTTAAATACACTACGCATAACACTTTGGCTCCTTTAGAAGTACCATGGGTACCCTAAGAGGTTGTGGGTTGAAGGATGCTAATCTCTCAACTACATGAGCTTCTTCACCCTATATATTCTCCACTCTGCCTTTGATAAATAGATAGGAAGGCTACACAATGAAACTCATAATGCTTATTACTAGCAATCACATGTGTACAATGCCAAATGGTATATGTTATTTGATTTAGAGGGATAGTTATTACTTTTATGGTTGATGTTGATAAGAGGTGTGATTGATAGTGTAAGTGTAGGAATATAGATGAAGCATTACATTGAAAGGTTCTATCTGTACATTTCAAATTTGTTACAAATTCATACATATACATTTGTAAATCTTATATCATGAGTGGTAACTTTTTGCGAACTATTTTATGTGAATTAAACATGAATACATGAAGACTTCCGTATATTTGCAGATTTTATATCATAAGTTGTAGTCATTTGTGGCCAATTTTATTTGCACTAAACATGAATACATTTTGATACGGACTTTGGATACAAGAAGTTTGAGTAAAGTACTAGTGGAGGTGTTCCTCCATGCTCTAGACAAAAAAACTTTAAAATACTTAAATTGTGTACAGTGTAAGCTCCGAAAGAAAATTAACAAACATAAATCTTAGGGTTGTTTCTTGGTGCAAAGTTGTATCAACAGTTTCCAATATTGTGTTATTTTCGCTTTTGATAGTATTTGTGTTCACATGCCAATGTCAAAGACAACTCCATCCACATTTGATTGCTCCATGCTCCAAACAACAAACCTTAAAAATACTTAAACAGTGTACAGTGTAAGCTCTGAAAGAAAATTAACAAACAGAAATCTTACCAACTAAAGCAAATTTGAGTTATCGTCATGCTTCCTTCCCGTCAGCAACTCTAGAAGAACAATTTTGTAACTGTATACATCAGATTTCTCATTAAGCCTTGATGTTCTTGCATATTCAGGGTCAATGTAACCAATGATACCCATAACATAGGTAGAGGTGTGGGTTTTGGCCAAGGAAATGCACTTGGCAATGCCAAAGTATGACAAATGTGCTTCAAAATTATCATCCTAAAGAATGTTAGAAGTCTTCACATCCCTATGAACAATGCGTTGATTACATTCATGATGAAGATATGGGAATCCTTCTGCAGCACCATGAGCAATCTTCAGCCTAGGAGGATTTTTAGAGTCGTACAATCATTTTCAAGATACCTTGAAGAAATGTATCTAACTTGGGGTAGTAAGGCATGTATTTAGAGGCATTTATATGATTTTTATTGGGATTATGAAGCCACAAAGGAGGAGATGGGAAGGCCAAACAAGTAAATATACTTATCGCATAATCAATCAGTCATTATGTTAGTAAGAGGGTCACTTCTATTATGATGTTATCACTATTGGCATAAAGATCATCATGTGTTGAGGTTTATATGCTATCGCGGACCAAGTCAACCAACCAACATTGGATTAATGTTTTGGATTCAATGAGGATGTTTAGTGTCATAGAAACAATTCCAAGATGCATTAAAGAGGGATATATAACTTTAGCGATTAACACACACGTGCACACACACGCGCGTGTGTGTTCGAGTGAGGATTTTTAGAGTCATACAAGCATTTTCAAGATACATTGAAGAAACATATCTAACTTGGGGTAGTAAGGCATGTATTTAGAGGCATTTATATGATTTTTATTGGGATTATGAAGCCACAAAGGAGGAGATGGGAAGGCCAAACAAGTGAATATACTTATCCCATAATCAATCAATCATTATGTTAGTAAGAGGTCACTTCTATTATGATGTTATCGCTATTGGCATAAAGATCACTAGAGGTCTATTTGCTACCATGGACCAAGTCAACCAACCAATGTGGAATTAATGTTTTGATTCAATGAGGATGTTTAGTGTCATAGAAACAATTCCAAGATGCATTAAAGAGGGATATCTAACTTTAGTGATTAACACACACACACGCACACGTGCGCACACACATACATATATATTATATTTTTGTTAAACTAGAGACTATTATATTATGGTATTGATTGATGAGACTATAGATATTTTTCTAAATATTGAGATTGGAAATGTGGAAATGAAGGATATTATATATCTTTATTCTCGTAAAAATCAGTAGCTCTTAATTTTCGTAGGTAATTCTACATTTTTGGAGTCAAGAATAATGGAAGCAAATTTCAAATTTTGGTGGAGCGGGCCTAGCAAGGAAAGAGTAGGATGATGACAACATAGATCTAAAGCAAAGGAAAAATGGTAGGGAAAATATTCCTCTAGGGATTGGCTCAAACCCTATTCAAATAGAGGGTAATGAACTTTTTAGTACTACCATTTCTTCGTCTACTAACAACTCTTCTATGTGTGGATTACAATGTTGAATCTATTCCCTCATAAATATATTCTATATATTTTGTAGTTACAACAAATATTTAATATTTTTTATAAATGGTAAATGTAGGGTTTTTGAAATGACCCTAAACCTTTTACAAAATACACATTGAAGGATAAAGAATTACCATGTCCAAAATAGTACTAAAAGCATAAATTGGGTAAAGAGATACCCAAACCAACAAAAGACTTACAACCAATAGCAAAAAGACAAAAAAAACAACCAACTAATACAAGATTCAACCAAACATCAACGAGCCCAAATTATGTGAAAACCAAATTACATATCACTAGGAAGAAGATGCTAAGGATGATCCCTTGGATGGTGATATTCCTAGGTTTCATTCAGAAACTCGAGCTCGGGATTTCACTTTTGTTCCTACTATGAATGGAGAGTGAAAAATGCAATTTTTTGCATCTTGGGAGGGTGCTAAGTTTAGGGATTATAAATACAGGGTGTTAGAGGGTGCTAAGGAAAAAAATCCCCAAGAGAATCTTAATGTTGATGATGTCGTTAGAGGGATGGAATGCAATGTCACACAAAAAAGAAAAAGCTAAAATGGGGTCGGGTATGGTTTAACCAAGCATTAAATTAACAAGTGCCAAAATGAAGGAGGTTGTTAAATCCATGAACTTGTGCAGATTTAATCAGTTATTTATTTTTTATTATGTTTTCTTGTGTAGAATTTGGATTCGGAATTACAAAGACATGTCTCCTCTCTTCCAGCTATGAGGAATCTAGTTAAATGAAACATGCTGATTTAACACTATTAAATGCTTCCTTTTCTTTATGCTTTATTTTGTTATTTGATTGAGGACCCTAATTCTTTTTCTAAGTAGAGGTATGTGGTTTTCCTATTCATATTGAAAGACAATAAAAGAATTGTCTTTTATATTCATTTATTCATTGTCTTTCTCAATCATAACTCCTTGGGGATGTTATTGAGAGCTCTTCTCCTTTTTTTGATTCTAGATCCATTGCTCCTTAATCTCAGAAGGAAAAATTATATCAGGATGACAAATTTTTAGGCCAGATTGGAAAACCATAACATTCAAGCATACTTGACATGTTGCACCCATTTACGAAACTTAAAAAGACGAAGTGGTAGAAAAAGGCAAAACCTTATTTAGAACATTGGCACAAAATCTGCCAAACACAAATATTTTTATACATTTGGTAACAGGGTTAAGGGCGATGATTTCCAATGGATTTAACCCATTATGACCTCTTCAACCCAAAGTATTCCAAAGGGAGTCCATGCAATCTAACCCAGATAGGAATCAATTGAATGTTTTATTTGCCAAGGTCAAACCATCAACTCTGTTTTCATGCATCCGATAAACAAACAAAGATATCAATGTAAGATTCTTAAATTCTCGAAACTTTCGGCAAAAATAGATGATCCACACTGTAAAGCGGAAAAAAGGGCCACCTGCGAATATCAATTTTGACACAATTTCCCGAACTCCGAACCCAAAACAACGTGACTGAAATTTTGAGATCATTTAACAGAAACTCTAATTGTACGTTAATTCTTTTCAAATTACAAAATAAAAGATTAAAAAATGAATAATTTTGCATGCAATGATTTGTTCCTGAATTTCATTTGTTCTAAAGTGATCCGATTTGGCTACATTTAACCACGCATTTTGGCATTAGCTTCTAACTGCAAAATAAAATTGCATCATGAAACGGAAAACAACAGCAGCACAATTCACAACAGTAAAATCAGAGCTTTTTCTCACGAGGCTTAAGGTTTAAAACAGAACAACCTGCAGGACCCAATTTTTAACAAGAGCACAAAAAAACATTACAGAATTTTTGCCCCTGCTTAAATGTTGAAAATTACCAACAATTGAAGAACAAAATTATGTCCAATTACCGATCTTAACATCAAATTCTCGAACACCCACAAAACCCAAAAAAACCATAAGCCTCTATTTCTCCTTCAAATTTGATCAAACAACAAGATATCAACACCAAATTCTACCTTGAAAACGGTGGGCAAGCAGCAGAGGCCTACCGAGGTCCAATTTCCACACCAATTATGGTTAAAAGAGCTCGAATTACATGCTATTAAAAGAGTCAAAAGTAGAAGACTCGGCAATAGATTACTGAAGCGGTCACGGCAGCTATTCGCAGGTTTTACAAAGCATGCAAACCGCATGTGGAAAATACGATGGATATATATCGTCTATTCACAATGCAACTGCCAAAAAAGGAACAACTAAAAACAAGAAAAAAAAACTATGCCCGTCAAAACCGTCATTTAGGCCGTCAAATTTGACATAGTCTTGTGAATGTCCGCAAAGCTCTTTCCCATAGGGGGAACACCTTGAGTGTAATAAGAGGTAACAATTTGAGGATAAAAACTTCGTGTTTCCTAAGGAAAAGAATTTTTGTTATATGGAAAGATACAATACGTTCTAGTAGTATACAATGATGAAAATACGTACATAATAAAAGTGCAAGTAAAATGCATTTTTTTTCTTAAAATTTCTTACAATCCACTTAGTAGTAGGTGACAATAGTATGTCAGTTTATAAGAACTACATAAGTTTTCTTTTGAAGCAGGGAAAAAGGGCGAAACATAGATATGAAATAAGCAACATAGCAATGATAATTCAAAGTATAGAATGGGATGGGTGAGGGTGTAAAGCTTGAAGGGACAGATACATTAGAAATATTTGCGTAAAGAAGGTTACAGAGGAGTTGCACTGTTATCCACTTTCTTAGAACTGAGGATGACACATTTCAATCATTGTTTCCACAGTATGTCTCTTTTTTCAAGGAAAGTGTGAAGCAGTATTTGTTGCCGATGACATTGCTTGTAATTTCACTAGTCGTGTCTTCGTCTATAGACAATAGGTGGAGATCGCTAGCTTCAACACCCATGATTGACTCAGCTGTCTCATCAAAAGCGGTAATGGCCTGACTAGAGTTCTCATGTTGGGTCCTTTAGATCGATCTTGAGTGCATATCTATAATCATAGTTCTGAAGTTGTACGTTACAACTCGAACAAAACCATTACCATTCTCTTTCACCTTTTTCTGCATTGTTTGTCACCTTTTTGAAGAGGACATGCCTTGTAAAAAAAGTTGTCCATGTTGATATTTGTGATTTCTACAAGTAACCATGGCCCATTCATTTCTCTTAGTGTTCCCCATCTGTATGACCTATGAAATCATTGTTATAGAGGTCAAGCTTTTTGGAGGGCCCAGAAATTTGCTTGTGATAGAGGGTACCGGAAGGGAGTAGGCATCAAAATCAACCCAGCCATGAAGTGTATTTATTTCTACCCTCCAAATTTGCAAGCCATGTAACCAACAAATCAATACAAGAAGGCTACATTATGTGCTTACACAAATCCCGCGTTAGAATGATCAAAAGTGATCAATGCAACTAACGCCAATCATGAAAGGTGATTCAATCCAAATTTGTTGCTTGGATGACAACCAAACAGTCATCTATCACTATGCACAATACTATTTCTAGATTCTTTTCTACCTCATGTGTAGCTTCCTCATTCTTAGGGATTTATTATTATCGATGTTTGCATGCACTTTCTTAGCGAGTTCAAGGATTTGGAGATCTACATACGTTATCTCTTCTTCTTCAATTGTGCACTAATTGCGTAATACTTCAATTGGTAATTTAGTGGAACATGGCTACACACAAGGTTTTGTTCACTCCAAAATAACACTTCTAATTTCTATGGTGCCTTCTTCTCCATAGCATAAACACCAACATCATACTCGATGAATAATATCCGACTAAAATTACTATATTCAATGATCATGAATTTCATGAAGGATCCTAATCAATCCTTATTTGGTTTGCTACACCATGCCATTGCAACCATATATGTGAAAATTTTGTTGTTATGTATCCATTGAGAGTGTGAGAGTAATCTCTACTCGAAGCATGCCATATGCATTGGGAATAAAGAAATGAAGAAATGGCGGGAAAATCTATATCTCAAGTTGGACCTATACTTCAAAATGAGATTTTGAAGTCTTAAACATTCAAGAACTCAATCATGGTCATCATACTTTCGATTGGGTAACATGTTTTTCCAAGGCTTCTAAAAACCATTCCAAGTATCTATAAACATCATCCTCGTAGGTGATGAGGGAACCATCTTGCCATTTCTTTATGGACAATGGAGCATTCGAGAGAAGGCCAAAAGTTTTCTCTTGATCACAAAATTAATCCAACCACTAATGCATCCACATCTATTTCGACTTCAAATATAAAAATATATAGATTTGCTTATACCTTATTTGGCTTTTAACCATGAAAGCGGTCGAGATACATTTAAGCTAGACCGCACGGAAACACCATACGAGTCCTCATACCAGCACGGAAATGCACGAGGTACTGGTACGAGGACTGGTATGTTGTGGGTACGTCCAGAAATGTACCCACAAACACAAGGTACATTTTTGTCGTATGCCGTGCGTACCACTCGTAATGCGTAGGTGCGTTTCGAGGTACCCGTCCAAAAACAACTCGCCAAAGACAGTGTTTCTTTCCTTTTTTGGATTTTTGGTGAAAAAAACACAAAAAGAAAAAAATTGCCATTTTTGGAAAGGGTCCGAGAAGATGTAGCAGCAAAAACTTGCATGTGCCATAACTTTCATTTTGTGGCTCCATTTCAGATGCCGTTTTCTCTAAAAGTGTATATTTTCTCAAGCTCTATGCATTGATGGCAATATTTTTCTTATTTTCATAAAATCCATTTTTGCACCTTTTTGGACCAAACAACTTCTTGCAATCTTACAGAAAGAATCATAAGCTTTGTTCACTGTAAGCAGATTAGTAATTAAAAATACTGGATAGCTTTCCAAAACTCGACGAGTACTCGCCAAAACTCGGCGAGTATTCTCCCGTGCTCGGACTAATCGTCCCACCTGCCAGCTTGGATCCATATTTTTCCTGCTTAGTTATGATGTTTCGGGAAATATGCCAGACAATACTATCGTGTTGAGTGGATCAAGGAAGGTCACCATGAACAATCAAAACTCCTTGAATCTTATCACAGTCACTAAGATAAATAACTGTGATAGAGAAATATGAAGCAAATGGAGTTGCCATGTTCAACTCCTTCCTTTCAGATAATTTTTATTACCACACTTGTTTTCTTGATCATTTCCTTAGAATGTACAATCTAAATACTTATTTATTTTGAAAAGCAATGTATCAGTAATTTGATACTTTGTAAATTGATTTGTTATAGATGAGTGGTAAAAGACCTCTTCTGCTACTACATGATGTAATGTGAAAAGAAAGACTTCGCCAAATATAGGTGTAAATGCACCATGACTAAGTATTAAATTTCAATAAGTATGCAATGTATGAGAATTAAATTTCAATAAGTATGCAAATGCTTATTTAAATTTATAATTTATATACATATATATATATATATATATAAAACGTACCCAAAAGCGTACCAAAAGCGCACCTACCTGAGATTTTTAAAAAAATTCCGTTTCAGCGTGCACTCGAAACCGTACCATTCTTACCGTAATCGTGCAATCTAGCATTTAAGTAGACAACTCTACTATAGAGGATTGGCCTCCCTTAAAAAGTTGGGCAAAGACTTTTTCCGTGTAATGTTGCTCCAAATCAACTCTCTATCTCTGCAAAGTATCTTCTATCATCTTCTTAAACAGTTCTGAACTATTTTTGTCTGTCATCTGCTAAGATTGTGAGTAAAGTCGGAGAAAGGATCGCGGGTTTCAAGACCAAGTTTCGTGTACTAGAACCTCGTGTGAGTGGGCATACAAAATGAAGAGAAGGATTCAAATAGAAAACTTCATTACCACTAAGAATGATATGAAGTGATTGTGTGTTCTGATTCCACTGATACAAGGCTCAAGAAAAGGTTCAATTTCGTAGTATGACTACATGCTTGAGAACTTCCTAAGGCTGGTGGTGTAGTCAGATTCTGGCACAGAGTACCGCCATCATACAAGTGGCTCAGAGTGCCAGATCCTCCTAGATCACTGATTGTGATTGGACGTTTGGGTCTCTCGCGTCTGGAGAACAAGGCATGAAATCAATAAAAACAAAGTATATAAGGTCATCACAACTATTGAAATAATTTCTCTAGGGCAAAGGCTTGTACGGGCAGTGATTCAGTTTACTTCATAGCACAAAGTATAATACAAACAATTTTAGTATATTCAAGCCAACATGATTAACTTTTATTGGTATCAGTCTACTTTAATCACTGGATGTGACCCTTTAAATGCAACATAAAACAATCACTTGTGTCCCACTTTTCTGCTTCATTCAAAGCTTTAAGATCCAAGGATGCTTCATGTTCAGTATGATATGTATGCAAATGTAACTTCTATATTCTACAAACAAATGAACATTGAAAATCAATTCTGAAGCTCTCAAAGAATATTACCCTAATATTGATACAATAATTTTGAGTGGATCATATCTTGGATTTATGAACATTTATACTCTTTTCAGCAAAACATAATCGGTCTATGTTTTTAGACAGCCAGCACAGTATAGCAGCAATAAAGATCTCGCTTTTGTTTCATATCCAGACAAATTCTGCTTAAACTCATGCATTTGTTATTTAGTTCATAGTCAAATTATATGAGTAAATTATGGCCTCAAAATTTCAAGTTCAAATAAAAACCAAAATTGGCAGCATGTAGTATTTTTGGGGATAGAGGAAAATCGTGTTCACATTTTCCCTCTCCTCCCTTCTCCCCATTTTTTGTGAGAGGGAGAGACTTGCCATTTCATTCCTGCATGGCCACAACACTAGACCATAGACATCTGAATTATTTGCAAAATCCATAGACATCTGATTACACCAGATCATCCATTTCTGGCACTGTCGGAAACTACTAAAATGATAGTTTCAATTACGAAGAATCATATCCACACAAAATGAGAACCATCAAGAAAATGTGAAGATACACTAGCTTCAACGCTATCGAAGCTCTAAAGGCTGTTGAAGAACATAGTCAGCTGGACTGTAATAATCTGCTATCAGTCGATACATGTATGAAGGATTGTGTCCTCCGCTGCAAAACATGAAGCAGAGATGGAGCAATATATCATGGAACTTATGTTTGAAACAAAATCAATATCAGTATTATTATATGAATTACAGAAAAAAATACATGGTAACTCCTTTTATTTTATTTCCTAATTCCATAAATCAGGCCTCCTGCAGATTGCCCGTAAAATGTTAGGAAAACCCATCATTCAAAGTCCCTAACTAGAAAGATTGAAACTTACGTATCAGTAATGAAAAGGCTCACGAGCTGTGGTGGAACATAGTCAAATGCTGGATTGACCACACGCAGTCTTGAATTTCCTGTTCCACCATCCATGCAATCAGAGAAATCTCCATAGTCCAGCAATTCTGATGGTGATTTAAGATCATTCAGCAAAACCTCAGGATTGTGTGGATACAAAGGGCACAGCTGCGAAAGAAATGGGAGCAATATTAATATTTATATAGATTACTCGTCTAAATCCATTTTGATGATTCAGAGGAAGGCTTCTCGGGACGACAGTGATTGCCAAACAAACTCAAAAAGTATACAGGCAGGTGCTGCAGTTAAATTACACAGTTTTATCTCTAACCACTATCTACATAAGGATGTAGATAAGAAGCATCATAGCTCAATCAACTAAACAGATTCAAAGTTAAGTGGTATACTGAATTTTGTATTCCAAATTAACCTTTAAATGGAAAAGTCGATTAAAAATCAACAGCTAGTGGGTGATGGCATAAGGTTTTGATGAAACTACTAAAGGGATGTAATGCCTATTTTTCTACAAATATTTTCAAGAACTACTCTGAAGAGCAAAATCATTTCCAATGTTTGTTAGGCATGCTTAATCCACTTTGAACTATGATCCATGCTTAGCACTTTTCCTGTTTACCTAAATCAGTGTTTGTTGCATCCAAATATATTGAAAACTATGCGAATGTCATCTTTAATGTGGGTTTCATGTTTGCGCATAATAATTAAGACTTGTGGATTTCTTTAGGAGGTGTACCACACGATAACCGAGTATTGCTCCCAGCTTAACGCGCTGCACAGCACTATGAACCATCTTCTACTGCTACTTCTCACTCTATGAAACATTTATATGTTCTGAGAATTATCATTCGATGGGATGATTGTACTTTCTAGTATTACCACTTGCCAAAAATTTAATCTTCCCTCTTATTATTTGAGCAATTAACGTATTCACAACCAGTTGCTGGTCCTGTTTTTGGAAATCTCTCAGCCTTTTATTTTCCCTCCTCTCTCTAGAGGTTAAAGACGCAATCTCTGGAAGTAGTTAGCCAAATTGAAACCTGAAATAACTGATGTAGCCTAAATAGCCTAGTTACCATGTTCTTATGAACTTGGTGAAAATTGATTCGAACCGTACTTTTTGGTCTGACTGAACTTACCGAACAAGTTTGGTCAAACATTATTACTTTAAATTAAAAAATTAAAGCGTTTAAATTAAAAGAACTTCAACACAAAACAAAAACGAAACAAGAAACACTAATATTTAAGCATGTAAAGGAAAAACACCGTATATAATATATTTATTTAGTATTATATGTAATTGATTTTTCTTTTCAAATATCATCATATCTGTGTAGTATTTAGTATTTTACTATATTTTATATTTGTGAATTTTCTAAACTGAACTAAACCGAACCGATTGAAAATTTCCAAACTTCTGAACTTTTTCCCCCTTTCAAACTATCCGAACTTTTCGAACATGGTAACTATGCTAAATATCACCCATGTGATCAGATTATTCATACACATAAAATGCAACCTCACCTTGTGAGTGCCAGCTAGTACAACAAATGGAACTGCATGTCTATGTGCAGCAAGTGCAACCATATGCAGTCCTACTGGTGCTATCACTCCACCATTGGCCAAGACTGCATGAGCACCTGCTATCACCTTCAAATCAAAAGTGATATGATAAATAACATTAGTTGAATATTACTTCATTAACAAGAAAAAACGTAATTATTACTAACCATATTCACACGTGATATCATAGCAAAGACAGCTGAATCTGTTATCACGGTTGTTTGTAAATCTTTTGCAACTAGCTCCTTAGCAAGGGCATGTCCTTGATACCTGTGGCACTCAGCAGAGTGTTAATTACCATATCAGTCCTTGTAATAAATAAAGAAACATGCGAAGGCATAAATTTTATTTTATTAAATTAGAAGCCTGGAAATATTCATTTTGCACCTTGGAGCACCTTCCGCAACAAATACTTGAAAAGATCTCTTTTTCTTGGCCTCGCAGAGGAATTGCATCACAGTCCTTGAGTGTGCTAGAGTTAATATCACCTCACTAGATGTCCACAGGAAATTTCAATAATTAGAAGGGAAAGAAATGCATTCTACAAAAACTAATAAGTAGCTTGTTTAGTACAGAACCAACAATACAGAAAATTTTAGTACATGGAATACTTCAATAAAAGCAACTTTTGTGCAGGGATGGCGATATGCACTTTTGAAATATTTAATACCATATAGAAGACTCCAAAAAATGGTAAATGGAAAATTTCTTAAACCACATACTTGACATAAACCTACCTAGAGATCACATGTAGAAAATCATCAAATGGCAGATGACTTAAACCATAGAATTGAGTTATCATTAATCCTGATATCATTATCAATTAACTTCTTACATGTATTGTTTCTAGCAAACTAAAACGCGTGTTGCTTGAGGGAATTATAAATGGTCAAGACTCCAGACAAACAGACAATGCCTAAATCGATCACCCAACAATAAATGCTAGCAATTTGAAATAGGCATCATCTCAACACAAATGGCGGAAGATGCAAATGGGAAGAGAGTGGAATATTGTGTCTTCAGATTAAGCAGTGTGCTCCCTTAACATGCACTAAACATGGTGCCATAAAAGCATTAGTATAACCATAACCCACTGCATTTACCGCCCTATTTTCCAAGTTTTCCCCAAGTTTTTGAAAATCTGTTATAGATTCTTTTAATATGTACCTGTCTTTTGTGGCTCTTTTTACGCTTGGAGGCAGAAAAATACAAAACACGGGTAGACTGAAAAGTTTTAGTCTAGTGTTAGGGTTCGGCATAGCAACTTTATTTTTTTAAATGTTTACACTTTACTTTGAATGGATATATTTTACAAGTTAAATACATACTAATGAGGGTTTTGTTATAATTTATACTCTAATAAAGATTTAGGTTACAAAAACATGGCTTCTACTAATATAGTAATTTGAGCTCCATGACAATACGGCCTACCATTTTTCAGCCTGACCTTTGTTGTTTACATAAACCCTAGGATACTAATGCATCTCCCTGTAGGCTTGAAAATGAATACGACACATCAGATATGAGAGCAATACGGGTACAACTGAGGATATGACCAGGATACATACTGGATGCTCTGGATAAATTCAGATACTTCTGTGGACGTATCTGGATCATTTGGGAGATATCTGTGGCGTATCTGGCTCAAAAACAGATTTTTTTCAACATTAAAGTATAAAGTGACCAAAAATAGATATAAAACAAACACAATGAAAACCCTAAAAAGTCAAAAAACAACATAGAGCAACACAAAATATAAAAGCAATATGCTTACCTCTCATTCCTCCCATTGCATACTTACCTCTCTTTGCTTATATAGGTTTGATACTTCTTCAAGAAACACTGTTATCAACTTCCTGTACTAGCACGAGTACCCATTCGCTGCCAAGATAATTGAGGAGCTTGAAAGGACAAGGATTCTTGGATTGAAGGTAAGGTTTTAAGTAGTCAAGTTCTTAACTTTTTTTTCATTTTGATTTCAATCTTTACAGACATTCTTTGTTCTTGTTTTCATTTCAAAACATTTTTGTTATTTATTTGACATGTTGCCAGCTACACACATATTATGCCCTATGGTTTTCTTTTCTCCCCTTTATGGTGTTGGTTTTTAAACTTGCAGGTGCAGCTAAAGGGACTGCAATGGCAACAAGTTCTACCTTCACGAACCATCTCCAATTCAAAATTGATCCACATTCGCCAAATTGGAGGCATGTCACAATGAAAGAGTAGCTTCCAAGTGGTAGGTGTATTCTTTGGTAATGCCATGGTTGCAATGTTGCACACAAAAGCTCATACAGTTGGCAAAAGCCCATTTGTGTACATACCTAACTAGGGCATTAGAACTGACCTAGAGAAGAACAGTGTACGGGTACCAACATAAACAAAATTAGAGCATGTCAAGGAGAAGGAAGAAGCAGATGTAGCTCATGCCTTGCAATCAAGCATCCTTTGACAAAGAAAGGATATCAATCAAAGAAGCCATCAGTTGCCCTATCTTGTAATGGTTCCCCAATTGTAGTTGCAAGACATATGTTTATTGCAATAGCCTCCACGGCCATGCAAGATGAGGATTCTCCTCTTTCACACAAGACGACAAAATGACCAATTGGGAGGTCATTTTAAAAACAAAACCAGGGATATTGTGCATGAGCACATTGCACAATGTGTTTTTGCAAATGATTTGTCCTTCAATGTTGTCGGGTCACCATATTGGCTTGATATGGTGAGAGCGAACAAGGCCCCAAAAGCCCAGGTTATGAGAAGCTTCACACCACCTTATTGGAGAAGTAAAAACAATATGTAGAGGATTCATTGCATCCAACTAAAAATTCGTGGGCCAAAACAGGGGTGTCCTTTGTTTTTGATGAATGGAAATATGCAAGAAATCAACCTTTAATCATTGTGGTTGCAATATGCCCTGAAGTGGCAATGTTTTTTAAAACTATTGATTGTGAGAGGTGTATGAAGGATGCCCAATTCATCACCGACATCCTCGTCGAAGCCATTGAAGCAATGGGGCCTCAAAACGTTGTCCGAGTCATAACAGACCACCAAAAATTGCAAAGCCACCAACATCCTCTTTGAAACCATTGAGATTGTGGGGCCTCAAAATGTTGTGCAAGTCATAACAAGCAATGCTAAATATTGCGAAGCAACGGGGATGTTGGTGGAGGTAAGGTATGGGCACATTTTTTTGGACACACCTTGTTTTCCACTCACTCAAATTAATGTTGCGAAATGTGGGCAGAAAAATCAAATGGATTAAGTAGGTGTATGTCAAAGGTGAAGAGATCCAAATGCTTGTAATGAATCGTCACATGGTGCAAGCCATCTTTAGATCGTTCATGCATTTGGAGTTGATGTAGATAAGTGAAACAATCTTTCTTTTATTTATGATGTAAGTTTTTATTTTAATCTAATACTTGTAGCTTTGAAGGTTTGAATGTTTTTTTCTTTTAATTTCCTACTACGTTGTTGAGACACAATTCGCCTCACACAATCGTTTTGAAACGACTTGTGAAGGTGTGAGAGGCACTTAGCAACATGATCATCAACAACCATTGGCCTGTATGAAGGCATTCGAATGTTAAGTGGACCCAAAAATTAAAGATGTCGATCTTAGATGATGACTAGTGAACTCGTGTAGAACACTTGTTGAGTTTCAATGAGCCCATTTTGAATGTAAGTTTCATCGACTCAATGATTGAGAAGAAAATGATCTTTTTAATTCATGATGTAAGTTTTTATTTTAATCTATTATTTTAAAAGTTTCAAACATTTTTTAATCTTTTAAAATTTCCTACTAGGTAATGAGACTCGATTCGCCTCACACACAATAATCTTGAGATGACTTGTGGTGCGAGAGGCAATTAACAAGATTGTCATCAACAACCTTTGCATTGTTGGAGGAATTTGAATCTTTGGGCAGGCCCAAAAAGTGAAGATTTTGTTCTTAGATGAAAACTAGTGGGCTCATGTAGAATACTTGTTAAGTTCCGCCAACCGCATTGCGAGTGTAATCCTTTTTACTAACATGGACTAGCCATTTTTGGGAGAGATATACAATGGCATCAACTCAATGATTGAGAAGATAAGGCCATTCGCAAATGACAAAAAGCAAGATCTCAAGGAAACATTTTTCAAACAAGTACAATTATACTTCATGGATCATCGACCAAATTGGAACCACCCACCCCTCCCCCCCCTTACATCTCCTTGCCTTTGCATTGACTCCTAGATTCTACAACATGGAGATCCTTTATTTTCCAAGGACGGAATGACCATATAGGGATACTAAAGTCGGTGAAAGGTACAAGTTGTCGTTGTCTCAAGCTCTTACCCAATCCTAAGGTAGAAGAGATGGTTATGACCAAGTTTGAAAATTTCATAGCCTCCACAAGTCATAGCCTTCGTGCCCTTTGAGACAAATACAAGAAGAATGCTCATACATGATGGTACCTCCATGGCCAAGGATTTGCATACCTACATCTTCTTGTGATCAAAATCTTGTCACGGGTAAATTTTTATATTTACTCTTTCCTTTTGTTTTACTTTTAACATTTTAATCTTTGAGTTTGAGTTTAAATATTTTACTTTTGTAAATTTTAGTTTTGCATTGAATTTGTTTCAATAGGTTGCGAGTTCATCTTCCTCTAAGCGCAACTAGGATACATATAGCTTCATCTACTCGAAGAAGAAGCTCGCAACAAGTTGGCCATAAATAGGCCAAGGTGTTGGTGTATGCACATTCCAACTTACACTTATCCCACAAGTGGCCGAAGAACAAGGGTCCACAAAGCAATGGGATGTAGACCCACAAAATGTTGATTTGGATACTTCTATTTCCCTCTTGTCATTACTTGACAAGGAGACTTATTTGGTGTCGCAAGACCCACATGTTTTGGGTCCATGTGGTCCTAATGAACAAAATCATGATATTGACGTTGATGTTGATGCTCTCAATGAAGAGCAATATGATGTATATGAATTTTGATGTAGTAATTAAATTTAATATTTATCGTGACACTTGTGACTTCCCATTTGGCATTCGGTTGGCATTATATAAAATATCCGTAGTGTTTTGTGGGATTTTTATATGCATACGATGTGTTTAATTCCTATTTATTGGGCTAGAATTTTTAATTTTTTATTATTGTTTAGACAGGTTGTATCAAGCCATATCCAGGCGAATAAATTGTTGTATTCTTCATATCCATATTTGTACCCATATCGAAAACATAGCATAAACCCTCTTAGGTAAGAGTAAAAATATTTTTTTAGTCCTATTAATTTTTTTGAGTGATTATCCTTTTTAATGTAGTACATTTATTTATATCTCTATGCATTATATTTTTTATTGACATATTTTTCTATATTATGTTTGTTTATATGATATATCTATACACACCATATTTGAAAGGAGATAACAAAATCAATTTTTTCCTCTATTTTTACGAATATTACATTGCTATTTAGTTTCGAGTTTTGCCAAGATTTTCCCATTCTAAGCCCAGATAATTGAATTCCATTTACACGTTTCCTATTGTGTCAAAGTCGTGTAAATGGAACGGTACTATGCATGGTGCCAGGTAATTCTAAAGGTGAATGGATGTGGAGACAATTAAAAACTCATCTTGACAAGATTGCTTATTATCTCACATGAATGTAATCAATAATCGGAAGAGGAAGGAGAGATCCAAGACGCCGCTAATTACTTGATATTAATATAGGATCATTTTAAAGCATAAGAATAGGTCGAGCATCAATTCTCAAACATCTCATTTTTTGGGGTGGTTTAATGAAAGATTAAAAATTACTATGCTCTTTCCTAAAACAGCTATACCTATATATTATATAGCTATAACTAACTAATATATAGCTGAGGTCATTTGTTTGGAGCACTAAGAACACCACCAAACAACAACAATGCCAAGATTTGGACCAAGATTCTTCCACTGATACCTCAATTAAACAGAAATATCTGTGGGAAAACATAAAGAAGAATGGCTAAGTACTAAGATCCTCTCTCTTCCACTGGTAGACCAACTAATCATTGGTACTAGGCAATTAAGAACAAGTATGAAGCCAAGCCTGGAAAAGAGTTGCTGCCGATTAGAAAATAAGGAATTATCAAGTCATTTTCTAGAATTCATTACCCATTGGGATCCATCTGATATGACCATGAAAACATACAAACATCAAGGAGTATTAATGCCCATACTTCTGATGAATATGTTCCAATGCTTGCTCTGCAATCTGAGAGCGACAGTTATCAATGTCTTCGAGCAATTCATTGATAGCCTCAATTACACCATGTTTTAGTTTCCAGCTTTTTGAGTTTTTGTCAACAGCTGCAATAGAAGATATTATTAACAAGAGTAATTGGCAAGATTTAACACAGATTTCAAAAGAATTGCTCAAAAAGACACCAATGCTATGAATATTTAAAATCAATATGAATCAGTCCCTTTGCTTTGCTAACAAGTTTTCATTGCTAAGTTACTAGCTAATTCTCATACTGACGACATACTGAAACTCAAGAAATAAACTCACATTTGCTTTTTCCTTCAGAATCACCTCCTGAAGAATCAGGACGAGAAGCAACTGCAGGGCCAGGTATCGATTCAAGAAGATTATGTAAGGAGGGAGCTAGTAAAGTACTTCTATTTGCAGCAGCAGATAGCTGTGAGGGATTTTCATGTTGAGTGTCATCTTCATCATCACTGTCAACAACAACATTTAAGGCTTCAACACCTGTCGTTGCCAAAGCTAAATCCTCATCGCGAATAAGATGTAATACACGTCTCACAATGTTCCCAATAGCTAGCTCTGTTGTCATATTCCAAATAGGGAGAATTCTTTTAACAAATTACACAAATATTAGATACAGATAGACATCTTGTTTGCAAATAAAGCCACAAGCACAGCTACATCAGAAATGTTCTTTAAACCCACATTCCCAAGATATTTTTGCTAAAAAATCAATTAGACTTTAAATGCCTGTTCAAAAAATTGGCCAAGAAAAATGTAAACCAACCAACAGGATTTGCAGCAATGAGTTGTACGCCCACTGATTTTACAGCTCCAATAAGTGACGCTGCCTGATTAGAATGTGGTACACGCTGTTGAGAGATAACTGACCGAAGTAGAACTGCAGTTTCTCTTGCACTAGCCTGTGAACCCTCAACCTGTCTGATTGATTAGGAAAACCCCAGGACAATGAGATCAGACTCGGATGACAATTTAATTCTTAAATATTTTTCATTTTTATGGAAAAGTTAGTAGAGTTTTCTAATGATGAAAAACGAGCAGACAATTACCGTCGTTTAAGCTTGATGACAAAGTCATTAACTGCTGCTTGTAAGTCCGGCATTTTTGCTTCCTTATCTTGACCTGCAAAAAATATCTCAATCTTTGTAACTCAATTTATCTAATTTTTCAAAACAAAAGCATATTTAATTGTGTGATTTATATACCATCTGCTATTGTAGAAGAATGGGGTATAAATTGTCATTAATACATTTCCAAAATGATAGTTGACAATTCATGGTTAGATTTAGATGTAGAAGGGGACTCTAAGATGGGTATTGGTGACATGAAGAAAAAGAAATCCAAACAAAACTGGAAGAAAGTTATCTCCCTATGTGGAAGATATGACATTGTCAACTTCAATCACATTCGAACGAAGGGAGACAGAACAGCTGATTTCGTGGCAGATCAAGGCATCGGGCTAAAGCCTAAGAGAGTAAGAAGATGCATGCATTGAAGTCCTAAAGGAAGGGGATCTTGATGCCTGTAGCAATATGTTTGTTCTTCATGACAGAAGTAACCGTGCTAATATAAAAGAGAAAGCTAAGCCCAATGACAAAGGTAAACAACCTTCATGATGAACTAATGAGGAGCTTCATAGTACTTTCTCACAAATCATGATCTGATAGAAAACAAAAACAATGGGAGAAAATCTATCTCAAGGCAAGTGCAATCATAGTTTTCATGGGAGATCTTGTGATTTGGAAGCAAATTTATTCAGTGAGTCTTATTGTAATTCAGTATGGATTTCTTCTCTGCTTATCACCATTAGCTTGGTGAAGACTAATAGTTGTTGGAAAACATTTAAGGATTGGTCAGTTCTGATAATTAAATGAGCTGAGTTTGATAGCTTTGAAGGTTTCCTGTAGAGTTTTCATAGTATTTCAACTTTTCTTATCGTGGTTTAGGAAATAGCTTTGGTGGCTATAGATTTTGGTGTAGGACCAGAACTTCATGTCCGTTATGAAAAGATTTCCTACAGTGATATTCAAGCTACCACAATCGCTTCTCTGTGGTAGGATTCTCAGAATTATTGACATTGTATAGGGGTTCCAGTGGAAATATTCACAGCAGCTACAGCAAGAATTGAAATTTTCAGCTAAGCCCGACCAGGTGGACTTTTCCCCTATCCAGATCTGCTGTTCTTTCTACTATACCCATGTTGAGGTTTTCCAATAGTCCTAAAATTCAGTACCTTTTGTTGCTGGAAGAAAGCTGGGGCTAGACAAATTCTATGAACCATTGGATCTATCCTTCACCGAGCATTAGAGGAAATTTGCACCATGTTTGAGTTGTGTGGGGGTAAGAATGAGAATGAAGAGAATGGAAGGGATATGCCGACATGCTCATGTGGCTGTGTTTTAATTATCAAAAAGGAGTTACATAGTTTGTTTAGGAGGGATGTTGATAACTGAAACACATTAACTAATAGTTCATGTGTAACTAATATCTTTAATAACCCCCTTAATGACTAAATCGGAGACTACTCCAAGTATGTTCGAAATTTTATAAACAAAATGAAATCAAAGGGTTTAGTCATTAGATCTGTAGGATGCTCCTAAGAGGAATAGGAGTGAAGAGAAATGCTACTAGAGCAACCAATTGTCGTATGTTGTGATGATGAATCTCAACGTGTTTGGTGCCAGTATTATATACCGGATTCTTCACGAACAGCTATACACCCTGATTGTCACAGAAACGGGAGTAGGTGTAGTCTGGACTCTGAAGAAGTTGAAGATCAATCAAACTCCAAATAACCAAACTGCTTCACAAATGGCACCAATCCTTGCCTTGTACTTGGCTTCGGTGGAAGATAACGCCACAGCGTGTCGAAGCTTGCTTTGCTACAAAACAGCACCTAAACCAAAGGAAAAGATGTTCCCTGTGGGGGATCTCCAAGTATCTACTGATCCTGCCCAATCAAAGTCTGCTTTAACCTATCAATCTGAAATCTGCTCTCTGATATAGGATGCCAAAGTCGAGAGTTCCTTTGACATATTACAAACTTGTTTTGCTGCTATCCAATGTATGAGTTTCAGTTGAGACAAAAATCGAGAAAGACAGCCGACAACAAAACATAGGTCCGGTCATATGGACGTAAGATATATCAGGCTGCCCACCAATTGTCTATAGAGTGATCCATCGACCCGTGATGAATCATCATTCGTTGACAACTGCAGCCCGACTTCCATAGGCATAGAAGAGGGATGGCAATAGAGACCCAAACGGGATGAAAATAGAGAAAAATAGGTGGAGGATGAAGTAGTTAATTTGAAGAATGTTGTAGAAAGTAAATATGTTGGTGAGGTGCTAGCGATGGAAGGATAGTGTTATTCTTTGAAGATTTCTTGGAGTTGAATTTGTGATTTGAAGGGAAGGTGGGCACCATGAGGTGCCCCAAAATATGGTGTGGTGAAAGAAGTGGCATCGTGAGATGCCCCAAAAGAAGTATCAATCATGTTGGTATTGTGGTTAAAGGTATGCATTCTAGCCAAGCTCTTTTGATAATGGAGTACATCGAGGTGTCTAGATTGTGCTTGTGACATGATGTAATCCTCATCATAGGAGGGAAGAATGGTGCATGTAGGTATGTTAGTGTCATTAGGGGTAATAGTGTCAAAAGAAGACTCTTTGGCAGATATGCCCAACTTACTGAAAGAAAGGGGGAGAGGTGGATGATCTTGGAATATTTTGCAATTCCAAATTCATTACATTCGAAGAGATCTTCCTTAAGGTTGTAGGAGGTGTCAGTCTCATTACAAGGAGGTTCCTCATATTCTAATACGGGAAGAAACCGGTCTTGGGGTAAGAGAACTCGGAGAAAGCCAATCGGTGATGGATTGTTGTAGTTGGTTCATGTTAACCGTGTTTCATAGTTCATTAGGCTTATTGTCATCTGAGTCGGCAAGAGTGACATTAAGCTTGGGTTTGAAGTCATAGAAAACGAGATATGGAGCACTATGCACCGCAGTAGTATGAATATGGAAGGGCTTATTGGGAAAGGGTATATGTATGTCCCACAAATTAGGATCAGTATCAAGCATATACCGTTGGTTTTTATAGATAAATTTAAGGCACGATACCTAGACAACGCAACTATGTGCATACCGTGTGTCCAAGGTTTGTCTAATAAAAGGTTGTAAGAAAGAGGCCAATCAAGAACCATGAGCTAGGTGTGGATGGTCTTGGGGCCAACAGTAATAGGAAGCCAAATACAACTAAGCGGTGTTTGATGCATTTTATCAAATATCCCGATGGGATACCACTTAAAAATGCACAAAAATATTGAAAATGTGCAGCCACATAAAGTACTGATTATACCAGATTTTTACAGTTAGAACAGCAAACTAAATAAACTTAATATTCCCCAAAATGACCACCCAAATTTACTTGGAAATACAAAGAGGGCTTGATATTATTATAAATGACAAAGGGAAACTGTTTTTGGAATATTACAGAGTACAATGCTGCCAGGAAATCACAGCAAACCTAGACAACTGGAAAACCCTCTCCGTATAGGCTGTAAGTCGCCACGCTTGGGACAAGGGTCGGAAAATGATGGAGGCACCTTCAGCGTGCTGCCACGCCTAGCCCAAAAGGCTGTCGTGAATCTGGTCTGGAGCCCCTCTGATTGTCTTCCCCAAACGCCCCCAAAACCCGCGAAAACCTTCACAAGATGCCTTCAACGAGCGGCCACGCTCTGCCCAAATGGCTGCCGTGGATCTGATCTGCTGCCGTGATTCTGATCTGGAAGCCCACTGATTATCCTCTCCAAATGCCACCAAGAATCTTCAAAACCCTTCCTCTGTACCTTCTAAAATATCTCTGTAACACAGCCCAGAAAGTGGCTCCAAAATGACAGACTAGGGTAGATCTCT
This sequence comes from Taxus wallichiana var. yunnanensis, assembly GCA_018340775.1. Taxonomy (NCBI): domain Eukaryota; kingdom Viridiplantae; phylum Streptophyta; class Pinopsida; order Cupressales; family Taxaceae; genus Taxus; species Taxus wallichiana. The sequence goes on along the minus strand of CM031235.1, from coordinate 335,218,611 downwards.
CACTACCGAAGAATGCCCTGCTAGCTAGGGACGGGTCTCTCACCACCAAAGCTAGGGTCCCTGTGGGATTTGACTCCACAAGCTGTAGATGTGAACAACAACAGCTGCACATGAAGGGGTCAATAAAATGTATGCAAAAAGTGCCTTTCCTTACTCCCCACTCCTTATATACTTCCCGAGGCAAAAGAGCCCCAACAGACCCAATACGCATTTCTTTCTATGGAGGGGCCAATAAAATAAAGTGACTTAAGTTACTTTTCCCCTTTTAGTCGCCATGGTCCAAAAGTGACCCCCAAATGCCAAACATGAATATTAGTACCATGTGGCCCCTTCTCAAAGCCCCCAGCGTCCACAGCCCCTTGGGTATGACCACGGCTTGGACTCGATTTGACCCTTAGGCCTTTGGCGTAGAAAAGGGGACATTACACCTCCCCATAGCTCCCAACGTCCACAGCTCCTTGGGTCTGACCACGGCTTGGACTCGACTTGGCCCTTAGGCCTTTGGCGCAGGAAAAGGGGACATTACATTTTATCAAATTCACGACAAGTTAATTGGGTATGTTTAAGGTCCTCAACGGAAAAGCCAAGCTTTTTAATGAGAGAGAGAGAGAAGCAACATTAATCCTCAAGCCTTCATCAACCAAGACTCTTCTTACTTGGGCATCGTGAATGATGACACTAATAAGAAGGGAAGGATCATCAATACGAAACAAGATTTTATCATTAATCATATTGTCCTTAGGGAACTCGATGGCTATAGACTTAGAAGCTTGGGAGTTAAGGGAAGCATGAGGCTCAACCGAGGGCACGAGCTCATCATTGGATTATGCATGGCATATATCATTAAGTTTTTGGTTAGTAGGTGAAGGCTTTTTGGGTTCGTGGACAAGATCCTTATGTGCGGGCTTATGTCGATAATTAACCTTAGCCGCATTGACATATTGTGAATTGAGGTAGTTATGATCATAGGACCCTTCAATAGTACCTATAAAGTTGTTCATAGGTTCTTTGTTATGGTTGGTCCTAGATTGGTGGTTCTTATGGGCTTGCACGAGGGATTGATATTTCTCATAACATTCTTGGATAATGGCATTAGTGTCAAATTGGGGTCCAAGGAAGAAATCAAGGGCAGCCTTCTTAAGATCCCTACAATCCTTGTGGGAATGGCTGATAGTGGCATGCCACCAACAAGAGGTTAGGATTGAAGGAAGCCGATGGTTGTTTGGTAGGAGGAAAAATACGAGGGGTGGGAAGAACCTGTAATAGCTCAGCATGTGACAAGGGTAGGTGGTGTGGGTTATGAGAAATAACTCTTTGATTATCATTGTTTGAAGAAAAGTGTGTCATGGCTTTGCTTTTAGAAAGGGCTTGAGGGTTTATGGTGTTAGATGTTGATTTAAGGGTGCTTGAGGGTTTAGATGGTTGTTCAAATTCTCACATAAGGTAGTCTTGCTGCTTGGCCTGCTCAAGAGCCTCTTCCAATGTGGTGGGAGAGAAGGACCGGACCTTATATTGGAGATTAGGAACAAGAGCCTTAAGGAAGAGTTGACAAAGATTTTGATTATCAAGATGATGGTTGGTTTGATTAGATAAAATCTTCCATCGCTTGATGAAATCATGGGCTGATTCATTGGGGGATTGTTTCAAGTTGATGAAGTTTTGAAATGTATTTTCAAGAAGATCATGTTGTTGAAACTCCTTCACTAAAGCTTGGACTAAAGTTTCTAGATCGATAATAGAGTGTGAAGGGAGTTGGTTATACCATTCTAAAGCATCTCCTACAAAGGTTTTTACTAGGAGCTTAGTTGTAGCATAGGTATTGGTTTGAATCCACTCCTTATAGATGTTTCCAAAGTTTTTAAGATAGATGGCTGGATCAATTGACCCATCATAAGAAATGGTAAGAAATATCCCCCTATATCCATAGAAGTTATGTAAGGAGCTAGGGGTTCATTCAGTAATGCTGAAGAACTGTATTGCGGACTGGAAGAGGATGGATGCAATTCCCATTAGCATCCAGAGGCAAAGGAGGTGTCAAAGATTGTTAGGACCTATGAGGAGTTGTGTTGATTAAGCAGTCGTTTTTAACATTTAGATTGCACTTGAAACATGTTAGAGGCAGTAGAAGATTGCATGATGACCATTTGATCCAACAACTTGATAATCATGAGATTAGGATCAAGTGGTGGATTTGGGCCACTAGAGGAAGAAGCATTGGTATTGCTGGTTTTCAAAGGGGTTTTTGGAGATTGATTGGGGGTTGCCTATTTGTAGGAGGCTTGTTATGATTAATGGGTTTCGAGTGAGGTTTGAGTACTGTCTCTTCCATAGGAGCTATGTCTTGAGAAACTTTGATTAATTGCCCCTCCTTGGTGGGTGTGAAGTATTCATTACTATTCAGATTTTTGATGGTTTGTCTAGGATCAATTTTTGAATTTCTACCATATTGCAATTAGTTGTTACTATATATACGACAAGTTCGGTCATGCTGGAGCATAGAGGCCGATGGCATCGGGGAGGAGAAAGGGTTGACCCAAATTGGCAAATGGTGCCAAGACTTAGGAGCAGGAAGAGTAGGTCTAAGCAGAATCAGCCTTGCAATGATGAAAGGATGGGCCAATCATGTTAGCAAGAGAATTAGATGGAGTGATAATGAGACAAGATTGTTGGGTCAAGTGCATAGTGGTCGATGGCGTTAGAGAATGGAGAAGGTGCAGTGGAATTGTTTGTGTAGAGGAAGATGTAGATTGGTGAGAAATGGGAAGATCATCTTGGGGTGCAACGGTTGTGATAGAGTAAAGCAAGCAAATGTTTTTAGGTATCCTAGTCCAAAGAATGATGAAAAGTCACGTTATTGTCTAGGTCTTTGATGATGTTGTAAACATAGTTAAGGTTGTTGAGAAGATGCCCCGTGGTTTGGGGTGCCTAAGAAAATAGTGACCGAAAATGGGGTTTTACACAAATATTTTTGATGGGATCAACCATGCGAAGTTACACAGGGGTTGATGGCATCAAGATGTAGAGAATGAGGAGTTTGAGAGTTAACCCTAAGAGATCAGTGAGTGCAAGTGTCACACAAAGGCCGATGGCGTAAGGTCAAAACTAGGGCACAACGAGATTGATCATGTAAAGGAATTCACAAAGTGGTTGCGTAAGAAATGCAGAGAAAAATGTAAAATCAAAGAAAATTTGGCTTGATCTAAAGCAAAGTAAGATTCGCGTCAAGTTTATCAGAATGTCTAACGGGCTAAGATGGATCCCCACTTGTGTTCTCAAATGTTGGGGTTCAAATCTAGGCCTACACAAAAGATGTAGATACCAAAGGTGCTCAAGGAGCACTGGTGTCGTAATTCTAGAAGATAGTGGCCCTAAACCTAAGGTAGTTATAGGTTTCCAAGGCCTATACCTAAAAATAAAGAAATGTATCCTACTAGGATTCATAATAAGGAGAGGTCAAGAGATGGATAAAGCCAAGGGGCATAACATAATAAGACAAAGCAATAAACTAAAGAAAATATACATCTACCCTAATCTTTAATAACAAATGATCAACCATCCACACAACAATAAATATGAAACAAAGGAAAAGAATGGTTAAAGATATTTACCTACTTATGTGACCACTAATGCATGATCCTCCCTAGAGACAATAACACCAAAAGAGAATCGTTATGGGTGGAAAGCTCAAGAAGAAGACATCTTGTCCTAACTCACTACGATGACCCAAATGCAAAGGGATGAGCTCTAAAACATTGTGTCTAATAACTAGAAGTGAAAATATGTGCAAACGTCCTATGTGCAAGTAAAGTGAAGTGCTTTGAATGATAAATGAATGATGATAAAACAACAAGAATGACCAAGCATATATACCCGACATGATTGCGGTGGGCGATGGTGTTGCCCATGGTAAAAACCAAACTCAACACAATCACCCATGGGCAATTAAGTCAACCTTGGGGAAACCTAAGGTCAAAACTGGAAAACAATAGGAGGTGGAAGCCAGAGAATAATGAAGGCAATGACGAAGGTCTAGGATGACCAAAAAAGTGAGTGGTAAGAGAGGTGAATAAGTGAGACAAGTGATCATAATGGGTACACTATGTAAAGTAACAAGAGAGGAAATAAAATGAAGATAAGGTAACTATGGCATAATAGTGACATCTCTCAAATGTTGTGGTCTAGCCCACATGACCAAGTCCGATCACACCCCAATCCCAAAGAGACCCCTTAAGGCACCCGCTCAAGAGGATAATGCATTAGTAGCCTGCATAAGAGAAAAGGTTAGCAAGCATCAATAATGAGGTGTATACAGACTCTACCATTCAGGATGTGCTGGAGGAAATTCTTCATAAGCTTGTTGACCCTAATTCAATCACCTTACATGCACTCATTGTGGAGGGAATATCCACTGTACAAAACGTGTAAGAGGAAGGAATTCCGCACTCAATATAGAATGTATGGGAAGTTGAAATCCCGAGGATGGACTTCCTTACTCAGATGCACAATTAATTGTGGACGAAGACTCCACTATCCAAGATGCGTTGGCGGCGTACAATGAGATGGCAGGAAACGCCACTCAATCACAACCACTTGCTCGAAGGTCAATAGAGCATGGACACTTTTCTCATCTTGTTGCGGAAGGCTTTTCATAACAAGGGAATAGATGAGCAAAAGGAGGAGATGGTTATTTCTCCCTACTGTGGCGTTGGTTTTTACTCCTACAGATACTACAAAATGGTCACATTTTAGTTTCAATTCCTTCTCTCTAAAATGGATGAGGAGACCTACACAGTGATTCTTGAAGATTTTTGGGTACCTGATTGTGCTCATTTGGGATGTAGAGTGATTGAGTCCCTATGTGGACTTATCAGGCTCCATGAGCCTACTGCATCCCCTTTGATGAGGCATCTCCAAGATTTTAATTTCAGAATTATGGAGGTTGGGCTGAAATTATCAGCTATTGATGATTCATTGCCTGTCAATGAATCATTGTATGAAGAATTGGTGGAACACTAGTCATATCTTATGTCCACACGACTAGATCATAGTTTTATTCACAACTGCCCTTTTCAATTATTGTTTATGCCAAAGCTCATACATGGACGATAGAAAAACGTCATATGGAAGATTTCGAGAGAATTATCTATGGAGTGGCCTACAAATTTAATGACTAAACTCCTTTAATTTATTGTTTCTGAAAAATTTTGAGACACATGTTGTCTCTAGTTTAATCATTAAGGGGGATATCAAAAGCATATTAGTTAATATTCAATGAACTATGCAGCATATTAGTTAACAATCAATGAACTATTAGTTATCAACTAACTAATGTTTGGTTATGAACTTCCCCAACTATATTATAACCTCTTTTAGCATAATAAATACGAGCACCACACACCTCTCAATGTGTGTCGTGTGCCTTTCACATTTCTCTTCATTCTTTCTATGTTCACATCTTCTTACATGGAAGATTTATTGAGGAAAGAGGGACCGTTTCAATGGGATGATGCATAACAAGAGGCTTTTGACAAGCTAAAGGAGAAGTTAACTAATGTGCCAATCCTACGGTTCTCAAACTAGAAGAAGCCCTTCCACGTGCATGTGGATGCATCAAATCTGCGATTAGGATAATACTCACATGGGATAGGAGAAGATTGACCACCCTATTTATTTTTGAGTAAGAAATTGTCCAATGTAGAGAGGAATTACACCACGACAAAGAGAGGCTTGGCTATGGTTTATGCATTACAAGAAGTTACAGAGTGTACACCAATAACTCCTTGTGATTGTTTCTTTTCTTCACAAACCATGAAACCTAGAAGTAGTTGGTAAACACGCCAGCCTTTGCATGGGAGAGTATGCAGATGGATCATCATGTTTCAATTTTCAATAGTGGTTAAGCCGTTTTAAAAGATTGAAGGTGAGACCAAACCATTTGTCACGCACAAATACTAGTGAGGAGGCAAGGCCGATAGACGATGACCAATAGATGCCCAACTATTCGAATCCAACGTGTGTCGAGGAACTAGCAAAGATAAATGCATTTGTTACTTTACACATGGCAGCAGCAGAGGGACAGCCTATTAAGGAGAAGACTAGGAAGCCAATTCTTCCCCAACCTCGTACTCAACCTAGGTATGTACCCGAGACGTGGTATGAGTACGGAACCCTTGGTTATGTAATGTTCCCTTTTGCGTAATTAATTATTTCTCGGATACCCGAAGCCTATTCTTAATATTTTTGTACACTACGAGAAAATTAAAGAGGGAAATAAATTAATTTAAGTGGTCCAAGGGTACTTTTATATTTTAATTGGAAAAAGGACACTTAAATTATATTTTTAATCCAAAAAAGCAAAAATAGAATAAAATAATAATAGAATGATGAACTTCTATTATGGGGTGCTAAAGATAGAATAATAATTAAATAAAGCATTCTATTATGGGGCGCCAAAGATAGAATGGGCTGCATGAGCATCAAGATCCTATTTTTAGGATGGAGAGAGGATAAAGCAATTTTATATTGTTTATTCCTATTTTTAGGATGGAGCGCCAACATGGGAGAGAGGATAAAGCAATTTTATATTGTTTATTCCTATTTTTAGGAGGGGGTGCCAACTTTGGAGAAGGCCTTGGAAGTTATAAAGGCAGATTTGGGGTTTATTATTACATTCATCTTGGAAATTTATCAACTACTTCATTGTCTGCAAGTAGCTTTTGCTTTTGCATCAGCAATAGAGGACGAAAACCCTCATTTGCATACAGATCTGAGGACGGAATCCCTCATATCTAAGCTTGGCAATTTCATTCGGGGTTGCAGTGGTCATTCAGGGTACAGGTGTTCATCCAGTTCAGTTAGGGCATCATATTTAGGGTTGTTTTAGCATCCAGAACAAGTACAGCTAGGACATCCCCCTTTGGAAATGAATTTCAGTATTGGCGCCATATCTAGAAGCAGTTTTCAGTCAAAGCAGTTTGCATGTTCTTATCTTTTGTGAGAAAAATTGTATTCAGACATTCTAGTGTTTTTATTAAAGTTGATTTGAAATAAATAAATAAAGTTTGTATTTTCCTACATATTGCGGTTGCTGTTTTTATTTTAAAAATCAGATTATTGCAGTTGTCATAGAAGTTAGTATTTCACCTTGCTACCCTAGGGTTTCGTGCAAATATCCAGATTTTTCTGAAATTATTTAACATGGATATTATAGGGTACATCCAGGCATAATGCCCGGGACGTGCCCAAGAAGTACCCAAGGGGTACCCACAACAACAAAAAAATGAGTTTTTAATTTATTTATTTACTTTGTCAATAAAAAAACAACATAAAAACACAAAAAATATATAATAAAAACTAGTTCTAACCCTAAGAAGTAACTCAAATACAAAAAACAAAGATAAAAGACCGCAAAACACAAACAAAACACATACAAAAACTATCCTCTCTCTTTTCTCTTTGCATACTTACTTTCCATTGCTCATCCAGTGGTTGAAGCTTCATCAAACTTCATTGCAATCGTATTCCTAAGGTGATTGAGGAGCCCATTAGCGCCAATCTAAGTTTTGAATCTTGAACTTTTTTTCCCTAAGTTGCAAGGTTTTTTTTTAGTGATAGTTTGCATGTTTATTTGACTCGTGAATACATTTTTACAATCACAATGTCAGCTAGTTCTAGGTCAGTGGGTCAAGAGTAATTTCACTTTGAACATGATGAACAATCACCACTTTGGAGAGGTGACGATTCTAAGTTTGGTTTTAGGTGGTGGGGGCTAAATGGAGATGCAATCGGTGCAATGCTACGCACCATGGTTCATATAGTCAGGTGAAGGCCCACCAATGTCACATACCTAATACAGGTCTTAGAGGATGTAAGGGGACACATCTTGCTACAATGTCAAAAACACAAATTCTCAAATTTATCAAGGAGCGTGAGGAAATACATTACCACCTACATCATGAAAATGGGTCACCATTTGTTAAAGAAAGGGACATGATCAAGGAAGCCATCAATGGCCCCACCAATTGCTAGCAGTTCCACTATGGTGGGCCGAAGACATCCATTTTTACCATCACCCCCCACACAGGATGAAGATACTCCTTTAAGAAAGAGAAGTAGAACAAAAGGACCATTGAAGAGGTCTCTTCAAAATGAGGCGAGAGATCTTACGGATGTGCATATTGCTCGATGTTCAGACGCCAACGGATTTTCCTTTAATGTGGTTAGGTCACCATATTCGAAGGAAATGATAAGAGTAGTGAATGAGGCCCCAAAAGGTTACCAAAGTTCACACCGCCCTATTGGCCAAGCAAAAACAATATGTTGACAATTCATTGCAACCAATTAGGGATTCATGGGCAGAAATAGGGGTCTCTATCGTTTCTGATGGATGGAAAGATGAAAGCAATAGGCCTCTTATCAAAGTGGTTGCAATGTGCCCTAAAGGGGCAATGTTTTTTAAGGCCGTAATTGCAAGCGATGTGTGAAGGATGGGGAGTTCATTGTCAACATCCTCATTGAATCCATTGAGGCGGTTGGGCCTCAAAACGTTATTCAAGTCATTGCGGATAATGCAAAAAATTGCAAGGCCACAGGGATGTTAGTGGAGGCAAAGTATCAGATTTTTGGACACCTTGCGATGTCCACTCGCTCAACCTCATGCTTCAAAAGATTTGCAAAAAAATTCCATGGATAAGCCAAGTTTATGTCAAGGAGAGGAGATTCAAATGTTCATCACAAACCATCACCTCTCCCAAGCCATGTTTATAAGCTTCTCTTCTTTGGAGTTGTTGAAGGTACTTGTAAATTTCGTTTTTAATTTTATTTAGTAAATTGTAATTCTTTTTTATGTTTTAAATTTGTTTAATACCTAGTATCTACTTGTAGATTTTTTATTTTCATAAGTTTTTAATTTTCTTTTATTTTATTTTTTTAATAGGTTGTTGAGACAAGGTTCGTCTCTCACACAATCATCTTGAGACGACTTGTGAAGGTGAAAGAGGCACTACAACGCATGGTCATAAGCAACATGTGGGTTGTATGGAAAGAGTCGAGCAAAAAGCAGGCCCAATGATTGAAAAAATGGTCCTAGACGATGATTGGTGGGGCCTTGTAATTTGTTTGTAGAGTATCACAGAGCCCATCATGAGCATAATTCGTTTCATAGACATGGATTGTCTATGTTTGGGAGAAGTATATGAAGCGAGATCGACTCAATGATTGAGAAAATAAAAGTTGTCATTAGTGCAGAGGAGCAAGATCCCGAGGAAAATGTTTTCAAAGAAGTGTATTAGTCCAAATCTCTGTTACCAGGAAACGCCTAGGCCCCCCCATTTCATTTTGGAAGCGTTTCCGAAACGGAAACTCCTTTGAAACGTCCTAGAGATAAGTATACATGATAATAATGTATTATTTCAATGAATACAAAATATTTTGAGTGTTTTATCAGTTATACTTATCTCTTATGGTCTATGGAGTACAATTTTAAAATGAGTACTATGCATATATATTGTATAGACATTTCTTGTAACGTTTCATACCCATACCCATTTTTGTTTCCGCAACATAGGTCCTCATCAATCGATGGAACAAAATGACCACCCTGCTACATCACCTTGCCTTTGCATTAACTTCTCGATTTTATAGCGCAAAGATCCTTTCTTTGCCAAGGAGGGTGGCACCATATAGGGACGTGGAAGTGGCCGAAGGGTTCAAGTTGGCATTAGCCAAGACACATTTATGACCAAGTTTGGGTATCTTATCACCTCCCAAGGTTAAAGCCTTGGTGCCATGTGGGACAAATACAAGAAGGATGCGCATATGTGGTGGCACCTCCATGGCCAAGCAACACCAACCATTCAAAATCTTGCAATCAAGGTCTTGTCATAGGTAAGTTTATTATTTTTTTGAATTTTTAACTTTATTTTTGTTTAAAACTTGAATTTTAACTTTTACCTTTTTATAAATTTTAATATAGGTTGCAAGTTCATCTTCTTGTGAGTGGAATTGGAGCACATACAACTTCATCCACTCACAAAAGCACAACAAGCTCAAACCAAAAAGGCCAAGGACTTGGTCTACATACACTTGAACTTGCGCCTTATCTCCCACAAGAAGCTTGATTACAATGAGGGGTTGTCAAAGCATTGGGATATAAATCCTGAGGATGTTGACTTGAATTCTTCCCTTTCACACCAGTCATTGTTTGACATTGACTCTCCGAGAGGCATAGTATAGTTGGCGAGAGTGGTGGAGCTAGTGAGAGTGGTAGTCCTTGTGGTTCTAGTGCACCACATGATGTTGATATTGATGCTCTCAATGAAGAGCAAGATGACTATGAATATTAATTTTGATGTAATTAATTATGATCAGCACATGACATTTGAGATATTTGATTATTATGACATTTGGCATTCAGATAATATTTTCATTTTTGTGGTTATTTTGTTTTTTATATGCATACTATATGGTTAATGACAAATGTCCTCTAATTTCTGATTTATTAGGCTATAATTTCTATATTTTTTATATTTTATATTTTTTTTTTTGCATGACACACCCAAGTAAAAAAAACGTTATACCCGCACTGCACTGAACCTGCTACTTATGGAGAAGAAGCAACTCTTGTGAATATTGTGCCTTATCAATTAATTCAAGGGAAGGTCCTTATAATAGAGCAGATGATGTTTAGCAAAGGTGTGTTTTATTTCATGAGTGACACGAAGTTTTGTGGGAGTGTCACAAAGGGATTCTTAGTGGACATTATGCGGGAGAAGCCACTACGAGGAAGATTCGGTTAGTAGGATATTGGTGGCTCTACAATATTTAAGGACATGAAAGAGTATGCCAGCAAGTGTGGTATTTGTCAAATGGTTGGGAAACCTAATCGTAGAGATGAGAAGTCGCTCATTCCAATCATTGCACAACAAACATTCAATAGTGGGCTATAGAATTTGTGGGTCACATCAACCTATCTAAATGGAGAATAGGGGCACACTATATTATTAGTGATACAAATTACTTGATGCATTTGGTGGAAGCCACTCCAACGAAGGATAGTACGAGAAAATACTAATGTGAGGTTCATGTGGGAAAATATTATCTCAACATTGTGTTTGACAAGTGACTAAGGGATGCATTTTCTTGCGAAGACTGTGCACATTATTTTGGAAGATTTTATGATTGCACAACACAAGACCACTCCTTATAACCCACAACAAATGATCTGCCAAGGCATTCAACAAAAATTTGAGAATACTTTAACAAAGATTTGCGATGTTGGTAGAAAGGATTGGAATGATAGAGTTTCCATGGTGTTATGGCCTACAAGACCACTTATAAGAGATTGAACATGTATAAGCCACTTCGGTTGATGTATGGACGCGAGGTAATGTTATCGATAGAGTTTTCGGTACCCACATTGCACATTACTCACACTAAGAAGTTGGATGAAGCCAAGTCAATTAATGCGAAGCTTGGGGAGTTAATGGAGCTTCATGAGAAAAGATTAATAGTGCGATGGAGCCAAAGGGTTGAGAAGAGTTGCCAAAAAAATTGGCATCATAAGCACATCAAAAGCAAGTTGTTATGCACGTGGAACAAGGCGTTCTTGTATGATTCACGGTGCAAAGCATCCAAGGAAGTTGCATATTAGATGGATGGGCCCTTATGTCATACACAATATCCTAGAGACCGAGGCTTACGAGCTATGAAGATGGGTGGAGAGATGCTACTAGATCACTTGATGGAAGTAGGCTCAAAGTCTACCATGAGTATTCTCAACCATAGCAAAGCAATAAGGTCGTCGATTAATAAACGACCACCCAAAAATATTTCTTGCTTTCTATGATTTCTCTTTCATATTTGCACTTTGTATTTCCGTATTTTTGCGTACATAAGATTGGTGAGTTCTAACTCCATGTAAATTATTTTTGACAAGAAGTTAACTTTTGTACATAAGGCTACCTTATAAACGGTTAAACCCTATGCAGGAGCAAATCTTGAGCTAAGTAGTCCCTAGAGAATTAACAAATAATTTGGGTGTGAAAGAATAAACGAAGGTGTCAGTAGTGCGAGTAAAACATTAGTGCACGAGGATGTTGTACATGTTTCAAGAGAGATGAGGCATAAAGGGTTGCGTGGAGGAATCATGGAATCGGTTTGTAAATCCAATCGGGCGAGTCAAGTGGGACCATCATTGGTTTACATGCTTAACATCTAAGGTGAGACTCAATATCCAAGCTAACTCAATTGGAAGGCTTTTGCAAAAATAACACAATATGAGAATATGGCAAAACGGATTGCAGGATGAAAAAAGTCGAGCATGGGTAGAATACTTGTGCATGTCCAAGCCATTGAGGCTATGCAGTAGAAGGTTGAAGAAAGTGAAAGAAGAGAGAGAGTGCCATCTTTGTGCGGAACATAATTAAAGAAAGAGAAAGTGTACTTAAGGCTGAAAAGTTGAAAATTAGCCATTTAAGAGCGGGATGGTGGTGTCAAATATTTGTTGGGTGAGTTGGATCTAAACATTGAGCAAGTGGATTAGTGTTGTTGACGAAAATTAATGCAACTTGGCTATAAATCGAGATGGGATGCTGTCATAAGTACCATTTGCAAAAACCGATATTGAGAGCTATAGAATAGCGGAGCAGTAAAATCAACTTTGAGCAGACTATTAGCTAGGGTTTGTAAGAAATTGGTAGGAAATAAGGTAGTTGCAGGTTGATTTAAAAAGTTGAGTGTAGAAGAAAGAGAAAAGAGATGGAAAAGACCGCAAAGAAGACACCTATCACGAAGTCACCAGTAATAACGAAAAAAAGGATCTAATTCGGCATCACCAACAATGAGGATTTCCCCTTCTTGAAGATGAGTAAGGTTCGCACAGAGGGACGTAGAGGATACTAAAGAGGAGTTGGTCTTCATGTTGGAATTGATGGGAAATCTGGATGGGGTGATTATAGTGGATATTTGGAGACAAAGAGCTATACTTTCCAAGTAAAGACCTACAACCAACTATCTATAGAGCATAAAAAGGTTGGGGAGGTCGAGTTGCACATGCAATCGATGGACGATGATAGGAATGTTAAGACATTAGAAGATTGCTATGGGAGTTGACATATTTCAAATTGCTTGGGGAAGTTATAAAATGGGCCTTGTCAAGAACACACGGGAGAATAATGTTCTTTGGAGGAAGGAACATACATATAACAGCACAGAAAATCAGTTGACATTTAGGACTGATTGATAGTGGCGCAGACATACACCCAGAGCTGGTGAATACCCCAGAGTACGATAAACTAAATTTACCGTCAGGAGGCTATGTGTGCACAATTGCTTCAATTTAACAAGTACCCACAAGGATAGCAATGCAACTGATCACCACAAAGCTATCGGCCAGGTTACGGTTCAGTTTGACATCCAAGGAAGTAGCCTACTTTGTGCAAAGAGAGGGGAAGGATTGGGTTGCTTCAATTTTGCAAGATATGTTGCAAAGAAAATAGTCAAAGACGTGCAAAAAGTTCACAATGAGGAGAAAACAGTTTTCTGATGGGGAAACTTTTTAATACTGATTGTCTTGGAGGAGGTCCGCCTTCCTGCAGCAATCTGTTCAATATGCTTAAAACCCCTACACAAATGCTAGTTCCACCAAATGTGGAGATAGGAGAAAATTGTTTGTTTCAAATGTGGAAGTTCAATTAAATGGTCTACTTGACAGGAACAACACTCAATCTGGATGTCAGAAGTGGAAACCAACTCGTTTAACAAAAGATTTGGATGATAACAATTTAAATGATCTAGTTGACCAACACAATAATAAATCAAAACAACAGAGGCGGATAATTAAAGATGAAAAGGCTGTCCCTGATTCCATAATATCTCAAGAGATGTTGGAAACCGAAAATTGCTTTGATCCAAATGCAGAAACCCCTTTGGCATCAGTTGTAGAATTTGCTACACAAAATGATCAGGAAGACCAACACGCTGATAAATCGAAACAGAAGAGGCCGAAATAAACTGGCACTCTTGCATTGCCTAAAAGCTTGTGATCCAAACAAAAATGTACTGAGACATGGCAGAAAGTACACACATTAGAATAACCAAAAGAACTTGAAAGTAAACCATGCAGTCATGTGTATCAGTCATAAAAATTGCAAGTAAGCTTTGGCAGACATGTAGATGAACTCAATTCGTGACTTCAGGCCTCTTAGAAGGAATTTATCTTAAATCTCTAATATCAGGTACCCGAGACTTCCTGATGCTTTTACCTTCTGTTGTTGTCTTTCCTCTACACCATCAAACTTATCCCCCTTTTCCTTATCTACATTTCTGGATTCTGCTTCAAATTCGTCCCATGTTTTTCCCGCCAACTCTTTAGAATCTTTTCCTTTTCTTAATCCTCATCTAACTCCACAAGAGATTCGTCTACAGAACCCTAATCATCTGATTATTATTCCTCTTCTATGTCAGAGGGCTCGTATCCCTGTTCCAACTCGCGTGAATTATCTGAATCAGAATAACTAGTGTTTCCTAGTAAACGTCTTCAATAAATTTATCTGGATAATTTGTAATAGTCCTTAAAATTGGCCACTAGTTTAAATTCATTTTGCTTTCATAGCACTTTATATCCGTGGAATTCAAACATTCATTGATACCATCAAGGGATGAAGAATGAATGGCATCAACTTGGGGTACATCCCATGTGAAGACCTTGAAAACAATAGCCAAACCAAATTTCTTTTTCCCCAGCCCTACTCTCTCAAGATTAACAATCTCAATCTCACTAATAGTTATTACTGAGCAACAGGTTTCTACCAACTCTACCAAATAGTTTAGGGTAGGAACAATAAAAGCAGTGGAGTTGAAAAAAACTCAATGAAAACCAAGCTCTCTAAATGGTATATCAAACTTGAGTTAAAAATCTTGTATGTGACGTCCGTCCCATAGCTCTGACACTCGCATGACAAACCCTCGAAACTCTGGATTGATTTTATTTTTCTTGTTCCTCACCTACTGTTCTTCCTTGAATTCAACAGGATCATACATCAACCTTCCTGCCCCTCCTAAAGTTTGGACCACATCCATCACCTCCACATAAAACTGTACATCCTTAGTCTTCTTGGTTCCTACCATAATATGATTGTGCAAATGAAAATGTAACTAAGTAATCATCTCCTTCTCTGTTGGTTGAAAGAATGCACGCTTAACACAATTATCTAAGACTCTGGGACACGGTGATGTGGGGACATAGGACGGTATTTCTGGGACTGATAATAAATATTCAGATTTTGGGGACGGCAGGCAGACGGCTATAAAAACATATATAAATATTAAAAATATACAAATAATGTTAAAAATAACTTAATCAAGCTAAAATAAGCTAGAATTTAAAACTGTGTAGCATGGAAACGACCCCCTTGCCCATACCCCTTGGATACGTTTCAGGTACTGGTATGAGTATAGAAACAGGAGGAAACATCCCCGAAACGCATGCACATACCAGGCATGGCCTGAAAACACTGTGGATACAGCTCTGCCATGCCCGGAACATTTCTGGGCTGTACTTGGGGTGTTTCAGGGCCATACCCACAGCCATGGGTATGTTAAAAAGCAAAAATAGAAAACACTTTTTTAGCATTTATTGTAGAAAAATCTAGATGATATATTCTAGAATCTAAATTATAATCATGTATATATGAAATTGTAACCATGTTGAATCTTTTGAACTTCAATGAATACAAAATATTTTGAGTGCTTTATCTCTTATGGACTAAAATTTTGAAAATGAGTACTATATATATATATATATATATATATATATATATATATATATATATATATATATATATTGTACGGATGTTTCCGTAACGTTTCGTACCCAAGGTTTTTTTAAAATCAGTGTTTCTGTGTTTCGGACCCGTACCCATACCCATTTCCTGGCAACATAGATTTAAAACAATAAATTGCTAATTACTAAATAAATTTTAAAACCATTAATCCAATAATCCATTTGATAAGTGAAAATTATTAATATAATAATGCAAAATTGAGATACATCAACAATGAACATGCTAACTCGGAACTAAGAGTCGAGACACTGAGAAGTGTCAAGAGTACATGATGATGATACATTATAATTCTTAATCAACATGATAATAGTACATAATCATCTTATTTGTATATGTATTATTATTTATCAATATATGTCTGCTTCTAGCATAAACCTTACCCTCTTATCTCAAAACAAGTTGTTTCATACCATGGATAAGATGTAACAATACTTGTCAACTTCAACAGACAAAAAAAGTCTCAACGAACTGAGCAGAGCTAGTTGAAATCCCATTGAAACCCAAGATGAGAAACAAAATACAGATAATGACCAACCTGAACATGCCACTATTGCTCTGAGAAGAGTGGAGACCTATATCACTGGTCAAGCTTGGCCTCATTAAAAAGCAGCAGCAGGTACCCTTCATATTTCCCATTACATTCAAGCTTCTACTGTTAATCCCTCGAGATGAGAGGACAAATTAATCAATATTCAGCTCATTTTCCCTCAGCACCTCCAGAGTCCTCACAACAAGAATCACTAATACAATCACAAATACTAAAACAAAGCCTCAATTCCCGTCTCCAAGAGCTATGGTGGTTGTTTCTATACCAACCGTGCATTCTCTTCAGCAGGCTGCATAATTCATTCCCTACTATCAAGATGTTGAATTTGTACCAACACATTAACAACATGCCTAAATCATTCAAAAAGATACAGACTTTTACAAACCCCAAGCATTTTGCTCATATTATTTTTCTCAGCCCAATTTTTCAGCTATTTTCCCCTTTCTTAAGTTTTTTTTTTTGCTTTTGGTTGGGGTGGGGGCTGATCTGTTGAAGAACGTCATAGCATCCCCTGAATCTGAAAGAACCAGGAAGGCCTAGAAATGTCCCCAGAAATCCGGGGACTTTACCTTTATTTGTTTTGCATGCTCGGGTGGGAGGGGGAAAGGGGTGTTTCAACCCCATCCCCAAGTACCCAAAACATTTGGGACGCCTGGGAAGTGGGGGGAACGCATCCGCGCATAACACTGATGCTTAATGATTTGATACGTGATATCCACTCTCTTCTACTCTCATGGTTGAATACAGGAAAATATTTTATTATGTCTCCTAAGTTCCAGTCATCTTTCTTCTTCTTCGGCTTGACCCACAAGTCTGCCAACCTAATTGGATTTATTTTTGAAAGCTGAAGTTTCTCCTAAGTCGCCGCTCACCAGTGTAGCTCTTTCTGCCCTTTCAAACTCTTTCGTTCCTACAGACCGTCTGTGGTGTATAACCATTTGTACCACTTGGTTGATGTGTCATGTGCCTTGAATCCTTGGATCCGAAGGAAATTTCCTGAACATAAATATTGCAAAAGAAATTTCATCAGGCATGTGGTTGGCATTAAAACAGTCCCTGTCAAATTAAAAATTATACTTATATAAGAATTCCCTCTATCTTGTTGAATTGTAACATTCGTGATGGTAGTTACACTCGTCAGCTCTCTTGAAGAGGGTGTAGACATTAAATCGCGCACTTGGGTACATTTCTAGGTCTTAATCACATACTACTATTCATATGATTCCTAAGCGAGAAAACTAGTAATTAACATCTATCTTTGGCCTCTTTCTTTGTTTTCTTGCTTTCTCTGGTCTTGCACACCCCACTGCCTAGTCTGACTTTCATTGTTTTATCTTTCTTGGCTCTGAACACCAACACCCAGCCAAGACGCCAACGCCCAGGCACCCTCGTCCCCTCTGGGCGCCCCGACCTCTTTGTATCTTACTCGCCCCTTTTGGGTCTCTTTTATCTTTTGGGCATCTTATTTTCTTGGTGGTCGGCCTTTTAGATGTTAATTACAAAATTCAAACAAGGGAATCATATAAATACAAAGCTATGTGACCATAATAAAGGACCAAGCTCTAAGCATCTATTATCACCACCTAAGGTTGCATCCAAAGGCATTCTAAGAGCATCAAAGCATCCATCTAGCTTCATTCAAGGGACAAGGGACTACTTATTCTGCATACACGCATAGGAGGGGAAGTTCATTTTTCCATACACACATTTATCTACATTGTTACATCTAGCTATTGCTCGTTATTCCAAGTGCATCTTGCACAAGAGCTTCCTAGGGCATGATTCTACACACACACACAAAACTACATGGAGTCTGAGATGTAGTGCAATGCTCGGTCGTAAGTTCACTCTGTCGAGTGACCACCGGGGTTAATCGACTCCCCATTTGCATCTTTTTTTAGGATTTGATGTATTTTGGGGTTTTACAAATTACTGGCGAGCTCGACAATCTTCCAACGAACTATAGGGGATCAACAAAGGCTAGTGAACAACTTGTGACACAAGAATAATCGGGTTCCGGCCATTTTTCACAATCAAAGGCGCCAAAAGCGGACTCAGGCGCCTAGACGCCCTAACCTTGTCAAACGCCCGATCCCGAGCATATCCAAGCGGTTTTGCAATTTTCTAGGTTTGGTGCAATTTTCTAGGTTCGGTTACGATAGTCTATCCTCCTGTTTCATCAGTTTTCTAGCTTGGCACACCTCGGGATTAATTGTGAAATCAGCTAAGTCATCTATTCCCTCTCTTGCACCTAGGGTTTCATTTTTATCTAGCTTATTGCTTAGGTCATATTTGTACTTTATTGCTTATCATTTCATTGTGACTCTGCAATTAGGGTTTTACAAAATTTCTATTTTGTTAAATCAGAGGAATGTCATCTACATTTTTGCAGTTAATCATCTTCATAGCTGGCTTTGAAGAGCCATGTCCATCCCCTGTACCAATGCCCCTGCAGCCAGTATTATCGCAATCTCCTCGTTCTATTGCTTTGCAAGTTCTGCCTGGTATTTATGACGCAGCTCTTCTTTGGTCATCTCCTGATTATCAGATCTTAAGGTTGCCTTGGAGAAGCCTGATTCTCCTCCATTTACCTCAGCCTTAGGTTTGGGTTCCTCTTCCTCATCATTAAATGAATAAGCAACATCAGTAAAAACTTAAGAGCTCACTTCAGTTGAATTTTCAGGGCCGTTGTCCTTAACAACCACAGTATCAGCAAGAAGCAATGAATAATTCTGTGTCTTGTGGTTACCAGTCTGCAACTGCAAATTCTGAAACCTATGTGATGTATTAAAAGTCATCCTGTGGCTTTCACAATTTTGTCGTTTCTTGCATTCAAACTCAACCCAGACTCCCGAAATTCAATCCCTATTCCTGTTCCTGCAGACTTTGTGAGGTGGGGTGAAGGCAAAAGTTCAGGGCCATCTCTTTGAACAACTTCCACAGCTGCCTTATAGGCAGCACTAAGAGGGTTTCCTGGCTTGAGTGGAATTATGGCTGCTTCCTGTGCCTTCAATAGAACCTTGTATCCCTTACCCTGAGCATCTTCAGCATTGATCAAATAAGTCCTTGCCGCATTCGAGCAATTACTGTTATATCTGGATCCAAATGCACAGATAATAACACCAGAGGCATCATTGTAAAGACATTCATCATTGCTCACTGTGTCATGCCTTAAGGCTTAAATCAAACTCTCCCCCACAACACTCAATCCAGTTGATAAACAAACAACACGTATGTATGCTGATTGTAGTCGAAACTGGTATCAGGCTAACAAAGGAGTGCCAGATCAGGTAAAAATCAATGTATTACTTGAAATCCTTATAAATATGTTCTACATATCAGTTGATGGTGCAGATGTCTGCTCTGTGATACCATGGTACTATTTTTAGTTACATTTTTTTACTACACAGGCATGCAATTCTTAATTTTCCGGTCTAAGGAGTTGTAGGGTTTCTTAAAGGTATCATGTTAAACAATTGTGATTCAATTGCTATGTAAAAGAACTATTAAGAGCTGTGCTTAAAGTCGGTTGGATTTGCAAACTGCAGTAAGTTCCTGAAAAAGACCAAAGAAGGTGATGTAGGTCCATGGTAACTCTTGAGTTTGCTGTCTGTATTTGATCCCCTTCACCATGATAGTGCTGAGACAATTTGCCAAGCCTTTAAACCTCGAATTAAATGTGAAGATGGGTTCCTGATGTATCTTGATTGTTGTATGTTCATTGTTTCCACTTTACAGCAATAGTTCTGTTATCAAAATCACTTCGATCCGTACAACAGATTTTTTTGGTTTTTAGGGCAAAGGCTTGGAATGGGTGTAAAGATGTACACTTGATTTTTATTTCTTGGTGCAGCTAAGGATGAGTCTATTGCATCTATCCCTGATGACGAATTAATTTATAAAGGTGATGGGTGCACAGGGGTTTGCAGGTGTGCACTTATATGGCACTAAAAACTATTGTAAGTTATTTTAAAGTTTGTTTTCTCAGGATTCATGGGTCGCGATTTATTTTTCTACAATTAAAGATCACGACTATGAGATGGTGACATGTTTTGTGTATATATGTTGTATTGGTGACAACAATTTATAGACTGTAGATATATGGTTTGGTGGGAAATTTCAAGAATGAATTACCTCTAATGTTTTCGAGAGCCGAACTGAGGAGCATAGAACTTTAACCTTGCTGAGGAAGCGTGGAATTGTTGATAAAAGCTTTCTTTGTATGGCACATAAAGGACTTCTGAGGATAAAAAGTGAAGGAGATTAGAAACATTTAAACAATGTCAATTATAGGATATAGAAAGACTAAAAACGCAACACTTTAAATAGTTTACAAAACATATTATTTGGCATTTATCGAATTGAAGCTTTTGGGGTGACCTAGAAGAGCATTCAGTAGAACCTTTACAACATATCTAACCGCTTGGCTCTCATCATGTTCAAATGGCCCAAGAAAATGCTTTTATATTTCATCCAAACTGAGCAACCACCAAATGTTCCTATGGTGGTTCTAGAAAATGTTATCCTTACTGATAAAATTTCAACAGCTTCAACATATTAATTTTGACCTGACTATTCAACAGAAGGAGGTTCATCTCAATATAACACTTTGAAGCAGACCTCTGAATTGATGGACTGTGTGTGCTACTTTAAAAACTCACCTAAAGATAGCCATTTAAACTGAGAAAAGGTCTGTCACAGGACGTGTGTTGATAGGGTTTTTTGTAGAAGAACCTAGTGGTAATGGAAAGGGTGGTCTGAATTGAACCCAATCAGATTGATTGATAGACTATGGTTTAAATTTGTGTAATGTAGTTTCTTAATGCATAGTGAACTGGAACTCGTGCAGAGTGTAACAAGGACAATGTAGGTAGATAACCCATTTTCCTTGAATAATATGTGAGCTGCTATGTTATAAGTATTAACTGATATTTATATAAAGGTAATGGGGTAGGGTATAATAAAGGCAGCTGCTGGTGGAGTGAGTTATTAGATTGGTTTAAGAGTTACAGAAAAGTCGTGGTTGAGGTTTTCCAGGCCAGAGAGTTTGTGTTGTCATTGTTGCCTTGAAAGATGATATAGTAAGTCTATTTTTAACCAACCAGCAAAAAAAAATCACCAGTGAGGAATGGCGATAGAACACTGAGTGATGGATTAAAAGGAACAAATGCACTTATGTCCAGAAACTATAATATTAGGTCAATGAGATTGGAAATGTACAACTAGATTACAATATAGAGGAGGAGCGATCTGTGCCAGAAGGAGATTTTGGGTTGGAGTAATTCAATAATACAATGGAAATGTGTTCTAGCTCTCTACCATCTTGTTAGTGAATTAATTAAAGTCTATAAAGGTGAACCATGTGAGACTAAATGAAAAAAAGGTTGTCAAAGGCAGCATGGGAAAATGAGGTTCAAATAATGGGAAGTTTAGAGATCACATATATTTTACAAATAATTATTTTGAACAATCTGATTACAATATCTATACTGAAAACAAAAAGGGGTGAATGGACCTGTATGCAGTGGAGAACGGAGCTCGAGGATGTAGGTATATAGATGAGTTGCAGAGGCACTGTCAATGATCACATACTATGGCTGTGGATGTACCCTGGCTGACAAGAATTGTGATTGCGTTCAATTAGACAGGGTAAATGATGGTTGAAAGCATGGGGGATACCCTATGGGCACCTTTTTCTCAGTGCTGCTAAGGCCATTTGAAGCACAAAGCTGAAATTTGGGTGTATGACTACTAAGCCAAAAACTACTCCTGCAGAGTATGCTTTTGCTCTATTTATTTTCCAGGTTCGTTTCTCATGATAGCCAATATATGTGAATATTTCAGGGAGGAGTTTGGTTTTACAAACATTGACACGTGCTGCTATAAGTGGAATTCAGAAAGATAAATGTGTCTATGGAGTAGAGGATCTAGTGTTTTTCATAGGGCCTGGTATTTCAAAGCTGACCGTGCTTTTGAGGCCAAGTCAGAACATGACTCTGTGATACAGGGACGCAGAGCTTATGACAGAAACTGAAGATAGGTCTCGGTAATTCTCTGAAAAGCTAGACTAAGTCCATAATTCTAATCCTGGCAGGCATAAGTTTTGTATTGCAATATCTTGGAGAATTACAGGATGATATAGTATATTTGAGAGCCATTATGAGTAAGGTTGAACAGGATACAAATAGTATTCAGCAGCAGCTTATGGAAGAAGTGAAACATAAAGGATTTTTCATTTTTGGGATTTTTTTGAGGCAGCAAAAGGTTGATGTCAATGTGCTGAAGCAGAAAAGGCTTGAGCAGGATGAGAATCTAGCTACTTTGATAGAGACGAATAAGATTACGGTAATTAACAAAGGCAGGGTTTTTCCTATTGTGCGAATTCCACCAATGAACGAACACCATCATAAACTAGAAAGAAAGAAAAAGTGGACAAATTTGCCAATCGTATTCATACTAAAATGGTTGTTTCTGATGATGAAGTTTCCAAAATTAACCAGAACTATGATAATATGAGTACGATAGTGAATACACAATTTACTTACCAGTCTTATCAGCAACAAAAAAAAATGTAACAATAACTGTAACATGTTCATGACAATGAATTTACAATCTACTTACCAGATACAATCTTGGCAGAATTTAGGGAAGAGTATAATGGGGTTCACATTCATGCATTGAAATATAGTAAACCCTAACCCTTTTCCTCACATAATGTCCGTCAATGCCTGCACGCTTGACTGTATCAACACATCAACGGGTTTTCTTAGTCGAGGTGCCTAAATTGGCTCAAATTAATGGTTTAGTTTCCATTCAACGGCATTGAGCAATATGAACTTTTTCTGTGTTTTTAGCATTGGGAACATTAGAATAGTTCAAAGCAAAAATAATTCTGCAAAAGCCCCTCTACCTTGGCATCCTCCAAATATGGTTCCAGATCAATAACAGTAGTAAACCATTATTTTGCATAAAGATTGAGAAATTGTTTACAGTCTTATCGCATTGCTTTAGAAAGATCGAAAAAAATATATATTAATTTCCGCGAATGACCAAAAGTAGGTAGGTCAATCGGGCTTGAGAAAACTTTCAAGATTGTTAGCTTTTTATTATTTTAATTGTGAAATTATTGTAATTTTAAAATAATTATATAGTATGATTCACATATTTAAAATGTTTTTGTCATATTTTATATAAATTAGTATATCTATTTTATAGAAATTTATGTAAAATATGTTGAGAGGTATAGTTTATTATACTAAATTTTATTGTGATAATATTAATTATTATAATAAATATATTATAATTTATTATACTATATTTACATGAAGGCGTTCTCCCTATGGGAAAGGGCTTTGTGGACATTCATGCCGCTATGCTAAAAATGACGGTTGTTTGGACGTTTTCATTTTTTTAACACTATTGTTAACCGTTTAACTTTTTCATTTTTGCATGCTGCGGACTCGAGAAAAAATAACGCCCACATTGATTTCTACTTCAAAATTTCTCAACACTTGCACGAATGCAGCAATTGCATGTTTACTAAGGATTTCATTGGCTGGATTCTCAGCGCCTTCTTTTGGTCGTGTACGTTTCATTTTGGAGCCGGTGTTTCTTAGAATCTCAAACCAAAGCATTGGCGAGGGTCTCGCTGAAGAAGGAAAATAGATGAGGAAACGTGCACAAAAATTGAAGGAGATGGCTACACAATCTATCGGACTGGGTGGATCTTCGACCTCAAATTTACAAGACTCGCGGAGAACTGTAATCGTAGTAGACAAATTGTAAGTGTCTGACATATTTCTTACAAATTTTGATTTCCTTGTGCGTTATTGATTTCTCCTATAATTGTAAAACATATTACTTGATTTCCTTGTGTGTTCTTGAAACTGTTAATAAAAAAATGCTCAGGCTCAAGAAAGTCGCATTTCTTATGATGTACCCACTTTACCCTTCGAGAATTACTACAACACAAGGATTTCATTTCTCCGTCAACAAACAGATTACCTCTGCAATCCAAGTTTATCCAACCCAAATTTAGATCTGTTATTAAGGCTTTGGTATCTGATAGGCTTCAAAGGAATATTAATGGGTTATGTAGAAATCCACGTTGGCACAAATTTACAGCATTCCCTTCATTTTAATAGACAAACTTTCAAGGGCAGCACAAAACAAGGCACCTGCTCTGCAACAAGTAAGCCATTCACCAATTTTCCTATATTCAAAGTTGGAATTTCCAAAACCGGTATTTGATTTTTCTTTTTTTAGTTACGAAACCACTGCAATTTGTATTTTTTATTTTTGCTTTAACCTACCTCTATTCCTAAATTGCTAAAATAAATCGATCCACATCAACCCATTTGTTGCTCGTCTAAAAATCTCAGGCAGGAAATTCAATGGAAGAAAACCTATTAACCAATATACAACATTTAATTTTCTATTTGACCAAAATAGAGAACCCAACTACCCTCAAATTGAGCTCATTGTGCCAGATAACTATTTGACATATTGTCCATCAAAGTGTGGGCAAGGTCTTGAAATAGCCCAACTTATTTTATTTACATCTTTCTTTGTGTGTTGGTGAGGGTCAGGCTCAAAATCACTTTATGCACTATTTGCTCTTAACTTGTCCAGAGCACTACCCTAATCACTCTAGATTCCCACCCCAATGCACAGTCTTTAGCAGGTGGATGTGCAATGGTTGCTCACAGGAGGAACCAACCCAATCCCCGCCAATGGTAAAGGCACGGTAATTTGACTTCAGTATTACTTGGCAAAAGGGTTTTCCCTATCTTCATGGGTGTTAGCACGAGAACCTTGACTAAGCTCTACTACAAGATTTTCATTTTTGGTCATTAGTTGCTCGAGAGTTTATAAATTAATTCAAAATGGATTGTAAATCGATGCCCTCACTTGTATATGGTAGATAGCTGAAAGCATAGTTATCATGTTCGTAATTTGATTAGAACCACATTTTTCAGATATATATATATATATATATATATATATATATATATATATATATAATTGTGTAAATTTTCTTAATTGTATCAAACTAAACCTCCCAAGATCTTTCGGGCCTTGCTAATCCACCTACACTGGGTATAAAATT
The DNA here is from genome assembly GCA_018340775.1 of Taxus wallichiana var. yunnanensis. NCBI lineage: Eukaryota > Viridiplantae > Streptophyta > Pinopsida > Cupressales > Taxaceae > Taxus > Taxus wallichiana. The sequence continues at coordinate 335,193,113 of CM031235.1, read as the reverse complement.
TGAACAATATATATTTCCGAGTAACTCACCGACACCTTGTGAGTAGTTTTAAGTCTAAAATCTTTGTATGCTTGAGAGCATAATATTATTGATATTCTCTCTAACATTGTTTATTGATTGGAACATGTCAGCTGCAAAATCTAGCACCTGCTTACACCATCAATTCATCATGGCCACACTATGCTTCCCAACACATAGGAATGCGAGAAAAAAATCCAGGTTCTTTCTTGTTTTCTGGGTGGGAATCGATCGATTGAAGAATGAGATTGCATTAGGTTACTGGTATGTAGCATCATGTAGCCAGACAAATTGAAATCAACACTATGAAGGCTTGTGGAAGCTTGGCAGACCTGCAGCAGGGCATGGAGATTCATGATGGTGTGAAACCCAATCTGATCACCATGGTAAACATTTTGCTCGCATGTATAGACTTAGCATCTCTGCAACATGGTAAGGAAATCCATGCTCATATAATCAAATGTGGTTTCTTTCCCAATTTGTTGATGTGGCATTCACTAATAGACATGTATTGTGAAAGTATTGAGGATGGTCATAAAGTTTTTGATGAGATTTCTGAAAAGGTGCCATTTCCTGGACAACAATGTAGGCTACATCATAAATGGATATGTTGAGAAAGCTCTAACATCGTTTCACCAAATGTAAGAGGGTGAGAAAATTCATGCTTATGTAGTCTAAAGTGCTCTAATAGAAATGTATGCTAGATATGGATGAATGATCTCTTTTACAACAATGATTGTAGCGGATGGATTTAATAGTTTTTAGCCCTTGTTTCAATTGTGTAGGTATGGATTTTCCATGGATTTTTGCTTTTTTTTTAATCTTATCCACATATAATTCTACGGGAAGAAATTCATGACCCTGCCCTTGAATTATCAGATAATAATGTTCAGCAACTACAGCCATACCTAGGGAATAATTGAGATTCTACTACTAGAATTGCCATTTTAATAAGCTCATTGAAAGAAGACCACAACATACTTGTGATGCGCAATGAACACCAAAATTTGTGAATCCTAGTCATGATACAAGAGATTTAAGTAAAGGGTAAGTACTATGTAGGTAGTTATGTTGCCAACATTTAATGAACAAATTGATTTAGGATTGTTGGGAGTTGGGACACACATTCAAGGCATGGTCATGTATGATCAGTCTGAGTGATTTACATCTACAGGATCCTCCTGATATCCTCACAGTCCCCGGTCAATACTTATAGCTTATAGTCCTGACAGGAGTGTTTTCTGTTTTCTTGTGATGTGTGGGTTTAGCAAGCTTTTCTTCTAGAACAATATCTTATTCTTATGCCTCCATCTGTTGTTGAACCCTATATTGTTTGTTGTTCCTTACCATAGGATTCTCAGATTCATCATTGGGATCCACAGACATGGTTTACTTTAAGTCTTCTTTATCTACAGAAATAAATTTGCAAACTGCTACAAAATGGGCACAATAGTAGCAGCAAACAACAAAAAATCATTGCAAACAACAAAAATCATGCTTATTGCTAATTTATGGGTTGACACAAGCTTTGTAAATGGTGCTACAAGAACAATCACCGACATTGTTTACGACACAACAATGCCACCACCAACAATACCTTTATTTGTTGTCAAATTTGATAGATACAATGACCCATGTTGGGATCCTTCCAAATTGTTACATATTCTAATACCCCCTATTTCAAGAGGGAATTGAAGACAACGGTAAGTTAAAATGGCTTGGGGATTAACTATCCAGACAAGAGTGTATGCCTATGGTATGGTTATTAATAGTCACATAACAAGCTTTTCATAATATTATGTTTACTCTTTTGAATTCAAACAAGAGTGTATGCCTATGGTATGTTTATTAATAGTCACGTAACCAATTTTTCATAATATTATTTACAACTATAGTTGCAGACTACATAAAGCATTTGCATATTAATGGTTGCAATGTTTAGTTAATATGCAACTGTCAAGCAAGAGTGGCCCGATATGTCAAATGTATGCCATCTACCAACGAAAATTGACACAAACCTTGCAAATATATGGAAGTCTTCATGTATTCATGTTTAGTTCAAATAAACTACTCCGCAAAACACTACCACTCATGATATAAGATTTGCAAATGTATATGTACGAATTTGTAACAAATTTGAAATGTAGAGATACAACCTTTAAGTGAAATAGTTCATCTACATTTCCACACTTACAAAATCAATCACACCCCTTATAATCATCAACTACAAAAGTAATATATATCCCTCTAAAACAAATAACATATACCATTCGGCATTCACATTGCATTACATACACGCAATCGCTAGTATTATTGTTTATGTATGTAATTTTCTTATGTAATTATTTAAGGGCATCAAGTAATTTCAAGTAAAATTACATTAAATGTAATTATTTTTAATGTAATTATTTAATGTGCCACCCCTCTGTTTTTGGCAAACCGAACTTCGGCTGCACGAGACTTGGAAAGGAAATTCGGGCATATCGGGAGTGGGGTGTTTAATTAGAGATGAGGAAGGTGTCTTAGTGATAGCATGTTCCTTTCCATTAACGGATGGAACGAGCAACGAGGCTGAGGCCCAAGCCTTGCTTGAAGAGCTAAAACTAGCAGTGCAGGTTGGTTGTGAAGCTTTGGCCATCGAGGTAGACTCCTAAGTGGTGATTAACGATGTGAGGCGTGGAAGAGTGATGTCATGACACTTAGAGTTATTTATTAAGAATGCCATCTATCGATCGAGTTGGATTTCGATGTGGAGCATTGCTCATCATTACAAGGAGTCTAATTCTGTAGCCAACTACTTAGCTAACCAAGGAATAATGAGAAGAGACGGTCCCATCATCTCCAAGCGTGTCGGTCAGCGTGGTAGGAGCCTGTTATTATTTCATGGGATGGGAGAGTTGGTAGGTGATAAATGTGGCACCTTTCCTCTCTGCCAATTTTATAGGCTTGAGTGGTGGGAGGTAGCGGTCACAGAGGGATAGTTGTTGATTATGGATGTTATTCCTTTGTTGTGTTTGTTTTGCAGGGGGTTAAGAGAGAAATGGCATTCTTGAGGGGTATTTTCATGGGCCCATATTTCAGTATCATCTTCAGGGGCGGAGTCTAGGCAATCTGGTTATTGAAAGTTTTTTGGGGGAGGAGTATTTAGGAGCTTCCACCAAGGCTCAAGTGAACTCGAGGTAGTGTCCTAGTTCATTTCTCAACTTCTGTTAGTATGGGGGAATAAGGAGGAAGTCAAGGATATTTCCCTCCACTTCATCAAACCCCAACACTTGTTCCACTGACGAAGCGTTGGAGGCCGCCAACCTAGTTCGATGCGGCCAAATGTGGACAAAGAAGGTTTTTCTTTGGAAGAATCTTAGCGTACCATTATAGTCCTTTCATTCAGAAATTCGGAGCTCATGTTGTTTGTGGTGGACATACATGGAGCATGTTCGACAGGGATAGAGGGTGGAAGCATAATACGTAAGTTGGATATAACAGGGTTATCGACACCAGTCATTGTGGAGTCTGAGGATGTGAAGCGGTTCCATAAAAAGATAGGTTTCTCTTACAATTTTCTTCTTCAGACGGCTCGAGCTGGAGTGACAGTTGGAGGAAAGAAGAAGATGAAGGGTCCTCGTCAATGCAAACCATGGTTAATTGATGGTATTTTTCGGTCTATTTTTTTTTGTTATTGTTGTTCGTCATTTTTGGGTATCCCGCTTGTTTTGTAGGCTTCGAGTCTTTCTTGGTAGGGTTAGTTTGTTGTTTTTCTTTTGGATGTATGTGTGTGGGATCCCTCCAATCCCCTGGTTCTAAGCTCTAGTCAAAAGCGTTAAAATATATTTAAAAATGTAATTATTTAAAGTAAGAAGTAAAATTACATTTGTATTTTTTTCCTTATGTAATTATTTAAGTGCAAAGTAAAATTACATTTGTATTTGTTTTTATTTTCAAAAAGTAAGTGGGCCCCAATTTTTATTTCATGGGAAAAAAATTAATTTAATTTCACGTGCACGATATATGAGACTCTTTCACTCCATATATACAACTATAGATGCCTCTTGGCCTATTTATATTAATATATATACATATATATTCAAAATTAAAAATACTTAGAAAATAATATTTAATATATTCTATACTAGTATATAAATAATATTATTTTGTATTTTTGAAGGGTAATATTGAAAAATTATAGTTAACTAAAGATGTTTGAGATTTATGGATGGCCATCAAATTTAACCCCTACTAAAAACAATGATTAAGTAGAAAAATAGACCAAAAGTACTCAAAGTAAACTTGGGGTTAACCCAACACAATAAATCCCATAACCCATATAGTTAATATAACAATACAAATAACCATGTGTAGGAGCAATTGTAATCCAAAATTAAGGTTTAATCCCTAATTTAATATATTGTATAATAATAATTCACAATCATAATAAACTAACAAATTTGAATTATTTTACTCTTGTATTTGTCAATTGATTTGTCAATGATAAATCAATAAATTACAATTAAGGCTTTAGGGTTAGAGAGGAATTAGATTCATGCGATCAAAATCTTTGATAAATTGTTCGTAATGGGCATAGAAGCGGATCGGGTGTTGTCAAGTTGCTCAAAAATATCAAGTGATGTGCAGTGATTTTGACGGGTTCGTGGGGATCAAATAGTACCATTACGTAACTTGTCGTGAGTGTTATGAGCATATCCTTTGTGTCATTTTATACTCGCTCAATCTCACGTGTAGAGATTAGTCTTTCTTTACTCTCTTACTTTTTGTATCCATATTTGTGCAATGATTGCATCTATATTAGATTTAGCCTCTTCTTTTTGAAACCCTATCTTCCATGCTTCAAACCTAAAAGGGTGGCAGACTTTGGGCTAGACTACCTCACCCTATCTCTCGCTAATGTGATTAGTGTTATGTTACATACCATTATTCCAAAGAAGTATCAAGCCCATGTAGCTCCCTATCCTAATATGAGATGTGTGTACTATAGAATAAAATAATAGAATATGGAGCCCTTGGTATGTCTCTCATACTTAACAACATGCGTTTGATGCTTCATTTGTGGCTCATGGTTGATTTATGGAAACAATATATATGTATTCAAAATTTTAGGAGTTTGTTATTGTGATAGTCTTCTAAGGAATTAGATGTTTCAATGTTTGTTCTTCGCCTTCTTAGAGTGAGTGAAATAGAAAATTCGTAGATGCCCCTAATAGCTTGAGGTGAATGTGTTAATATATGTGAACATTTAAATAATCTCTCACAAGTAGAAGTCCATAGATATCTCTTTTTACTAGGTGGAGTGATTCGTGGGTATTTAAGCTTGAGTTTAGTTATTATCTGTTGGGATTAGGATGTGGGATAGAGCAAGAGGGTTTCTCAATTGGTCATTTATGTAAACATGGGATAAATGTTATAATAAGTGCCAAATTCCATATTTTTAAGTGTGCATACCATATTTTGGGTACTGTAAGAACCCTAAAGAGCATGGGCAAATGAAATTTGGAAGTCAAGTACTATATGGGAGTCTCATAAACATCTTAGACTATGCTCGAGATAGAGGAATAATTTGTATCGTTGTCTATGACTTTGAAAGGGTCAATACATGATTTAATAATTCTCTTGGGGATGGTCTAAGGAAGGGGGCAAGTTGGGTAATCTTAGAATGTGTTTACACCCTTAATTGATTTTATGGTGTTATGGACATGCACAACACATAAGGATCTAAGGTTTGTTATAGGGGGTATTTTAATTAATTAACTTCCAACATTAATCATGTAATATCAAAACAACACACTAATACTTACAATTATTGATAATGATATGGTATAAGCTCAAAAATATAAGAGGGGAGAGGCACTTAGTGATACAAAGTGATACATGAGAGATCTAGGTACACTAGCTAGAGAATCGGGAGTACTAAATATGAAGATGCTTTGATTTTGAGACTGTAATTAAGATTTAATAATTCTCTTAGGGGATGGTCTAAGGAAGGGGGCAAGTTGGGTAATCTTAGAATGTGTTTACACCCTTAATTGATTTTATGGTGTTATGGATATGCACAACACATACGGATCTAAGGTTTGTTATAGGGGTATTTTAATTAATTAACTTCCAACATTAATCATGCAATATCAAAACAACACACTAATACTTACAATTATTGATAATGATATGGTATAAGCTCAAAACTATAAGAGGGGAGAGGCACTTAGCGATACAAAGTGATACATGAGAGATCTAGGTACACTAGCTAGAGAATCTGGGAGTACTAAATATGAAGATGCTTTGATTTTGAGACTGTAATTAAGAAATGTTCCATTTAGAACCATACATATCTATCAAGATATATTATACGACCTTATACTTATTTATAATCTCGAACCTACTTGAAGTGGAATTTGTAACTTTATGTGCCTTTTGGTTGCCTAGAAATGTGTGTCAATATCAATCCCTAAGTGTCACACAATCATGAAATCCTCTAAATAAGTTGAACTGAACTCAAATCCTAACCATGGGTGAAAGACACTACAAGAAGGTTAGTGTGTGGGTCAAGTGCAATATGTGCACTATTGTAGTCATAAAATTATGCACTTATTACTATTACATTACGCCTCTAATATGTCATTAAATGCACGATTCCTAAGTGAGAAGATTAAACACTTGTGCTCCATGGAAATGAGAGTTTAAATGTTGTTTTGGATTGTGGCACTCATGTCTACCCTCTCCTCCTTCATTTTCCTCTCATTTCCACTCATCTGAGAGTGTATTTACCCCTCTTCTTGGTGTTATCACCTTTTTAGCTTAGGATCCCCCTTTTTATGCATCTCTCTCTTCCCCGGTCCCTTGGATTGTTAGATTAGGATTAGATAGTTACATTTCCTTCCCTAGGAGTAGTTTAACATTAGGAATAGGTAGAGGAACCAGCCTTCTCTCGGAGGTATGTCTCACAAAGGCAAGTCCCACAACTTGGAGATAGTACCATGTTACCCAAATAACATTGATTATTCATCCATTCATTCATGAAAAAATAGAAGGTGTTATTTTTCGGTGATAATATTTCCTTTGTTGGATGTTTTTGTCAATGTAGGTTTCTTCCTTGTTATAGAAAATGTGCAATTTATACTTCATCTCATACTCCTCCTCAATAGTTTTTCACATAACAATATGATTATCCCATCATATCGATCAGTAACTTGTTTTAGTTTGAACTGGATGAATGGACATAGATTATATTGTTGTAATAATTAAGGACTTTATGTTCCTCTTACATGAATAAGCCTAGTTTCACATAAAGTTTCATGGAAATGATTAGTTTCGTAGGATTAGATTTTTTTATATTTGGTAAAAGGAGGGTTTTGGCAGGGACCCTACCTTGTTATAAAAGGATCTACAATCTATATATGACAAGAAACATTTCATGAGCCAAAACTAAAACATACACCTAAAACAACTAGAGCATACAACAAAGCCAACCCAGATCTAGACCAAATACATTATGTAACAAACCCAACATAAAACCAGCCCATTTCATTAGTTTCACAGATTAAATTGACTAATTATGTAACTAACATTATTATTTGAACTTAATGTAGAAATATTCATATACATATTTAGGATAATATTTTGTTTATTAAGGATAATGTTTTTTTGAGGATCCTACAAAGGAACAAAAAGGACGACTAAGATAAAACAATGAAGCCAAAAAGATTCACAACAAAAGCACATTGTGAAATCGTAACAATGACAACAACTCAACACTCGAAACCAAACCAAATGTAGTCAACCCGAGTGGAAAAATGAGATCTCGAGAGTCATGCAAGAAGGGGTTGATTACATGATTAGAAGAGGCTCTTTTTGTTTGACCAACTTCCATTCATCCTTGTTAAGCTCATCGATGTTGTTAGGACCACACAAGAGGAGAACGTCAAGAAAAGTCATAGGTAGAAAGACATACCTATCAGGTGAAGAGGGGGATACCTCTCCAAGTCCACCCTAGGAGGGCTTGGAGTACTTGATTCCTGATAGGATCCCGAAGAGGACATACATTTCAATCAATCCTAAAGGGTCATGTATCCAAAGTTGAATCAATGACAGGATCAAAATGGGCATTAATCGTAAAATATGAAGGAGCGAATCCTTCCACCAAGTTGGAGAAGTCCCATTCTTGTTCTTAGAATACCCACAATCCATCATCGGATGTCTAGTTTCAAAACATCTATGACAGTGAAAGGCCAACCTTTCCTAGTCAATAAGTTGCATAATATTTAGGATAATATTCATCCTTTAAGGATTCTAGGAATATATCTAGTGCGGGAACATAACTTCTAGAGATCGTAACTTTTGATCTGACCATCGGATCGTCTTGAAATTTTTGAGGGTGTTAGATCTTAAATAGTAATATGCTTTAACATTTTTTTTGTAAAGATTGGGTGTTATTTTGACATATTTTCAAGGCCAAATTCCTTCATCTAGTGGTCTAAAATTGGCTCCAAACCATTTTTGGTATTGTCTACAACTTATATATTTTTATCTACTTTTTAGAATAATCCAATATTTGGTGTAAGCCTTCATTTATGAAAGAATATTTTGTACGCAAAATTTGGGGCCCATCCGAGGTGTTTTACTAGTAGGTAATTTTTTGCGTTTTAAGGTTTCTTGGCATTTTAGGGTTTTTAGAGATAGATGGAAATAAAATGAAGATTGTAATGGTGTAAAAGGGGAATATGGATTTAGGAATGAAAAAATATTTTGAAGCTTCTGGATTTTTTACAAAATCATGTGTTTTGGAGGCATTTAGACCTCCTACAACTTGAATACACACACACACACACATGTATGTATGTATGTATGTATATTACATTTTTCGTGTGATTTATTACCTCTATTTTATATAAACATGGCTAAAAGTGGAAGAGGAGGTTATGCCCAGATGATTATGCATATGCAAGAGCTACAAAGACATGTTCCCGAGCTCATAGGAGAAGTTACCCACCTCGGATGGAGACAGCAAATGAGGATGTAAACTCACATAGTGATACTGAATAATTACCTCCATTAAGGAACAAATGAGGAAATGAAGAAGAAAATGAGAGAGATAAAGAAACATTAAGTGAGCAACCATTTAATGAGAGAGTGATTCAAGTCTTGAGGGAAAGAATGATGGAATCAAGATTAATATTCCGATTATGGTGGAGGGTTAAGACCAAAGGAGTTGATTAAGCTGTTTGATTTGCAAGGAAAAGTATTTGAGTTGAAAACCCTTTCGAGAGGAGAAGTGATTTAACAAAAATTGAATTTGTAAAACCAAGGATATTTCAGAGTCACATGCAATAAATAAAATAATGAGTTATATATCCGAGTTAAGCAATAAGCTATAGAAATACAAAACCATATGAGCAAAGAGAAAGGATAGAGGACTTAGTTGATTTTGCAATTAAATCCTGAAGTATGCCTAAATGGAAAATTGCTAAACAGGAGGAGAAATCTATCACAATTGCTCTCATAAAATTATAGAACTGTTGGATTTATATGGAATGGGGCACCTGGACTGAGATAGGAGTGCCAGTAATAGAGTCTACAGGAGTCAGGATGTGAAAAGGTTGGAATATGAGTTTTCTTATGTCACACAAAGTGTTTGCTAACCTTTTTGTTGATCACCGCATGTCGCACTATGCCCAAAAAATTTACATGTAACCTATAAGATAAATGACCTCCGCAAAACCCCAAAACACATCAAATCCTAAAAATAAAAAGATGCAAATGGGGATTCAGACTGACCTCGACGGTCACCTGATAGAGTGAACTTACAACCAAGTGTTGCACTACATATCATAATATATGTAGTTTTAAGTGTGTGTCTATAGAATCATGCCCTGAAAGATCTCATACAAGGTGTACTAAATAACGAGCAATAACTAGATGTAGCAATGTAAATAGATGTGTGGATTTCAAAATGAACTTCCCCTCCTATGAAGTGTATGTAGAAAAATGCAATCCCTTGTTCCTTGAATGATAGCTATATGGATGCTTTGATGCTCTTAGAATTCCTTTGGATGCAACCTTAGGTGGTGATAGTAGATTCTTAGAGCTTGGTCCCTTATTATGATCACATAGCTTTGTATTTATATGATTCCCTTGTTTGAATTTCATAGTTATCATCTAAAAGGCTGACCACCAAGAAAAAAAGATGCCCAAAAGATAAAAGAGGCCCAAAAGGGGTGAGTAAGATATCAAGAGGTCGGGGGCACCCGAGAGTAGATGAGGGTGGTTGGGCATTGGTGTCTGGCTAGGATTTGGTGTCAAATGCCAAGAAAGATAAAAAAGTGAAATTTAGGTGGCAAAGAGGTGTGTAAGACCACAGATAAAGAAAGAAATAAAGCAAAGATGCCAAAGACAAATGTCAATTACTAGTTTTCTTGTTTAGGAATCATATGGATAATGGTATGTGATTAAGATAGAGAAATGTACCCATGTGCATGATTTAGTGTCTACATTCACCCCCACTTTATGTTTTTGAGTGAATACTTGATAACATAAAGTAGATAAGAGATGCATACCTGATAACCATGTAGATTGATGGCAAAAGTGTGCCGAGGAGATAAGAAAAAACATGGAGTGATAAAATGAAGCGTGGAAGATAAAGAAGAGGAAGTGACCCTAGGGGTGAAAGTGTATGTGTTATGTCATATTGTACCTGTTTTCATTGTCATTTGATGAAGGTCTACTTCTTGTTGTGTATTAAGGATAAAATTGCAAAAGAATAGCAAAAAGAGTATTCAAAGTCATGTATATGAAAACTTCGATCCTAGTATGCAAAAAGTATGTAAAAATGCACAAAAGTAGTAAAGGAACATTTGTATCTAATGCGATGAGTGAAAAGGATAGAAAGAATCTTGAAAATTTTGTAGAAGAATGAGTTTTGGGCGATCTCATGTCAAGAACAATTTTTTTGGGCAATCTCATGCCCAGTGTGAGTTTTTGGGTGATCTCATGCCACGAAAAAGAAGCGTAGGGAGAAATGTATAGAGTTATTCTCTGTAACATCCCCATTTTAAGATACTTAGAACAAGGGAAATTTGTATTTATTTATTTTTATATGCAACGTTCTCTGTATTAAATTATATAATTCAAACACATGTTTAAGTTTTAATAATTGTTCTCTGTCCAATCAATGTAATTTGGATCACACAATGTCTTTTTAAAACCAATGTTCCCTATTCGCATATTTCGATATGGAACACACATTCAATGACATTCAATCATATAAATGTATACCAATGTTCAGTAAATGACTCAAAGAACCAACGATCTCCTATTTTATGGCTCGGAGTTTCAGTGATCTCTCATTTCATGACTCGGCGACTTACCGATCCTTCATGTTGATCCATGCATTGTATAATAAATATACAGGGTTCTTTTACCGTTTATAGTTATCGAAGTGATCCATTTAAGAAGACTATCTGAATATCTGTTATTGATATTCATCTGACATCCTGCATCTTAAACTAGGTGATTAGGACAACGCAACCAGCACTTGCGTTACTTTGGCCAAAGATTTTCACATGCTTAGCATGATCATATTCCTAGATGTGATACACATCATTGGAATACGTCCTTCACCTCACTTCGTCTATTATCTAGAATGGTCTTTCCTGGTCTCTGCCAGTCCTTCCGTTTAAGGTCAAGCTCTAACCCCAACTAGCAATATGAACGAGTATAGGAAGTTACTCATGGTAACTAAAGGTACGCAGACATACGGTGTCATCCCTAGACGACTCCATGTGTCTAGTTACCTTTAGTCCTCCGGAGTCACTCCGTATACGTGATCACATTCCTATCCCCATCTAAGAACTTAGTATCCAGCTTATGTAAACTTGATGATTTGATTCGAGAGGGCGTTGTAACATGTCAGCCACAACATTGTGTCGTCATGAAGGCCCCACCTTCATGAAGACACCATATTGTAGCTGGCGTGTGCCAAGGTCCTACGGAATCCTCTCATCGAGAAGTACACATCCAGCTCACGCGTGTTTTGATTATAATCTTAATATTTAAGATCGACTTTCAAAGCAACCCCTTTGATCCTTAAACCTCATTCTCATTGCAGTTGTATGTAGCTAAGAGAGAGACTTAATTTGTCTTCTAGCTTAATATACATCCCCTTCTTCATACCGAAGGGTTGCATATTCTCTTCTTGGTTCCTTTCTTTACTCTTCGGACTAATCAGTCCATTACAGATAACGTAATAAGTTTAACCTATTAAACTTAACCAAGTTTTTCCCACAACTGTAAATAAATTCAGAATTCTATCTTATTAGACATCATTTAAACGAGGTCTAATTCTAAATGAATTTTATTCATTTATTCTCCATAACCTTACTTCAGTTAAGGTTTGTTAACATTAGATATGTTTTTCCCATATCTATATTTTCTGAATTTAAACATTCGAGGCTACAATCGGAGTCCGAACACAAGGTTCAGCTGCTCCTATGTTATTTGATATTCCTTAGCTTATAAGCTAATCCCGAATACCTTTCAATTAAGAGTTCATATTCACCTAAATCCATTTTACTGTCAATTTAAAATTCATCTTAACCCAAGTATGAACTAATTGCACATTCCAACGTAAAAGTTGTATTCAGGTAAAGAATAGGTGTTTATTCCCTTTTAAATCTATCCACTATTATTTGCATAATTCCAAATCAAGGAATATTATTATATTCTCAATCTTATTCAACAATATCAAATTGATACAGCCATTAAAATATCACACTTTTCCTTGTATTCATTCACAGTTTCACAATCTATACATTTGCCAGCCCAAACGACTGGACTTCGTTTATATCAAACAACATTACAACTCATAAAGATAGAAGAATGTAATTTCTTCCTTTCTCATTTCCTCATAGAGGAATAATAGCTATCAATACAATCCATCCTCAGTTAATCAAAGGAAGTATCAGGAAAACAACCATGTCTTCGTTTATACTCAAGTTCCATCTGCAAAATTACTTGCACGGGTCAGTTCATTGAATTGAGCATATTAAGCACTTGTCATTAAAATGAGGTGCTTCTAATTAACTGTCTCAATAAAAGAACCCTGCTTTTATGAAACGTTAAAATAAACATCATCCAAGAATTAAGTACCGATAAGGATGAACAACATAACAACTCAATCATCTAATTACCCTCCCAAACAGAAAAGATAGGATTTCGCCCTTTTTCCCAATAATTACTACAAGAAGTAATTTCCTTCAAATAGTTCCAGAATTAACATCTGTAAGAACTAAAACACAATTATGCATATTGTTGTCCCAATATAAATGCTGTAATTTCCATTCCTTACAATAGTTGTAATTTCAAAAGATAGAGTTTAACTGAAAATTTAACCGAACTACTTTCCTTTGCTTTCATACAACTCATCGGATTTCAAACAATCAAACGCTGAAGAGAAAAGTAAATAACAATTAAATGCAGATGCTTAAACCAAAGCAGTACAAAATTCAATCCATAATAATTATAAATTTCAACTGTATGAGAGAAGAAACGAACATTAATTCAAATTATCCATCCACACTCTCTTTCCTTTCATCATAACTGTACTGGGAATTTTAATCCAAACGTGATATCAATCAATGATAACAGTCCAAAGAGAAATAAACGAAATCAATAATCAAATAAAAGGGAGAAGGATCATATTACCTCTTCTCACTGTCTAACCAAATATCCATTATTTAGAACAGACATATTCCAATAGTATAATTCATTCTGAATAGTATATTTCAGTATTCAAAAACTACTATTACCTTTCCAAAAAGTTGACCAGAGTTCATTGCAACTGGTCCGTAAGCATCAGTACCAAAAGAACCTCTAAACGCAATCATTTCCTTTTAAACATTTCACTCTACAGACATTCACGTCTAGATATAAACAAGCAAGAATGCACAGCTAGTTTTATCAGCAATCTTTTCATCAAAACCAGCATTTCAGCTAGACCTGAACAACAAGAATGTACAACCAGCTACGAAATTATGAGCTTCATCATAATAGTAAAAAGAATCGTTTTCCAAACATTCAAAGTAAGAATTCCACTTCAGTTTAGTCTTGATGAAATAGCAAGAAGTCTAAAGGGCAGTTCGTATAGGTATACATTCATATATTTATGCAAATAATTCATCATCCAATCCAAAGAAGACTGAAATAGTAAACTCTAATCTATCTGGTAAATATCCAGATACTCAGTTCCAGAATCAGGAAATAATTCTTTTAAACAAAATCTTTCATGGATTTCAACCAAACACGGAGGCTTTTAATCGTTTTAAAAGGAAGTGAGAGTAAAACGATGAAACAAGCCCACTGTTCCAAGAATTTATATTCTATGCGTTGTATACCCTCAGAGAAAATAACTCACCCAACAGTTCCATCTATCATTCTCACGGTTCTTCAAAAACCGTTCACGCACAGAATTCAGAAAACAATCTCCATATCAGTATTGTTTACATAAGACCGAATCCATAATACACAATAAAATCCACTTACCATTACCTTCAGATTTCCAACAAAGAAAAGAGAAAACTTAATTCATTAATAGTTTTAGTAAGAAAAACACTCGTTTTCTTCAAAACGCACAAGAATACCCAAGTCGTATTCATCCTTATAATGACAGTTCAACCAGACATACAAAAAAATCATCTCATCCTTCCATTTTCACAAGGATGCACAGAACTCAGAATTGATACACGCATAGCTAATGTATTCATAAGCACAAACTCATAAAATAAAGAACGAATCCCCAATACTGTCGAAACGAATCCACACAGCATGGGCAGTATATTCAACTCAATCATTATGCAAAGAATGCTCAAGTCGCATACAACAAAAGAAAACGACTCAACCCAAAATCATCTCAACATAACAGCCAAATCAAATAACCAAAACCCCCATCATAAGAGCAGGGTTGTTTTAATGAGACGATTAAGCAAAAGCAAGCGGTTTAAGGAGAAGGGCTTAACATGCTTGTATTTTTTTGTGGTTCGAAGAAAAAGCTGGCCCACTGGAGTTGTTTCTCTCCACGACGTCCTCAGCCAGGCTTTCCAACCAGTCCACTAACTTCCACAGGCTCAAAAATAGCCTTAGCTTCTCCAAGAACAGAGATAATAACCAAAATACAGCAGGTTCGACAGAACCATGGAAGAACAAAATGCAGAGCAACTAAAAACCCGATGCACACAACAACAAACAATTCTTTCTCAATCCTCTTTCCAAGGTGAGCTGGTCGCTAAGACCAAGGTAATTGAATGCATTGAATGCATTACCTTTCCTCATTCCTCATGCCACCGCCGACTCAGGTTGGCAAATTTCCAATTTCAAATTTTGCATGTAATTTCCATTTTAGCTTCATAGCTAGTTGGACGCCTCCAACTTTTCCATGTTCCCACCAAACTTGGCATCGCTGACTTGTAAGGATGTCATTCATTGTCCTAATAAATTTCCAACCTTCCCTTCTTATCCATTTCCATTCACATGGGTCCATACGTCCCCTTCCATAAGTTAGGAATAGTTTAGGATTTTTAATAGTCCATATCTAGGTTATTCACCTAGTTCATAGGTTAATAGAATTTACATCTATTTTCATCCTTATGAAATTTAAAAATCCATATAGGGTAGTAGTTAGGGTATAGGATTAAACTTAGTAGTAGGTTAGTGTTTAATCCCATAGTTTTTAATTAATAGTTTCAAATCAAGTCTTTCTGACTGGCATTCATATTCAACACTATGCAGGACGTTTCATCCTATGTTTCACATACCTGTGCCACTCGCATCCAGGCCCTTATCGTCTTACATCTGTCTAGCATTACAACAATGTGTGGCTCGAGAATCGACCCTTTTCACGGCATCTACGTACAGATATTTATACCTGTAATCAGGTGCTACAACCTTTATATCAACCTTCAGTCTGGTTTTAGACTTCGTTCTAGTTTTAAAAGTAAATTGACAAAGCGATCACAAGAAGGCCACAACATACCTTGGATCAATGAAATTGATTCAAGGTGTGCTGTCAATCAGCAAAAAGAGTTCATCAAGCATACGACAAGTCTGTTGTCTCATTAGCAATCACACAAGCAATAATAACTTTTGTCCCAAGTAAACAAATTACAGCAAACAAGGGTCCAGATTAGCAACACATTCCTTTAAGATCAAAAGATGTGTCTTAACATATTTATCTTCATTTATGTAGTTACAACATCATGAAAAGTGATTACTATGCTAGCTTACAAAAATTCAAGGCGTTACAGAAGAAGCAGGATCAACACCACACCCTCCCATATTGCTGAATGGGTGGAGTGATGCTACGAATCTGTATGAGTTTCCCAAAATCAACTACTCGAACACTGACAAAATAACACTGGACTTCACCAGAATAGATCCCCCATAAGAGATCACTGTCAACATGCCAAAAATATCGAAAATACGGATACAAAATCTCTCAACAAACAAGAGAGATACACTACACTTACTAAAGAAAAATGCTCAAAACAAGAAGTATCACAATGCATAAGGTATGAAAGTGGAGCAAGAGGCTTAATGGTGGAGGTGCCACGCCTATAGAGTCCTCTCAACAAATGCCTATGTCACCGCCACGAGTGATCAAGATATCCACCCCAAATCAACACGGATGGATGAAGAAGATGCCTGCATATGACTTGGTGTAAAATGCACAATGGGTGCATGTAAAAGAACATCAGAATGTGTGTCAAAGTTGATCATGTTTGAACTGAAATCTTAGGTTTCTCAAGCCTGAGTGAAGATGCAGAACTCATGTGTTGCTCATGATCCTCAGAAAGAGTCGAGTGAACAAAAAAATGAGCTTTGTCAATGTGTGATCCCAATGAAGTATTTGCTCGAAAACCAATGTCATGATGAGAATTCCACTTAACATATGGAAGAGGGGAAACAATACCCTGTGAATGTCTACCAATGACTCCGCATTAGTTTGACCCATGTAACAGAGCATGCGAGATCTGAATGTAGTGGTATGCTTCTCAAAAAAGCCATGTAGCTAAGTAGAAGTAGGATACACAACATGTGGTACTGTAATAGGCACAGATGTGGAAGAGCATGCAGTAACAAGCTTCATAGGTGTATGAGCATCAAGAGTAGGAACAGACTCAAAGACTGATGATCAATGTCAGTGGGTTTAGGAGCAATAGTTGCAAGTGGACTAGGAGCATGGATATGGCTGTCCACAATATGATGGTGATGTTGTAGGCTAGCAAGTTTGTTCTGCAGGAAGTGTATTATTATATCCTTATCGTGAATGAGTGATTGTAGAAGAGAATTTCACTTCTTGAGCGATCTATTTTCTTCCACAAATTTTACAATATCCTCTTGAAGTCCACATACTTTAGAGAAAAGCATATCATTCTCAGAATCCATGATAGATACAAAATGTAACTCCCAGAAGTTTAGGACGCTGCTCGGTTGAAAGTGTGTCCACAATTGATTACAACACTCCTCCATATTTGGCACTTTATAATTATAGTGCAAGTCTCAAAATAAATATTTCCAATGGAAAGATCACGAAAAACAAGCAATTTTGCAAAAACTTTGCTTTGTTATTTATTTTAATTGCCACTAAAACAAAATAAATTGTTGTTGCCTTCACCACACAAATAAAATTAAAGGGGGCTAAAGTTAAGCACCTACTAGTAGGAATCACAAGCTTTAAGCCCTCATATGACCATACCATATGACCAAGGGCTAAGGATTTTAATGGGTCATCAAAGAACTAATCAAGACCATAGTTTTAGGAGAGAACTAGACATCAAGGATCTAGTCAATACCATAGATCAAGGAAAGAACTATACCTAACAAACTAGATTGAGGATAAATACAAGAAAGGTAAATAAAGTACCTAGGTGAATATGAGCTAAGGTAAATACCTACTCTAACAATACTCCCATAGTATTAGCTCTATTTTTAGTTAATCGGTTGGTAAATGAGCCTCTCAAAGGTTAGGGTTTTACCAAGACACACACTCGATCTTGATAAACTGGAGAAAACAACTTTGAAGGGCCTAAATGTTGATTTTTAGAATTCAAACCTTGTTTTTAAATGGAAGTATCAAAAATCTAGAAATGTAGAGAGATCCTGAAATCCCAAAGTAAGAAAACTCCAAAATCGAAATATAGTGCGCAGATGGAACCTCTAAAATTTAGAAATTCCAAAACCCAAAGTTCGAAAAGTTTGAATTCTGAAACCGAAAATTCCAAAACCCGAAATGTCCAAAATTAAAAATCTCTAAAATCTGAAAGGTCTGAATTCTAAAATTTGGAAAAGTCCTAAACTACGAAATCTGAAATTATGAAATGTTTGAAATCCCGAAATTGTAAAAACCCAAAAAAGTATGAAATCCTAAAATCAAGTGCAAAATTAAATTCCAAAATCTAAAATTTGGATTTTGAGAATACCCTTTTGATCTTCAACCCCGATCTATCTTTTGGTGAAATTTGGACTTTTTTCTCATGAAAAACCTTCAAAAATTGATTTCAAACTCGACCTGTGGTGAAAACTCGAAATTTGAAATCTACTTTCTTCAAGTCCAATCAAGCTTGTAAAAATGACCTCTCATCCCATCCGGGCATGCCAAAACTATTTATGTAAAATCACAACACCCTTGAATGCTTGCAAGTGATTAACTGAATAGTCAATGTGATTTTTCAAACATGGAGGTATCCTAAAGTGTGGGACTTTAAATGGGATAGCTCTTTAGAGAAGGCTAGCTTCCTTTCCTAACCTAGTGCCAACTACTCCAAAGTGTAGAGGAATCCTAATCTAACTTGAATCTATTGCTTTTCCAAGGGGACAAGGATATAAGTATTGTGTGAAAATGAAATTTACTCTAAGGGAAGGTGATGCACCAAGGAGTGTTAAACAACTTATAATGCATAGGAATAAAACAAACAAATTTGATGAGGGTGGTCAAGCACCATAGATCCAAATCCACTTTCCAATAAACACAACACCATTGAGACCTTGCAATGACAATTTAACAATGCACAATAACCTTTATCTGTAATAAAAGATTAGATAAGATGCAATAAAACAAAAAAGAGGGTTGAAACATCCATAGGTTTGATTTTATTGCTCCAATAAGTTGATACAATACATTACATTTGAGGGCCAAAGGCACAAATATTGCATTACAATGTTCAATAGGGAGGCTTGAAACTCCACATATTTCTCATAGATAAGAAAGAAGGGAGGGGAAATTGCAAAGTATCCACCTTTTGAATTGAGCCCCTCCTTAAAATTTATAGAAGAATATTCAAGAGAGGAGAGAGAGGGAAGAAGTCTGAAATTGCTCCAAAACCCACCAAAATCATCATTATTTTCCTACAATGGCTATGGGAAGATCTGCAAACCCCATGATTGTACTTTGTCTTCTGTAAGAAGAAATGGGTTCATGCTTCATTCACCTCATCACTATACCTAGGTATGGCTTATAGCTCCTGTAACTTCATCATGGTTTCTCATCTACATAATCCATTAATTTCTCACCTTTGATCATCCCATGTTCAGATCTTTGAAATGTCTTTCTAACAACTGCAAATTTGTGAGAAATGGATGAGTGCAAGGGAAGTTATCATCATTTTTGCATAGGGTTATTTCTATGGCTCATTATTCACCTACCCACCTGATCTCTAAAATTTGATCCTTCCATTAAATTCCTCTTTGAATTTCCTTTCCAATGAGTATAATTTTATTAAAAATGGCTAAAGAATGCTCAAGTTATTCAAATTTTAGTGAAGGCCACCATTTGAGTTCCTTGCCCACCTAACGAGCTCCATGAATGCAACTCGCTTTCAACACGCCAACTCAACTTGGCTCGGCACAAGCTCATCGCCCAATGCACCTCCCACCTACCACTTCACCGTCACAAGCCGCTCGGCCCCCAATGTAATCGATGGATTTTGGAGTTTCGACGAGCACGTTTTCAAAGTTTTTGTGGGTGGGGTTCTGAGTTTTCAATGCCCCCAACTCGGCTGATTGCCCCAATTTTTTCCGCCTCCAAAATCCCAAATAAAACTTGCCCCCACTAATTTCAGGTTTCTAATTTTTTTACCTTTGAATATTCTTGACTCACCACTTGTAATTTTAAACTCATCGATCTCTCAAGTCACGTCACGCCCGACTCCGACTCCGATGATCGAGTTGACTCATTGGGTGATTTGACTTCCGAAACCCCCAATTCAGATTTTTAGAACTTCCCACTTCAAAAGTTTTCCACGTCCCACTTATGACCCGTCGACACTAAAATTTTCCTCGATAATTTCTATTTCATTAATGTATGTATTAGGGATATGATGTTGTTAAGTATAATTAGTAAAGTAGCGTCGATAGAAGATAACTATGTGCCGCACAAGATGCGGTGTCGCCAATAATGTGGAGTACAAAGAATACCAAAGTACAATAGGAATGTTGTAAAAAGTAAATATTTGTCGTAAGTGGTCCAGTAATGTTAAAATGTCAAAGTTTGGGTAATTAGAGAAGTAGGGTCTACATGATTAGGAATTAGAAATATTATATTGGTAATAAAGACAAGGAGTGAGGTCATAAATATTTTGTGTATTTTATTTGTAAAAAGTCTAAAAATGTGGAACCCATGTAAAATGATAAGGTTTATCTTATCTTAACAAATAAGCTTACATGTACAGATAAGAGTTAAGGTATGGAATATGATTCGTCAGAGTGGATTTCTTATCCTATCTTAGAGATAAGATGGATAAGCCTGGAAGTTCTATAAATAGAGAGGCCACCCCCCTCATTTAGCATAGAAGGAAGTAGTGAGAAATATTGTAGGAAGTGTGCGAAGGAAGCCATCAGTTTAAAGGTGTGTTGAAGAAGCCATTAAGAGGTGTAATTGTAAAGTTTCTCCCATAGTCTTGGTGAAAGTCAAGTGAAGTCAATAACACTTGAAGTACCTCATGGGTGAGATCAGTAACAATTTCATGTTAATATTATAATTTACTTTGATATTTCAGATTTGTCATCATTTCGTCTTTTCATAGTCGATGGTATTCTTGTGTTATGTTGTTGTTTTGTTTCCAGATTACATCCACCAAACTAAAGGTCGTGCATTAGTAAATAATCATAAGATAAGGAGTTCCGGTGAAGAATTATCATAGTGCCGGATTGGTGATGATGACCACTTGGCTTCATTGATCTTGAAGTTAATTTCTCTGAAATCGAAACGAGCGAACCTCGAAATCATGTCGACTCTTATGGAATTCCCTCCAAATCGCGCAATCTCGACTCCCAAGCCATCTTTCGACTGTCGAAACCTCCATCGCCGAGCTCCATCCTATCTTGTGCACTCTACAAGTTAGTTCGCTTGCATAATCCCTAGCTCGCAATGCATCTATGGCCAATTCAGCCCCTCCATCAATCCTTTTTCGAGCTCATCATCCGCCGGGAGCTACTCACTTTTCCATGTTGTGAGTTTGTTGAGCTTTCGAACCAAGCTATATCCATGCCTTCAACTCCCATTCCACCCAACTAACTTAGTCCATCCAACCAACCCATGACTTTATCTCTTTCATGCCAAGATTGACTCACCCCACGGGCTTCCCATTTGTAAGCTTGGGACTTGATTTTGAGCTGTCCATTTAGCCTTCCCCGCCATTCGGGCCGACATTGTCGCTTCACGAGCTTTCAAAGCCAACTCGGTTCAACCGACCACCATGTAACTCAGCTTGCTAAGTAGCTCATCGAGGTACTAGGCAAGCCCTCCTTGACTCGCCCCCACCAATGTATGACTCTAGCTCACCGAGTAGTTCGACAAGCTACTTTTATCTCTCGGCCGCCTCACATAGGCCTATTTTCCAATTTTTGGCCCCTGAACTACCAGTTTGAGAAATTTTTGATTTTTTTTCGTGTCAAGGCGTCATAGAGATTGCATGTAAGAGATTTTAGGGTCCGTCATGTTTTCATCCAATTTTTCTTGCTTCCGTGTTAAAAGTGGGTCTGTCGGGGTTATTTTCTCCTTAAGACCAATTTGAGTCTTTTTAAAACCAGAAGAGGAAAAAATTCCTCAATTGGTTTCACACCCCCATAACTACCCAAATGCTCTTGAAACACTTGATTTTTCCTTGTAACCTCGGGTTGGCTTGTGAAGTCCCTTCAGTGCCTCGGGTCCCGCTAGGTCCCCATTGTCCATTTTACTCCGGGGAAAAATAGATAGCAAGATCATTCCAAGAAACTATTTCTAAGGTTTCAAAACCTAAGACAAAAGGATCTCAACATCGAAGAGTAAAACAATGAATTTTACAAGCTATCAATCCAGGTGGAACAAGGAGAGTCTAAAGAACATAAGGCTATAAGGTATGCAAATGGGTTGAGTTATACCATACAACATGAATTGAGTATGCTCCAAATCCATAGCTTGGATGATGTTTATCAACTTGCATTGAAAGCATAAGAAAAAAATGAGATTAATTTTTGGAGAGTGAAGGGAGGATCATCATCATCTCTAAGGAGAGGGAGATTTATATTTGATTCCCTAAAAGGTGAATCCTCTATTGCAGAAGGGAAGGAAGAATCTAGTTAAGGCATCGATAACTACCAAGAAGGTAGGGGTTATAAACAAAAAGAGGATATGGTAGAGAATAGGGTTCGAATAGCCTCCAAAGGTATTATACCTATGACCGAAGTGGTGCAAAAGGGAATAGAGATTTTGATTGTCGCACTATCCTAAACAAGATAGATGACAAGTGGAACAACCACGAGTAAACGTAGTTAAATCTAAAGAAGAAGAGGAAATGGAGGTTGCTGCAGATTTGAGTGAAACCCTTATGATAAGGATGATGATGATCATCCCGAGGAAGGAGAAATAAAAAGATGATGTCGGTGGTGATTCTTGTTTGTGGACAAATATATTTCTAATAAGATTCACCTTTGGAGGGAAGGTATGTAAAATTATTATTTATGGTGGTAGTTTTGAAAATATGGTCTCAAATATGATGGTTGATAAACTCAATTTGAAATGTGAGAAGCATCCATATCCCTATCGCATATCATGGTTCAAGAAATGGCACAAGGCAACAATAGATAAAATATGCCTAATAAACATTTCTATTAGGAATACCTACAAGGATGAGTTTTGGTGTGATGTCATCCGATAGATGTATGTCATATATTACTACAAAGGCCTTAGAAATATGATAGAAAGGTTACCCATGATAGAGGGAATAATTATTATAATTTTTGAAGGATGGTGTAAAGGTGGTCTTATTACCCTTCAAGAAAGAAGGGAAGAGTGAGGGTTTATTTGATATAAAGGAGTTTGTTGCGAGAAATGGAAGAATTTGGTTGGTGTAATGCATTGATGGTATAAAAGGTGGAAATAAAGGCTTTTGGTATACCCATTGCATAAGAAGAGATACTAAAAGAATACACAAATTTATGTAGACACAAAATCATGCACTTTGATTCAATGTTTAGTCCCTGTCTCATATTACTATTCATATGGTTCTCAAGTGAAAAGAGTAATAATTAACCCATGTGTTTGGCCATTTTTACATTGCTTGTTGTCATATTTTTCTATCTTACACCTTCACTTGCCCAATTTGTATTGTCATTTTCTGTTTTCTTATTTATGACTGGAGTGCCCAACCAGGACTAGGGTGCCCTAAGCACCCTAGTTCCATCTAGTGCCTTGATCCTCTTTGCACTTTACTCTCACCTTTTGGGAACCTACCATTTCATATTTTTATCTTTTAGTGGTCGACCTTTTTGGTGTTAATTATGAAATTAGAACAAGAGAACTATATAAATATAAAGTTATGTGACCATAATGAGGGACCAAACACTAATCACTTACTATCACCATCTAGGTTGCATCCATCAAAGGCATCTAAAGCTACATTTGCATCCATCTAGCTCCATCACAAGGCACATGGGGTTAGTTCATCTGCATCACACTTCATAGGAGGGTAGTCTATTGTTTCCATGCACACATTTATTACATTCTATATCTAATTATTTCTCACTACTTCACAAAGTGTGACTGACACAAGAGCAACCTAGGGCATGATTTGCACACACACACCTAGAACTACATTGGGTCTGAGATGTAGTGCAAGATCTTAGTTAGTAAGTCCACCATTGTGGCCACTGAGGACAGTCCAACCCCTTCATATTCATTTTTCTTTTTAGGGTTTTGATGCTTTGTATGGGGTTTTGCAAGTGATTCTTTATTCCATATATTACAATGATAGCTAGTGTAGTTTTAACATATTATTATGACAGAAGCAAGCACATGAAAACATCCCAAAATACCTCAGAGGAGGATTTTTGTCATTTCCATAGACCATGGCACTCGGATCCCGGATAAGGGCACCCACAAGCACCACCGTACCATTCTAGGCTCCCTATTCTAGACAAACAACTTAGATTTGTTCTTTCTCAAGATTTTGTATGTTTGTTTTCTCCTCCTGTTTCACCTAGTCTCCATGCGACACAATCCCACAGAATCAGTAAATCAACTAAGGATTTTACTAACCCTTCTTGCACATTAGGGTTTCATCTTTCACTTAGTTTATTGAGTTAATTTCTACATTTCATTATTGAATTTATTCCATTTATTTACTGCTTTGTATAGCATTAGATTACACTAGAATAGAGCTAGAATATTCCTTTTTAGTTAATCATTTTGGTGAACCCCACACTCAACACCACCTTCCACTTAGGGATCTCTTTCTCTTCTTTACTATGGCTCAATATTCTAAATATTTTACTAAATATCATCTTAAATCCATTAATGATCATATTGCTAAGCATCCCTAAGATCTAGACTTGATTTTATATGTTGCTCATGAGGAAGCTACAAACCTCAAGTGAGCTTAATGTTTTAGTTTCTATTCCCACCACAAATAAGTTACCCAACTGATGCTTCTACCCTTCTACCCACTCCATTATTCCTTTTTCTATTCCTACTCCTACTAATAATTATGACCCACCCCTTGTTTGACATACGCGATAACCTCCTTTACTTGGTACTCAAGATATAACCTCCCTTTATCATGACCTTCAAGCGTAAATTCATCAATTATGACATGCTACTTCCATGTGTCCCCATCTTTAGATTCCACTCTATTATGCATACTCCATTCGTGCCTACTATATCCACCTATTCATTTCCACCAAAATTTGTCACCCTTAAAATACCTATTTTCAATGGCCATGGTGACCTCCAAGAGCATCTCCGAGCTTTCCATGTGACTTGTCTAGATTTTGCGGATAATCATATCCTCTTAACTAAAATTTTTTCTCGTAGTTTACAAGATTATGCGATGCATTGGTTTTATGACCTACCTATTAATTTGGTAATATCTTTCACACATCTAGCCGATGCTTTTCTCACGCATTTCTCTATCAACATTGGATCTAAGATATCTTATGCTCAACTTGCACAATTAAAACAAGGATCTAATGAAAATTTAGCGGATTATGTGTTGTGTTATAAAAACAACCTAGCTAAGATTTCAAATGTTCTTGTGGACTCTGAGCTTTAAGATTTATTCATCTAAAGTTTACTACCACCTCTATAGGAGAGTGTACTCTCTAAGGCCTCTCCTTCCTTCAATCAACTCGCCATACATTATTAAGCTTTGCGAAACCAAAATTTTATCCATTGGCAAGCTTAAATATCAAGAGCAAGCATCATCCTCCACACGCTTTCAAAATAAGACAACATTTAAACCATATACAACTAAACTTACTGATGTAAAAGTCACTGTCAATGTGGTAGATACTACTAAATAAGTTCAATCATAACCACCTCAACGAACATTCACAAAATTTCCTATTACCCCACAACTTATCTTACAATAGCTTCTTGAAAGAAATCTTATCATGCTTCCTCCACCACTTGAATTGGATCCATCATGACCAAAAGGAATAAATTACAATGAAAATTTCAATGTGATTATCACCGTTGTGTGGGGCACTCTACCAATAGGTGTTTCAAACTCCACACCATCATCCAAGATCTTATCGATAACAACAAGCTTGAATTTCCAAAGGCTACAAACTCCACACCAGTTAATAAAATGTAAGCTCAAAATATTTAATAACCAACCTCCACAACACGACAAGAAAACCGTTGATTCATCAACTAATCATACTTATCACACAATACCTCCGCCTATATGGGGCCCTTGATTTCTTATTTGCTAACACCGATATTCATCCACCAATTATTCTTTCCACCATGAATATCGTGCCAATTTTACTTCTAATCATTTAAACATAAGTTCATCTATCCGAGTGATCCCAATCAATAATACTAAGGTTGATCCATCATGGCCTATTAGTGCATATTATATACCACTTATTGATACTATCAATTATCCATGTTCACACCTTTCCTATCTCATGAACAATGCATATGGTGTTGTTAAACTACATGTTACTATTGGTCCTCTTACTATGTTGGTGCCCTTCCTTGTGGGCCAAAAATGATGGTAATGACATGCTTCTAGGTCTAAAATGGATTCACAAGTCTAATTTCATCATCTCTATGAATCATTTGCATCTCAAATTCATTCACAATAATCAAGTCATTTTTATTGATGGTGTACCTTCATACATCACATTCATAAAGCCTAAAGCACCATCTACTCCTAACTCACCTACTCATGTACAACCAACATGTTCTCATCATTCGCTAGTCCTACACATCGACATAAGCTTATTCCTCGCATAGTTACTACATCTCAACGTAGGTCACCACCTCATTTTATTCCATGCGGGTGTCCATCACCTCCACTTTGGTTCTCATCGGTCTCCATCACCTACACATTTTCCATGCACCTACACACTCATCATATATTAATCCATCACATACACATAGAATTCACCCACTGCGCAGTGCTATCTACTATACCACCATTACTAGCATATGGCCATGCATTGTCATCACCACTAGCATCGATGGGGACCTTTTTCCTTCACTTTCATTGGTTAGTTCATTCACTCACATGCACTTGGGGGAATAACACTCACATATTTCCCCACCATCCTAACATCAACACATGTTTCATCCTTCGCATCATCACACATCAACATTCTAACATACACATAGTCATCTACATTCTAAACAAAATCATTACCCTATGACACACTCTTGTGATTTGGTTCACACTTGACTGTTGAGGGAATTCTCTAGTACATGAACCCCACACATGCATTACAATAGTCACTACTCATTTGACACCACACATCATACACATCATCTTACATTATACATCCTTCACATTACATTTTACATCTCACATCTTATATCTACTATGCTATGCATATTAGGTCATCTACATATACTGCATTACATATTGTTCATCCCACCACACATAGTATGCATTTTGTACATTCACTTCTATGCGCTGCATTCATTACTCAATGACACACTCTAATCTCATGGTACATAGTGGACTATTCAAGGTATACAACAAATGGACCATATCACGCTCACATGTTCATCTCACAATTTTATCATTTGACATTCCTATGATTAGTGATATATGCTTTAGTCTATAGGGTCACTTCTCTAGCATCATCACATTCACTTACATTGTTTAGTGGTATACACTTTAGGCTAAATCACAACCCATTTTTTATGCATCTTTTCGTGATATACGCTTAGGATACAAAGTCACGCACAATTCATCTCTATGTTGCATTTCATCGCTACACACTCCTCACAACATGTTACACACAACACATAGTTCGACCATTTCCCGATGACACACTCTCGTTTGTGGTTCATTCTTGACTATTGAGGGGGCATACTAAATGAACCTCACTATATACAACTCCATTCACTGGGGGCACACAACTCCTATCATCCACTTTGCATTCCATTCCATCCATCCACAACATTGCATTTTATGGTTACATTTACTCTTGCTTGCACTTGTTTTTACATGTTCACTTTACTACACATGTTAGATAGATCTCTTTTATGTTAGTATATTACCATACACACATGCGCATTCATGTCTTTTTCTAGTTATCAAAGACACAAAGCTTCTACACTTACAGTGACCGATGCTTTCGACACTACCTACTAGGGGCATCTACATACATATGCTACAGGTGTTATTGTTTCATTTTTTCATAGCACACTACTTTGGTTTATACATGCTTTGACATATTTGTTATTTTTATAACATGCTAATGGGTGCTTCATGTGCAACATTTGTTATGTAGGGATATTTTTTCCTGTACTTGTTTGTTACATTGTCTGATATTACTTGTTATTGTTTGTGGGCCTTTCCCTTTGTTTTGTGTACACACTTGTTTTTTTGTGGCCACTACTGACCTTGAGTGTCTTGTGACATCGTGAGTGGTTTCCCATTTCTAAAACCTGCTTTATGTGGCCTACATTGTCTTTTTAGGTGTTTACATTATCTGCTTATGTTCTAGCTTACACATTGTTTGTTTTCTACATGCTTGCTACATCGTATGCATTGTTCATAATAACACTTATTTTATAGCTCCTTTATTTGTTTGTGCCTTGGTTTCTACGAAGCACATCCCCTTTCCCATACATGGAATAATTTCAATTATCCATGATCGATTCTCTTTTGGGGACACATTCTCCTATCCGCGACATCGCATGCACCCCCAAATAGGGGGGTATCATTAGGTTTACACACATAGAACGATCTAGTATTGGTTAGTCTACAACAGTCTTCATCCATCCATGACACAATTTAGTTTACAACGAGTGGGTTCAGATTAGTCTAAAAACCCCATACACAGTAGCTTTGATAGGGCATATTGTCCTTAGCATTTTAGGGAGTAGTTATAGGTTGGAGGATACAACGAACTTTCCTCCCTATACTACTTCATCCAGTGGCGTTGGATCGCCCAAAAAACTAGATAGTACAAATATCTCTTCACCAATCTTAGGGAAGCAATTATAGGTTGGAGAATAACACAACTTTCTCCCTACACTTCTTCGGCCATCCTGGTGTGAGATCGTAAAAAAGTACACTTCATCGACATTTACAAGATATCCTTTCTACACCCTTTTGTCTCATCATGGATCAGGTGCACATGTTCCTTTTTCATTATCATTTTCATATTATTTTTACATGTTTCTTTACATATATACATGTATTTTTACACATATACATGCGTATTTGACTACTTGATCATCTTCTCTTTTGCAGCCTATCCGTATGGGAAGCAAACAATCAACAACAAAAACAACACACATGGTGAGTACATCAC
This sequence comes from Taxus wallichiana var. yunnanensis, assembly GCA_018340775.1. NCBI lineage: Eukaryota > Viridiplantae > Streptophyta > Pinopsida > Cupressales > Taxaceae > Taxus > Taxus wallichiana. Next base: position 335,163,794 of record CM031235.1, on the reverse strand, counting down.
ACACATGATACTAACCATGCAGTACACTACACACATTGGCATCTACACACACGCTTCCACCCTAGGTTCATTTTCATCACTTTTTTATACTTTTGCATCTTTAGTCTCCACGCTCCATCTTTTTGTCACTCCATGCTTTGTCTAGTCCTCCATGCATGTTTCTACATCACTCTACATAGATTATTAGGTAGACATCTCTATATACTTTATGTTATCGAGCTTTCCTCTCACCAACATAAAGTGGGAGAAAATATAGACACAAAATCATGCACGTTGAGTCAATATTTAGTTCCGGTCTCATACTACTATTCATATGGTTCTCAAGTGAAAAGAGTAATAATCAACCCATGTCTTTGGACATTTTTACATTACTTGCTATTGTATTTTTCTATCTTACAGCTTCACTTTCCTAGTTTTTATTTTCATTCTGTGTTTTCCTATTTTGATTTGGAATGGCCAGCCAGACCTGGAGCGCCTGTGCACCCTCGTCCCATTTATGGCACCTTCGCTCCTATTCGTACTTTACTCTCACCTTTTGGGAACTTTCTAGCTGTTTGAGCTTTCTATCTTTTTAGCGGTCGACCTTTTCGGGGTTAATTACGAAATTAGAACAAGATAACCATATAAATATAAAGTTATGTGACCATAATGAGGGACCAAACACTAAACACTTACTATCACCATCTAGGTTGCATCCATCAAAGGCATCTAAAGCTACATTTACATCCATATAGTTCCATCACAAGGCACACAAGGCTGGTTCATCTACATCACACTTCATAGGAGGGGAGTCTATTATTTCCATACACACATTTATTACATTCTACATCTAGTTATTGCTCGTTACTTCACAAAGTGCGACTGACACAAGAGCAACCTAGGGCACAATTTACACACACACACCTAGAACTACATTGGATTTGAGATGTAGTGCAATGCTTAGTTAACAAGTCCACCATTGTGGCCGAGGACAATTTGACCCCTTCATATGAATATTTATTTTTAGGGTTTTGATGCTTTATCTGGGGTTTTGTAGGTGATTCTTTATTGCATATATTACATCAACATCTAACACATTTCAACAATATTAGTGCGATAGGAAGAAAGCATAGGAAAACATCCATTGACACATCGAGGAGGATTTTTGGTCATTTTCACTGAGACTAGGGTGCCCACATCCCAAACCGGGGCACACATGTACCTTTATAGGTGCCCTAGTCCAAACAGAAACTCAGATCTATTCTTTCTTAGGCTTCGTATGGTAGTTTCCTCCTCTTGTTCACATGGTCTCCATTGCAACGTAGTCCCACCGAATCTACAAATTAGCTAAGGCTTTTCTTAACCCTTCTTACACATTAGGGTTTCATCTTTCACTTACTTAGTTACTTGAGTTAATTACTACATTTCAGTATTGCATTTATTTGATTTATTTACTGCTTTACATAATATTACATTATACTAGAATATTCCTATTTTAGTCAATCAATGGCATACCATATGAGATACTAGATGGGTTATCATTGAAGAGGGATATACAACACCATATTGATTTGATCCCAGGATATGCCCTTCTAAATCGAAGCCTACAAGATGAGTCGACATGAGACTCAAGAGTTGAACATGTAAGTAATGAATCTGATAAAGAAGGGGTTAGTGAGAGAAAGAATGAGTCCATGTGCAACTCCAACACTATCAAATAAAAAGGATGTAGACTAGAGAATTTTTATGGATAATAAAGAAATAAATAAAATCACAATTAAGTATTAGTTCTTAATTCCAAGACTTGACGATATGATAGATGTGCTTTAGAGCTTGATATTTTAGTAATTTTGATCTGCAAAGTGGGTACTACCATATCCAAATATGTTAAGGGGATGAATGGAAAATGACTTTCAAAACAAGAGATGGGTTGCATGAGTTGATGGTTATGATATTTGGGTTATCTAATGCACCCATTATATTTATGAGGTTGATGAATAAAGTACTACAATAATATAATGGTAAGTTCATTGTTGTCTATTTTGATGATATTTTGATTTTCATTAGGACAATGGAATAACACTTGTTGCATTTGAATTTAGTGTTAGAATTTTTATGAAAAGAGAGTTTGTATGCAAACTTAAAGAAGTGTGTATTTCTTAAAAACCTATTTTTTTTTGGGTTAGTCATCTTAGGAGATGGGGTGAGGATGGATAAAGAAAAAGTGAAAGCAATTTTGGAATGTCCTATTCCAAGGAATGTGATAGAGGTTAGAAATTTTCATGGCTTGGAAACTATTTACGGGGGAAGTTCATAAGGAATTTGAGTAGCATTGTTTTACCCGTACTAAAGAGCACAAAGGGAAAGGAGTTTGTATGGACAATGGAAACAACTAATAGTTTTGAATTTTTAAGAAGAAAGTGTCATAGGCATTTATTTTGACATTTCCTTATTTTAGTAAAGTCTTTGAGGCTGATTGTGATGCCTCACATGTTGTGATTGGAGTAGTCTCGAGTCATAATGGATGACCTGTAACATTCTTCATTGAAAAGTTGAATCGGGTGAAGAGGAAATATTCTTCATATGATGTGGAATTTTATGTTATTGTTATATCATTAAAGCATTAGAGACATTATCTGGCAACTAAGGAATTTTTACTCTTTACTGACCATGAAGCATTGAATAATGTAAACACATAGAAGAAATTAAATGGTCAACATGTAAAGTGGGTTTAATTTTTGTAAGAATATAATTTTGTCTTAAAGCATAAATGAGGTAAGCATAATACTGATTGTTGATGCCTTGAGTAGGCGTTTGGTGTTCATTTGATAACAATGGGAAATGAAGTCATAGGGTTTGAGGTGGTTAAGATATTGTATGAAGGTGATCAAAATTTTGGTAATGTTGTGAGACAATGTAAGGACCCTACAGTGGGTAGTGGTTCTTGTGATTTTTTGATGCATGATGGATATTTATTCGGGGAAAGTAATTGTGCATCCTCGTTGGTTCAATGAGAGAAAATATTATAAGAGAGTTGCTTTGTGGGGGTTTGACTAGACACTTTGGTATAAGTAAGACAAATTCTATTGTGGTAGAGAAGTATTATTGGATGAAGGTAAAGTGGGACATAAGTAGGATCTTATCATGATGTTGAGTGTGCCAACCTGCCAAGGGACGTGTATAAAATACTAGGCTATATATAATTACATGTCCCTATAGGGCCATGGGTTGATTAGAGTATAGATTTCATGTTAGGAATTCCTAACGAGAAAATGAGAAAATGATTAAGTCTTTGTTGTGGTAGATATATTCTCTAAAATGCCACATTTCAACATTATAGGAAAACTAAATGAGTTACATATATATATATATATATATATATATATATATATATATATATTTTATCAAAAGTGCTTAGGTTGCACGGATTTTCAAGAATGATCACTTAAAATTGAGACACAAAGTGTTTTAGTTACTTTTGGAAGAGTATGTGAAGGGAAATGGGGACACGACTACAATTCAGTAGTACATATCACCCCCAGACTGATAGACAAACAAAATTAGTAACCAAGAGTGTATGAAATATTCTATGATGCATAGTTGGAGAAAAGTCGAAACAATCGGATTTGGCTTTACCATATGATGAGTTATCTTCTAATAGATTAGTAAATAGGTCAATGGGGAGGTATCCTTTCTATATTTTCTATGGTAGGAAACCCAAGGGAGTGCTAGATTGATTATCCTACCTATCGAAGATAAAACTAGTGATGATGCATAAGCATTTGCAGAACACATGCTACAAATGCAGGAAGAAGTGAGGGAGAGACTCGAAAGATAGTAATGAAAATATCAAGTGGGTACAAATGCAAGTAGGAGAGTATATTCATTTAAAGAAGAAGATATGGTGATGGTTCATCTAAAAAGGAGAGGTTTCCAAAGGGGACATATAATAAACTAAAGTATAAGAAGATTAGTAAATGCAAGATTGTGATGAAAATGAGTGATAATGCCTACAATGTGGAGCTACATGAAAAATTTTAGATTCCACCAATTTTTAAATATTTCGGACTTGTACAAGTTTTTAGGTCATGATGAAAATTTTAATGAGGAAGAAGAAGTAAATTGGGAGCATAAAATGTCAAAGAAGAGAAATGATATGGTAACATGTGTTTTGGACAAAAAAGAAATTCATTACTAGGCATGAGAGCTACAAAAATAAATTTGAGTACAAAGTGGTAAGGTTTATTATAAGAATAAAATACTTGGATACCGAATGGGAGTTGAAAAATATTGACAATGGAAAATTGGATGAATTCCATTAACTTAATTCGCAAGAGCAAAATTCTTTTCAACTAGGGGAGAATCATATGGGAACATAACTTATGAAGACCATAATTTTTGATCCAACCATGGGATCGTCTTGATATTTTCCACGGTGTTGTATATTAAATAGTAATATGCAATGACTAACTCTTTCACAAAGGTTGGGTGTAATTTCAACATATTTTTGGACCGAAGTCCTTTGTCTAGTGGCCTAAAATTGGCTTTAAATCTTTTTTTGGTTTTTTCTAGAACGTAGAGTTTTAATATCTTTTGTTATTCTTTATAGAATAAGGCAAGATTTGGTGCAAGCTTCATTTATGAAGGCATATTTTGTATGCCAATTTTTGGCCCATCCAAGGTGGTTTAGTAGTAGGTATTTTTTTGTGTTTTAGGGTTTCTTTGAATTTTAGGGTTTTTTAGAAATAACGGGAAATAAAAGGAAGATTGTAATGTTGTAAAAGAGGAGTGCGGTTTCAAGAATAAAAAAACCTATTTTTAAGCTTCTAGAGTTTTTGTAAAATTCCATGTGTTTTTAAGAGGAGTTTTGACCTCTCGTAGCTAGATCCACATTAGTATCCCAAGTCTATTTAGAGATTCCTTTTTTTCATCTTTGTCCATAGATTATGGGATTAAAATGACCTTTGGATCCAAAATGATTTTTTTTTATAAATATTGTCTTCATTTTCTATTCATTAGAAAATTCATTTAAGAAAATAAATTAATCTCATTGATTGAACTACAAGTCTATGTGTATCTATGTTAATTTTTCATTGAAACAATAGATTTACTTGAAGTTTAAGGAGTAATCAACCACCAAAATATTTTCTTGATGATGAGGTGAATGGGAATTCCAATTTAAGGATTTATATAAACTTGTTGAATAGGAATATCATTTGTTATATGTGTAATTATTCTATTTACTCCTTCATCACCATGTGTATCCCATATTGTGTTTGATTTTCCTTTTCCATCGAAACTTTTTTAATAAGTGTGGTGGATAGTCGATGGATCTCATGGTTAAACATCAAACATAAGATAAATTTATATTGTGTGACGGGTCATATAAGATCATGAACCACATTGATACATTGAATTGTGTCCCTATAGTTGACACGATTGAAAGAATCCTAAATTTGTATTTAGAACATATTATATGTGTATGTAAAAGATATTTATAAAATATATAGAGAATCAAGAGAAAGCAATTATAATTGGTCCAAAAATGCAAGAACATATATCTATTCCTCATATAAATGGAAAAATCCCAAGAAATGTATACATGGTTGTATATTGTTTACTATTATTTATATATCTAAGGTTATAGTTGTGTATACATATAGATTACAATATTACAAAACCCAAAAGGAATGATACAAATTTTAAATCATTTTCAAATTCTAGAAGTGAATCTTCATCTTTCCACTCTTATGTAGATGAATGAAATATGTGTGAGGTGTAGGAAGACACTCTTTCATAACATCACACCTACGTGTTCCACATTGCATGCACATAACATTAGAAATATAGGTACTAGTTTATTGGAAACTAGTGATTCTATGTGGTGTGAATTAACCTATAACTTTTAACATGGAGGTGACGTGTTAGGCATTGGAAGAACCAATGGCATGTTCCATACAAAGTTTTCACACACACTCAGGTGGAAATAATGTTAATCTACATAGATTATGTTACATAACTACAAGATCTTGAGTGAAATTTATTTAAGATGGATGTATGTGATTTTCTACTTCTAGAATGTGTGTGGAATCTATTGGTTATGTGTAAATAGTCTTTGAGATACCAAAAAATATTGAATTAGGTTGTAGATAAAATTATTGTCCATTGAGCACATTTTGCATCATTAGTAGATGGGTTGTGTAATAACTACTAAATAAAGAACATATGGTATTTGATGAAAGTTAATCCATGAAAAAAATTACAGTAGGAAAACAATCGTGGCCTAGAATAAAATTACACAAACATCAAGAAAACCAAATAAAAAAATATTTTCATAAATGTAGTAGTTAATGAGGGTTTTTATTATATACCTTTCCCCAACTACCATCAGAAGGTCATACCCATATGGAATGAGTTCTTAGCCAAAAATTACACTCTTAGTGGATTCCCTAGCTTCTTCCTTGTTGTGTTGTTGGCCTTGTGTAAGAGAAATATCTAACAAAATTTGAGGGACACGTCGACATTAAAATTTTCCTCCTTAATTTCTATTTTATTATGTATGTATTAGGAATAGGATGTTGTTAAGTATGATTAGTAGTGGTGTCTGATAGAAGATAACGACGCCGTCAATATGGTGCCGCCAATAAAGTAGAGTACGGTAACAATCAAAGTACAATAGGAATGTTGTGGTAAAAAGTAAATATTTGTCGTAAGTGGTCCAATAATGTTAAAATGTCAAAGTTGGGGTAAGTAGAGAAGTAGGGTCTACATGATTAGGAATTAGAAATATTATATTTGTAATAAGGAAAAAGAGTGATGTCATAAATATTTTGTGTATTTTATTTTTTGGAAAAGTCTAAAAAGGTGGAACCCATGTGAGATGATAAGGTTTATCTTATCTTATAAGATAAGCCTACATGTAAAGGCAAGAGTTTAGGCATGGAATATGATTGGCGGAAGAGATTTCCTATCCTATCTTATAGATAGGGTGGATAAGCCCAATTCCTATAAATAAAGAGGCCACCCCCTCATTTAGCAGAGAGAGAAGTAGTGAGAAATATTGTATGAGTAAGTGTGTAAAGGAAGCCATCATTTATAAGGCGTGTTAAAGAATCCATTGTGAAGTTTCTCCCATAGTTATTGTTGGAAGGAAGTGAAGTCAGTAACACTTGGAGTACCTCATGGGTGAGATTGTAACAATTTCATGTTGATATTATACTTTACACTTATATTTCAGATTTGTCATCATTCCTTCGTATCATAGTCTATGGTATTCTTGTGTTATGTTTGTTGTTGTGTTTCCATTACATCCACCAAACTAAAGTTGTGCATTAGTAAATAATCATAGCACGAAAAGTTCTCGGTGGAGAATTATCATAGTGCCGGATTGGTGATGACAGACCTTTTCCAAGAAAGAAGGAGAATACCAACTATTACATCATGGTAGTGGAAATCCCCACTACCCATATTAAGTTAGTTGAGGAGATTGGGAGCAAGGTGAAGAACCCTATGTCGAGGATTTTCTAGAGAAATAATGAGATGTGGTGAGGAAGTTTCCTATTAAAGAAGGTTCATGATAAGAGAGAAGAGGAATGATTTGAGCCATGATATATGAAACATTTTGCAATTATAAAGAAGGGTATGGAGATGAGCAACCTAAAGATCCACATTTTGATCTTACACTTGAATTTTTAAAAGACATTAGAAATAATCATATGTTTATTATAATACAAGAGAATGAAATCAATAGTAGTACGAGAAAAAAATAGTTGCATTTTCTCTTTTCAAATGAAAACTAAATTTTCATTTCTAAAATAATGTTAAATATGGGTAGATGCTTTATTGGGAGGGAATAACAATATCATAATAGGAGGCAATTCTAGTGAAAATCCTTAGGTCTCAACACTTTGAAAAATAATTAATCTAGGACTAGGCCATTTGAGCTTTCTAGATAAATCAGAAAAAGATACACGAGGGTTTCAATACATCGATAAAAAAGGTAATTGTAGCTAGAAGAGTCCTAAATGTATAATACCTTAGTGAAAGGCCTTTATAAATGAAACATGAAGTAAAATGAGAAAGCTTAGGCTTCAAAAATGTGTAGATACAAAAATTAAGGTTATCCACAAGATGAAACTTTGGTATGAGAAAATCATAGCACTTATTAGGATAGTAATTATGAAATGGTGTTTTAGGATACCTTTTACAATATTTCCACCATGTGTGGGAAGGATGCACTATAATTATATGGAACATTTATTGAGGGATAACATTAAATATTTCTCATGATGATTATTTATCATTATTATGATTTCTTTAATCTTTGGCCTTTGGTAAAGAAAGAGATCTACGGGTTTATTTACAATACAAGTTCTATTAGGTAAAAATCCAATATCTAAAAATCATAATGACATGCACACAATGAACCTCTTTAAGAGGGGCATTGTGAAATCTAATAATTAAATACCACTAAGAGGAGTGGATATTGATGGAAAGGTTGTTTATAAACCCATCCCCATCATACAAAAACCATGGTTTGATATTCTCACAATCCTTCAGATGGTCTTAATGAGAAAGCAGATGATCACTTTCACTCAATATTTAATAATGAGAAGGTTTTCATATCCAATACCTTGCAAGGTTCTATGCCCTAAAATGTTACTTAAGAGATGCAATTTCATAAGAAAATATTCTAGAATTTATTCCTTTCACTATCTCATATGATCAAATTTTCACAAAGGGAAGCATCTTGATGTCGATTTCCAACAAGCCAAGACCTCTACAATCTTTGGGGAGAAATTAAAATTCCCAAGAAATCATATGTAATCCTTTTCCATGTTTAGAAGTAGCTTGTAGAAAATAGATTAGAAACTTCCAAAACTTTTTGTAAGATGCATGAGAAGGAAACAACATGATGAATAAAAAACATGGAATTTGGTACAAAGGACATCAAATAAATTTTAAATTCATTCGGAAAAAGAGAGGGGATTAGTGATCTAATAAGAGAGATTCTTTTCAACTCACTCAACTACATGTAAGAGGAATTCCCAGAATTTAAATATTTCTCCATCTTGAATCCACTTCCTTTGAAAGGTATCTAACCAAGGAGGGGTGTAATAAGGACATCTCAGTAACACTAAGCCCTTTTCCATTGAATTCTCAAGCATAAATATAGGAAATATAATTAAAGGAAATCCATAGCTTGATAAAACATCTACTCATTTTCAACTAAAGTACACTAAATAATTCAACAACAAATTGTTTATTAACTAGTTGACTAGGTACCAACCCAACAAGGAGATGCATTTCACTTGTCCATTTTGAGTTGTATTGGAAAGGAGATAAGTTCATCCTTTTATAGCTAATACTTAGAGCACAAGTACAAGGGGAAATCCTTGGCATATAGAGAGGAAGAGACCAAACTATTAAGAGGTGACACCATTGATAGATATGTAATCCAAAACATCAACAAAGAGAATTTGTATGTAGAAAATAAATGTAGGAAAAAATCCTAACATATTAAGTATTTCCAATATGAGATTCTATTCTATTCAGACATATGATTTTTAATTTTTAATTTTTAATTTTCACAAACAAGGCCTTTTGTTGAGATTGATGATCCCACTCCATTCTTTCACAAATTGTGATTATATTGTCAATAATATAACTTCTTTGGATTAAAATTATTTATTTTGCAATAACAATTGTAGGTATGATTCAGAAAAAAGCATAGAGCCATGGATTTGACAATAATTGTATAGGAAACATTCAAAAGGGTAATGACATGTGAATTGTAGATGAGATATGGGTCCCAATTGGTTGAGAAATTGCCCAAGAGAATTAGTATAGAAGGATTATGTATAAATTTTGAAGGATTGATTTCCAACCGTATTCCATTATGCTTTGTAGAATTTAAAAGCAAACCCATCTTGGCTAGGGCCTTTATCATTATCCATTTGAGAAACATATTCATATAGATTACCTATATAAAGTTTTTGATTACATGGAACCCTTTAATCTTGAGAAAGCTTACGAGGAAAATTTTGAATCCATTAGTCAAGAAAGCTTTTTCACTAGAGGATTTAAGCTTTTAAAAAATGCCAATAATGGGGAAATATGCATGCACCATATCTAACACTTTTATATAAATTTTGCATTGATTTCTCTCACATATGGCCTTCATATGATGATGTGAATTCTTGATTTTAGAAATTTGATAGAATTCTTTTGAAACATTGTCACACACTTTGAGTTAGTGATGTCTAGGTTTTATTTGAGCACACTTGGAATTATAAAAATTGCAATTTGATGGTGTTTCCTAAGATTCACCACCTATCTTTGTAAAGGATCATGTAATGATGCACTTTCAAGATTGGATTTTCTCAAAAATAGTGGTATAATATGATCTATGTGAGATGTGAGTAATATGATATCCAAAAATGTGAAGAAAACATCTAAGAGAACCGATGGCTTCATTGAACCATGAAATCTAATTGATCATGTGAATTGGTTTGGAAGCCAATTCCAAACATGCTTGATATTGTGCAAAGTGGGACCATGTAGAAGAAAGGTGACATCTAGGTATTTAAATTTATATTTTGAACTTTTCACTATCTAACATTTCGTGCAATCTCAAAATAAACGGGAAAGTGATTAGAAATAACAACATCTAACAACACTCCAATAATAACTGAAAATAACTAACATAAAGAAAAAAATGGTTCTCTACAAATCATGACATGATCTAGCTGCTTGAGGACTATGATGAGTCCCTAATAGAAATTAGACTAGGTGTGCCATATGAGCAAAGTGATGCCTTGAATTAGGGTCATAATTTAGCCTTTACATATTTAGCTTTTAAAATACACAAGTTTAAAATAACAATATTTGTGAATTTCAATTTTTTTAGTTAGATCATTACATCGCATAGATATAATTTAATTCTACTAGCATACCTATGATAGATAAATCAATGTAAAATATGTTGAGAGGTATCATTGTCGAGGAACCTATTTTGGATTTTTACATAAATAGAATAGGTGACTTGAGAATAGAATAGTGCCTCGAGAATAGAATAGAATAGGTAATCCTACCACCGGAGGAAGAGTGTTGGGGAGAGAGGTCTAGTTTTACTCTCCATCCTTGAATACATCCCCAAAAGGTCCAATCGGTGCATATGGATAAAGACCAAATTTAGTTCCAATTTAGTTCTAATTAGATCATAATTGAAAAATTATTTATTTCAATTGAATAACCCATATAGGATCAGTATAGGAAAGGAAATGACATCCCATTTCCCCCGCTCCTTTAGTAACGGTTGTTCTTATTTGAATAGTGTTAGATGAATTTCAACTTAGGTCATTTGGAAGTGATAATAATGTAATGTGGCTCCCAAGTTAGGTCATTTCGGAGACATAATAAATGTGCTTATTGTACCAATTGATTAATTTTATTTGAGTGATACGAGATTGTTTGAAATAATATGTACTGAGGAGATTACTCATGAAGAGGTTTTTTATTTTCCCCTGTTAGGAAATAAGGGATAAAATATGTGGAATAATCCCTCACAGAATTGCAACAGTAGAAACTAATATGCAGAAATTATTACAGATCTCAAATAAAATTGTAGAATAAAATAACACAACACAAAGAGACAATATTTAACATGGTTCACCCAATTTGGGCTACGTCCACCAAGAATCACTTGCTCAAATTTTATTACAAGCCACCGCTCTCTTAATACAATACCCAGATCCATTTGGAGCTATGCTCAACAAACTCTACAGAATTCACAGCCGAATTCAAAGCACATCTGCAATGTTCTTCATACCTCTATCATATGCATAAAACCATATAAATAGACAATTGCTTAAGCAGTTTTACAAAACCGTGGGTATCAAAACCATGGGCAAAACCCATCCCATAAACCTATGGGTCAAAAATCTCGCCCATATGAGAAGAGCATGTTTCCGATATGTCGGATACATGAAAAGTGTACAATACTCTTAGTGTATAGTCTTCAACACTTTCACACATGAAAACAGGTTCCACAACCTAACATCCCCTAGATTAGGTCATTTGGGGAGTAGATTTGAAATCGTATAAGTATTGACTATTGTATAGAATAGTTCAGAAGCGTGTTTGAATGATATCATACAAAATTGGAATAGTAATGTATTAGGAAAGTTGATTAGTTGTATTGTATCCTGAGAGGGATGATAAGATGATCCTAATTGTATGCCCCCTTTCGAAAAAAGGGTGAAGGGTGGAGAAATGAGAAGTGAGATGAAAGCAAGGCTATAAAAAGGTGTAATAGTAAATGAGGGTTAATAGAGAAGAAATAGTAATATTGAAAAAGTATGCATACGCATTAATTAGGATATGTGCAGGAGTTGAATATAAGAATGTGAAGCTTGTATGGTACAAAGTCTTTAGAGGAGATTATAATTTGTATGATGTAAATGGGGTGACAAACATAGTTACGATGCTCAAGATATGATCGAAAATGTGTAACATGTATTAGTTGTAATAATATTGGCAAATAGTAACTATATTATATGGTAAATTGGAATTACTATATATAGTAATAGTAGAAAGGTGAATAGTAATTTCATTTGTACTGAGAGTGTTTGAGATTTGAGCTTCGACCTACGAGAATGCCACATGTTAGAGAAGTGAGTTTGATGATATTTTAGAGAGTAACGATGATCGTGGATTCAAAGACGATCGAGGAGTGGTAAGTGTGATTATTTTCAATTTTTTTGTCAAATATAAACTGTTTTTAGTAAATTTAGTAAAATTTACACTTTAGTAGTTTGGGGTATTTCGACCAGGATGGAAGTGGACATGGCATTTTGTCCCTAGGGACACTAGCTCCCATTTACTGGTGCTAGTGATTTGTCTGACGCATGAGTGACCTACTCCTAGTGCTAGCATCCCAAATCGGGGTTTTGGCACTATTATGTGAAATATGTGTGTTTGGATTAATTTAATGTTTATGATGGCTGATTTTTTAGTATGTATAGTATACTAATGGATTTTTTTTTTTGCGTTTTGTGTTGTGTAGAGGAAAATTCACTCCAAAGAGTTTCGTATGGGTTGTCACTTGAGTACATTACTTACTTTGGGGTTGTCGAGATCTTTGAGTGGGATATATTGGACCATGTCACTGTGGAACATTAATAGATTGGGGGAGATACCCCATAATATGCCTATATTGATTGCTTTGTGTGAGTGATGGTGCAAAAATAGTTGTACTTTTGGTTCTTTGACGGGAAAGATGACAATGACACTAGAGGATGTGTATAGGATAATGCAGTTGCCTATAGTAGGGGAGAGAGTACAAATTATGGCTATATTGGATGCCCACATTCAAATGAGGGTGAAATGATGGTATTTTATATGTACAGTGCAGTGCAAGAAACATATTAGTTTGGATTCTATTTTGTGATCCGGGTTTCCATGATTGTGGAAATTTATTGCGTGTTGTGATAGCTTCATCGATGAAAATTGAGGGTGGTGGAGTGGGGATTTTGTACAAGATCTGCGCATGATATTTTTCGAAGGATAGAGGAACAAGGTACTAGATATGCGCGTGCATGGTGTGTATTGGCCCATTTATATAGGGACCTATATATGTTTACACAGGAGGATCATGGTGGTGGGCTAATAAAGAACTACTTTAAATTACATGTGTGGGCATATGAACATATTACAATATTGAGGCCACTAAGTTGGCCACAAGTCAATTGGGCTCGACCGAGATATTTTATACACGGTGGGTGGGTACTGTAGTAGGAGAATAAGTGCACAACCGCATATAGGTCGATGCTTTAGATCGAATGGGCCCAGGGCCATCATTTAGAGGCCATATAGATATTATGGAGGATGATGTGGAGTTTTGGTGCTTACGATGCATGATGTGGTTAGAGGACCAATTCCCAAGGGTGACTGAGTTATTCCAGGTGAGAAAGTATCTAGGTAGTTTGACATGGCCCAGGATGTGCCTCCAGAGCCATATATATTTTGTCGATCTACTAGAGGCGACGAGATGACTAGGGGCAAGAGTCGAGCATGATAGGAGCATAGCTAGTGCATACAGGTCTAGATGAGGCGGATGTGGTCATAGAGCTAATACATGTGGATGATGTAAGGTGCACTCGGGCATATAGCTAGTGGTAGGAAACACACCAATGGGTGTTTATATTTCCAGTAGTGGCGAGATGTGGCGAATGTGGCGAGCAGACCGACAATTCAAGGAGTAAAGGGAAAAAACCTACCCCGAGGTAAAGGATGCAATAGTGATGAGATCGGAGCGTAAGTATTATTTATTATTATGTGTTATTTGTTTATTATTTTTGATTGATGCAAAGATGTGTAATAGTTAATGTTTTTGTGGGATTGCAAGCGATGTTTATTGGTCATTGATTGTGGACACCTTCGTACACATGTTGAATCAAAATGTGCCTAGATGTGTTCATGGGAGGAGGGACGCTAGAGTGGGTTGATGATCTTTATCACGGGAAAGCATGCCCATTTGTTTGAGCCAATGGCTATAATAGAGGTGACATGCACGGTTTTGTTGAGCAAGCACAATGACACTCGTGTAGAGGTAGAGTGAGCGAGAGAGGTCGTAGGAGGAGGAGGCCTAGCTTAGGATATATTTTCACGATATGTGGAGCTACAGGGTCAATATGTAGAGCATACAATGGAGATTGTTATGGTATGGAGTAAGCTAGAGAGGTATAGAGGCTGAGATTAGTGGCGTAGAGTTAGCGGTGAAGCCTCTAGTTCTAGATCTCCCATGATTGTAGATAGTGATAGTGAGGATGATAGATGATGCATTGTATATGATGTATTGATGCATGGGGGTTTCCCCCCAAATTGTATTTTGTAACTTATGATTTTGGAGGATATATATTGACTTGTGTTGATGTCACATTTATTGTTGATGTGCATTGTATACTATGTGATGATGATGATATGTTCTTAGTAGTATTTATTTAGTTTGATAGATTCTATAAGAATTCTTTGGGATGGTTGATTTGATATATATTGTCGATGGTTGAAATGTACTATGATGTTGAAAGAATAAGCAAGTAATGGTATAGATAAAAAGTGTGTGTGAATATGAATGTATAGTATATCATGTAATAAGTAGAAATGTATGAATGTAATGTGGTAGATAAATAAAAGTAGCAATAAGGATGTGTCGATAATGGAATAAAGATTATATGTAAAATAATGTATGTAATTGCATGTGATGAGAATGAAGGGGGAAGAAGAGCGATTTCCCCTCAGTGTGAGAATGAGGTTCATTAATAAATCCCCCTCACGATCAATAATGAACCATAAAACAAGAGTGCGTCATCGGGAAATGGGTCTGTCACGTGTAAGGAGTGGCTATAAAAGATAGTCATGAAGCACACAATTTGGAAGTATGGAATAGGAGATTCATTGATGTAATATTCCCTCAACAGTCAAGTGTGAACTGTAGAATGAGAGTGAACCATAGGATAATGAGATGGAAAATGGATGTCATCTACCAGAGATGAAGAGGCCTACAAGGCATAAAGGGAGGATGTGAAGTAGTATCGGTGTGAGGATGAGTTTTGAATTGGATGTCAGAGGAAATGGTGCCAATAATGGGAGGTGTGGTGATAGGAAGTGTGGAAGAAAGAGGCTTAGGAAGCTAATGAGGTGTGTCAGTAACAATGTGTGAGGGATGAGAGGATGTAACTATAGGTGGATTAACTAGAGGATGCGGATGGATAATGACCTTAGGAGGTGGGAGGATGAAAACCTTAGACAAGGTGAAGGAGACAAATGAATAGTGGTAGAATCTCACTTATGTGGGATATGAGAGAGAGTGCTCATGAGAGCGAGAGCGGAAAGCAATAAAAAAATTTCTTCTAATTGTTGTAGGTGATCATGGAGAGCATAAAAGTCATTATCACAGTGGCCATTGATGTGGTGGAAATTGCATAAAGGGAGGTCACACTAGTGGTGCAAGCGGTGAGGTGGATGATGTTGGTTAGAAGGTAGACGGATGAGCCACTTATCAAGTAAGGTTCATAAGACATCATGTGGTTTAGCATTATGTGAGAAGTGCAATGGTTCATGAGTGGGAGATGAAGAAGACTTAGGTGAATGCCGATGCGGTGGAGGGGAAGGAAGACACTTACGTAGAGGCAAAGATGGGGATCATGTAGGAGGGTCAATAGATGAAATAGGGGAAGAATTAGTAGGCATAAGAAGAATATAATAAGTAGAATAAGGTGTTAAGAAATTATTCGCAATGACGTACTTTTCTAGATCAATAAATTTATAACACAAAAGAGTAAATGATTCACATATATCATATAATAGTTTTTCTTTTAAGGGAGGAATTAAGCCATGAAAAAAATAAATTGTATTTCTAAATAAATAGGCTAAAATAATAATTGATGCATGTAAGAATTAAAGCATAAAATTTAATCTTAAATTGGTTCATTATTTCCTTGAAGCGAGAGAAGGAAAACATTCACATATATAACTTTAGGACCATTGTTAGAAATAAATCATCTAAGAAAAACATCCTTCATATCATAATAAGTACTAATGGATCCATAAGACAAATGAGTATACCATTGGAGAGCATGATCAATAAGGCTATGAATAAATTCTTTGAGTAACAAGAGAGCATTGGAATAAACAACCATGGATAAACAATAATGCTTGAGATGTAATTAAAGATTTCGAGTACCATCAAAATGGGAGAAAGTAAGCATGATGAAGTCTACGAGGAAAGTGGAATTGTGAATATTAGGAATGGGGTTGTTGTGAAAGGAATTATTGTCAATAGAAGCATAATAAGATTTACTTTCGAGGGTAAGGGTATGAACTTGAGATTTAAAATTACCAACAACATGCATGAGGGATAGGATATCGTGTGAAGGAATGGTTGGTGAAGTGAGGGGCACATTTAGGGGTTAGATCTTGCCATTGTGAGTGATCATGGAAACTTGAGGAGGAGGAGTGGATGTGGAAGGAGGAGAAGGAGGTGGAAGAGGAGGAGAGGAACATGGAGGCTCTATGGGGATGCTAGGTGTAGGCTCATGAGACACAATAAGAGGTGCATTAGGGGTAGAAGTGGAATCATCATGGGAAACATTGGAAATAACTTCATTAGAAGAAGAAAGAGGAGTAGTAAATTCACATTCAATAGTATTAATAGAAGCAACATCATCACTAACATGTTCATGATCAAAAGCATAATCACAATCACTATCAATCATATTCTCACAAGAAAGGATTTCATCAAGAGTATCATCAACATATAAATAACTTGTAGGAGTACTAGCATCAGATTTATCATTGCAATCATTGGAAATAATTTTAAAAGTAGGAAGAGTAGGAGATAGAGATTTACATTCATCTTGAATACAAGTAGGAACATCATTATGCACATTTACATTGTCATTATCAGAAGTATAATTATTAGCATCTATGTTTTCACAAGCAAGAACCTCATCATGCAAAGAATCTATATTAATATTATCATTTGCTATAAGAGAAGGAGGAGGGGATGAAGTAACATTGGTGACTATGGTGGATGAGGGAGAACATGAGGAAAAATTTTGGTCATGGGAGACTATGTAAAAATTAGGGGTTTTGTAACCAACATGAAAGGGTTTTGGAAGTCAAGGAGTTGTTGGAGGATTATGGGATCATATTGGGGATTGTGTATGAGGCCAACAATTCAGCTTCTATCGTGGCATTGTAAAATATTGGTTACATACGCATATAGGTCATATTGTGCTTGGGAGATGAGAACCTCTTTTTAGCCATGAGGGTTTTGGGATCCTAGGGCAAGGAGTTTGAATAAGAGCAGGTTCACCAAATGATTTAATTTAATTTGAATTAAATATAATATTTTAGAGTAACTAATATGATAAAATACAATGGAATACAATTCTTAAGCACTCAAAATGTAAGAATATAAGAAAATGGGAGAGATAAATGAATTAAATGATTTACGTATGATCTATAGCTAGTTGAGACTAAGTATATGCTTGATCTAGTAGGAACCGATGTCATATGAGCTTGCTTTGAAGAGATCGGGAACTCGCACTAATATGGATAGGGGAACCCGAGAAGAGGACAGAGGCACTGGGCATTAATGACTATGCAAAACTTCAATATCTCGCTTTATTTATGGGTTTGAAGACCGTCACTCTAATGTCTTCTTTGTCACATTACCCTTTATGTTAGGGTTTAGGCAATACAAGTATGTACTCCGAAAAAAACCATGTTAGGTTGTGGAGCCTGTTTTCATGTGAAAAATTAGTGAAGACCGTACACTAAGAGTAATGTACACTTTCCACGGTTGTCTCACCGGTTGGGGGCATAGCCCCTAAGAAAATGTTTTTGGCCTTAAAACGTGCCCGATATACCAGAAACGTGTTTTTCTCATATGGGCGGGATTTTGACCCATAGGTTTATGGGATGGCTTTGGCCCATGGTTTTGATACCCATGGTTTTGTAAAACTGCTTAAGTAGTTGTCTACTTATGTGGTTTTGTGTATATGGTAGGGTTAATGTAACATTGCATATGTGTTTTCAATTTAGGTGTGAATTCTGCAGAGTTTGTTGAGCATAGCTCCAAACAAATATGGGTATTGTATTGAGAGAGTGTGGCTTGTAATAAAATATGAACAAGTGATTCTTGGTGGACGTAGCCCAAATTGGGTGAACCATGTTAAATACTATCTCTTTGTGTTGTGTTATTTTATTCTACACTTTTATTTAAGATCTGTAATATTTTATGCATATTAGTTTCTACTGTTGCGATTCTGTGAGGGATTATTCCCATATTTTATCCCTTATTTCCTAACAATTGGTATCAAAGCTTGGTTTGGTTTGCTAAAGTGTTGAATCATAGGGAAAGTTTTATCTTGAGTGGGAGCTATGGTAGATGATGGAAGATCAAGGGTTGATAAATTCAACGGGCATAATTTCAATCTTTGGAAGATGCAGATGGAAGATTACCTTTATTAGAAGGATATTTATATTCTCGCTATCTGAGAAGGTGAAAAACCCTCGAGCATGATGGATGTGGAATGGGATTTTTTGGATAGGAAGGCACTTGGGACAATCTGTGTGTCTTGCATCTTCATTATTATTTAATGTTTCAAAGGAAAAGACTACAAAAGAACTGATGAATGCATTAGGGAAGTTGTATGAAAAACCCTCTGCCTCTAATAAGATATTTTTAATGAAAAATTTGTTTAATATGAAGATGTTTGAGAATGGTTTAGTAGCAGATCATTTAAATGATTTTAATACGGTTGTAAATATGCTAGCTTTGGTTACAATAGAATTTTATGAAGAAGTTAGGGCTTTATTAGTTCTGTGCTCTTTACCTGAGAGTTGGAATAGCTTGGTAATGGCGGTAAGAAACTTGGTTCCAAATAACTCAAAGTTGAAGTTTGAGGATGTTGTAGGGGTGATTCTAAGCGAGGAAATGTGAAGAAAAAGTTCTGGGGAATCTTTTACTTCAGGAAGTGAAAACTAGAGGGAGACAAAAGAATGGAGGAATACGTGGAAAATCAAAGGATCGGGAAAGGTCAAAATCCAAAAGCAAGATAGTATGTTGACACTGTGGAAAGTCTGGGCATGCAAAGAAAGATTGTTGGGAACTTCAAGACAAGAAGAAAACAAGGAGGCAAATGTGGCAATGGGTAATGTATGTCAGGATGTTTTGATTCTTTCTTTGCATAATATTATTGAATCTTGGGTTTTAGATTGGGGCTTCTTTCTATGCTACTCCACATAGGAATTGTTTTGTTGATTATGTTCAAGGAGATTTTGGGCATGTTTTTCTTAGTGATGATGAGCCTTGTAACATAGTTGGAAAAGTTTACATTCGGGTTAAAATGTAGAATGTGAATACTTAGCTATTAAAGGATGTCGGACATGTGCCTACATTAAGACAAAATTTGATATCGGCAGCGGTTGGGAAGTGATGGTTATCGTGATATTTACAACGGACTCTTGGAAGCTTACCAAGGGTGCTCTTGTGGTGGCAAGAGGTAAGAAGGTTGGAACCTTGTATTTAACCACTTATAGCACTAATGTTTTTAATCTTGTGGCTTCAAAAGTAGATACAACATTATGGCACTATAGGCTCGGTCATATGAGCCATAAGGGTATGGAGATCATAAAAAGGATTCACATGGATATAAAGAAATAGGTTTGGACTTCGTGAGGACTGCATATGGGAAACATAAGTGAGTAAGGTTTCTCAAGGTTGGACTAACAAAGAAAGAGAGTAAGTTAGAGTTGGTGCATTTTGATGTATGGGGGCCGAATCATGTATCATCTCTTGGGGGTTCAAGTTATTATGTTAATTTTATTGATGATGCAACAAGGAAAGTTTGGGTTTATTGTATTAGAAACAAATCTGATGTATTTGAAATTTTTTTAAATGGAAATCCTTGGTAGAGAATGAAATATGTCTTAAGCTAAAATGTCTCAAAGTCGATAATGGAGGGGAGTATTACAACAATGAATTTGATGATTATTGTTCTAAGAATGGAATCCGCAGGAAAAATATGGTTCTAGGAACTTCGTAGTAGAATGGGGTGTCAGAAAGGATGAACAAAATAATAATGGAACATGTTAGGAGCATGAGGTTACATGCAGGACTACCTCTTTCTTTTTGGGCAGAAGCGGTGAGCACAATTGTGTACTTGATAAACAGAGGACCCTCAAGTGCCTTGGATGGAGGCATACCTGAGGAGGCTTGGTATGGTAAGAAAGTTGATTATTCATTTCTTAGAGTCTTTGAATGTGAGGTGTTTATCCATATAGACAAGGATGATATGACCAAACTAGAGGCTAAATCAGAAAAATGTACTTTCATTGGTTATGGTGGTGATGACTTTGGATATAAATGTTGGAGTATTAAGAATAAGATAATCATTCGATCTAGGGATGTGGTATTTAATGAGAAAGTCATGTATAAACAACAGTTGTAGGAAAATAGGGAAGAATCCAAGAAAGAATATGCAGCGGTAGAGGATCTTTCGGATGGGAAAGTGACACATGAATCAGTTCAGGAACCTCCTCAACAAGAACCCCAAACTTCTATATTGAGGAGGTCTTCTAGGGTAAGAAGAGAACTTGAACATTTTATCCTTCTCTTTATTATTTATTATTCATTGACAATGGAGAGCAGAGAGATTTGATAAAGTAATGCATGTAGATGCCGGGAAGAAGTGGGAGCAAGCCATGGATGAGGAGCATTAGGCTCTCATGGAGAACTAAACATGGGATTTGGTGAAGCTACCCGAAGACAAAAAGAGCATTACAGAACAAGTGGGTGCTCAGAGTCAAAGAGGAAGAAGGAGGCAAGAAAAGATACAAGGCCCGATTGGTGGTCAAGGGGTTTGCACAGAAAAATGGTATAGATTTTGATGAGATTTTTTCTCCTATAGTAAAAATGACTTCTATTAGAACTATTCTTGGAATAGTCACAGCAGAAGACTTGTACTTAGAATAGATTGATGTAAAGACTGCATTTCTCCATGGTGATTTGGAGGAGTATCTATATATGCAACAACCAAAGGGCTATGAGGTCAAAGGTAAAGAGGAGATGGTGTGCAAACTGAAGAAGATCTTGTATGGCTTAAAACAAGCTCCACGTCAATGGTATAAGAAATTTGATAGCTTCATGATGGAGTAAGATTATATTAGATGCCATTCTAACCATTGTGTGTATACAAAGAAATTTGAGGATGGAAGTTATATTATCCTATGTTTGTATGTGGATGATATGTTGGTTGTAGGTAAAAACATGTAGGAAATAAAAGTACTCAAGAAGCAACTAAGTGAATCCTTTGCCATGAAGGATTTTTGGGAAACCAAACAAATCCTTGGTATGAGGATATCTCGGGATAGGAAGGAATGTAAGCTGGCTTTATCTCAGGAAGAGTACATTAAGAAGGTCTTGGAGAGGTTTAATATGCAGGATGCTAAACCGGTTGGGACTCCTTTGGCATGCCATTTCAAGTTATCAAAGGAGAAGTGTCCCAAGATAGAGCAAGAGAGAAACCATATGTCCAAGGTACCTTACTCATTAGTGGTTGGTAGTTTGATGTATTCCATGGTGTGCACCAGGCCTGATATTGCCCATGCAGTGGGAGCGATGAGTAGATTTATGAGTGATCCAGGTAGAGATCACTGGAAAGCAATAAAGTGGATCCTTTGGTATTTGAGAGGGACCATGGGGATAATTTTGTGCTATAATGGATCAGACACCACTTTGTGTAGTTATGTAGATTCAGATATGGCTTGAGATGTAGACAACATGAGGAGCACAATAGCTTATGTTTACACTATAGGTAGGACAACAGTGACCTGGATTTCACGACTACAGAAGCTGGTGGCTTTGTCAACCACAAAGACTGAGTATGTTGCTGCCACAAAGGTAAGCAAATAAATGATTTGGTTACAACAATTGCTTGAGGAGTTAGGGCATAAGCAGGAGGAAGGAAAGTTGTATAGTGATAGTCAGAGTGCTATACACCTAGCTAAGAACTCTGCTTTCCACTCTAGGACAAAGCATATACAGTTTAGGTACCATTTCATCAAGATAACTTTGGAGGAAGAGAAGTTGAAGTTAGAGAAGATTCATACCAGTTAGAATCTTGTAGACATGATGACCAAGGTGGTCACAAGGGAAAAACTGAAGCTATGTTCAACTTTGGTTGGTCTTCATGGAAATAAGTGAAGGGTTAAGAAGCTTGCTCAGAGGAAAACTAGTCTCAAAGTGGGAGATTGTTAGGTTGTGGAGCCTGTTTTTATGTGAAAAAGTGTTGAAGAATGTACACTAAGAGTACTATACACTTTCCATAGTTGTCTCGCTGGGGTTCGGGCGTAACCCTTGAGAAAAATTTTTTTGGCCTTAAAATGTGCTCGATATACTGGGAAACGTGCATTTCTCATATGGGTAGGATTTTTGACCCATAGGTGTATGGGATGGTTTTGGCCCATGGTTTTGATACCCATGGTTTTGTAAAACTTCTTAAGTAGCTGTCTACTTATGTGGTTTTACGTATATGGTAGGGTTAATGTAACTGTTGATGTGTAATCACAGCACCCCTGAATGTCTGCAACTCGATGGTTTGAGACTCTCAGTGTGATTGCATAAAATGGAGCATCTCTTTAAGTGTGGGACTTTGAAATCGAGAGATCTCTCCAGATGAAGGCCAATCCCTATTCCTCTGCATTCAGGTGCACACATATAATTTGTAGAGGATCTAATCTAAAATCTACTCTAACTTGCCAAGGAGACATGGTTGAGAAAGATGAATGAAATAAACCTAAACTAATAAGGGTAATGCACCAAAGGAATGCTGAATGCCTGCTTTACAATTAAACACAAACCATTAAAACTACAATACAACCACCATGCACAGATAACCAAACTACAATGAGAGATCAGATGAATGCAATGAACACTGAAAGGGTTGAAAATCATCCACAAACATGTATTATTGCTCTAGAATTGATATAATACACTACAATGTCCAAGAGGCAATATTACATTACAACTTGAATGGGAGGTTTGAAAACTCCACAAATTCACTTGCAGACAAGGGAAGAAGGGAGGGTGCAAAACAAAAATGTCCAACAACGGTGATGAATTGTTTCCTACATTTTGGCCTAGATTCTAGGGTTTCTCCTTCTTTCTCTCAACATCTCAGCAATTTTCTATAAATGTAAGTTGGAATCTCATTCAAAGGGGTTCCAACAGTCATACAAGTTGAAAAAGGTTATACACTTTCAAATCTTTCCCTCTCTTCACAAGCTAAAAGGATGTGAATTTGTAGGCTCTCAAATCTTTCATCTCAAATTGTAATGGCAGCCTATGCCTTTTCCCGATGTTAGGATGCATTGTACAAGTTCTTGAAGTAATGGAAATTATGTTTTGTGATCATTTATGTCCTTTCATGATTTTCTGCTTTTATTTGCCTCTCTCATGTTTGTAGGTGAATTGTGCAACCAAGGTTTCCTTTGCGAGTTTTAGAAGTCATTGTGCTTATCAGGGAATAAAGTATTGTATGTAAAGTGGGTTTGTAATGCATGTCATTCTTTCTCATGATCATCTCTCTTCCTCAGCAAGTTGGAAGGTTTTCTAGCAACACCCTTTCTTGGTGCATCACCACTTCTAGTATAGGTTTTATTTCCTTGCAAATATCTCTCCCTAATCCCTTGAAATGTTAGCATAGGTCTAGTTAGTCATTTTTACCCAAATTAGGAGTAGTGTAGTGCTTATTTTAGGAAGAGGAAGTTGACCTTCTCCGGAGGTTCACCTTGAGCCCAAGTCCCACAACTTGAGAGGTGATCCCATGTGTCCTAATCACACCGAACGTCTTGTTCACATTCTGGCCATTTAGAGGGTGCAGTGATTTGGCAACAACAGTTTTTGGCACGCCCGGTGGGACAAGAGGCACATATTTCATAGGTGTGTGTATTTTGTTCACTTCATTTCATTAAGTTGTGATCTTAGTGAAATTTCAGCCTTGGGAGGTATACCCAAGCACAACTGGCGACTCCATTGGTAAAAGTACCCCCTCTCTATGTTGCAGAACTTCAATTTTACCCATTTCCATCTAGTTTCCTTCAACATCTTTCCATTTTTCTCCCATTCATGAAGTTTGTGCAATCATGGCTTCATTTCCATAGTTGAGTTCCCACTTGTACCAACAACAACACTTTCCATCTTCAAGATATTTAATCCACCTCCATCTCCATTTTATGATGAGAATCAACAATATGCATATCCCTCTGAGAAAAGTCATGATCAATTTGGTTTTTCACCTAACTATACAACTTTTCAAGAGCAGGAACATGCAAATGATGGAGGCTATCCTATAGACGAAGATGTAAAGTTACAACTTAAGATGCGAAATTGGAGGCAGGCATGGTACAATCTAGAGCCACATCACAAATGAAGGCATTCAAAATTGGCTTCAGGATACCTTGTCGTGGGTTGGCCCTATGCCAAAGTTTGATAACTGCTGGGAAAAAGTTGCTTTTATGACTGAAATCTTTCCTCATCTTGAAGGTTGGATTGAAGAAATAGAGGCCTATGAGTTTGATGCAATGCAATCTTGTCAAATGGTTGATTCTACACCACCACCACCTCAAAGTTCTCTTTCCATTTCTCAGTCAATGTCATTTCAGTCCAAACCTCAAGTTCCAAGATTTTCACCATCTGCACATGCCGAGATTTCTATTCCTTCTGTAATGCCACCTTTTACACCCACAATTACAACAGTAAAATACCAGGATAATTTTTTTTTTTGACTTACATTGGTCATTACAAAATGCCACAAGGACTCCCAGTCAGGAAAACTCGACAACGTATACGACACTTACAAAAGTCATCAAATCACATAGACACATGACAACACCATATACATGTTTATACCACACTTTTCCAAATGAATGAGTACTATCAATGACCCAACCACAAGACAAATGACTCTAGGATTGACAACCCACAACACATCATTTCTTTAATTACATCTTAGTTATGATTAACATTCTAAGAACATTATTGTGCAAGGATATCTTTCTCCTTTTTCCATCTACAAAATCTTAAGTTCATTCCACGTTTAATTTACAGTTCGACCATTTTAAGTTGGCTTCCTTTATGCATCACAGAAATTTCCATAACTTACTTGCTTATTTGGCACAATTCAAATCACATATAAAGTACTCAATTATCTTGTTCTTATGTTAAGAATATGCTTCTCAAACATTTATTTAATGTTTAAAATTTACTCTTGCTACACAAGAGAATCTAACGTGATGTCAAGATGAAATCTTGGGATTAAGGAAGACATAGATTTGAAATAGTTTTTTCCCAAGAACATCCTTCGATCACGGAATAGTTATTTCGCTACCATAGTTAATAAAGTTCAATAACTTATTGAATTCCATTTATATTTATATATCTTTTGTTTTCTCGAAGTTTGGTCACACCAAGGCAATACATATTCTTTGAAAACACATAAAGATATTTAATTGAGTTATAAGGACTCCAAGAGTAGCAGTAACCCTAACCTCAAATCTCTTTTTTTTCCTCTTCTATGCCTTACTTTTACATCACATTATTACCATCATTTTATAACAAAAGAGTTACGAAAGCACTTATCGGACCTCTTAAGGAAGTACATGGTTAGAAGCATTATAAACTACACATGAACCACAAGTGACCTATGTTCACGAAGATCCCATGTCTCCACATTTCACGATTCCGCATAAGAAATATTCCTTATTCCTTAATGCCACAAAATGACATAACAAGGGATTATGGGACAAGATTTCAGTTTCTAAGGTTCACTAGAATCAACATCTTTCAAAACAATTTCGTATGCAATGAGTTAAATTATAGTTTTCTACCCACAAGTTAACATCCTAATCAACTAGGGTTTAGTTTAGTTCCAATTTCCACTTAGGGCTTTGCGCTATTATAGATTAGATTAAGGTTCAAAACATATTCACCCTATAAACCCTCCGTAAAAGATCAAAGCACTATATTGTCACTAGCCAAAGATAATACATATAGCTAAGAGGATCTATTCATTAACAAAATTTTAAGTGATAGAACCACTATTTCACTAGCTCCATGATGTCATCTGGACCCCACAAGGAATTCATTCGATGTAGAAGATTTATTTGACTATGTTGCTCCTATATGTCTGGTTTATGTCGATGTCACCTAAACGTACCTACTAGGATGATAAACCCCTTTCTTGGAATCGTATTTGCCTAAAACTAGGATGTTCCATCGAGTGTAAAGGTTCATTTGAAGGTCACAATTTTCTATGCTAAGGGATTAACATCGGCAGGTTAGTTTTATACAAATTTTGAACTAAGGTTGACTGTTGTGGTTAGGTTCCTTTATTACATTTTCAAGGTAAGAAACACAACACCAATTACTAAACCAATAATAGCACAATGAAAGTTCACTACAAGGTATAAATTTCAATTCCTTTTGACAATTGTATTCCACTTTTACCATAATAGTTTTGGGATCAAAATAACATCCATGAAAGAAATAAAATTTCTCAAGCACTTATTAATCTAGCGACTTTTACATACTACCAATTTCAACAATAAGTCTTTCAATATAATACCAAAAATAAACAATGAATTACTCAATGCCTTTACGTCATCATTCTTTCATCCTGCAAAAACCACGTGAGCAAGATATCAACGATAAATCACTGGCATGGCATCCACCCTAATCTAACATAATTATCATTTTTCAGTTTCCCATTTACATTTGATAATTATTACAATTTGCAATCGAAATAAAAAGGTTTAGAGACATGTACTCATAACATTTCATTTTGCTTCTTTTTGTAACCCAGGAGAGAGAAAGAGAAGGGTAGAGATAGAAAACACCATTTTGTCAAAAGTTCTAATGCACACAACAAGTTACATTATAGTGTTTTAAACAATTATTTACATGTGTTAAAAATTTTCGGGGTGTTTTGGCAACCCTACGAGGTCTGCATGACTTTCTATTTTTACATTTTCTCACTAGTTACAAAACATTCAAAACGGGCTTGGAGGCTAAGAAACCACTTCCAAAAGTTATCTTTCGATGAGAACACACACCACGATTAACTTTCTACGTGTCCCCAAATATACCAAGAATTCATAAGTAATGACGGAATTGGGAAAAAGTGAATGATTTGCGTTTGGCGGCTAGTTTTCGGGGCTACTGATTGTAGTTCACCTAGTTGTAAAATGACAAAAGTTAGCTCGAGGGCTCAGAAAACCACGTCCATAACTGATGTTCGATGGAGGAGCATGCAACAAGACATCTCCTACTAGTTCCCCTATATAAGGAGAATTCATCAGAGTCGATGGGACTGAGAACTAGAGAACCATTTTCAAATGGCGACAAGTTTTCTGGAGCGACAAGACGAAATTGGTCTAGTTTGACCTCGTCAAACTGTGACCAGGAGGCCTACAAAATGGCTTCGCCAAACTATCCCGAAAAGTGCTCTTTCCTATATTGAATGTTCCATGCAATTGTCTAGTATAAACACTAGAGGTTTGTGAAGATGGGAAGTAATTTCTCCATCCAGGTTTCAAATGGCGGTTCAAAATGAAAGCCAACTTTCTAGATTTAACAGCTTTCTACTGTTGTAAACCAATGTAACAGGCTCCTATAAGAGCATCAAAAGGATGTCATATGTTCATTTCGAGGTCAAACCAAAGTTGAGGTGACTCCTCGTATACCAAGGTACATGAATGAAACGTCACATCTCGTTTAGAGTTCAAAGGGTACTTAATGAGTCTCTGAAAAATGTAAAAAAATTAACTTCTTCTTTCCTTTTTTTTTTACAGGGAATTGGTCAACATTATTTCTGGAAAGTAAGTTTCAGTCGATAAAACAATATTGGAGTGATCAAGATGGGTAAGAGTTTTCTAAATCATCTCGAAGTGAGGGTGATAGTTCATGGTTTAAAGTAGATGAGTTATAATGACTTCATGAGTTACGACATGACAATTTATTGTTTTGCAACAAGTTGAAGGGACATTTAACTGTATTAAAAATCCTAATAATTTAAAATTCTATTTAGTTGCAAAAGAGAACTAAAACATGAGAATTATGAGAGGTAAGGGAAGAAGAACCATGCCTAGAGAACGAAGTCGGTCAAAGCTGTAGGCTTCGGTTCAACATCTTGCTTGGGCACTTCATCAACCAGTTCATGAGCATCCTCAGCTCCACCATTTTGCATACACGTCTACCAGGGAAGTTGCATTGCAAAAAAAAATCTTGTTTTCTATGCCTTGATGGTTTTCCATGCTCTATTCTAAAGCTCTTATTTTTGCACATGCGGGGAGGATGCTGACAAAGGTTGTGGAATCTGGCTTTACACGTACCAATTGCATTTTCTTGAAAGTTTCCAAGGCCTTTTCAACAAACTCATTTTTTTACACATCCTGCAATCATTGCAGCCCATAAACCACATTCCTTTCAGGCATTGTCGAACAATTCACATGCTTCCACATTTTTGCACATTCTCATGTGCTCATCAAACACCAAGCAAACATAATGATTAATTCTAGGCATGATTCTACAAGAGGCACTCATGCCATCAAAGTATTTACAACCCTCATGCACTGAACCTGCATGGCTGAAAGATAATTAAACAAAAATGAAGCTTACATGGTCAGGGTATGTTCCATAAGACCACATCTCTTTGAGGCATTTTGTCAAACAGTCCAAACGCCTTTTTAACAAATCCATTTTGTGCATATGCTGCCATCATGGCATTCCATGAGACCACATTTCTTTGAGGCATTTTGTCAAACAGTTGACTTGCCTTGTGTATGCTTCCAAAATTTGCATACTTGTCTACTAGCACACTTGCAACTAAAACATACAAAATCCCTTCTCTAAAATGCTTTAATGGACGTCCATACTCTATTTCAAGAGCTCCATTTTGGCACAAGTTGGAGGATACGTTGGAAAAAATGGCTGGGAAAATGTCTAGCAGGGACATTGCAACTATAACCTTTGGAAAAAAAGACCTGATGGCTGTCCATATGCTATCCCGAGCTTGCATTTTGGCGCAGTCGAGAAGTGCACCTTTGCAATGTAAACTCATCACACTTTGGAGACCTGTTTGTTGCATGGTGAAACAGTGTGCCTACCATGAGGAAACCCACGCATTTTGCAAACTACCGTCCCCAAATTCCATGAGGAGCTGTCTCGTTCTTTCATTTGGTCAACATAGAAAATAGTGCCCCCAAGTATTGTGACTCTGACAGAAATTCTGTCTTTTCTACTTTGAAAAATGCCCACACAGGTGTTTAGCGTGGCTTAGCAGGAAACAGGCACATTCAAAGTCATTATCATCTCCATAAAGCTCCATTCAACACACAACCACCATTTAATTTAACATTTTTAAATTTTTTTATTTATTTTCCAAGGAATCCAATGCTTGAATGGATAAGGCAGTCCATGAAACCTATGCACTCACTTGCCAGTAATAAACAATAATTAATTTGGGATCCAAAGCAATAAGGAATAAAACAAGTGTGCCCGGTAGAGAATAATGGTTAAGGTTCGGTGGTAGGGTGAACAAAATTCATTATTAAATTTAAAAGTCCCCAGGATGATCGGCGCCACTCAAAGATTTGTCTCCTTCCTCCCAGCCAGCCCCACACAATACCATTTGATAAATTTCTTTTGGGACATGATTTTGGGTTGGCACTACACCTTCATTTCCTAGATTTCCATCCCATCATGAAGAAGTTGTACCTCTTCCGCTATCTCAAAAAGTGAGTGAGGTCATTGAATCCCAACCCACCCCTCTTATAACTCCACACCCATTTTGGGAAGAACATGATTATACTTAAGATGAAGAGGTGGATGTTAAGGAGCTTTGTAGGGACGAACCTTCAAAGAATCGAAGAAGTGGGATGCAAGATTGAATGTGAAGAAATTTCCTTCCCTAACTTAGCCTTTATCTAAGATTAAGCTTCAAGATCGAGACGGTGGAGACTGAGTTTGCACAAGAACAAGTATAAGAGGATATTGTTGATTCCTCACCAATTGCAAAGTTAGTTAAAGAAGAGAATGTGAAAGTTGAAGAAGAAAGATTCTCAAGTGTGCAGGGTGGTTCTTACGAGTGCAATGATCCTAATTGCCAAGCTTGTCAAGAACTTGCTACATTTATGAAACATTGGAGCAAATTTCCAATATCCTCACCGGATACCACAACCAACCGTCACGAGATTCTTTCCATGATATACTCAGAAGTTTCAAGTGTAGATTATACCATGCAGGAAGTTTCAAATTCTTCCCCTCCCTCATTCTTTCAAAACTCTAATTTCTTAGATGATTTTGATCTTTGAAATTTTATAGATGAGGAAGGTCATGGAGAATCAACTGTTAATTCAGGACACATCACAAGGGAGTTTGACCCCTTTGCATAATCAGAGAACAAAGAAGCAAATTTTCTGTCAGATTTGGAGGAGTATTTGGATGCAAAAGATCCTATGGAAATACCCATTTCTGCTAGCCTTCAATGTAAGTTGCCTATTGCTATGCAAGGAAATACTCGAGGACCACCTGTAGTTTCAAGTTATCCTCTTGAATTTGAATTGGGAAATTTAGATCTTCTACAACATTCATTGAATGAAGAAAGAGAGGAGCATGCGGGAGAAACTAAGTCAAATTCAGAGGTTTTGGGTGGAGATGACATTATTGAGAGTTTCTTGCTCTCAATTGTGGAGTCAGATTTGTTTGATGAACAAGTAATGGTGGAAGAAAACCAAGGAGGTCATGCTTTCCTTAATTGTCCTAAAAACAACAGGTGAAAGAATTTGATCTTGCAGGTTTTATGTGGGATGATAAGGTTAGAGATGAAGAACAATTTTCTTTTCAGATGAAAGTGGAACTCCTATATGATCAATATGCTTTAAACACTTGTAGTATCTTTCGATAACTTCATTTGAGGTTGTAAGTGATCCAAAGCGGTGCATGTCATGGAGGAACTCCTTGTTGTCAAAGAAGGGAAAAGTAAAGAACAAGATATCACTTTCATACCATTCACATGGGTGGAAGATTAGTTGTTTGTAGATGGTAAACAGGAGAAAATTCAGCTCATGGATCATCATTCTGTTAGAGGAAGTTTTTAGGTAGAATTTCTTGTCAAAGTTGAAGTTCAGAGTAGGAGGCATATTCAAAAGGTCAGACCATGTCCCATAAGGTATTTGGATTCTTTGGAGCCAAATGAGAAGTCACAGCCAGTCACATTCATTTTAGAGTGTGAGGGTGAATTTCATAGTCCCGGGGATCAGTTGTTATGTCTCTATAAAACAAATGTAGAACAACTAAAAGAGGCATATTTTCTCTTTCCAGTTGATGCCTTGGTGGACAGGTGAAGAATTGGGCTTGTTTCAGTTTTTCACTTTTAGTTTCAGCCATGTCCATTATCACATCATCTTCATGGCTGCCCATTGTAAGGACATGAAGTTATTTTGCACAACCAACGGGGTTTGTTTATCTCACTGTGCTTAGGTTAGTATACGATAGTAATAGGTTTGCTTTGTGAGAATAAGTGCATTACACACTCTGCATGTTTCATTCGAAGCATGTATGGTTTTCAGTTTTGGTGACTTTTTGTTTTTCATTGTTGCTCTTGCACAATGTGTCTAAGGTGGAATTTTTGCAAGAGGGAGAAAAGGATCAGTATTCGATGAGTTCCATAATCTTATTTAGCGGATGTTTCATTCAAAACCCCAATGTGTTTTGTAAGCCAAGCCATTACTTGATTTAGTGTGTTTTACACATGCAACATTATAAGCCAGGTAGGTTCATTTACCCCCTTCATTCTTATGTGATCATTCAAGTTTGGGATGTAGGATGCAACAATGTTCAATTATTTGGAGGTCAGGAGTTTCATGGTTCAACATCAGGTCTCAGATTTACAGTTATGAATCCATGCCCAATGGATGACTTAAGGCTACTGGAATCATGCTTAGTAGGAAATCATCCCGAGAGGTCACCAAAAATGTTATCCAATTTTGAACACATGGCAAAATTGGACAAATGGGGTCCTGTTATGATAAATTACGACATTGGTCCCAGGGGCCCATTTCTGGTCATCACAGAGATAAAATTATTTAAATAATTAATAAATGGATAAGTAATCTCTCCTAGCTTTAAACAAGATCAAATCAGATTCTTTGGCTCAGATAGAGTACTTGGTGTCAGCTTGATGCGTAGCCCTAGTGCCAACTTGGTGCTAAGCTAAATGGGGAACTTGGTCTATGGTCATCTCGGAACAAAGCTCGGGAGAGTCGAGGTCTCAACTTAATTTGGAGTTTCAGACCTTTATTTCCAAGGGGAAAAACTTTATTACCATAAGATGGGGCAAAACTTGAAGACCATAGTAGCTCGAGGTTAGGGCGACTTGATGGGTCGAGTCAAGCCAAACATTAGAAGGGGCTCAGTCGAGTCGTTAAACGAGGGAGGGTCAAGTTTGTTGTTGAAACTGAGTTGCGAGTTGTATGTAGGCAAGTCAGGTTGTAAGGTTTCAAGCTCATCAATTGGCACGGTAGGAAATGCTCGGCCATTTGGGTTTCATCAACATACCAGTGAGTGGGTTGGAAGCTATTAGGAAGGAATGCACAACTTGGTTGAATATGGGAAATCTCGAGGGATCCATCAAGTTCAAATTTAGGAAGGAACTTGGGAATTTCATTGATCACAACATGGAGTGCACGGGCTTGCTCATTGAAGGAGCTTGGTGATCCTTATGACACGAAAGGTGAGTTAACATAGCCCACTCATGGTTGATTAGAAGTGATCTCGTGAAAACATACCAACAATGCCGGACAGTGTGAAGGTGCTCGGTTTGATGTTTTGGTGTGCATAATGATAAAAGGAAGCTCCAATACGGACTCAGATCAAGTCGGGGATGCATTAGGCTCAGTAGTGGAAAAATTCAACACAACATTACCGACCGAGCTCATGGATAACTCATGAAAAATTCATCGTTCAACGAAGACAAAGGAGGAGAGCAGGACGTGGTTAAAGCTTTATCATGCTGCAGGTTAGCCAAGTATTTGAAGACAAAGGAGGCTTGAACAAGGTGTAAGAAAGATAAATGCATGGTCGGAAGGCATAGTGGAATAGAGGCCAAGTTGTTGCGTTAGATTAGGTAAGCTTGGAAGGGGCTCGGTGAACCAGGATGGCCAGGATCAGGGAGTTTGGTGGATCGGTTTCATGAGCGAGTCGTTTGAATGTGAGTTGGTGAGATCAAACTCAAGGGCCATTTAGAGCTCAAATGCATTAGAGAATTTAGGATTTTGTAGGGGTATGGTGATCTTAGAGAGCTCAGAAGGTAGGTCGACGAGTCATTGGAATGGTAGTGAGCTAAAAACCAATGCCAGTGTACTAAGCAAAACAGGGGTGTTGTCACTCATTTGGTCGACGAAGTAAAAAGAGTTTAGGAGCTTCTATGATGGACTTGACACTTTGATGAGCCAAGTAGAATATAAAACAAGTAGTTTGATATGAGATGATTTTAGTTTTTGAAGCAAAAGATTTTCGGAAATGATTTGTTTCGGGTTTCAAAGAACTTGGCATTAGAGTTTTGTGATCTTAAGCATTTTAGGTTTCGTAAGCGAGAATGGTTATAGGAGCTCAACATGTTGGAAATACTTCGGACTTTGAATTTCAAAGTAATTTGGGTGAATGCAATGGAAGGATCCTAATGACTCGGTGGACGGGTAGGTAACGGCTCGCTCAATCGGCGAGATGGTTGGCGGATTAGAAGGAAATACGGACACTTGGTGATCATGAAAGTTGTTGGAAGTTGGTGAGTCGGGCATTGGGATTGATCAATGAAAAACTCACCATGAATCTCATGCAGAAAATGAGGCACCTAATGAATGGGAATAAAAAAGGTGTCGAGTTAGTTTGGCTAACATTGTAGGAAAAGGCTCGGGGAGTCGAGGTAGGTCGGTTTTCAAAGTTAGAGGTTTTGAAGTTTTCGGGGTTGTATGATAAGATAACTCCAAAAAAATGAGTGCCCCATATATGAGAATATTATTTGTTTCGGGTTTGGAGCTGAGGTGTTTGGAAAGAGATTGGAGATTGAGTACGAGTTGGGGTTTCGGGTTACGAAATACGAAATCAAGCTAGAGGAAAAGATGTTCGATATGAGGAACTCATTATTCGCAATGGGTTGAACGAGTTAAACATCGATGTGGACTAGCCTCTTTCGAGTTATATGTGGAAGTTGGTGAAACCAATTAAAGTAAATAAGTGGTGGGTTTTACAAAGCATAAATTCGGTCAGTCGGAAACAAGGAAGACACGGGGGATGTTTTAATGCAAAGCTTGGCTCACCGACAACGTGTGAAGAATGAGTTCGTGGACCATGATTTGAAGGAACTCATTCAAGCTAAAAGAAAGGTGGTTGGTGCGATGTTCAAACAAGGAGTTCCTACACTTAGAAAAGGAGGTAGCTCACCGGCCCACTCGGCGAGCATTAACAAAGTCACTTTATTAAAGCACCCTTCCAATGCAAAAATCAACCTTTTGCTTCTCCAAGGCATATTAAAAGGAACTCAAAATTTATTAAAATATTATTTTAATTAAATGAAGGTAAATTCAAGTTTTGAATTTATGTAACATCATGAGCCATTATCAAAGAGGCGATACCAGGATCCCCAAAAAAAGTATGTTTTACTCGGAAAGCCACAAATTTCTCCACGGGAATCAGTTTTCACAAAATTACTGATCATTAGAACCCAGAGAAAGAGAGCTACGCCATGGAGTCATGAGAATATGGATTTTCAGAAATTTCAAGTTCCATAATTTCAGGTTTTCTTCATTCCTTGGATGGTGCCTTGAAAGGTGGAGGTGTAATAAATGAGCAAACATGGCCAACAATAGTGATGAATTGTTTCCTACATTTTGGCCTAGATTCTAGGGTTTCTCCTTCTTTCTCTCAACAACTCAACAATTTTCTATAAATTTAAGTTGGAAGCTCATTCAAAGGGGTTCCAATAGGTCATACAAGTTGGACAAGTTAGACACTTTCAAAGCTTCCCTCTCTTCACAAGCTGAAATGTTGTGAATTTGTAGGCTCTCAAGCCTTTCTTCTCAAATTGTAATGGCAGCCTATGCCTTTTCCTTGATGTAATGATGCACTGTGCAAGTGCTTGAAGTAATGGAAATTATGTTTTGTGATCATTTATATGTCCTTTCATGATTTTTCTGCTTCTATTTGCCTCTCTCATGTTTGTAGGTGAATTGTGCAACCAGGGTTTCCTTTGCAAGTTTTGGAAGTCATTGTGCTTATTAGGTAATGAAGTATTGTATGTAAAGTGGGTTTGTAATGCATGTCATTCTTTCTCATGATCATCTCTCTTCCTTGGCAAGTGGAAGGTTGTCAGCAACACCCTTTCTTGGTGCATCAATATTGGTGTGTGTGACATGTCTAGTCATCATCCACATCATTTGGTGAGTCATCTCACCTTGCGAGAGTCATAGGTCTTAGGAAGTCAAATGACAAGTGCTAGGTCTGTCATAGAATTTGTCATTGTCATTTGTGTCGGTGCGTCATAAGAGTTAAATTCCTTATTTGGAATTATAACTCCTCCTTTAGTGGCATCATATGTGTTAGTCACGTCTTATGCGTTAGTGGCGTCATTGATATTCTTATCTTGTTTAGGCATGGGGTTTGTTGTCCACTCAAAATTCCCCTCTCTAACAAGAACAAATTTTGAAAATTTTGAGTCTTAAGTGCTTTTTTCTGAGATACCCAGGTCGTGAAGTCGAAAGAATCTAAGTTTTGGGTCATTTTCGGGTCTGTCGGAACTTTCTGTCTCACCTGTCCCAAGTACGAAAGTGCAAGTTGTTCCCCGATCGGCCGAAATCCTCGAAAGCTGTCCCATTCTCTCGGCCCAGGCGGAACTTTTTGTCCCAGTGTCCCAAAACTTTTGTGCGAGCTTTCCCATTTTAGAAACTCCTGAACCGCGTACTTGCGCATTTTCGTCCCAAATATCCCAAAGTCAAAAGTCTGCAAGCTTCCTCTTTTTGGTAGAAGCTTCTGATCGCGTACTCGAATTTTTTGTTCCAAAAGTCCCAAGTCCAAATAGGCTCTTTGTCCCCAATTTCGGCGAAATGCAACCGCGTACCTCGCGAATTTTCGTCCCAATTGTTCCAAAAGCTTTTGTGCATTCTCTCTCCATTTCGCCCGAGCCGCGTGTTTCGCGCATTCGCGTCTCACTGTTCAAGCGTACCAAGTGTCATTCACACTTAGCTTTTCCCGCTCATTCGAATATGACGCTCTTTCAAATTGGTGGTGGTGTATTCAATGCGCATTAAATTCATTCCGCTCCTCAAACGGCTATATAACCAAGCATACCACCTTCACATTTTTCACATTGCTTTCTTTGCTATCATTTGCTCAAACCCTTTGCAACCTAGTTCCCCTTGCAAATTCCTTCCAGTCAGGTCGTGATTCGAATCTATCAATATGAAGATCAAGTTTGGGGACAGGAGCAAATTTCTCCACTTGAGTCCGCTGCTAGTTAGCAATATCGGAGACAGTGAAGCTCGTCATCTCGACTTGGCGATTTTTGGTCAAGAATGACAGATCTGACCCTACGCCGATGGCATAGATGATTAATGATAGCGGTTTGGCTTTGCGGAGGTTTCCCTATCTCGGTGCGGTGTCTTGATGCGGTACTTTCATGCGGAGCTCACTTGACCCGATTCGGCGACTTGACAAATGTATGTACGGGAGCTCATTGCATGAAGCCGGACGCTTTGCCATTAGAAGGCTGCTCTGAGGATTCCGGAGATGGACAATGCTATAGTCGTCTCTCGGGATCAAGCATGTGCCATGTTTGACCAAGACGGTGATAAATATAAAGCTCGAGTGGCGAGGTCTTGGTTGAAGAACCCTAGGAAAGGAGCTTCTCGTCTGACCAAAACCCTCTTAGGGGCGGATTTCAATGAAGAATTGTCGATTTTATAATCCTGCTGGCTCGGGTTATGGGTTTGCCCTCAACCAATGAGTTTCATTTTGGATGTGCCCGCTCATCGCACATGGTGTGCGAGGAACGCAAAACATCAATTGGGCGAAATCATAAGCATGAATTTGGCGAAAGCAATTGCTTGATGTGCGGCAACAAACAAAGAAGTTCTTCATGACTTCGTATCGATGTATACCCTAAGCGGCGTCGCGGCAATGGTTTGGCTTTTCCTACATCGATGCACACAAAGACGCGATCCGATGTACGCCTATTGCCCTGATTCACCTAGAGACCAAGAATCGGAATTTGAAGGGTCAATGATGCCTTCACCATATACGTGGTCGATTGCTCGAAGGTGACACCGTAGGGGAGGTTTTGACGAAGCTATGAAACGATATCACAATATGGAGCCTATTTCATTGATTCGGGAAATTCTCTTATATCGGGCTTCTTTTGCATTGAGAACACTCCTCTGCGGCTTCCCATGTTCTGCAGCGACAAAATGGCCTTGATTGAGATATGCGAGCAACCCTGGACAAGTCACGCGAGAACTTTGAGAGGCAAGAAGATTTGGCTTACACTTTCCCATCTCTCTGGGAAACTACACATGCAAAAGCGCCCTGGATGCTCGAACGTAGAAAGAGCCACGATCCCTATCCTTTGTTCATTTCTTGAGCCAAGAACTGTTTTGACTTGAAGAAGTTCATTGAAAGGAACATCAAGATAGTCATCATCACGAGGCGGAATACTGAGAAGACTCTTTGGGCCGTATGCGAGATGATTTTGAAGCCGAGAAGAAGGCATTGTGGCGGAGTTCTCCTGCAATTGATCAAGAACTTCGGTCATGCTGCAAGTTCTGAAGGTCTCGGGATGACAATTCTGAGCCATATTCATATGAATACGAAAATGTGATTAAGCACACCCCTCTGGAGGACCTGGATTGGAACAGAAAAGAAAGAGATGATCTGGCTGAGATTATTGCCCCAGTCTTGATCAGAACTAGGGTCTGGTTCAGTAAGAAGATCCGAGAATTCAAGAGGCACTCGGGAGAATCCAGCTCAAAGATGATTCGACACCCATAAGGAAGCATCGGTTCAGTGCAGGACACCGGTGAAAACCCCTCCTGCCTCAATAGCTCAGGGACTTGTAGGATCTACTCCTTCTCCATCTACCCAGGTATACAAGAAGAAACTCAAAGAGGTAAAGAAGGAGCCTGCAGAGGATGACCCTCCAAGAAAACAGGCAGAGTTGCCTATGGGTCCAGAGAACATCATCGTTCTCAGTGAAAGTGAAGACAGTGAGGTGCCAATTCCTGCAAGTGCTCCTGAAAATCCAGCAGATAAAGATAAAGAAGTCCAGAGCACCGAACTTCCAGATACTACTGATTCTTCTGCCGCCATTACCTCCAGTGTTCTGCCTACATCTCAGCTTGAGTCGGCAGTACATGCGGACCTTGAGTGTCATGAGCTCCCTGTCTCTTGGTCCCCTTGCTTCTCCTGCAGATTCTTCTTTCTCTTTTGCTTGGGTGCAACCTCTGGTTGATAAAAGGAAGAGAAAATCCTCCTCTCAAAGCTTGGGACCAAATTTTGATCTTATGCTTGACCTTGTTGGGCACCACTCCTTCTCGTGCCAAGAAAGCGAGAACTACTTCCGGATTGTGTCGGATGCTCGAGGTCAGCAATTCACGGAGATTCTTAAG
The DNA here is from genome assembly GCA_018340775.1 of Taxus wallichiana var. yunnanensis. Classification (NCBI taxonomy): domain Eukaryota; kingdom Viridiplantae; phylum Streptophyta; class Pinopsida; order Cupressales; family Taxaceae; genus Taxus; species Taxus wallichiana. The sequence continues at coordinate 335,124,533 of CM031235.1, read as the reverse complement.
CCCACAGGTAGACAAATCGGAATCGAGTTGCGACATCCGACTTGGAACTTTCGAGGATCCCATGGGAGAGTCTACTCTGAAGGTGAGATTCATAACCTCCAGAAAGCTTGATCACCGAGTCATTGGAAGGGTAGAGAAAGGGCAGCGAGACGATTGAGCATTTGGAAGAACAAGCCCAAGTTCTCACGAGTTTCATCAAGTCACTCTTGTCTAAGGACAAAGTTTTAGACCCCACTCCTTTTACGCTCCCCCTCCTGTAATTCTAAGCCAAGATGAAGTGCGAGAAATTAAAGATATGCACAAGTATTGTCTATGGTAGAGCTATCGAAGCCATGGTGGATGACATGCTTGTTGCCGGGCTAAACTTCATCTGAAGCTTTTAAGCTACATGGAAAGGTAGACAAGTTGCAACATAAACTATCCTCTACCATTGAAGTTATGAATAAGGAGCTTAAACTTTGGGGCAGTTGCATTGTAGACCTTCGCCTCATGGGACAGACAGATGAGAACATCTTACTGGCGAGTAAGATTTTCGATGATGCCGAAGATAATCTATCAAAATCCTGGGTCTACAGTGTAGAGTGGAAAATCAGAGTCCTGGAAGAGGCTGTAGGAGAAATGAAGAATAGCTGGCAAAAAGGAGAAGCTTTCAAGACGCTAGCAGCTGCTGCTTTCAAAGATATGCATTGTTATCTTCAGGATGAGAACTCTGGCATTCCCTCGTCCTTGCAAGAAATCAAAGCTCAGTTCAGAGCTTTTGTCAAAGATAATCTTTTCAAGGAAGACTCCATCTCTAAAGACAAGATAAAGGAAATTTGTTCTCTCCAGTCTGCCATTGAAGAAGCAAACAAAGACTATCATACTCACGTCGAGTTCGATAAAGAGATGGAGAAATGCCTGGGATTTTGGACTCAGTCTGCAACTAACACATCAGTCCCTCGTGGCAGAGATATAGCTGAGTCATTGAAGAAGTTCAGGCAGCGGATTCTGAAGACAGTGGGTCCCTCCCGAGCCAATTCTCCCACTGTCTCCTTCTCTCTTCTTTCCTCTTCTTTCCTTTCTTTTCGTATTCGTTGTAATTAGTTAAGGTATTGCAACCGGCAATACTTAACTATTCTTTATTTAAAAGAAACGGTTACAAATCGTAACCGACTTGTAAGCTATATAATGGCCTTTCCACGCCATTTTGAAAAGAGGAAGAACTTGGCATACTCTCGAAACTGTAAATAGATCTTGAACGTATCAATACAAAAGGGCTTTTCTTTTCATTCTCTATCTGAATCTCTGTATCTCTGTGTTTTCCTTTAGTATTGTGAAGATTATTTTGTACCTAATTCGTTAGTCTTGCTGATTGCTTTTGCAAATACAGTGATCTTGCACGACCAAGAAAGAACTTTGTGTCTTTGATTAATGAATCTGAAGAAGGTCGTTGAAGAACTTTGTGTCTTTGATCTTATTCAGTTAATACAAATAATCTTGTTCCAAATTCCCTGCAACTTCGCACTCGTAAAGAATTATTCTGTTATCTACAATTCCAAACGTTTGCTATTCTGCTTATCTTCGTACCCTCTTTCCTCAGCCCGTTCGTAACTGATGATCTTTGTGGAAAACATTTTCGTGGTATCCAAGTTCAACCGTAAAATGACATTCTGTATATTTGTAAATAAGTTTGTGTCTCAATAAGGGAACCTCTCCCATTAAAGAGGAGGGACTTCTTGTCCCCTGACTGTTGTTCTTCTAAAAAGTCCTATCTGACGACCAACAGGTTACATAACACCCCTATTTGTACTTCCTTTTTTGATCTATGAGTATGAGCAGACCTATTTTCTTACTTGCATTTTCTTTCCATTGATTCAAATCTTGCTTATTGCATGGAGCTTGACATTACCATCGGAGTGCAACTTCGTTGTGGTGCATTGTTTTCGACATCAGTTCTTGCGAATCCCTCTTTCATGGTATCAGAGCTAGTTTTGGTAAAACATGCACTCTTCATTTATCAATTGCTTATTACTTCTGGTTTCTTCTTATTTCCTCGTGCAAGTTTTTTTATTATTATTTTGGAATTGTATTGCTCACCTTGTATTGAGGTTTCAAAGATTTGCAATTTTGAGGTCACTTTGCATTGCATGGAAGTTTTACTCGCCTATTAACTCATTTGCATTAATGAACCAGATGCTCGGGCACGTTTTTGGATTTGGAGGCTCGTTGTGTAGTTTTCTCGTGCCGCTACATTGACTCACCATGGTTTTCTTTGCTTGGAATCGGGCATGTCCGTAGTCTAAACATGATTGTTTTGGATTGTTCAAGGTCTCAATGTGGAACTTTGGCTTAAGTTCTTCCCTATGGTGATCTAACTGATCCTTGCATTGGCTTCATTGGTCTCGGGCATCTCGTGTTGGTTTGTTTCTCATGCCTTTGTTACAACAGCGACTCACGACCTTGTTTTCCACCTACATCTGCACTAGATTTGCGTGTTTTTCTCTTGCATTGGCCTTGGTCTTTACTGCCATGATTTTTCCAACTCCTTCTCTACAGTGATCGACTCCATCTTTGACTCACGAGCTCCGTTATTCATGGTTTGAATATTTCGTAACTCCGCTTGAGAGTAACACTTTTCACCGTGTGTATTATTGCCATTCATGGAGGTTCTCGACACCGCCCTCTCATTCAAGCCGTTACATGTGGTGGAATCTACCGAATGCCCGCACAACTTTGCTCGTCTCAGTATTTCCTTTACCATGTGGATTAAATATCTACCTTTTCCTTTACTCGACAGGTTGCGGTTTGTTGTACTCACCTCGTGGTTGTTTCTACCATCTCGAACCCCATCACAAGCTTACGCATGTGATCGGTACACCTCTGACACCTGGCACATTGACACGTGGACTCTACAACACCTTAGCATAGCTTAGAGGCTCAAATGAACCAACCCCGACTTGATAATGCGGGTTTCAATTGCACTCAACAATTTCAATCAACATGGGCTCTTTAGAATTGATTATTGGTAAAATCAATCTCTCCTTTTAAATATTTTAAGGTTAAAATATTTTATTTAATTGGCATTGTAAATTTTTGGGGTCTTTTGCTTGTTTTATTTAACCTTCCTTCGAGTGTCGAAGATGGAGGGTGAGGTCCGGGGTTGGTAGGAGGCTAATCCCCCTGCAATTAAAACAAACCCTATCTAAAATTCGATGCCATTTCCAATGAGCATACATACAATACCCTTTGCATGCGTTTAGGGAACTCTTTTAATTCATTTACATGCTTATTTGCATTTTTTCATTAGTTGCGAGAATTGTTTTTTTGCTATAACTTTTGACTTGTTGCTTGGTTTTGAGCACTTCTTTAGTCAAAGTTGCATGTTTTTTCACACTCTAGTTGATGGGATTATCAATTTTGTAAACACTCTATTTTATAAAGTGCCACATTCTAGGGGGTGTCTTTGTATTGCTTAATTCAACTCATTTCAAGCCTTGTTCTATCCTTTTATTGCTTGTGGACTTGTGAGCGTGTCCGCCACAGTCTTATGGAAAAGGGATTCTTTCGTGTGACGTGAGACACTATTTCTCACAAGGCTTTCTCTTCCCCTTCTTGTTTTCACTTGTTCTTGTGCTTGCTTACGGTGTCAAACTATTGCACCCAATGAACCTTGATTGTTGTCTCCACTCTTGTGCGTTATTACACGATTGCAAGGTGAGTGACAGACTAGTTCTCAACACACAATCGCATCTGATTGTAATCAATGCACTAAACTATAAAGTGCCACAAAAAGGGGGGGTTAAACTTGTGTTCTTTGGAGGCTCCTCTCGTCATGGACATTGAATTTCATCACTCCATTGTTCAACTAGGACCAGGAAACTACCTACAATGGAAGAATGGGATACTCGATCATTGCATTATGTACAACTTGTTACCACATCTTCTTGGGTTAGCACTTGAACCTATTGACCGCATTCATCACCAAAATTGGTTGAATGAGAATGATATGGCATATGGGCTTCTTTGTCTTACTATATTGGAGGACCTTCAACATCGATTAAAATTTACCGAGTCTGTGCATCGAGACTGGACCTTCATTTGGAATTTTCATGGAGACTTTGATCCTCCTTCATTTGGTTATGGATCTTATGATGATCTTGCATCCATGGAGGAAAGTGAGTTCACCGATACTTTTTCTTACGAAGGGCCACCCACACATATTTTTGTGCATGCTCCTTCAGAACTTAGTATTGCTCCTATCACAGTTCCTAGTGACTCTCCTCCTTAGGACTCTTTGGTTAAATTATCACCTGCACACCATGCTACCTTGGATCTCGTGTTTTTCCTTCATGAGCATCTACTGATTCTGTTGATTCTATCATGGAGATTCTACCATCCCCTGTTGCTTCCACAGACCTTGAGATTTCTTCTTCAAAGGGTTCATATAGTCCTCCACAACAAGACATTGATTTCCTTGACTCGGACTTGGATGATATGCTCGAGGATACCGACATCACAGTGTAACATCTTCTTCCACCTACTGCCTCTTCAGAGATCAGAGTTTCCATCACACCAACTTCCACTGACTCTCCACCAAAGAGGTTCCTTTGCCCCTTTAGGGCTCTCCTTCATCACAACTCAACTCTCTTGATGATATATCTATATTTGTGGACTCCCACCTTATGGAGATTGACAGGATTGTCACCGCTTCTCTTGATATATTATCTCCTTCCCATATTGGGCCACCATCAGGCACACTCCATGCTCCTCCTCCTTCCTCCACTGATCACAGACCTTTGGTCCCTTCAGATTCATTAGGAGTCCATCGAAAATCATCTTCCGGAGGAGCTGGATAGCTCTTTTTACTTCTTCTCCTCTTCTTCTTTCTAGAAAGATGTTGTTTGTATATGGGCACCTTATCAGGCCTTTAGTTGCTTGAGCCCCATTGACACATCTTTCTTAGTTTTCTAGGGAGTCTTCTTTTCTATTCGGATTACCTTGACCTCTTCCTCGGCTTCGATGAGGGGGGGTGTTGGTGTGTGTGACATGCCTAGTCATCATCCACATCACTTGGTGAGTCATCTCGCCTTGCGAGAGTAATAGGTCTTAGTAAGTCAAATGACAAGTGTCAGATTGTATCATATAATCTATAATTGTCATTTGCGTTAGTGTGTCATAGGAGTTACATTCCTTATTTGGAATTGTAACTCCTCCTTTAGTGGCGTCATATCGCGTCACCACGTCATATGTGTCAATGGCATCATTGATATTCTTTCCTTGTTTAGGCATGGGGGTTACACAACACCCCTATTTGTAATTCCTTTTTTTGATCTATGAGTATGAGCAGACCTATTTTCTTACTTACATTTTCTTTCCATTGATTCGAATCTTGCTTATTACGTGGAGCTTGACGTTACCATCGGAGTGCAATTTCGTTGTGGTGCATTGTTTTCGACATCGGTTCTCACGAATCCCTCTTTCAATCACCACTTCTAGTATAGGTTTTATTTCCTTACAAATCTCTCTCGCTAGTCCCTTGAAATGTTAGCATAAGTCTAGTTAGTCATTTTTACCCGAATTAGGAGTAGTGTATTGCTTATTTAAGGAAGAGGAAGTCGGACTTCTCAGGAGGTTCACCTTGAGCCCAAGTCCTATAGCTTAAGAGGTGATCCCATGTGTCCTAATCACACCGAATGGCATGTTCACATTCTGGCCATTTGGAGGGTGTAGTGATTTGGTGACAATAGTAAAATTGCAGATGTGTTTTGAATTCGGGTGTGAATTCTGTAGAGTTTGTTGAGCATAGCTCTAAATAGATTTGGGTATTGTATTGAAAGAGTGGTGGCTTGTAATAAAATATGAGCAAGTGATTCTTGGTGGACGTAGCAAAAATTAGGTGAACCACGTTAAATACTATCTCTTTGTGTTGTGTTATTTTATTCTCGCACTTTTATTTGAGATCTGTAACATTTTACGCCTATTAGTTTTTGTTGTTGCGATTACGTGAGGGATTATTCAACATATTTTATCCCTTATTTCCTAACAAACCCTAGCTACTTTCACAAGATCATAAACACATCAAATCTAGATGAAATACAAAAATGTGAAGTTGGAATTACCCCGACGCTCACCCAAAGAGTGAACTTATTACCGAGTGCTATACTACATTACATTAGGAAATACATGATAAAATATGAGAGACAATCCCACTCTGAATCATAGTAGTAGAAACTAATATGCGAAAGATATTACAGATCTGAAATAAAAGTGCAAAAATAAAAGAACACAACAAAAAGATATATTTAACGTGGTTCACCCTATTTGGGCTACATACACCAAGAATCACTTGTTCATAATTTTATTACAAACGACCTCTTTCTCTCAATATAATACCTATATCTGTTTGGAGCTATGCTCAACAAACTCTCCTAAATTCACACTTGAACTCACACACATATACAATGATACGTCTCTCCTATAAAAAGTACATCAATAGCAATGCTAAGTAGTTTTAAAATATCGTGGTACCAAAACCGCCCCATAAATCTATGGGTCAAAAATCCCACTAATATGATAAGAGAACGTTTCCCAAGAAAACTATGTAGAGTGTACAATACTTTTAGTGTACAGTCTTCAACACTTCCACACATGAAAACAGGCTCCACAACATAACACATTCCAAACTCCATGCGGTTCTTTTTTCTTGTGTGTGAAATTGTGTCCTTATGTTGCCCTTGTGCCAATGACACCAAGATAGTAGGATGTATCTCGATTATGTGTAAATGTGTGGTATGGAATTCAATACTTCCCCTTCCTATGTAGTGTATGTACCCCAAGAATTCATTCCCTTTGATAGTAGTGATATTATGTAGATGTGATTGTCCCTTAGAATTGCTAGCCATAATAATAGTGTGTATGTTTTGTATATATATGGATCTATTGTTTGAATTTCAACACTAGTGACACAAAAGGTTGAATATGAACATGAGATAAGGATTAAAAAACTAAAAAGGCCAACCACGAATGTCAAAAATGTGTAAAAAGAACAAATAGGATGGAAGCGCCGGGAACTAGTGTCTAGAGTGGGCGCTGGTGTCCTAGGATAAATGATGACATATATGAAAAGACCGACATACAAGGATCCCTATGACTGATAGAAACTCAATATAGAAATGACAAATGTGAGAGGAAAACACAAAAGAAACAATCAAAGCGAGCATACGAACAAATGATTGTGTCACTAGTGAATACTTTTCTTACTTAAGATTCATGCATATAAACAACATACGACGACATACTAAAATAGTCATATGTGCATTATTTTATGTCTCTGAGATACCTCTGACTTATTTTAATACATAGATTTATCTAAAAGAGATATGCTAGTAACATCTATGGACATTATGTTGTATATACACGTATAATATGAAAATGCATTCAAATATACAATATACATTTAATATGAAATGAAAAATAAAAAGTTATTTCATATAAATTAAAAATGAAATTTACATCACATAAAATGACAAGATATTTATGTGATAATATATTCTTGGTAGTGCTTAATTTTGTAGTCTAGGGATAGGATGTGTATTCTTAAATTTACATAAAGGACTTAGATTTCTTTGTTTTTTTATTAAGGGTTTGAAAATATAATTTAAAACTGTGATGATTATTTGTTTGGGATTTAAAAAGAGGCTTGATGGTGAAACATTACATGTGTGAGCTATGGGATGGGCTAAAATGTGTACACATATCACATAAAATATTTTGTAGGGTTAGATAAGTTTCGGTTAAAAGATAAGAAGATCATTTGCCTTCTTTTTCATCTTTATCGTGCTTTTCAAATTAATACATATGCTCAACCTAACGGCTAAAGCTTTTCTTTTTAAATTAATACATAAAAGGCAATACTTTTCTATAATTTTAATTTGCAATACTTTTTTTACGTCTCTGTATAACGAAATAGCCTTTCCGTAATCATCTTTGCAATAAAATATGGATTTTCTATCCATGATTTCATCCACTTTGCATTGTATTTATATCATTATTAATTTTTAGTGTTGATGTCTATTTTATGAGGGCTAAGGTCGATGTTTGCAATTATGTTAGTTTGTTTACATTGTGATGGTTTTGACTAGTTATTTTTAGTTGTTTGAGTCATATGATTTTTTTGTTTTTGGGTATATTTTAGGGAAGGTGGGAGCCAAAAGGAAAAAGAAAAAAGAGAAGATTGTTCTATAGCAGAGACAAACAATGTTAGAATATCAATGTAAATATATTGAATGTTCTCCCTAACTTCACTGAGAGGAGTGAACCATTTTAGATAGCTTTATAATTTTTTACTATGACATTTATTTGTTGTATTTCAATGGATATCCGATGGTGAATTCATGTAGTTTATATATTACACATGCTTATAGCACGTGAAAAAATTAGTGCCCTTGATAATGAATCCTTGTCCAAGTGGTGGAGCTAAGCTTTGTCTGACAATTGTCACTTGTCACATACACTTGATTCTAGTGTAAGGTTTGATTACTAAAAATAAAGGATTAAAAAAATTATGTGTCCTTCCTTTCAATTACAATTTTTGTTTTGTTTCATGTTATATACACATATAAGGTATGTTGGTGCTCAATTTAGTCTCGCCCCATTTTTCCTTGAAATTCTTTAGTTTGCGAGCTCTGTTGTCTTTTCTATTTCCCGTATTGATGCATGAAAACTTTGTCCTCCATTTGGTTGCCATGATCAGTCCCTTCCTTGGTCGAGGATCACTTAAAAGTCCAAAATTTGTTTTTCGTTCCTCTGTTTGTGTGAAAGAGTCAGAACTTGGGTGAAAACTCGGGTTTTTTCCTTCCTTCCATTTTCCACAGTCATGTTTTGTTTTCCCTATAATTTTTGTCCCAAATATCTATGGAAACGTGATTGGATGTAGCTCAGTGGGTTATATTTGGGCTCGATATCATTTCCAAATTCTCTGTCTTGAAAGAAAGATTCATTTCGGGCTCAAATGGTGATTTTCCTACATTTTACGATTTGACGGGTGTGTTTTTCCCCATCAAATTTACATCTTAGCATCTATGGAAACGTGACTATTTATGGTTGGATGCAGTCGGTGGGGCACTTTGAAACTCTAAGGCCCGATTCAACTCAAAGCTTGTCCATGTGGAGGGCCGACACTCATTTGAAAATTTGCCTTTTGGTTTGACCTTGGAGTTGCGTAGGGAGACATGTGGAGGTTTCCGTTGCCTTGCCCAAACTTAGACAAATTTTTCATGCACTGGTATAGTTTTGGTAGACCATGGACACGTGGAGGGCCCACACTCATTTGAGGATCCGCCTTAGGGTCCCACCTTAACAATTGCGACAGGAGACATGTGGAGGCTTCCGCCGGCTCCGCTCTATACTTAAACTTTTCAAAGTAATTTTCTAAGGCCTAGGACACATGGGGGAACAACACTGTTTGGGGACTAGCCCCTAAATTTTATTTTGAAGAAGCGCTAGGAGGACACTTGGAGGCTTCTGCTCACTCTGCCCTTGCTTGGAATTTTCAATGGCCAAGGAAAATTGTCTCGAGACCCTAGACACATGGCACCTTTCTTGATCCTTTAACTTTTTTATCAACTCTGCCGGACTGAGACATGTGGTGAGTCCGCGCTTGTTCAGGGTCTCCACTTTTAAGGACCATACCAAAGGTGCACCAAGGCAACACGTGGAGGTTTCTGCTAGCTCCTTTTTTACTGAGACTTTTCAAAGGCCAAAAGGCGTTTTCTTGGGCCTAGGGCACGTGGAAGGCCCGCACTTGTTTGGAAACTTGCCCCTGAACTTCTCCTTTGCAATTTACACCAAGGAAACATGTGGATGACTATAAAATAAAGTAGAGAAGGGACATAATCAACGGTTGCTGTGCATTTTGTGTGCATGGTTTTTGCTTAAGCTAAGTTAGATGAATAAGAACTACCACCTAAATAGTTCTATAACAAAGCTAATGAAAAATCTAAGCACCATCAAAGATGAGAGCTAAACAAGATTAATACTAAGCATAATGCATTAACTTTGAATTAACATGCTAAAGTATTTAAACCTCTACTTCTCTAGATTACCAACAAATAAGTAAATGGACCTATGTAGGCTCCATGGCAATCAAATTAGTTGTTTTTGATATCCAAGAACCTAGGAATGGGAGCTTATCAAAGTTGGGCTACAAGACCCTTTTGACTCTTCCCATATGACCCAAGCACTTTGGCTAGAAAAGAGGCTTAACTCTTCAAGTGGTGAATTCTCAAGAATAACAAAGGAAATCTTTTAGTCTATTTGCTATGTGCTTTGCTTTTTTCTTCTCAAGGAATTTAGGTGTAAGTGTAAAGGTAGGAGGAGGGCTCTTTATATAGCCCAATGGATAAAGGAATCACTACATCCCTTTGCATGTGGGATAATAGAGATGTTGAGTTAGTTATGGATAAGGGGGGTTTAGATAGGGTTGAGTTAACTTTAGGAGGGTTTATTTGTCCTTTAGTGACTCATGTGGATAAAGGGGGCCTTTTAATTAATCAAGGTGATTTAATTAATAGATGTGCAAGCTTATAAAAGCTTTTAGAGGAATATTAACATGATTTAGACTATAGAAGGGGATCAAATCAATTGAATATTGATTTATTGGTTAAATGAAAGGGGATGCTAATTAAATAATAATAATTAATTAGTCTGGATAGAGGGGATATTTATAAACGGAAGGTCGTTAATTAGGGTATTTGTTGGATAGGCGACTTAATTAATTAGCGTGGTGTAATTAATTAACGACGATATGAGAGAAGATGAGCCCTTTTGATGAAATATCACCAATTTGTGGGAAAGAAAATAATTAACACAATTTAAATAAGTATTTAAATTGCTCAGGCATAATTATGGGTGTCTACACATTTCTGCTTTTTCTGCCATTCTTGCTCCAAGACTCCTGGAGATGCGAATACACACTATTTTTCATCATTTTTGATGAAATTCCTTGTCATTTTTGTCTGTAAAGTGCCATTAAATGGATTTAGAGCTTAATTTATGAGTCCAAGAATTGTTAAGGTTGATATTTTGAAGTTAGAATGGCTCGGGCACTTGCAAAAATGTGAATTACTAGAGAAGATGGATGTGGGGTAGAGTTACAGAGGAAAGAGAGGGAAAAAGATGAAATGATGAAGGTTGTAGGCACAAAATATGTAAAAGGTGTTGCCCAAGAGTGAAAAGGATTCCTTGTCGAGATCCGGCTATACTGAGCCTCCAAAAATGATTAAAATGGGGATTTTTCGAATGACAATCAAAATGATTAAAAGGATCATCAAAAGGTTGTGACATGGAATCCTAGTCATTAGTCGAGAGTCCGAGAAATGTGATCAATTCATAATTGGTCCACTGGTAGCTTTTGGATGTGACTTTGTTAAATGTCGATTTTCGAGGAAAATTGGTAACAAGCAAAGGTCCCTTGAATATTCTTCTTTTTTAGGGAAAATTTGGGATGAGTGAGCAAGTGAAATGTATAAATGCAATGAGAATACTCTTGCAAAGGGTTCAGGGGTTGAATTCTTAAGAGAAAATTTGAGAAAGCCATCTTCCTGAGAGACCAATCGAGATACATGGTTGATTCTTTGTGTGTTAGATTTTCTATCATGTCAAATTGGTTACATGAGATGTATAACCATTGACATGATCCGATATTGCTCAGAATCTCTCCCTCGTCGATGAATCTAAGCAATTTTGAAATTAATTTGTGTTCAATCTCTAGCAATTTGTGTCTGCTTTGTTTCATAATGTCTGCAAGTAGTTTTTCTTATTCCTATTGCAATCTTACATTGAAATCTTTGTGAAATCACATAGGATCTCATCCCTATGAAAATTTAGTGGCATTTACAATTTCATTTCAAGAAGAGCCTTCATCCTGTGATGAGATAAACAAATTTAAAATCACTCCACTATCATTTGTTGATAAAGATTGTCTGTAAGTCTTTAGGTGTACCTTAGGCATGATTGATCTAAGAGATTTTGGTGTTTAATTGAGTCTTTTAACTTGAGCCTTCATGCTAGATTCTTAAAGATTGTGTGAAAACATGTTGATCTGGGCCTCCATTGAAGCACACCTTCTGGTTGAAGGAATATCTTAGCTATTATGAAGATTTCTATCATTTAGCTTTCCAATTATTGTGAAGTCTCTCAAATATCTGGTATAATCAACTTTATCCTGCTTAATCTCCCACCAAAATTATTTAAAAACCATGAGTCCATCTTGAACTACCCCTGTTTTCCCTATATATCAACAAAGGAACAAAATCCATTTACTAAAATATGTAGAACAATCAGGATCCCATAATGTCTTCAATAACCTTAGCCTTGTTTAGAAAGTGTCTCCATCTTTTAGAAGTGACAACTCTTGAGAGTTAAATTATGGAGTATTGATCATAATTTCCCAAGGTTTTCTTCATAAAATTTGTGCAAAATAAGGATTTCTCCATCTCCTTCATCAAACAGAGGTTACACTAAGGGTCCTCTCACCCTGGTCGAAAGGCACGACCTAAAGCAGTGAGGATAGATCAAATCCTCTAAGGTGCCATCCATCTATCCACAAATACGAGTGACAAAGGGCCGAGTTAGATCTCATCCCTGGCTACAAAATGACACACATTATGATCTATTTGTCTCGAGCTCTATGTTGATTCTCGTGATGCCGCTTAGCTTGAAAAGGAGAACAAATTTTGATACCGACACATCAATGGCGCCGTTTCCAGGGAATATTTGAACAAAGGTGTACACGCATAAAGCACACTGGTAATGTTTCTTACATGATCTAAGTGCAAATACATTGTTGAAACATCATTATCTATTCAGATTTGTAAGAATTGTTCAAAGTTGTAAGTTCTGAGTGTAATATTTCTAGCTTATACAATTATTGCACTAATTTTTTTATCATCATTGATAAATTTTGGTGGAGGAAGAGTAGATCTTGTAAGCTTTGCATGAATTTAGTATTGGCAAACACTTAATAGGTCTTTCATAGTGCATTTACACAAACTAAGGTGAAAATCCTTAGTGGCGACTCCGTGTTATGTTTAAATTCTTAATAAATACTAGTGTCTTAACATATATCAAGTAAGATTTGTCATTAATCTCTGTAAAGATAGAAGGAAGAAGATATGTCTTTGCCAAGGACCCTAGTAGAAGGTTATTTCAAGAGTTGGGAAAGTCTAATTCAGAAGGAAGAAGAATTTGGAAGGTTGTTGGAGATCAAGCATCAAGAAAAGAGATCTCCATTGGTGAAACTGATCAACTTGTGATTGAAGATTGCAATACTTCCTCAAGTGCTTTTGAATCAGGTAGTCTCTTTGTTGAATTGAATTCTCCATCTAGAGAGGGTCCTTCTTTTGTATTTAAAAAATTTTCTTCTCAATCTACCCCAGTATTTTCCAAATCTGATAGAGTTTTCCAAGAAACAGAGCCTTTAGAGGGAAGTCATTCTAAAAATTGCATCCTTTTACCACACAAACCCCTCACCCTCATCATTTATTTCTCATGTAAAGATCACCTCCTCAAAATAAATGGCTCAACCTCCACCCAGACCTCCATTTGTTGTTAATACTTTTGGTCCCATCAATTTTAGAGGTATGGTGGCTATCCAAATGATGTGCCACAAGAAGTAAGAAATAGATTGCCTAAGTTTCAAGGAAATAATGCAATCTTTGGTGATCAGTTCTTGAATCTCTTTTCAATATGATGGAGGACTTTGAAATAGAATTTGAGGATGTATACATTAAATTTTTTATCCATACTCTAGAAGAAGATGCAAGGGACTGGTATAAATCTTTTCCAGATAATTCCATTGATTCTTGGACAGAGATGAAGAATTCTTTTAGAATGCAATATGGTGATAAAATAGACCCTAGGTTTCTTTTATCAAAGTTTGAAAATATAAAAATAATCCTAATGAATCAGTGCATGATTTCAATACAAGATTTAACAAAACATTGAGAAGACTTCCTGTTAATTTGAGGCCATGTGATGAATCATGTCTGATAAAGTATTCAAATGCATTTGATAAGAAAATTGCTTACTATTTGAGGGATAAGAACCATGGAACTTTGAGGCAAGCCTTTAACATGGCTCTGTAAATTGAGAACAACATTAAAGTAGTTGGAAAACCTCCTAAGAGGGAGGGTGTTAAACTGATCAATCCAGAGAAGCCTCAATCAAGTAAGGTTGTGGATCTTGAGGAAGTTGTAAAGACTTTGGCCGGAGCTGTAAAAGAAATCTCTTACAAGCTAGCTAGGGCAGAGAAGGGAATTAGACAAGGTTATTAAGGTCAACATAGGCAACAAGGACAAGAAAAACTTGTAAATCATCCAACAAATGATCAGAGATCTGATGACAGAGGTAAAGGACCCATGGGAGCTAGACAACCCCAAGCTAGGGAAAATAGAGTAGTGCTTGATCCTCTAAATGCCAGAGTTGTTGTTGAAGAGACAAATGAAATTGATTGGTGTGACAAGTGTTTCTTGCCCCACCCGCCATGTGAAGTAGATCAACAAGTTGAAGAAGCTGATGATGATGATAACAATGATGATGATGCATGCATGGTGGACTGCTCTACAAGCTCACAACAAGGAGCAACTTCAACTAAAGTAATAAGTGCAAGAACTGCTACAAGTTTTTGGGATTGCATTCACCTGGGTACCTCTTCTTCCTCCCTCTCATGCTTTAGAAATAGATATGGTACAAGATTTTGAACTTCCTAATAATGATTTTGAGTACCTAAGAGCTCTAATGATTAAGAATTATGATGGAGGAATCCCATCAGAAGAGGATAGACAACTATTAATGAATGTTGTTGTTGCCCAAGAAAAGGAGTATAACACACAAGAAGTAAAGCTGTCAAAGGGGAGGGCCTCAAGCCAAACCAAAAACCCCAGTTCTCACCAATGTCCCAAAAGAAACTCCAAAGAAATATGCATCTAGAAAAGGCCTTGTTGTCTCAAGTAGAACTGGTGTTCCCACCCATGCCCAAAATGTGAAAAATCTTGTGCCATCCGATGAGTTTGTCAATCTTTCTCCAAATCCTACTTTTCCCAAATACATTCCTTATGACATTGCCCAAGTCTTGAGTTAGATCAAGATTTCTGTCCCAATTGTTGAACTGCTTAGGATTCCTGAGCACAAGAAGAGGGATTTTGAGTATTTGGGATTGGAAGAAGATAGGAGTTCCCAAGGTAAGAACTATAAATAATGTAAACACTCCTCCTCCAACTATTACAGACCTAGAAAAATCACCAACATTGGAGGAGATAGGTGAACCACCTGAAGTTTACTTGGGAACATCTTTGGTTGAGTCTCAATTAAATGTTGATCCATTTTTACAACACCGATTATTAAGGATAAATCTTTGCACAATTGTATGTTTGATTCGGAGCATTATGCATGCAATGTTATGCCTCTAGAAGTCATGAATGAATTGAACATTAAAGTGACAACAGCTTATGGCAAGTGTACTGCAATGGATTCTAGAGAGGTGCCAATTGTAGGATGTGTAAAAGGTTTGGTGGTACAACTTGTAGCTTATCTGGGTAAGAACTTGAAACTTGATGTTGTTATTGTTGATTGCCTTGCCAAATGGGGCATGTTGTTATCAAGAAAGTGGGTTGCAAGTGTTGGTGGAAGTGTTCAGATGGATATGTATTTTTCCACCATTCCAATTGAAGGCAGCCTTGTAAAGCTATATGGAGAGAAGAAGATGTTGCACCTTATTGAAGATCCCAATAATGCTTCTTATGAAGTGTTGTATGTTGATGTAGATGCAGATAACTTTTTTGGGTTTGCTGATGGCAAGGAGCACAATATTGATCAATGTAAATGTCTTGAACAAGTAGGTTTTCCTTAGACCTTGTTATTCGATGGATCTTGTTCCAAGTTTGGAAATGGTGCTGGTATTGTTCTGATTTCTCCAGGACATGAAGAGTTTGTTTTTTCTTTCAAACTCAACTTTGAATGCACTAAAAACATTGTTGAATATGAAGCATTATTATTAGGCTTGAGAATTACATGGAAATATGGTATAAAGGATATCATTGTCAAAGGGGATTGAATCGATTGTCAACAAATTAGAAAACTATATGCTACTAAAAATTAGAGAATGAAACAATACAAGCATGCAATCAGGATTTGATTGAAATGTTTGAATATTTTAATATTATGTACCATGATAGAAAGTTTAATGTTGTTGCAGACAAGTTAGCAGTGATAGGATCTAGATTTGGAATATGCAGTGTCTCCATTTTGTGAGTATGATTTTGAAATACTAACAAGGCCATTGTCCCCGATGACAATGTTAAAAATTGGCAAGTGTTTGATGATGATGCCTAGGTGAAATGGTTTTTATAGAACGAAGGTGAGTCTTCTGACTAAAATATAGATTGGGAACCAATGATGTGTGCTGCTGAAGGAAAGGAAACTTTATTTGGCAAAGACATCATCCTGCTGAAGACAAACATGATTCCCAGAGGCTTGGTGGCACTTGAATTAAACTTTGATAATGCTAATTACATTATTAAGAGAAGTATGTCAGTTTCAAGAGATCTAGAAGTGCACAAATTGGGAAAAAAAGGAAAAACCACATAAAATCTGGTTAGGAAGCAATCTCATAAAAGGAAAGGAAGCAATCTCAACAAGGAAGAGAAGCAATCCTATGTTTAATTGTTGAAGAAATATCAAGACTACCTAGCTTAGTTTTACTTTGAGTTGAAGGCATATAGGGAAGATTTTTTCCAACATGAAATTTCTCTTGAATCTAATGCCAAGCCTTTCAGGCAAAAAGCAGAGGACCATCAATTCACTCCTTTCTTTGAAGATGTAAGAAGAATTGAAAAAGTTGAGGGATGGAGGGATCATTTAGCCCACAAGGTACTCATCTTGGGTTACAAACCTAGTACTGTAAGAAAAATAATGGTGATATAAGGTTGTGTGTAGACTTTAGGAACTTGAATAAAGCATCATTGAAAGATAATTACCCTCTGCTAAACATGGAGAATATGCTACAATTGGTAACGGTTCGAATTGTTATCCACTATGGATGGTTTCTCTAGCTATAATCAAGTTGTTGTGAAGGAGTCGAAAGAATAAAGACCGACTTTACCACTCCTTGGGGAACTTATGTCTATGTTAGGATGCCTTTTAGCTTAATGAATCTTTGAGTAACTTTCCAAAGAGAAATGGATGTAGCGTTTTTTTTGGGTATATCAATGATTTCATTGTTGTTTATCAAGATGATGTAATTGTGTTTTTAGAAAAAGAAATGATCACTTGCAACACTTGGAGAGAATACTTTTAAGGTGTAGAGAGTATGACATATCATTGAATCCCAAGAAGTTCCATTTTGGAGTGCAAAAGGTAAAGTTGCTTGGTCACATTGTATCAAAGGAAGGGGTCATGATTGATCCAGAGAGAGTGGAAGTCATCAACAAGGTTCCAATTCTGAGAACTAAGAAGGGAGTTCAATCCTTCTTTAGACAAATAAAATTTATCGAATATTTGTGTCTAACTTTTTTGAGCTAACCATCCCCATTACTAGCATGTTGAAGAAGGACCAAGTTATCAAATGGGAAGAAGCTTCCATTCAAGCTTTCAATGGGATCAAGGAAGCACTAAAGCATGCCCCTATTTTGGAAGCTCCAAATTACAAGAAGCCTTTTCAAGTGTTTTCTTTTGCTTCAGAAAACACCATTGCATCTATTTTTGTTGTAGAAGGATGATGAAGGGGCTGAGAGACCAATTTCCTTTTTCAGTAAGAATTGCAAGGAGATGAGTTGAAATACACCATCATGGAGAAGCAATCATTTTCCTTGGTGAAAGAAACAAAGGTTTTCAGACCTTACATCTTGAGCTCTAAAGTTGTTGCTTATGTTCCCCACACCATGGTGAAAGATATCTTATCAGAGATGGAGGTCTCAAGAAAAAGATGCAGATGGGTAAACAAGTTGCAGGAATATGACATGGATATCCAAACCATGAAATTGATAAGAGGTTTTGGCCTAGCTAAGCTTATGGCGAGAGCAACTTGCAAACTATTGAGGTGAATGAAGTAGAAGGAGAAAGGGTGGATGTCCTTGAAAATTTGGTAAGCTCTGAATGGTACAAAGATATAATATTTTATCTCAGACATCTATGCTGCCCTGAACATTTGAGTAAAAATCAGAAAAGAGATCTTAAGTTAGCCTCTCAAAATATGTCATTACTAATTTTGGGTTAGTTTGGAAGAACCCGTTGATGGCATTTCTAGCTTCCTGTTCGGATGAGTGCATGAGTAATGACATATGGTTTGAGAGAAACTTGCAACTTGCAAACTATTGAGGTGAATGAAGTAGAAGGAGAAAGGGTGGATGTCATTTCTATGTTCTAGCTAAGCTTATGGTTGAGAGCAACTTGCAAACTATTGAGGTGAATGAAGTTAGGAGAAAGGGTGGATGTCCTTGAAAATTTGGTAAGCTCGAATGGTACAAAGATATAATATTTTATCTCGACATCTATGCTACCCCGAACATTTGAGTAAAAAATAAGAAACGAGATCTTAAGTTAGCCTCTCAAAAATATGTCATTACTAATTTTGGGTTAGTTTGGAAGAATGTTGATCTCGCATTTCTAGCTTCTTGTTCAGATGAGTGCACGAGTAATCAAGAAATGCTAAACAACATCGAGTATACAAGGGCTTAGTACCTTGGAGATGATGATGGATGATATGGGTGTCAAAGTTGATATCAGACTCCTCGGTGTGATCCCAACAAACCCAGTTCACATACACTAGGAAAATAATGATTAGAGATTTTATGTGGGGGCTGCCTAACAAAGCAAATCCAGAAGCGTTAACTTCCTCGATGGCTATCAACCCCTATGCGATAAGAATAATAATACAATAGCGTCCAAAATAGATAACATACAAATTGATAAACAAAAGAATCTGGATGGTACCGGTGTGTAGATGAAATTACTGATCTGATGCGTGCAACATGAATCTCATCACATGAACCCAAATCATGAGCAGAATGTCATGGAAATTCCACGTGCTATCACCCAGATAGAATAATAATGATATTATAAAATGACTAAAATCTCCCAACATTCACCTAAATTTTCTAATTTGTTCCTCTCAAATATGGGGAAAAAAACCATATTTATAACTTAGATATAATGTTAGATTGAGGTTAACAAGAAAACTAGGTTGAGTAAAGTAACTTGAGTTAAGAGACCTAATGTGATCACGTGGGGACCACGGCTTGAATTATTAGATGGAGTGGGGAGCATGATTGACATGGTGGGTGAGATAAAAGATTCCATCTTAAAAAAGGTGTCGGATGGGTGTATTAATACCCATGGATTAAATAATTTGTGGGAGATGGTGATAATATCAAAAAGTTGAATTATCAAATGGGTCTACATGGAGCCCATTTGATAATTAATTAAGCAAATGGATAGGATTTCATTTAATTTAAGAGAAAGAGATGTGAGAATGGAAATAGTGTGAAGCCATTTGTTTTTGGCCTTTATCCGTGAGACGACCGAGGGGTGCTATACCCAACAATATGTGTCTACATTTGCCCTTTTTTGTTGAGTGGCCATTTTGTTGGCAAGAAGCCACGAGACAAAACAAAAAGGGTTAGATGAAATATATGTTCAAGGATGGATGAAGACATGACCAAAGGCAAGATGCCCCAAAAAAAGATTGTAATAACAAAAAAAGTATGGCGGTGACTCCAATATCACATCGGTAGAGGAAAATTGTGGTCTCAACGGAGACAGATGACAACGTTCTACAGAATAGTGAGTGGGTGAAGACCACTGCAGTATGGATGTAAACCAAGATGACCAATAGGTCATAGGAAAACATAAAAAATATGTGTAACTAAATGCGAAAGATGTGCGTAATCCTTTGTTTGTGAGGAATCGTGTGAAAAAATCATGCATCCGCAAAAGGGACAAAGATGAAGATAAATATTCCCAAAGATAGGGCATGGGAATGACCCAACGTGAGCTATATGCGTTGACAAGTATATGGATAAAAATATGCCCCAAGATAGGGCATAGATGGAATAATCCTAAATGTGGACAAGATGAGCAAGATAGGATAGAAATCGAGATAAAATGCCCTAAAGGTGTGATAAATATGATGGTAATCATGTTTCATAGGAAAAATGCATAAGTGTTAGCAAATTAGAAGATAAAAGAAATCAAGATAAGAAGTAGGATAAGAAGTCAAGATACTTTTGCAACAAAACAAAAGCAAAGAAAATATTCATGGAAGAGTATAAAATTAGATAGATGTTGGCGTTATGGTATCCTCCAAGACAAAAATGTCCGGGGAAGATGGGATGAAAGATGTGGATAATAAATGATAGAGATAAGAGAAAGTAGACATGGTTGGGGTAGAAAAGACATGGTGGAGGAGAGGGATCAAATAGTAGAGAAGGATGATAAGAGAGGTGAGAAGATAGATGAAAGCATATAAGAGAGAGAGAGTGACATTCAATAAGAGGGTAGTGGAAAAATATAAGGGGAAATAAATAGGTAAGGTACGAGGGACATGGAGAAAAGAAAATAGTGAAAGAGAGGAGGAGAAGAAGAAGGAAGAAGGAAGTCTAAATAAGAAGAAGATGAGATGAGAAGGGAAAACAGATTAGAAGGGAAGATGAATGTACGAAGATATATCATAGTAAAGAAGCAACAAATATAATAAAGAGGAGAAATGGTGGAAGAAAGAAACGATGAAGAACAAATAAGAAGACAAGAAAATGACAGAGGAAGGGATGAAAGGGAGATGGAGATCAAACAGAGAGAAAGAAAGAACAGATCATGAAAAAGATGATAGAACCGAGAAAGAAAAGTTGTGATGAATATGCAAGAAGGATGATTGGAGAGATGAATATGTATAGTAGGGTGGAAAGATGAAGGAGATGAAGAAGATGAAGAATTTAAAGAAGATGGGGGAGGAGGTAGAATGGAAAAGAGAAAGAAAGGAATTACGAGGAGTTAGGAAGATAGGGGTGGTAGAGAAAGAGAAGTTTAGTAATGGGGAAATGAAAATAAGAGGGAAATCGAGATGATAGAGCCAAACTAGGAAGAGAATTGAATATGAAACAAAACACATGGAAATGCATGTGGATGGAAGGATGATTAAAAAGATGGGACAACATTGGTGAGTCAAAGTTATCAATGTAGAAGTAAGATGAAAGTGTGAGGAGAAGAGGAGATGAAGATGATACAAATGAATTGAAAGAAAAATAGGGGTAGAAAGGAGGAGAGGACAACAAAGAAAATGATGCAAAGGTAGTATGTGATGAAGACAATAGAGATATTGAAAAAGGGAAGGGAAGATGAAAAGGAAATCCTGAGAGGGATGTTAAGAGAAATCCTCCGATAATGATTAGAGGGCACAAAAGAAAAAAAAGGGAAAGAGGAAGGAGAAAATGAAGGATATTAGTAGAAAAGAGTGAACATGATATTAGTAGAATGGGGAGAAATGAGATTTTGAAGGAGAAGTCCATCGATAATTCTTGGAGCGTAAAGAGAATGAATGTAATGGTTAAGATGATTATGTATGTCATTTTGTATTTGGGAAGTAGTCTATCTGACTCTTTAGCACTCAGGATTTGGAAGGAGTGGGTAACACCTTAAAAGGATGTGATCTTATCCTAACTATTTTAGGTTGTGCCTTTCAACCAAGGTAAGAGAACCTATTTTGTAACCTCTGTTATTGAAGAATGTTGGTAAATCCTTCTTTTGCACAAATTTTATAGAGAAGACCTTGGGAAAATATGATCAACACACCAAATATGACTCTCACGAGTTGTCACTTCAGATTATGGAGATATTTTCAAAACAAGGCAAAGGTTACTAAAGACATTGGGAATCCTGATTGTTTTTGCATGTTTTGGTGGTAGAAATTATGCATTTGCACACACACAGGAAAAACAGGGGTAGTACAGGTAGGATTGGTTGTTTTTAAATGAATTTTTGGTGGGAGGTGAGGCAGAATGAACTTGATTTGCCAGATCTTTGAGATTTTTTACAAAATGGGAGCTTACACAACAAAATGCTTCAAGATAGCTAAAATGTTCCTTTAACCAGAATGTGTGCTTCAATGGAGGCCCAAATCAACATGTTTTCACACAAACTATGAGATTCTAACATGAAGGCTCGAGTTAGAAGACTCAATAAAACATCAAAATCTAAGATCAATCATGCCGAGGTACACCCAGAGGCTTACAAACAATCTTTGTCAATAGATGAAAGAAAAGTGATTTTAAATCATTTATTTCATTCCCAGATGAAAGCTCTTCTAAAAATGAAATTGTAGATGCCACTAAACTATCACAAGGATTGAGATCTATGTGATTGAGAGGGATTTTGATACAAGATTGCAATGGGAACAAGAAAAACCATTTGCAGACATTCAGAAACAAAGCAGACACAATTTTTCCCAGAGTCAACACAGAATAACTCAAATTTGATTAAACTTATCAGCAGGGGAAAGTTTCTAGAACAATCTCGAGCTTTGTCAATGGTTGTACACTCACAACCACCTTGACACGATCAAGTTTAACAAAAGAGATATACAAGTTTCTCAAATAGTCCCTCAGAGAGATGGGCTCTATCAAGCTTTTCTCTTAGAAAATCAGTTCTGACCCCTTACACTCCAACCATTTGCACGATAAATTCATGTAATTTATAACATTTTTACAACAGATTTTCCCCCAAAAATCCAAACATTGAGTGTACCAGTGCTGCCATGATCTCGATCGTGATTCCTAGAATCAGATTTGTAAAAATTTGTTAGGTGCTCAGGGGGTAGATCTCTTGAACATCTCCCACATTCAACTCTTCTTCTAGTAGAGATCACTCTTCCCTTTACGCCAACCACTTCCACCCCTAATCTATCAAATGGTTCTTTGCGTGCCGGGAAGGAAAAATGGAAGATCAGATCGAGCCCAAAGGTTAGATCTCATCTTAATGGTAAAAGATGTCCCCAGATTTTCCTCACCAAACCAAGATATCAATAGGTCTTTCACGTGCCAAGGAAAGAAAAATCGGGTCGAATCGACAATCAGATTGCATATTTAATGGTGAGAATGTTACTAGACCTTCCCCACCAAACCAGGATACCAGATTAATGTTCCTCTTCATTTGGCATGCATGTAGGAGACTCCAAGAAATGATAAAAACCATAAGAATACACAAAGAGCTTTGGAGAAAAATGGGAAAAATCGATATAGATGCATAGCTTGCCATTGATTTCTATTTTGAATTTGGACCATCCACGTGGGAGATCCACTTTAAAATGGGCTGCGGGTTCCTTTTTTCCTTTTACAACTTTTTGGAAAAATGTAAAATTTTCACATTTTTCTCTGCACCTCCGCCCTTGAGAAATGAGCTGACACGTGTCCTAAGGTGGGTCCCAAAGGAACCGCGGCCAAATTCTGCTATTTCACCTCCTTTTTGGAAAAGGAAAAAATTTTCAAATTTTCCCACAGCTCTCACCCTTCGCTTTTAGTTTTGATGGGTCCCAAGTGGAACCCGCTTCCATTTTACACTTTTAACTCCCTTTTTCCACAAAAGGAAAATTTTCCAAATTTTCCACCTCCACCATTGACCTTGGGGAAAATTTTGACAACTATCCTTTTTGGGCTTGTGGGCCATTTTGATGTTTTAATCCTTTTGATGACAAGAGGAAAAAAATCCAAGTTACCTCTCGATGGTCACTTCCCCACCCCTTTGACTTTTCAAAGCCAACCTTGACCTCCTCTTTTATCGGGCTTGGGCCATTTTGATATTTTAATCCTTAAGAGAAAAAAATCCAAGTTGCCCCCGATGGTCCGCTTCCCCACCTTTTGACTTTTCAAACTACCACGCGTCACAATGGCGCATCTTGAGATGGTCCCCAAAAGTTGAGACCTTGAATGAGCATGGGCTCACCACATGTGTCTAGCCAGAAAAATTTGTTTGAAGGCTTAAAGCTCAAGTAAAAGGCCATGTGTCAAGGTCCGAGGTAATCTCCTTTGGCCGTTGAAAAGTCCAAAAAAAATGCAAAGTGAGTGAGAGGCCTCAAGTGTCCTCCTGAGTGCTTCTTTAAAATAAAATTCAAGGGCCGGTCCAAACATGCGTGGTCCCTCCACGTGTCCTAGGCCTCTCAAAACCTTTTGAAAAAAAGACTAAGTATGGGAAGACAAAGTGGAAGCCTCCACGTGTCTTCATGGCACAATTTCAAAATGGTGCCCAAAGTGAGAGACCCTGAATGAGCGTGGGCTCACCACGTGTCCCTATCCCCAAATAGTACTGGCTGCATAAAATTTTTGTCTAAGTCGGGAAAAGTAGTGGAAACCTCCATGTGTCCTCCGGTGCAACTCAAGGCCAAACCAAAAAGCAAATCTTCAAATGAGTGTTCGTTCTTCCACGTAGATTTTTTTTAAGTTGAGGTGATTCATAAAATTTTGAAGTACCCCTAAGCCACATCCAACCAAAAGAGGCCATGTTTCCTGTTGATGCAAGGATGTAAATTTGACTAGGAGAAATGCCCATCAAACCGTAAAATGTGAAAAATGACCATTTGAGCCTGGAGATGAAATTTTCTCAAGGACAGAGAATTTAGAAATGTTACAAGGCTCAAATACATTTCCTCGAGCTACATCCATTCATTTTTCTTCAAGTATTTAGGGAAAAAATGACAAGGACAACAAATCCTAAATGTGGAAAATGGAAAAAGGGAGAAGTTTTTAGATGAATAGAGTTTTACACCCAAATATAGACCTTTTCAGATGAAGAAATGAGGAAACAATTTTGGATCTATACGTGATCCTGGTCCAGAAAGGATTGATTATGGAAACAAAAGGAAGGTGGAGACTTTTCAGGCACAATATGGGAAGATAAAATGTGACAGAGACCGTAAATTGATAGATTTTTAATGGAAAAATGGGGTGAGACTATTTTGAGCACCAACATCGGCTCCGACTCGAGGATGGGCACTCCCTGAGTGCCACAAGAAAAAAGGTAGACCAAGTGCCAAAAATATCCATTGGGAAAAGGAGTCAGCTTGCAGAGCATAAAACCAGAACCATCCCCAAAAAAAAATGAACAAAGAAACCAGCAAAACTAGGCCACCAAGGACTAGAACAAACAAAAAAACACAAAAGATAGAAAACAAACCAACAAACTATACACTGTATAGATGATGTTCACCTTGATTCTGGGGAATCAATCAAGAAATGCTTTTAAATGCCTACCATTAATAGGAAGTTTGAGCAATTCCCCATCCAAGTCCTTCAAGAAGAAGGTATGTTCACCAATCTAATATCAATGGAGTAAGGGCCCATCCATAATGCATCAAATTTTCCATGCTTGCCCTTATCTTCATGCTTTCTATCCCATAGCAACACAAGATCTCCAACATTGAAAGCTCTTGGGGTGACCTTCTTGTCAAATAACTTCTTCACTTTTCTCTAAACTTTACATGCCTTTGGTGGGATGCCCTCCTTTCTTCATCAAGTTCAACAATCTGGTTAATGCGGGCATCATATGGACTTACTTCTTGATCTTCCAGTTGTTGAATGAACTGATATGAGGATAATTGCATATGTAGGGGGCAGCAGGGCTGAGTTCCATACACCAACTCAAATGGACTCTTTCCAGTGGCTCTTTTAATAAGTAATTCGGTCAGCCCAGACAACAAACTTCAACTGCTCACCCCATTTTCTCTTGTTCAGCTCCAAGGTTCTTTTGATAATCTTCAACAAATTTTTATTACTGGACTCAGCTTGTCCATTTCCTTGGGGATTATAATTAGAAGCATATGTCAAATTGATCCCATATTCTTTGCACATTGCCACCAAGGGTTTAGCTCTAAAGCTCATGGCATTATCAGCAACAATTTTGACTGGCACCCCAAACCTATAAGATGATATGGTTCAACATAAAGTCCATGACAATTTGGTGTGTTTCTCTCTTGGTGGGGATTGCCTCCACCCACTTGGTGAAGTAATCAGTGGCTACAAGAATCCACTTATGGCCAACACTTGAAGGGTCTGAAATCTCACCAATGAAATCCATTCCCCATTGCTTGAATGGGGCTTCAATTGATATAGGATGCTGCAAAGGAAGGGAGCCTGAAGCTTTCAGTCTTCCAGAGAAGTGTTGACAACTCTCACATCTTCTAACCAAAAGAGTTGCATCCTTGAAGAGAGTTGGCCACCAATAACCAGCCCTCAGGATCTTGTGTGTTGTGAATTTTCAACAAAAATTCCCCCACAAACTCCTCCATGGAGATCAACAATTATCTTGGGGCTTCATCTTCAGTAATGCACCTTAAGAGGACTCCCTCAGGGTTCTTCCAAGCTAACCCATAATCAGTAATGACATATTTCTGGGAAGCCAACTTAAGGGCCCTTTTCTAGTTCTTACTCAAATACTCAGGGTAGTATAAATGTCTGAGATAAAAAATCACATCCTTGTACCACTCAGAACTCATCAATTTTTCAAAAACATCTACCCTTCCTTCTTCTACCTCATTCACCTCAATAGTTTGCAAGTTTCTCTCAGCCATAAGCTTAGCCAAGCCCAAACCTCTCACCAACTTTGTGGTTTGGATATCCATGTCATATTCTTGCAACTTGTTCACCCATTTGCATCTTTTGCTTGAGACCTCCATCTCTGATAAGATGTCTTTGACCATGGTGTGGGGAACATAAGAAACAATTTTAGAACTCAAAATGTAAGGCCTGAAAACCTTTTTTGCTTTTACCAAGGAAAATGCTTGTTTCTCCATAATAGTGTATTTCAGCTCAGCCCCCTGCAATGCCTTACTAAAAAAGGCAATTGGCCTCTCAGCCCCTTCATCATCTTTCTGCAATAGGAAAGATGCAATAGTGTTTTCTAAAGAAAAATAAAATAGTTGGAAAGGCTTCTTATAATCTGGAGCTGCTAAAATAGGGGCATGCTTTAATGCCTCTTGATCCCATTGAAAGCTTGAATGGCATCCTCCTCCCATTTAATAACCTTGGTCCTTCTTTAGCATGGAAGTAATTGGAATGGTCAACTCAAGAAAAGTTTGATATGAACCTTCTGATGAAGTTTATCTACCCAAAGAAGAAATTGAATTCCTTTCTTGGTTCTTGGAATTGGGACCTTTTGATGGCCTCTACCCTTTCTGGATCAATCATTACCCCCTCTTGTGACACAATGTGACCAAGAAATTTTTCCTTCTGCACTCCAAAATGGCACTTCTTTGGATTGAGTGAAATGCCATACTCTCTACATCTTATCAACACATTTTTCCAAGTGTTGCAAGTGATCACCTCTCTTTCTAGAAAACACAGTCACATCATCTTGGTAAACAACAATAAAATCATTGATGTAACCAGAAAAAAAACATCCATTTCTCTTTGAAAGGTTTCTCTAGCATTCATCATAGACCAAAGGGCATCTGACATATACATAAGTCCCCAAGGAGTGGTAAAGTTGTTTTAATTCTTTTTGATTCCTTCACCACAACTTGGTTATAACCAGAGAAACCATCAGGGTAGAAAGTAGCTCAGAACTAGTCACTAGCTGCAACATGTTTTCCATGTTTGGTAAAGGATAATTATCCTTCATTGATGCTCTATTCAAATTTTTGAAATCCACACATAACCTGATGTCACCATTCTTCTTTTTGACTGGTACTAGGTTTGCAACCCAAGAAGAATACCTTGTGGGATGAATAATCCCTCCATCCCTCAGTTTCTTCAGTTCCTCTTGCATTTTAAGAGATAGGAGTGGATTGATTGGCCTTGTTTCTTCTGAATGGTTTTGCATTAGATTCAAGGGAATCTCATGTTGAAACAGATCCTCTCTATATGCCTTTAAGTTCAGAATAAGTCCAAGCCATGCAATCTTGATATTTTTTTAGCAATTGGACATAAGATTTTTTTCCTCCTTGCTGAGATTGCTTCCCAACCAAATCTTCCTTGGTTTCTCCTTTGTGCCAAGGTCATGCTCCTCAATATCCCTTGAGGCTACTATGCATCTGTTAATAATGTGATCAACATTATCAAAGTTGGATTCAAGAGCAACCAACCCTCTAGGAATGGTATTAGTCTTTAGTTGGATGATGCCTTTGCCAAACAAGGTTTCTTTACCCTCTGCTATACACACCATTGGCTCCCAATCAATATTTTGATCAGAAAACTCCCCTTTGTTCTACAAAAATCTTGACCTGAGCATCATCATCAAAAACTTGCCAATGCTTAATGTTGTCAGGGACATAGATGGCCTTGTCAATACTTCAACATCATATTCACAATATGGGGACATTACACAATTATCAAACCGAGATCCCAATACTACAAGTTTTTCTGCCAAATCATTGAACTTCCTATCATGATGCAATGTTGAATGAATCAAACATCTCAATGAAATCCCAAACTGCATGCTTGTATTGTTTCATTCGCTGATTTTTTGTGGCATACAATTTTCTGACTTGCTTGACAATTAATTTTGAATCTCCTTTGACAATGATGTCTTTAACACCATATTTCCAAGAAATCCTCAGACCTAACAACAAGTGCCTCATACTCAGCAATGTTATTAGTGCACTCAAAGTTGAGTTTGAAGGAAAAGACAAACTCTTCCTGGCCTGGAGAGATCAGAACAACACCAACACCATTTCCAAACTTGGAGCAAGCTCCATCAAACAATAAAGTCCAAGGAGAGCCTTGCCTGTTCAAGACACTTGCATTCTTCAATCTTGTGCTCTTTTCCATCAGAAAATCCTACAAAGTTATCAACATCAACACTTGTGTACAATACTTCATAAGATGCATTGTTGGGATCTTCAATAAGGTGCAACATCTTCTTTTCTCCATACAACCTGACAAGGCTGCCCTCAATTGGGATGGTAGCATAGGACATGTCCATTTGAACACTCCCACCAACACTTGCAGCCCATTTTCTAGATAACAACATACCCCACTTGGTTGGGAAATCAACAATAACAACATCAAGCATCAAGTTTTTACCTGGGTAAGCTGCAAGTTGCACCACCAGACCTTTCACACATCCCACCACTGGCACTTCTCTGGAGTCCATAGTAGTACACTTCCCATATGTTGTTGTTACTTTGATATCTAGCTCATTCATGACTTCTAGAGGCATAACATTGCATGATGCCCCTGAGTCAAACATAGTTGTGTAGCAATCTATCTTTAATGATCAGAGTGGTGAAGAATGGATCCACATTTAGCTGAGACTCCACCAAGGATGTCCCCAAATAAACCTTAGGTGGTTCACCTAGTTCCTCCAACACTGGTGGTGTCTCTAACTCTTCAATGGTGGAGTCTCCACAATGTTTATATTTCTACCTAGGGAAGTCTTCTCCTCTTTCAGCCCCAAATACTCAAAAGCCCTTTTTTGTGCTCAGAATCCTAAGCAACTCAACAATTGGAACTGAGATCTTGATTTGACTCAAGACTTGGGCAATATCATAAGGGACAGAGACTTTGGCAAGGCAACATTGGAAGGAAGGTTGACACACTCATTAGATGGCATAGGATTTTTGACAGCTTGGGCATGAGGAGGGGTATGATTTTTGTTTGGGACAACAAGGCCCTTGGCAGATGCATCTTTCTTAGGAGCCTCTTTAGGAATATTTGAAAGAAATGGAGTTTTTGGCTTGGCCTGAGGCCCTGTACCTTTGACAACCCTACTTCTTGTGTTGTATTCCTTTTCTTGAGCCACAACAACATTCATCAATAACTATCCTATCCTCCTCAGATGGGATTCCTCCATCATACTTCTTTATCATTAAAGCTCTTAAATATTCAAATTCATTATTGGGAAATTCAAAAGCTTGTACAATATCTACTTCTAAAGTATGAGAGGGAGGAAGAATAGGTACCGGTGGATGCAATCCAAAAAATCAGCAGTAGTTCTAGCACTTATTACCTCAGTTGAAGTTTCCCCTTGTTGTGAGCTCATGGAGCAACCCATCATGCAAACATCATCATCATCATCATCATCATCATATTCTTCTTCTTCTTCTTCTTCTTGTTGATCTTCCTCACATGGAGCATGGGGCATGAAACATCTATCACACCAATCAATGACATCTGTCTCCTCCACAACAACAACTGGCAGCCAAAGGATTAGGTACCATTCTATTTTCCCTGGCCTAGGACTATTTATTTCCAAATCCAACAGGTCCCTTTGCCTCTATCATCAGATATTTGATCATTTCTATGATGATTTGTAAACTGTCTTGGCCTTGTTGCTTGTGCTGACCTTGTGAACTCTACCCAATCCCTTTTTCTTCCTGGGCTAATTTGTATGATATTTCTTTGACAGACCCCTGCCAAAGTTTTCACAACTTCCTCCAAATCAAGCAAGCCTTACTTGTTTGAGGCTTTTTCGGGTTAATTAGTTTTACACCCTCCCTTTTTGGAGGTTTTCCAATTTCCTTGATGTTATTCTCAATTTGCAGAGCCATGGTGAAGGCCTACCTCAAATTAGTAGGGTTTTTGTCCCTCAAGTAGTAAGAAGCCTTTTTATCAAATGCATCTGAATATTTGATCAAACATGATTCATCACATGGCCTTAAGCTAACAGAAATCTCCTCAAGGTCTTGTTAAACCTTGTGTTGAAATCATGTACTGACTCATTAGGATTCTTCTTGATGTTTTCAAATTCTGATAGAAGAAACCTAGGGTCAGTTCTATCACCATACTGCAATCTAAATGCATTGTTCATCTCTGTCCAAGAATCAATGGAATTATCTGGAAAAGCTTTATACCAGTCCCTTGCATCCTCTTCCAAAGTATGGATAAACAATTTGATATATACATCTTCATGTTCAATCTCAAAGTCTTCCATCATATTGATAAAAAGCTTTAAATGTTGATCACCAGTTATAGCGTTGTTTCCTTGGAACTTTGGTAATCTATTTCTTACATCCTGGGGAACTGCATTTGGATAACCAACCATCCCTATAAAATTTATAGGACCAAAGGTGTTTACAAAAAAAGGAGGTCTGGGTGGGGGTTGGGCCATGTTGTTTTGAGGAGGTGACCTAGAGGGGAGAGAAAATTGATAAGGGGTAGAGGGTCTTTGAAACACAGGAGTATAAATTTCAAAATGGATATCCCCTAAAGGCCTTGTTTCTTGGAAAACCCTATCAACTTTTGAAAAGATAGGGGTAGAATGAGAAGAAAACTTTTCAAAATCAAATGAAGGCCCCTCTCCAGATGGAGAATTCAATTCCACAAAAAGACTACCTGATTCAGAATCACTTGAATGGAAATCTTCAATGATAGGCTGATCACTTTCATCAATGGAGATCCCTTTTCTTGTCTGTTGATCTCCAACAACTCTCAGGATTTTCTTCCTTCTGACTTTGTTTTTCCTAGCTCTGGAAATAATGTCCTAGTAGGATCTCTAGCAAAGAAAGATCTTCTTCCTTCCAGATTTGCAAATATTAGTAACAAAACTCACTTGACAGAGGTTAAGACACTGGTACTCATCAAGAATCAGATCAACAGGGAGTCGCCACTAAGGATTTCCACCTTAGTTGTGAAAATGCACTAAAAATATGATCTTATCAAATGTATCTATCAATACTAGAAACTAGAAATGGGATGATCGACTTTTCTTTACCTAGATTTATCAATGAAACTTAGTGCAATAACTGTAGAAAATGGAAATATTACACATGCACTTAACTTTGAAAACACATAACTTTGAACACAAGATGATTGAAAAATCTTATTAGCACTTTGAGCACAAGATGATGTTTGAAATAATGTATTAGCTTAACTTACTAGCATATAAGAAGTGTTTATGGCCAAATAGATATGAATATGAATGTCTGTAATCACTATGTCCCCCAATGGAAATGCATGCTAAAAAAGCGTGTTGGTACCCAAATTTAATCTCCTTCAAAGGCCAAGAAGCAACATCATGGATTTGACAGGACACTCAGAGGTAGATAGATGATTATGTATGTCATTTTGTAGCGGGGAAGTAATCTATCTAACTTTAGCACACAGGCTTTGGAAGGAGTGGGTAGCACCTTAAAAGGATGTGATCTTATCCTAACTATTTTAGGTTGTGCCTTTCAACCAAGGTAAGAGAACCTATTTTGTAACCTCTGTTATTGAAGAATGTTGGTAAATCCTTCTTTTGCACAAATTTTATAGAGAAGACCTTGGGAAAATATGATCAACACACCAAATCTGACTCTCACATGAGTTGTCACTTCTAGATTATGGAGATATTTTCAAAACAAGGCAAAGGTTACTAAAGACATTGGGAATCCTGATTGTTTCTACATGTTTTGGTGGTAGAAATTATGCATTTTTACACACACAGGACAAACAAGGGTAGTACAAGGTAGGATTGGTTGTTTTTAAATGAATTTTTTGGTGGGAGGTGAGGTAGAATGAACTTGATTTCTAGATCTTTGAGATTTTTTTACAAAATGGGGAGCTTACACAACAAAATGCTTCAAGATAGCTAAAATGTTCCTTTAACTAGAATGTGTGCTTCAATGGAGGCCCAAATCAAGCACGTTTTCACACAAACTATGAGATTCTAGCATGAAGGCTTGAGTTAGAAGACTCAATAAAACATCAAAATCTAAGATCAATCATGCCTGAGGTACACCCAAGAGGCTTACAAACAATCTCTGTCAACAGATGAAAGAAAAGTGATTTTAAATCATTTATTTCATTCCCAGATGAAAGCTCTTCTAAAAATGAAATTACAGATGCCACTAAACTATCACAAGGATTGAGATCTATGTGATTGAGAGGGATTTTGATACAAGATTGCAATGGGAACAAGAAAAACCATTTGCTAGACATTCAAAAATGAAGCAGACACAATTTTTCCTAGAGTCAACACATGGAATAACTCAAATTTGATTAAACTTATTAGTAAGGGAAAGTTTCTAGAACAATCTTAGAGCTTGTCAATGGTTGTACACTCACAACCACCTTGACATGATCAAGTTTAACACAAAAGAGATATACAAGTTTCTCAAATAGTCCCTCAGAGAGATGGGCTCTATCAAGCTTTTCTCTTAGAAAATCAGTTCTGACCCCTTACACTCCAACCATTTACATGATAAATTCATGCAATTTATAACATTTTACAACAGAGTTTTCCCCCAAAAATCCAAACATTGAGTGCACTAGTGCTTGCCATGATCCCGATCATGATTCCTAGAATCAGATTTGTAAAAAAGTTTTCAGGTGCTCGGGGGTGGATCTCTTCGAACATCTCGCATTCAAACTCCTTCTTTTAGTAGATCACTCTTCCCTCTACTCACCAACCACTTCCCCCTAATCTATCAAATTTGGTTCTTTGCATGCCCGGGAAGGAAAAATGGAAGATCAGATTGAGCCCAAAGATCAGATCTCATCTTAATGGTAAAAGACATCCCAGATTTTCCTCACCAAACCAAGATATCAACAGGTCTTTCATGTGCCAAGGAAAGAAAAATCGGGTCGAATCGACAGTCAGATTGCATATTTAATGGTGAGAGATTTATAGACCTTCCCCACCAAACCAGGATACCAGATTAATGTTCCTCTTCATTTGGCATGTAGGAGACTCCAAGAAATGATAAAAAACCATAAGAATACGCATCCCAGGAGCTTTGGAGTGAAAATGGCAGAAAAATCAGATATAGATGCACAACTGCCATTGATTTCTATTTTGAATTTGGACCATCCACGTGGGAGATCCACTTTAAAATGGGCCTATGGGTTCCTTTTTTCCTTTTACAACTTTTTGGAAAAATGTAAAATTTTCACATTTTCTCCACACCTCCGCCCTTGAGAAATGAGCTTGACACGTGTCCTAAGGTGGGTCCCAAAGGAACCATGGACTAAATCAACTATTTCACCTCCTTTTTGGAAAAGGGAAAATTTTCAAGTTTTCCCCGTAGCTCCGCCCTTCCACTTTTTTTGGAAAAGGAAAATTTTACACTTTTAACTCCCTTCTCCACAAAAGGAAAATTTTCCAAATTTCCCAAAAGTCGCACCTCCGCTTGTTGACTAGAACAAAATTTTGACTATCCTTTGTCGGGCTTGTGGGCCATTTTGATGTTTTAATCCTTTTGATGACAAGAGGAAAAAATCCAAGTTACCTCGATGGTCCACTTCCCCGCCCCTTTGACTTTTCAAAGCCAACCTTGACCTCCTCTCTTGTCGGGCTTGTAGGCCATTTTGATATTTTAATCCTTTAAGAGGAAAAAAATCCAAGTTTCCCCGATGGTCCACTTCCCCGCCTTTTGACTTTTCAAACTGCCACGCGTCACAATGGCGCATCTTGAGATGGTCCCCAAAAGTTGAGACCTTGAATGAGCGTGGGCTCACCATGTGTCCTGGCCTGAAAAAATTTGTTTGAAGGCTTAAAGCTCAGTGGAAGGTGCCATGTGTCAAGGGTCGAGGTAATCTCCTTTGGCCGTTGAAAAGTCCAAGAAAAATGCAAAGTGAGCGGAGGCCTCCAAGTGTCCTCTGGTGCTTCTTTAAAATAAAATTCAAGGGTCGGTCCTCAAACATGCGTGGTCCCTCCACGTGTCCCAGGCC
The DNA here is from genome assembly GCA_018340775.1 of Taxus wallichiana var. yunnanensis. Taxonomy (NCBI): domain Eukaryota; kingdom Viridiplantae; phylum Streptophyta; class Pinopsida; order Cupressales; family Taxaceae; genus Taxus; species Taxus wallichiana. Next base: position 335,089,929 of record CM031235.1, on the reverse strand, counting down.
TCTCAAAAACCTTTTGAAAAAGACTAAGTATGGGAAGACCAGCGGAAGCCTCCACGTGTCTTCATGGTGCAATTTCAAAATGGTGCCCAAAGTGGAGACCCTGAATGAGCGTGGGCTCACCACATGTCCCTGTCCGCCAAATATACCAGCTACATAAAATTTTTGTCTAAGTCTGGGAAAAGTAGTGGAAACCTCCACGTGTCCTCCCGGCGTAACTCCAAGGCCAAACCAAAAAGCAAATCTTCAAATGAGCGTCGTTCCTCCACATGTAGGTTTTTAAGTTGAGGTGATTCATAAATTTTTGAAGTACCCGTTGAGCCACATCCAACCAAAAGAGGCCACATTTCTGTTGATGCAAGGATGTAAATTTGACTGGGAGAAACCCATCAAACCGTAAAATGTGGAAAAATGACCATTTGAGCCGAAGATGAAATTTTCTCCAAGGATGAGAGAATTTAGAAATGTTACAAGGCTCAAATACATTCCTTCGAGCTACATCCATTCATTTTTCTTCAAGTATTTAGGAAAAAATGACAAGGACAACAAATCCGACTATGTGGAAAATGGAAAGAATGGGACAACCGAGTTTTTACACCCAAATACAGACCTTTTTAGATGAATAGAGAAATGAGGAAACAATTTTGGATCTATACGTGATCCTTGGTCTAGAAAGGACTGATTACAACAACAAAAGGAAGGTGGAGACTTTTTACTTGAGTGGTGTATACCAAAACAAAACAGGAAGTAAAAGGAGGTGATAACAAGGAAACAAAGGAGTTTGATATGAGTGGATGGAGGAATGCATGTAGTGTAGAGAGGGAGATTGTAAGGGGAATTCTAAAACAATGAAGGAGTTTCTACGGTGGTAGGTTCTTAAGAAAGAGCTGCATTGTGATTAAGAAGCTTGCATGGAATGGATGGTTAAGTAGGATCATCAAGTTGAAAGAAGAATGGAAGGAAATGGAATAATAAAATAGATGGCAGTCAAAGTATGTTAAGAGAAAAATACAAAAATAATGGATTGTGTGGAGGACATGTGAAGTATAAAAAAAAACAATAGAGAAGGATGAAATGGGTGAGAAGAGTAGCGGAGAATGAGATGAGGTGAATTTTAGGAGAAAATTGGGTTGATAAAGGGGACTAGGAGGAAGGAATGGTCAACAGACATGATCACGAATGAGACCTTGTCCGGAATGACAGGTCTACCTTGAGTAGGGTTTCGGTGCTGTGTGGGGAATTATGTAGATGTGCCAAGTTGGGGATGAAAGGTTTGTGATGATGAAGAAGATGATGTCAACATTAGATGACAAACAAAAATAAGAGTGATGGGAAAGAAAATTGGTAAATGATTGTAGAGAAGAGAAGGATGATATGAGAGAATGGATGGAGAAAGATAACAATGGTCATGGTGGAGGATGAGAAGTTTCGGATAATGAATACTATTTGAGAGATAATCTCAAGTAGAATTCACAAACTGCAATGGAGATCAAGTAGAATTCCCAAAATCGAATAGTGTATTAAAGAGAGTGTGTAGAAACAATTAATAATGGACTTCATAGATTTATGGATGATATTGAAAGGGGACATCCTTAAGATTAAAAAAATATAGATGCAGATTTAATGATATAAAATTTGATTATAATTGTAATAAAATATGATTTTGATGAGATGGGTGTCACATAACCATAGCAAGGGCCATGTAAGAAAGTTATGATTTTAATCAGATAAGAGGTAAAAAGAAAAGGTACTACTCAAAGCATTGCACTTGTAGCCGATAATAGGTGTTAGTACATAACTAATGAGATTTGATTATATCACAAGACCAAGAGGAAGATATGGATGAAATATTCTCATAATATTAATGTTGACATGATGAGGGATTTGAGATGTAACCTGTATGTGGGAAGAAGGTTCTCCAAAAGTGGTGTTCCTTAAATCTATGCCCCACCTTTGGGAAAGGGAAATAACAATAATAAAAGAAAGTTGATCAATGCGGGAAGCTTTCTGAATGCCATAACAAAAGAGTAGCCATCCTTCGAGGGTATGGTCTACTATATATACAACATAAATGGTGAGGATGATAGCCATAATTTGAGGGATCGGTCTATTTTAATACATAACATAGATGAAAAGAATAATATAATAGCCGTCCTTCAAGGGATCGGTCTATTTCTTTTGATTTTGATTTGATTTTGATTTGTATATGTATCTTTTTTTTTTTGCATGAACAAGCTGTCCTTCGAGGGATCAGTCTATTTTTGGATAACTTTTGACTTTTTTTTGCATGTATATGGATGTTAGCTTTACATGGGGAGAGCTGGGGATAGCGAAGTAAACCACTTAAGAGGGGATGATGATGGTACAAGAGACACCCCGATACCCTTTACATGACTACCATAGGAGAATGAGAGGGTGATGGATGTAATGATTATGGGGTTCTCACCGAATGGGATAACTTATCCATATTGAATATGTTATAAGTAGAGCCATTATACTTATATTCAAGGTAATATCAAAGTAGTGATGGTAGACCACATAATTCATATCATTACCATGACAGATGGAAGTGGATAATGGTGGAGAGATGGTCTAAAGATAAGACTATATTCATAAGTGTGTGTACTAACAATAGAATGACCGTAAGTGCAATGCATTAAGGGGTTCAATCTTTGGTTTACCATCAAGAGATGCTAAATGATAAGCCCCAGACCCATACTTATGTGTGATAATATATGGTCCGATCTAGTTGGGAGAAAATTTTCCCATTGGATTCTTTCTAAGGTAGTGACATTTTGATTTTCTTTTAAAACCAAGGTCACCTATTTTAAAATCATGCTCTTTGATGTGTTTATTATAAGCACGTTGGATATGATCTTGATAGACATGATGGTGCTCAAGAGCAAGAAGGTGACGCTCATCTAATAACTCAAGTTGCATTAGACATTCCTAGTGATAATCTTCATCAGAAATGAAGTTGCGAAGAGACACACGTAAAGATGGAATTTGGACTTCAAGGGGAAGAATGGCCTCGGAACCGTATACCAGAGAAAATGAGTAGCTCTTGTGGAAGTGTGAATGCTAGTGCGATAGGCCCACAAGAGCAAAGGGAAGTTGGAGATGCCAATTTCATCCTGCTCGGTCAATAGTTTTAGCCAAGATACTTTGAAGAGTTTTATTAGTGGCCTCAGCTTGGCCATTAGCTTGAGGATAATATGGGAAGAAAAGATAAGTTGGATCTTAAATGTATCACCGATATTTTTAAGGTCCTTGTTTTTAAAGGACTTTCCATTGTCCATAATAAGTTTATGAGGAATGCCAAAGTGGCAAATGATATGTTGATATATAAAATTAATGATTGGGCCAAATTTAGTAGAGGTGAGTGGGATTGCCTCCACCCATTTAGTGAAATATCCAAGAGCAGTGATGATAGAATGATGTTGTTGTGATGAACGGGGATTTATTAGACCAATAAGATCAAGGCCCCACTATGAAAAGGGCCATAAATCTTGGGTAGGCTGTAAAGCCTGGCTAGGAATATGGATAAGATTAGAGTGTTGTTGACATCTTACACATTTCTTGACATATTCACAACAATCATGATTTAGAGAAGGCCAATAATAGCCAAGATGAAGAACACGTTTGGCAACAGATAATCCACTAAAATTCCCACCACAAATACCATCATGGACTTCTTGGATAGCTCTAGAGGCTTCATGGGATTGAAGGCATGGAGAAGGATACCATCAAACCCACGCTTGTAAAGAATACCGCCAAGGATTACATAATGAGTAGCACGTTGGATAAAATATCTCTTAGCATTTTTAGAAAGATCAAGGGGAGTAATGGATTTGGATAAATAATCAAAAATTTGTGAATACCAGAGGTCTAATGAATTAGATTCGACTAGATGAATATGAGATATGTCATAGAATGGTTGTTTATGATGATGTATAATAACCGAAAGCTTGGATTCTTGTGTTGTCCAAGGGATAAGGGCCGCAAGGGATGCCATTGTATCAGAAAAATGATTGGTCGAATGTGAGATAGATTGAATAGTGTAAGAATCAAAGGCTTTAAGAAGATGATGAGAAATATCATGATATTGTTGTAAAATATCATTTCTACACTGATACTCTCTAGTGACCTGCTTTATTATTAGTTTAGAATCACCAAAAATGTCAAGGATATGAACACCTAGAAATATAGCAGTTTCTAGTCCTAGTATAAGGGCTTCGTATTCTACCATATTGTTTGTACATTCAAAATCTAATTTAAAAGCTAAGGAGATTGGGAATCCCCAGGAGGAATAAGAACAAATCCTGCCCCTCCACCTTGCTGGCATTTAGAACCATCAAAGAAAAGAGTCATTTTAAGGGGATCATGATGAAATTGATTGATTGATTCATCTGGGAAATGATTAGGAGTCTGTGTATTGGAAAGAGGGGCCTCTGCTAATTAATTGATCGCAATAGCTTGACCCTTAATTTCCTTTTGAGGAATGAATTCTAGGTCAAGCTCGGCCATGAGAAGGAGCCATCGGGTGATGCGATCATTGTGATATGGCTTAGAATGCATTACTTTGAGAGGTTGAAAGTTAGTAACAATATAGGTTTTATGATTAAGAAGATAGTGTCGAAGTTTTGATGCAACGAAGAAGATAGCGCAACACAATTTCTTCACTTTCAAAGTATCATGTTTCATAATCATGGAGAGTACAAATGATATAATAAATAGCCTATTCACATCCCTGATCATCATGGTGTGCTAACATAGCTCCTAGAGCATGATCAATTATAGAAACATATAAATAGAAGGGTTCTCCTTTATGTGGAGGTGTGAGTACCGGTGGAGATAACAAATATCGCTTAAGATATTCAAAAGCCTTTTGACAATTTTGGTCCCAATCAAAGTTATGTATTTTTGAAGAAGGTGATGAAAGGGCTGACAATGATTAGAAAGTTGTGATATGAAGTGATGAACAGATTGAAGTTGACCTTGAAGACTGAAGTTGCTTGAGATTGGAAGGAGGAGGCATTTTGAGAATTGCTTTGATTTTTGTGGGGTCAACCTCAATGCCTCTGATAGAGACAATGAAGCCAAGGATTTTTCTAGTAAGAACTCCAAAAACACACTTTTCGGATTGAGGTGAAGGGAGAAATGAATGAGACGCTCGAAAAGTGTCTCAAGAACCGAGAGATGGTCACATCTATGTTTAGATTTTGCTAAGAGGTCATCAACATAGTCCTCTATGGTTTGATGTAAGAGGTCATGAAAGATATATGTCATGGCTCATTGATATGTAGCCCCAACATTCTTTAAACCAAAGGGCATGACATGATAACAAAAGGTACCCCATGGGGTGATAAAAGATGTCTTGTGTTGATCTTCAGGTGCAATCAAAATCTGATTATAACTAGAAAAACCGTCCATTAAAGAGAGCATCTCATGTCCCATTGTAAGATCTACAAGTTGATCAATACTTGGAAGAGGGAAATCATCTTTAGGACATAAGAAGTTAAGATCTCGAAAGTCAGTACATATACGAAGCTTTCCAGATGCTTTTATGATGGGTATAATGTTAGAAACCCATTGGGGATAATCAATGGGAATAATGAAGTTGGCAGATAGGAGATGTTGCAATTCTTCTTTCACAAGAAGAGAAATTCGAGGATGCATTCGATGAAGCTTCTATCTAACTGGTTTGGCATTGGGGATAACAAATGATGTTGTGGACAACGATGGAGGGGTCAAGACTTGGAATGTCCAAATATGACCATGCAAATGCTTGGCTATGTTTGGAAAAAAATGAAGTGAAGGCTTTGAGCTCTTGAGGTGTCAAAGACTAACCTATTTTAAGGATGTGGTGTTCTGAGGAGCTCCAATAGTAATTTTGATAGTGGATTCATTCAAGAGATTGGATTTTTCTGGCGGATGAGTTTTCTGATCTTGAGAACCTTTGGCTCCCATGTAGAGAGAATGGAAGTGTCATCATCACATTGAAGAATGTCAATGATAGGGGAATATTCCTCTACCATCTTTGGATATTTAAGGGGAAAAGACCGGGTTTCATTTTCGGCTTGATAAGTCACCGGTCCGAGAAAGATGGTGGAAAAAAAAAAAAGTTAGGGGGAATAGGAACCGTATCATCTTGATCTGGATGTGTGAGATAATTGGATGGAGAAAAATCATTATCTGAGCTAGAAGGATAGTTGGAAGGAGATGAGATATTATTTGAATATGTAGGATAGTCAAAGAGAAGAAGTATGTTTTGAATTGGTAGTATATTTGGATGGAGAAGAAATGGATGAATCAATATGAATGGGAGAAGATGTAGATGTGCCGGAAGGGTGTATGGTGGGATCATCGTATCCCAAACAAAATTTTTGGCATGATTCATGGGCTTGGGAAAAGATATTACCATGAGGGCCCTGTTCATAGCGCCCCAAACCAAACCCCTTCCATGCACAATGATAGAGGTATGTGTGAGTGAAAGATGGTTTACTAAGAAATCTGAAATCACCTGTATATCGTTTGGCATGAAAATGATTTTCAGTGTGAGAAGAAGGTTGATCAAGGCCGCCATATACTAAATTGGTTTTGAGGGAAGAAGGGCCAAACGAGACAATTTCCCAACATTCGATTGATACATAGGGGCTTTATCAGGGTGGCCGAGGTGATTGGGAGAAGGAAGGGTATTGAGAGTGAGGAGTTGATATTCCCCTAAAGCAAGATTTTGCATTATAGTATCAGAAGAATCCATATGAGGTAAGGTAGATGGAAGTACAAAAGAACTGGTGGATGCATCAGGAGAAAAATTGGTTTTAGGAACAAGGACATCTTTAGGTCTATAGATCATGCGACATGTCTTGGAAGGGGGATCTCATCCGGAAGAGCATAAGTAGTCCCTTCATGTTCATATTTGATACAACGATGAAGAGTAAGATGGAACACAATGCATAGCATGAATCAAGGACATCCCAGTAAGAGATTATATTGGAATTCTCCTTCAATGATGTAGAAAATTTTGTGGAGGAGTTTATGGCCGACATGGATAGGAAGAACAACCATTCCTAATGGGGGAGTGACAACATCATTAAAGCCATGAAGAATGGTAGGAGACTTGGAAACAATGGTATTGGGAAATTTAAGATGATTGAAGGTATGAGAAGAAATGATATTAATATTGGCACCATTGTCAATCATAGTTGATGGATGCAGGTGTCATCGATATAGAATATGATGAATAATGGTAGATCATGTTCTTCTTGTGGTATCCTAGGGATTTCTGAACTTTCAAATGATATGGTAAAGAGATTTAAGAAGGCATGAGCTAAAGCTGGAAAGGTTGGGGCTCATTAGAGGATACTAGGATTTGTTGTAAGACCTCCATAAGAGTTTGTTTATGGTGTGGAGAGATTTGAATAAGCTCGTAGAGTGACATTTTGATATGGGCCTGGTGAAGTTGTTTAATAATGGTATGTTTAATGGGGGAAGGATTCGGGGTGGACAAAACATATACCTTGGCTTTAGAAGAAGATGAAGGTGTTTTTGGGATGATTGGTAGGAGAGCGATGATGAAACCTTTGGTCGTGATGGAGGTGTGGAGGTAGCAAGCTCCTTAGGAGGAGGGATAGTGACATAAGTCTTAGGGGCGGATGGTGAGGTGGAGTCAGAGTTATATGGATTTGAATGGGTGGTTATCCAAACAACGTTGATTACAGAGAGGAGGACGATCCTTAGGATCATCCTCTTTTGATAATATGTTGGTGGCATTGTTGGTTATATCTTTATTTGGTAGTGGAATACTGACATGATTTCTTAATGAAAAGGGTGGTTGAGATGTTTGAACAGACATGTTGGGATGTGGAAGTTGATGGAGGAGATGGTAGAATTGGTTTTTCATTGTTAATATTTTTATTGACAAAATGATGCATGATGGCTTGGAGAGCTTTGCAATGTTTAGTGTCATGTCAGGGGCATGGTGAAATGTGCAAACAAGATTGGAATTAAACCAGGAAGGCCTTGGCGCATTTGGATCGAAAAATTTAATTGGTGGTAAAGTGATGGTTGAGGCTTGGAGTAGTTGGTGAAACATAGTGGTATAATAACCTGAGTGTTATCGACGGAGAACTTTGGAATGATGCATGGGAAGGTGGTGATGTAATAATGGCTTTAGACATTGTTTTGGATTTGGAAAGGGCAGATGAATGTGCTTGATGCGGGATAGTAGTGGAAGACATAGACGCCTTTGAATTTGCTTTAAGATATTGGTTGGAAAAGGGTGGTTGCATTGTTCTAGTAGTAGTATGTGTTGTTGGTGAAGGGAAGGTTCCTAAAATGGAAGAGGAAGATGAGGGGTGTGGTCCTAAAATAGAAGGAGATGATGTGGTTTCGGGGAGCTTCTATCGGGAATAGTGAGGTCTACTTTTGGATGAGGATGTGAAGGAGAATGCTTGGGAAATGGGGGTCTAGGTCTTGTATATGAATGGGGATTGTTAGAGGGAATGACCAGAATCTCTACAGGAGGAACTGGAGATATTGAAGTGGGTATTTGTGGGGACTGCACCGATGTGTGAGTATCTAATGGTATAAAAGAAATGGGATGATAATTTGAAATTAAGGAATGTTGGAATGTTTTCCAAAAATCATCGAGTAATGACATGGTCATGGAAGAGGGAGATGAGATAGATGATTGTAAAATAGTAGATGTAGTAGGTGTTGGTAGAAGTGCAGAAAGAGGGATTGGAAGAGAAGCTAAGGATGAGATAATAGTAGAGGTGGGATAATTTCTGACAAGGTGATTGGGTTTAATGAGTAGATGTAAGGGGTAATGACACAAAAGTGATATTTGCATCTGAGGAGGGGGTGATAGGTGTTGAGATAGATGTGAGTATAGGAAAGGGTACCACACGTGGGCATGGATGTAACTAATGTTGATGTGGAGATGAATGTTGATGCATTTGGGGATGTAGATAATGTATCAAAGGGGACTGGTGTAATGGTTGATGAAGAAGGTAAACTTGTGGGGGAAACTAGACTTTTATCGCCGACGTGGATAGTGTTTATGGTGTGGGTACTAGGGTTTGAGATACAAAAGTAGGAGCAGTCTGGTTTATGGATGTGGGTGTATGATTTGGAAATGGTTGTTTAAAAATATCTAAAGGTTGATTGGATGAGGCATTGGGTTATCCACTTGAAGTTCTCCCTGATCGATGAGTCTTTGGACATAATCCTTGAATGTTTGACATTTTTCTATGTCATGTCCTGGACTTGATGATACTTGCAATAGTGATCCTCTCGATACCACACAGGTCATGGCCTAGATTCATTAATAGGTTGGATAGGCGGTAGTGTGATCAAGTGTGTTGTTATCAATTTGTCAAAGATGGCACTATATGATTCTCCTAAGGGAGTATAATTGGGCATTGGCCATGTGAATCATTGTTGAGTTACTATGGTAGATGTCGGGGTAGGAGATGATCTAACAACGATGGCATTGGTAGTTGTCTTTGATTTATCATTTGATATGGATGGTCTGACAAATTCAGTTTTTGGCTTATTGGTCTTTAATTTTAAATGCCCCTATTCTAAGGCACGTGTCTCAAGCTTGCGGGCCATGGTAAAAGCCTCTTCAAAAGTGTGAAATGATTGGATTTGCAAGGTTGATGAAATATGCTTAGCGCAAGAGCACGCGAAGAGCTCGATGAGATCAGTTTGAGGTAGTGGAAAAGATAATTGATTTATCATATTGTGCCATCGTGTGATGAAATCCATGATGGATTCATCTTCGAATTGGTGGATAGTATACAGGTCATTGATGGTTATTTTATGCAATATTAATGGAGAAATGCTCAAGAAATAATTGTGCAAGCTGGGAAAAAGAAAATATGGAGTACTAGGGAATATTATTATACCACTCTAAGGTGGGACCAACCAAAGACATGGGGAAAGTACAAAGCATCAAGTCTTGGTCATGCACAATGAGATAACATGTATGTTTAAATGCTCTGAGATGTTGTTGAGGGTCCTCCTTATTGTTAAACTTGGAAAACTTTGGAAATTCCCAGTGTGGAGGATATGGTTTCATGGGCATGGATGGATGGATGGGTTCATTACATATCTGTTCATAAGACAATGTGACTTTGGACCCTAATGTAGCAGCCTCTAGGTTGGCTAACCGACCTATCAAGATTTGCATGGGGTCATTAGGAAGTGTTCTGTTGAGAAGTGAAAGGTGGTGGTTGGACTTGCGTATGTGTAGGTATCGAGGGACTTGGTATGGGTGAGTGTAAGCTATGTGTGATGGTTGAGGTGGTTGTTGATAGAATGTGTGTTGGTGAGAAACATGGGCATGGTATGATTTTTGAGATTGTGCAGGTTGTGGAAGTAATTGCTGAGTGGGGATGTGGGTATATGCGGGTTGATAGACTGGAAATGACATTATATGTTGCAAAGGTATTGTTGGAGGAAGTTGAGAAGTGAGGGTATAGACTTGTGATGTAGAAGGAATTTTCTATTTGGATAAGGGATTTGACACATGGGATGGTTGAATGAAGGTACCAGTGACCATCGAGCTGTTGTAGTGGTAGGGATGGTAGTCACGATAGTCGTGTTGATGTGAGGAAGATTGGGCGGAATGGGCGTGACTACCTGGGTGGTCTAGTGTGCCGATGGGTTGGTGGAGGATGATGCAAAATCATGTAAGGCCATGGATTGAGGAATTTCAGAACCAGTATTATAAGGATAGACCTGCTGAAGTGGTGGGCCATCTAGAGGAGGTGTATGTATCTTCTTAAAAGATAGTCTTGAAGGGCCATAGGGTTGGTGTCAAGAATTTGTCTAAATTCTAGGTCCCCAAGAGGGAAGATGGAAGTACTAATAGGCTCTGATCTAACAGAGGGTGGAGTGGCTAGCCTAGATGGGATGGAATGTTGGTCTAATGTTGCAGTGTGGCCGAAAGGTATTGAATGAGGTATATTGGTGAGAGAATGGGTGCCTGTGAGTGAGATAGGAAGAAACATGGATGATGAAGTTGTTGATGTAGTGATTGATTGGGATGAAGCACTGTGTGTGGTGAGGTTGTGTTCCATCATTTTTAGCAGTGGATCAAGTGATTATGGGCATAAAAAGAAAACTATGGTTATATTAACAAACAAGTGAGGAAAATGATTATTATTTTAAAAAAAATTAAGAACTTGTGTAAAAGGAGAAAATAAAATAAAATAAAATGGTTTGAAGAGGACCTATAAGAAGGTAAACTATGTTTGGTTTAAGGTAAGTTATGGTTGGGAAATGTATCTGAAATGGTTTTTTTGGGTGATCAAATCCCAATCAATGAACCAAGTGCAAGGAATGTTTTGATGTGTTGATTAATTTGTGAAATTTTAGGCAGTGTGTGATGATAGGTGTGATGCAAAAAATTAAACCCCTAGTTACACTATGTGAGCAGGCAAAATGCACAGTTCATTTTACTCCCAAAATCAAAATATGAAATTTGATGCTGACAATCATCCAAAATAAACAATACCATGCAGAAAAGAGAAAATAGGGAAAACTGGAGAATACATGTATATCACTTTTCCTTTTTATCTGACAACAAGTTGAGCCAAGTGTAAGCTTTAAGTGACATCTAGAAAGCACCTTTTGTCGTATCTAGGTAAATGATGTTTGAAAATGATAATCGGTGATCGGGAACGTCCAAGGATCTTATGACTGTAGATGAGATTGACAAGAGATGATTGTGATGTGGTTTGAGTTTAAGATTTTATCTTTGACAGTGCAATCCTGTAAAGGCAAGTATGACAATTAGTGGATATGACCCAAAAGAGATAAAAAGAATAAATAAATTAGAATAAACAAATTATCGGGATTAGTCGAATATAAATTAAATTAGACACTAAACAATGCAATGACTATTATTAAGTAATAAAATAAATTAGATACTAAACGATAGACATGACAATGTGATAATCAAATCAAAATAATAAATAATGACACACACTATATAAATGACAAACCTATTTTAGACTTATAAAAATGAATGATAAATGAATAAGATAATAATTAAGCTTTAGACGATAAACAATGTTATCAAAACCAATGTGAATATGTATTTATTTATTTTATCAAATCTAAACAAACTCTACCAATAAATGCTTATTAATGATATAAAATATAATTGGACATTTAGATGTTAATACATTATATGATGAGATAAGACATGTAATCGATGGGACGGGGAAAAGAAATTTCTTATTTGACCTTTTTTTTTACAACAAATTCGTTCACTTTAGATACTTCATAAAGAATTGTAAATAAATTATTATGAGAGACTATGTAATCCTAACGAGCATTGTTCAAAAACGTGTTCTAAAGAATTGTAAATAAATTATTATAAGAGACTATGTAATTAAATTTCATTGAGACTATGTATCAAAAAAAATGTGATGTAAGGAATGGGAATTGTAAGTCAATTAAAACGATATAGAGAATCTAGAATTACTACAAACAACGTCAGTGTGTATCTGAGGGTGTGGAGCATGAAGCAATTGGACACGTTGAACATCAGAATCTCGTAAGTCTGCGTTGGGGGAGACTGGTTGACAGTAGGACATGGCTTTTTACATAGATGATGACATACTGAGAATTACATAGAATTTAAGCGAGAAACATATACTTGGCTATGGTAAATCGAGCATTATTTATAAATGCATACCAAAAATTTAGAAACCACTCGCTGTTCGAAAAGACTATACAGTCACAATCCAAAAGGCTTAGGGGATTTTTAATCTAAATAATTGAGCTGGAAACAATTATAAATCGATTGTTGCCCTGATGTGTCTGAAAGGAAAGTATTGTAAGGGAAATGGAAATATAAAGAGACTGTACAACAAGGACCCACAGAGCATGCGTGAATTTGAAACCAAGCGGGAAACAGTTCGATGCATACGTATCAGAATCTTTTGAGTCAAAGTGGACAAATTATTGGATATTTTGGATCCTTGATGAGGACTCTATCTGGATGAGATAGGGAGATTAGGGATTATCAATGGAGGAATGAGGCTTCTTCCATTGGGTTTCAGGTTAGAGGGAGAAAATTTGTGTATATCTGTGGGAATAATGATGTTTGGAAGGTGGTTGAAGATGATGGATGGATGTCAATACTATATGGTATTTATATATATTAATTAATTAATATTATTATTATTTTATGGATATACCTTATTAATAATATATGAGATTTATCCTCGATTATAAAAAATTAAGGACATATAATTATCAAAACAAATTAAAATAATCAACGAAAGGCTTCAATGGGGGAATAATGACTTACCTGTTATTGAAGTAGTTGCAAATGACTATATGATGAAGATAAATACAAAGATCTTACAAGCAAAGGTGAATTTACAAATGAAAATGCGAACACATATCTAGATTGACAAGATGTCATATTATAATAATAAAAAAAGAATAATGGTCATTATACATACGACACCCTAAACAAAGTGACATAACAACAATAAAACATGATTAGAGATCCAAGGTCCCACCATATATGCTAGAAATGTTGAAATGTTGATGGAGTGCAAAGTTTGGACAGCTTCCTATCATACACTAGCGTGCCAAATGAGTGTATGAGTAATCAAGAAACACTAAACAACGTCGAGTATACAAGGGCTTAGTACCTTGGAGATGACGATGGATGATATGGGTGCAAAGTTGATATCAGACTCCTCGGTGTGATCCCGACAAACCTGCAGTTCACATACACTAGAAAAATAATGATTAGAGATTTTATGTGGGCTGCCTGACAAAGTAGATCCGGGAAGCGTTAACTCCTCGGTGGTTTGTCAACCCCGTGTGATAAGAATAATAATAAAATAGAGTCCAAAATAGATAACATACAAATTGATAAACAAAAGAACTCGGATAGTACCGGTGTGTGAGATGATATCGATGTTATTACATCGATCGATGCGCATAATATGAATCTCATCACATGAACCCAAATCATGAGCAGAATGTCATGGAAATTCCACGTGTTATCACCAAGATAGAATAATAATGATATTATAAAATGACTAAAATCTCCCAACATTCACCTAAATTTTCTAATTTTTTTCTTCCTCCCAAATATGGGGAAAAACCCATATTTATAACTTAGATATGAGGTTAGATTGAGGTTAACAAGTAACCGGGGTTGAGTAAAGTAACCCGAGTTAAGAGACCTGATGTGATCACGTGGGGACCATGGCTTGAATTATTAGATGGAGTGGGGACCATTGACATGGTGGGTGAATTATTAGATGGAGTGGGGAGCATGGATTGACATGGTGGGTGAGATAAAAGATTCCATTTAAAGGAGCTCATTTGATAATTAATTAAAAAAATGGATAGGATTTCATTTATTTAAGAGAAAGAATGAGAATCATGGAATTAATAATTAGGTGTCTACATAACCCCAAGGGAGTGCTCTTGGATGATGGCCCCCAAAATAATTGCTGATAATAGAAGAGTTACAACACATAAAATCTTGAGGGTTGAATTATCAACTCTCTTGGTTAGGAAATGGAAAGTCTACATTTTTGGAAGAATGAAAGCTTCAGTGCTCCATTTGATCTGTGTCACTTGAAGCCCCATTTAAGCAATGGGGAATGGATTTATTGGAGAAATTTTTGATCCTTCAAAGGCTGGTCATAAATGGATTCTTGTAGCCATTGATTATTTCACTAAGTGGATGGAAGAAATCCCACCAAGAAAACAACACACCAAGTTATCATGGACTTCATGATAAATCAAATCATATGCAGATTTGGAGTGCCGATTAAGATTGTTGCTTTGATAATGCCATGAGTTTCAAAGCCAAACCTTTAGTGGCAATGTGAAAAGAGTATGGAATCAATTTGACATATGTTTCTAATTACAATCCCCAGGGAAATGGACATGTTGAGTCCAACAATAAAAACTTGTTGAGGATCATTAGAAGAACCTTGGATTTGAACAAAAAGAAGTGGGGTGAGAAACTAAAGTTTGCTATTTGGGTTGATAGAATCACTATCAAAAGAGCTATTGGTAAAAGCCCATTTGAGTTGGTATATGGAACTCAAGCCACGCTGCCCCTTCATTTGCAATTGTCTTCATTTCAGTTTGTTCAACAAATTGAAGATCAAGAAGTTAGTCCATACGATGCTCAAATCAATCAGATTATTGAGTTGGATGAAGAAATAAGGGCATCCCATCAGTGACATGTGAAGTTCGAGAGAAAAGTTGAAAAAGTTGTTAGACAAGAAGGTGACTCAAGAGCTTT
Organism: Taxus wallichiana var. yunnanensis; assembly: GCA_018340775.1. Taxonomy (NCBI): domain Eukaryota; kingdom Viridiplantae; phylum Streptophyta; class Pinopsida; order Cupressales; family Taxaceae; genus Taxus; species Taxus wallichiana. The sequence continues at coordinate 335,074,622 of CM031235.1, read as the reverse complement.
CAAAGCATTGGGGATCTTGTCTTTGTTATGGGATAGTAGGCATGAAGATAAGGGCAAACATGGTAAATTTGATGCATTATGGATGGGCTCTTATTCAATTGATATTAAAATTGGTGAAAATATCTTCTTCCTAAAATAATTAGATGAGGAAATGCTTGAATTGCCTGTTAATGGTAGACATTTGAAACATTTCCTTGATTGATTTCTCAGAATCAAGGTATAGTCCATTGTATAGTGTACAGTCTTTTGTTTTCTTTCTACTTTCACATTTTTCTATTTTTGTTTTCCCTATTCCTTGGTGGCCATTTTGTTGGTTTCTCATTTTGTCCTTGGGGAGTTGGTTATTATCATTCTACTCTACAAGCTTATTCTTTAAATCCGTTTGCCCAATGGTTTGTTTTTGTCACTTGGTCTACTATTTGTTCTTGTGGCACTCACAGGGAGTGCCCATCCTCGAGTCAGAGCTGATGTTGGTGCTCAATTTAGTCTCACCTCGTTTGTCCTTGAAATTCTTCAAGTTTTGGGCTCTGTCATCTTTTCTATTTCCCCGTATTGATGCATAAAAACTCTATCCTCCATTTGGTTTCCATGATTAGTCCCTTCCTTGGTCGAGGATCACTTAAAAGTCTAGATTTTTTTTTCATTCCTCTGTCCATGTGAAAGAGTCTGTAACTTGGGTGAAAAATTAGGTTTTTTCCTTCCTTTCATTTTCCACAGTCACATTTTGTTGTCCCTATCATTTTATCCCAAATATATGTGGAAACGTGATTGGATTTGGCTCGGTGGATTGTATTTGGGACTTATATCATTTCTAAATTCTCTGTCTTGAAAGAAAGATTCATTTCCGGGCTCAAATGGTGATTTTCTTGCATTTTATGGTTTGACGGTGTGTTTTCCCGTCAAATTTACATCTCAACATCTGTGGAAATGTGGCCCTTTTTGGTTGGATGTGGCTCGGTGGGGGCACTTTGAAACTCTAAGGCCCGATTCAACTCAAAGCTTGTCCACGTGGAGGGCCGACGCTCATTTGAAAATTTTCCTTTTGGTTTGACCTTGGAGTTGCACCGAGGAGACACATGGAGGTTTCCTTGCCTAGACTTAGACAATTTTTTCATGTGGCGGTATAATTTTAGTGAGACCATGGACACGTGGAGGGCCCGCACTCATTTGAGGATTTTCCTCGTGGTACCACCTTAATAATTGTGTCGGAGACATGTGGAGGCTTCCGCTGCTCCACTCTATACTTCAAATTTTCAAAGCAATTTTCTAAGGCCTGGGACACGTGGAGGGACAACACCTATTTGGGACCGACCCTAAATTTTATTTTGAAGAAGCACCAGGAGGACACTTGGAGGCTTCCACTCACTCTACCCTTACTTGGACTTTTCAACGGCCAAGGAAAATTGTCTCGGACCCTAGACATATGGCGCCTTCCACTGATCCTTCATCTTTTTATCAACTCTTCCAGACTGAGACATGTGGTGAGTCCACGCTTGTTCAGGGTCTCCGCTTTTGAGGACCATACCAAAGGTGTGCCAAGGTGACACGTGGAGGATTCTACTGGCTCCTTTTACTGAGACTTTTCAAAGGCCAAAAGGCATTTTTCTTGGGCCCATGGCATGTGGAAGGCCCACACTTGTTTGGAAACTTGCCTCGAACTTCTCCTTTGCAATTTGTGCAAGGAAACACATGGACGACTATAAAATAAAGTAGAGAAGGGGCATAATCAACGATTCTTTGTGCATTTCACTTGTTTTTCCATCATTTTTGATCTAAGACTCCTTGAGATGCGAATACGCACTATTTTTCACCATTTTTGATGAAATTCCTTGTTGTTGTTGTCTGCAAAGTGCCATTGAATGGATTTAGAGCTTAATTTGTGAGTCCAAGAATTGTTAAGGTCGATATTTTGAAGTTAGAATGGCTCGGGCACTTGCAAAAACATGAATTACCAGAGAAGATGGATGCGGGGTAGAGTTACAGAGGAAAGAGAGGGAAAAGGATGAAATGATGAAGGTTGCAGACACAAAAGATGTAAAAGGTGTTGCCCGAGAGCGAAAAGGATTACCTATCAGATCTAGCTATACAGAGCCTCCAGAAAATTATTAAAATGGGGATTTCTCACATGACAGAATCAGAATGATTAAAAGGACTTTCAAAAATGTTGTGACATGACATCCTAGTTATTAGTCAAGAGTATGAGAAACATGATTAGTTCATAATTGGTCCACACGATAGCTTTGGATGCAAATTTGTTAAACATCACTTTCTGAGGCAAATTGGTAACAAGAAAAGGTCCCTCGAATATTCTTATTTTTGGGGGGAAATTTGGGATGAGTGAGCGAGTGAAATGTATAAATGCAATGAGAATACTCTTGCAAAGGGTCGGGGTTGAATTCTTAAGAGAAAATTTGAGAAAGCCGTCTTCCCGAGAGATAAATCAAGTGATACCTAGTTAATTCCTATGTGTTAGATTTTCTATCATGTCAAGTTGGTTACATATGTATAGCCATTGATAGGCTCGAGATTTCTTTGGAATCTCTCCCTACCGATGAATCTAAGCAATTTTGAAATTAATTTGTGTTCAATCTCTAGACATTTGTGTCTACTTTGTTTTAGAATGTCTCGAAAGTAATTTTTCTTATTCCTTTTACAATCTTACATTGAAATCTTTGTGAAATTACATAGGATCTCATCCCGTGATAATTTAGTGGAATTTGTAATTTCATTCAAGAAAATCCTTCATCTTGTGATGAGACAAACTATAATGTCCCCACTTTCCTAGTTGATCACTCAGATGATGAGATTTGCCTATTATCCATCTCCGTAGGTAAATTCAATGGATAGGAGATGATTCCCGTGGCATGAGATGTTTTTCCGCACTTGAGTCGGGCACCAGAATGGTTTATTTAATGAGAAAATTATATTATTTTAATTAAAGTGACTTTATTAAGTGGGGTTACAAAGTTACTTTATAACGTCATATTATTAAGTCGGAAAAAGTGACTTTATAATATTTAATTATGACATTAAGTGGAATTTTATTTTTATAAAGTGGAATTAGTATAATTCCACACTTGGGTCCCCCTTTGGAATTGAAAGGAAAATAAAATAAAATTAAAGGTGGTTTGGATTCCAGGGTTTGGGTTTTTATAAAAAGGGTTCATTCTTTCATTTGGGGAGGATCATCTATCATTTTCAAAGACAATTTCAGAGCAGCTCATGCTTATTATTTTCCGAGGACGAAACCCCTTGGAGGATTGTGGATTGGACGAAAACCCAATTCATATTGTGGGAGATTCATTCAGGATTTCCATTTGTGCTTCATTGAAGGATTCAATCAATTGCAATAGCTGTTGTATTATTGCAATTCTGAGAGCTAGCTAATTGGGTGCAATAGCTGATGTATTATTGCATCTTATTGAGAAGATTGTTGAGTTGCAACAGCTGAGGTATTGTTGCAAATATCATTTCTTTTGGCACAACAGCTGACGTATTGTTGTGATTCAATCGAAGGAAGTATTGAAGATATTTTCAGTTGTTTTTGTGGGCAATATTGAGTATCAATTTAGTCATGGGGGACGATATGATGATCAGAGTGTGTGAGCAATAAACAGAAGGAAATCTGTGCAGCATCATCTCAAAATTGTGGCACCCAAGCAGGTCTATCAGCTAAGAGGAGGTCGATCATTTGTTGCATATCAGGTTCTTCTATTTCATATCATTTTTATAGGCTACATTGCATTGTATTAGTTGCTGCCATATAGTGGTTGTAGTTGCATGAATATTTGGTATAGGACATTGTAGTGGCATTCATTCATGATTCGATGTAAGCCAAGAGTCTTGGCATTGCACTCAGATTGTAAACAACATTTGATGAGATTGAAATAAGTATATGCATTCAATAAAGGAGAAATAAGGTTGCACAACAAATGTTTGTCAATATGTCATTGCTGTAGTTACTTATTTCAGTTCATATTCAATCAATAGTTTACATGGAAAATGTTTGTAATAATGTCCACTAAGTCTGTAGGTGCATTTCTCATGTCATTTCAGTCATATATTGATTGCATATAGTTGTAGCATTGCATTCCCTTTATTTCAGTCATTTAAATTACTTCTTGCAAGTCCTTTGCAATCATCAAAACAAATCAAAACAAATCAAAACACCAAATGAATAAACTACAACAACAAAATAAAAACTTGTAATGTGAGTGTTTCCGACAATAATCCTTAGAGCTCAAATCACCAAAACAGGGTCGGATTTTCAAGGGATATTTCAGTGGTATCAGAGCTTGGATCCTCCCAGCCTGGAGGGTTAGTGATCAGAGCTAAAAATCTTGCCAGCCTGCTGGGTAGAGTGGAATTGGTTTCAGCTAATCAACTGCAGATCTGACATTTCAGTTGAACATCATGACTACTCTCAAGGAGTAGTTGAATGCCACTCTGGAAGAGTTAAGACAGAGTCAGAGAATGATGGATAAATTGACTACACAACCAGGATTAGCACAATATATAACATCCATTTTAAAAGGGTCTACATCACAAGACAAAAAGAAGGAGAAACATGATGTATCCACAAGTGAAATATCTAAAAGCCTCTATGATGAATTTTCAGCAGTTAGCGACCAGCCTGCAGTTGAGCCTAAGGAGAGCACAAATCAGATTTCTATTGAAACGGGTTTTTAGGAGAGACTAAAGTTTGTGGGTGAGAAGTTAGAACACCTACCTCATGCTAAGGTTGTTCTTCTTAGCATTTTGGAAGAATCTGAAGTTCATCTACCCAAGGTTAGTCAATCACCTTCTCAAGCTATGAATAAAGCTTTGTCTCCATTGGTTCACTCGTTGGTCAAGCCAGAGTTGATGAGACATCAAGATGAGGATATAAGACTTGCAGTTGCTTGCTTGCATAAGTGAAATCATGGGAATTACAGCTCCTTAACTTCCTTACGATGATGATAAAATGAGAGAGGTCATGCAGTTGATTATTGAAAGCTTTGATGGGCTAGGTGACATCAAAAGCCCAACTTTCAATAAAAGGATTAAAATTCTAGGATTGATGGCACAGGTGCATTCATATGTTATCATGTTTGATTATGATGGTCTCATTCTCCAATTATTTGATTGCTTCATTTCGGGTATCAAGAAACATCATTTAGACAAGGTGAAAACTGATATGTTCAACATCCTATCCGAAATCCTAGATGAGGATTATGATGTTTGTAAGTGGTTGCGATTTGATTTGTTGGACATTTGGAGAGGAGAGAAACATGCTTCGACTGCAGCATATGATCTCACAAGAAGATTAGTTGAGCAGAAGATTGAGAAGTTCAAGGAACAACTGACTACAGGAGAGTTAACCTCATTTGGACTATAGGTTCCATCTTCTCTTCAGGAGGATAACATGCCATCACCCAATGGTTCAATGGAGTGGGATGATGAGTACATAGAGCATCCTGAGCCCTCTTGTGTTAAGACACTTAATAAGGGCATTGATGATGATCTTACAGATGGGGTTAGCATTGTCCTAATTCCAATTCAGAATGAGAGCATACAAGACTTTGCGGAAAAAGAATTTCAGGCACAATTAGAAGCTAATCATTGTCCGCACAGTTTGAAGAACCAGTTGAAGGTGAATGAGGATGGGGTTGTGGCAGCATTATCTCATCACGAAAAAATGCACAAGCTAATTGAGAATCACTTTTGGATGGTTCAGTTGGAAAGAAGACAAAAGGCAATTGAAGTAGAGTCTTCTCATGACAGCTTACAAGAGATCAAAGATGGTATGGGAACAATGAAGACTAACTATTTACACCTTCTTTCAGATCATGATCACCTTCTCAATCTCGCTGAGGTCTATTCAGATGCTTTGAGAAGAAAAGAAGAGGAAGTTGATAAGCTCTCTCAAGAGCTTGAGGTCACTAGGGATTCTTTGGTGAGCACTCAGTTGGCACTTCAAGATTTTGAGAGTCATGTTGATGAGATTTGCTTAGAGTTGAGTTTAGCTCAAGATTCATTATGTATATCAGAGACTCAGTCATCTATGGCAGCCAAGGCACATGTTGAGGATAGTAGCATGAGTTCTTCTAGCATTCACATTCAAGATACAGGTGCAGTGCCTTGCGCGTTGGAAAGGCATGAGGAGTCAGTTAGAGAGAGGTACATGATTGAGTTTTCGATTAGTTTCAGTCTATGGGTTGGAGATAGACATGTTGGCAACAGTATTCCAATGTCATCCTCTTGGGTTTTACCTCCTACTTCATTGATTGATGACAACATGTACAGGATTTGATGATGACATTGATGACACAGAGAGGTGGGTTGAATAAGGGATGTTCGGATTCACTCTGGTATGACATGCTTCAGATTTCAGATGATGAGTCCAAGTTGTTCTCAAATAGTTGCTCATAGAAGCAGGAGATTGAGGTTTGGCTCGATTGGACTCTAGGGGGTATCAGAGTGGCACAACGGAAGTCAGTTGGTGTTGAGGGACTTCCAGTTTATCCAGTTATGATATTCGAGGTGGATCAACACAGTACTTGGAGTTGGCATTATGGGGTTGATTTACAGGATTGGGATCCAGGAATTCCATTGTTGGCTGGTTGGTTTCATTGGTTGACAACCTCTTGGGTTCCAATTGCATACTGAGGTTATGGGATTGCACATGTTCTAGGATCATTTGGGATCCAGGTGGTTGGTGGACAGGTGCAGTTGATTTTCTATTTTGGCTTCAGGTGTTGTGGCAGTTGTGTCGGATTGGCAATTGCGGATTGCTTGAGAGCAAGCAATCTTGAGAAGGGAGGAATGTAATGTCCCCACTTTCCTAGTCGATCACTCAGATGATGAGATTTTCCTATTATCCATCTCCGTAGGTAAATTCAGTGGATAGGAGATGATTCCTGTGGCATGAGATGTTTTTCCGCACTTGAGTTGGGCACCAGAATGGTTTATTTAATGAGCAAATTATATTATTTTAATTAAAGTGACTTTATTAAGTGGGGTTACAAAGTTACTTTATAACGTCATATTATTAAGTCGGAAAAAGTGACTTTATAATATTTAATTATGACGTTAAGTGGAATTTTATTTTTATAAAGTGGAATTAGTATAATTCCACACTTGGGCACCCCCTTTGGAATTGAAAGGCAAATAAAATAAAATTAAAGGTGGTTTGGATTCCAGGGTTTGGGTTTTTATAAAAAGGGTTCATTCTTTCATTTGGGGAGGATCATCTATCATTTTCAAAGACAATTTCAGAGCAGCTCATGCTTATTATTTTCTGAGGATGAAACCCCTTGGAGGATTGTGGATTGGACGAAAACCCAATTCATATTGTGGGAGATTCATTCAGGATTTCCATTTGTGCTTCATTGAAGGATTCAATCAATTGCAATAGTTGTTGTATTATTGCAATTCTGAGAGCTAGCTAATTGGGTGCAATAGCTGATGTATTATTGCATCTTATTGAGAAGATTGTTGAGTTGCAACAAGTTGAGGTATTGTTGCAAATATCATTTCTTTTGGCACGACAGCTGATGTATTGTTGTGATTCAATCGAAGGAAGTATTGAAGATATTTTTAGTTGTTTTTGTGGGCAATATTGAGTATCAATTTAGTCATGGGGGACGATCTGATGATCAGAGTGTGTGAGCAATAAACAGAAGGAAATCATGTGCAGCATCATCTCAAAATCGTGGCATCCAAGCAGGTCTATCAGCTAAGAGGAGGTCGATCATTTGCTGCATATCAGGTTCTTCTATTTCATATCATTTTTATAGGCTACATTGCATTGTATTAGTTCGCTGCCATATAGTGGTTGTAGTTGCATGAATATTTGGTATAGGACATTGTAGCAACATTCATTCATGATTCGATGTAAGCCAAGAGTCTTGGCATTGCACTCAGATTGTAAACAACATTTGATAAGATTGAAATAAGTCTATGCATTCAATAAAGGAGAAATAAGGTTGCACAACAAATGTTTGTCAATATGTCATTGCTGTAGTTACTTATTTCAGTTCATATTCAATCAATAGTTTACATGGCAAATGTTTGTAATAATGTCCACTAAGTTGTAGGTGCATTTCTCATGTCATTTCAGTCATATATTGATTGCATATAGCTGTAGCATTGTGTTCCCTTTATTTCAGTCATTTAAATTACTTCTTGCAAGTCCTTTGCAATCATCAAAACAAACCAAAACACCAAATGAAGAAACTACAACAGCAAATACAGACTTGCAAGCCAAGTGTTTGACAATATTCCTTGGAGCTCAAATCACCAAAACAGGGTTGGATTTTCAAGGGATATTTCACAAACAAATTTAAAATCACTCCATTGTCATTTTTTGTTAAAGATTGTTTGTAAGTCTTTGGGTGTACCTTAGGCATGATTGATAAGAGATTTTGGTGTTTAATTGAGTCTTTTAACTCGAGTCTTCGTCTATTAGATTCTCAAAGATTGTGTGAAAACATGTTGATCTGGGCCTCCATTAAAGCACACCACCTCTAGTTGAAGGAATATCTTAGCTATCTCAAGCTTTTGTCATTTAGCTTTCTAATTATTGTGAAGTCTCTCAAAGATCTGGTATAATCAAATTTATCCTACTTAATCTCCCACTAAAATTATTCAAAAACTATGAGTCCATCCGAACTACCCTTGTTTGCCCTATATATCAACAAAGGAAAAAAGTCCATTTACTAAAATATGCGTAACAATCAGATCCCATAATGTCTTCAAGAACCTTAGCCTTGTTTTGAAAGTGTCTCCATCTTTTAGAAGTGACAACTCTTGAGAGTTAAATTATGGAGTATTGATCATAATTTCCCAAGGTTTTCTTCATAAAATTTGTGCAAAAGAAGGATTTCTCCATCTCCTTCATCAAACGGAGGTTACACTAAGGGTCCTCTTACCCTCGGTCGAAAGGCACAACCTAAAGCGGTGAGGATAGATCAAATCCTCTTCAAGGTGTCATCCATCTCTCCACAAATATGAGTGACAAAGGGGGGTTTAGATCTCATCCTCGGCTACAAAACGACACACATTATGATCTATCCGTCTCTAAGCTCCATGTGAATCTGTGATGCCGTCTTAGCTTCTTAGCTTGAAAAGAGAACAAATTTGGATACCAACAAGGTATATATTATAATCTAATACCTATTTATCCTAAATGTGTTATATTTATTAAATATATATATTTGTTTATGTATATATTTACCTATAAAATAATATGTTATACCTATTTAATTATTTGAGTTATTTAAGGACGATAAATTTAAAATCTAATTTAATTTTATGGTTTTGTGATTGTGAATTAATTTAATTATGACATTTGATTTGGTATTTTTATTTATAGTTTTTATCATAACATACAAAACATTATCATTTATTTATGATTAAGAAAGAATAATTTTCCTTTCTTTTCTTTAAAAAATAATCTCTTCTATATTCTTTTCCCTTTATATTGCTATATATGTTTTGTCATTAATCTTTTTGTTTATTATCTATAAATATGATATTTTAATTTTTAAATGTTGAGTTGGGTAAAGTTATAATTTTTATACAATAATTTTATTTGAAATAATGTTGGCCATGAGATTTCTCCACTCCATGCTACCAATTGAATTTGTCAAAAGACTTTCTATGGTATCTATTAAAAGAAACAACCTTTCCATGATCTCTTTTGTAATATAGTATAGTTGTTATATCCATGAATTCCTCTAATTTACACTCGTATTCTATTTATTATTTTCAAGGATTGATGTCTATTTTATGATTTTTGAGAATCGAGATCCATTGTTTGCATTTTAACTATTGTTTGATGTCCGTATTATGTTAGTTTTAGTTATTTTTGACTACATTGTGATGGTTTTGATTGATTCTTGTCTATTTGAGTTGTATGAGTTTTATTGTCTTTTTCTATATTTTAGGAAGGTACGAGTTAAACAACAGAGAAGATCGGCCTAGACCAAACAAATAGTGTTATAATATCTTGAGGTAAACATAGGGGATGTTCTCTTTAACTTCTTAGAGGAGTAGGCCATTTTTGACAACCTTCTACTTCCTTTCATTATTATTATCTTACATTGTGCTTATGTAAATTAGGAACTTAATACAAATGATTTGTAATTTATTAATTATCCGAGTAGGGTTATCTGATTTTAAATAAGGTTTCATTTTAAAAAGTCAAGGATTTAAATTGGTTTACATTTTTTTGTTATATGTTTTTTTACCGAGAGTAAAGGTTTTTTGATCGAGAGTAAAAGGTTTTTTGGTCGGGATCCTACCTAGGTACAAAAGCCTGAAAGCCAAGATAGAACAATAAGGAGCATCAAGAAACAACAAAAACAAGCAACCCAACTGTGACATAAGATCACAACCGAGGGCCGACAAAGAGAATAACTAAGATTTATAAAGACGAATGAGATACTGTAGATCTCATCCTCATTGTACATCTCGTGAAAATCATTAAGACTCGCAAAATAGTAGCATTTATCGAAGAATGACTTCGTAAAGCACGCTAAGTCTTAACAAAATTATGTTTTTTTAAGGTGGACCTTAGTCCAACCATCACCGTCATTTGTGGGGGGCAAAAAATATTCACTCACATTAATCTCAAGGACCACCTCCAAGTTTCCATTCAAATCTTCATGTGGCCGTCTTCCAAGAATATTATCCTGCTACCAGCGAAATGGTCATCGGTGGGCAAAGCAACCAACACATTCTCACCACGTAACATCACCCACTAAAAATAACAAGTCTGTTTAAATTACTTAACTTTACCAAGTCGCTGCGATCATCGAAACAAATCTAAACACGAATGAAGAAACATTTGCATTGACATGGAATCATCGACACAACCCTCCAAATCAATGCTTGACATCTCATTTGTCCTCCATCATCTCAGGACTTTTGATTCTTTCTCCCTTAAGTCGTCGTATATTTGTGGGATGGGATTCCAGAGTTCATAGTCCTCATTCTTCTATGAGGACTATGAACTCCAAAGAAATTTTTGAGGAAGATCCAAATGGGTAGTTCTAAAATTTTGCCTCTAGATCTATCCATTTTTTTCAAAGTGTTTCCAAAGAGCATTGAAGGTCGAGCTTTCCACTTTGATTTATCGCAACTCTCACATAGAACCACCTGCGCTCCATGAAATACTTTTTTGCAGATGCAACTCTCTATTAAATTATGCTAGGAAATAGAAAAGAAAATCATTCCCTACGTGATATCTAACCTCCACCTCGCAACTCCATTTCCTCTTGCACTCAGCCTCTCTAATGAATCTATGTTTGGTCTAAGACCAACGAAGCTTCTTACAACCATAAATTTGAATCTGGTCTCTAGCCCTATCAATAACCACATCAGGAATGTCCAGGTGTGGGCCATCCATACTCCAAAGTTGGGATGATCTTGATGGGATCTCTGTGCTCTTCGCCAAACAATCTCGTTGCCTAGGATTTTGGAGCAGTATCCTTTGCTGCACTTCCACTCTCATTCGGTTCTCCTTTGCTCCCATTTGCTTCTCCTTCACTTTCGCCTCCATTGGCATATCCTATCGCTATATATTTTTTGTTATATTGGTTAGGGGCTTATATTGATTCTTCTAAGGTTACCGATACAATTTATAACACTGACATTCATTTGTTGAATTTCAGCAGATATTTGATGGTGAATCATTGTAGTTTCTATATTACAAATTATTACACATGCTTCCATCCCTGAAAAATATTGTCCTTTGTTTTCAATTACAAACTTATATTATGCCCTGGTGATTATGCTAAACATTAATTTTTCTCCTTAATTTTGTAGAGACGGATTAGGCCACTTATATATTCTAATAAAGTAAATGTCTTATTGTATGTATTAATAAAGTAAATAATTGTTACTTGCCTTCATTTTCTATACATGAGGACCTTATAACCGTGCACCTAACTTTAGGGGCATGTAAATATATGTAGGTATGTCGGTAGCATAAAAAAATTATATCATCGTGTAGTGTATGATCGTGTCATATCAACATTTTCGTTTCATGTGTTTATTTGGAGGGAAAAGTAGTTTTTGAATTGATTTAATATGAAGAAAATCAATATAAAACATTTGAAAGAGGGACCAATGACCGAGCGCCCTATGTGTCACATTCTCATTAACTCTTAAAAAGTGTAACTAACCAAAAAGTGAACAACTATTGGTGCTTTTGTCAACAACCTATGGTGAAAAGAAATGTACATGTTTTGGTGCACCCTGCCCGTTATAGGGTCCTCTCCCTAAGAGTTTGCAAATGATAGTGAATCCTTGCATAAGTTATTGAGCTAAGCCTTGTTACGCCAAAGGTGTATTTTCAGTTAGAATGTATATAGACATACACTGCCAACTTTGACAGTCCGTATCAATGCCACAATAATAAAATATGGTTACATGTATAGTTTGGCAGTGATAGGCTGCTAATGTATATTAATGAATCATACATAAATACATAAAATGCAGAACAACACTAATAAGAAATCACGAGACCAACCATGCCTTGACAAATCGCATTAAGCGCCTGCTCAATGAATAAAATCCATCCAAGAGAAAGAACTGATCAGTAACTCGGGTGATTTATGCTGAAAATGTCTGAAATGTTTTCTTTAACACCTAATCGAACTTAAACCGCTGATAAAATCATTTGAAATGGGCACTATTGTTTTTACAGCTATGTCCTAGATTTATTTGAAATTAGGTAATAAAGATCTACATAGGTAAATATTTGGGTAAATGTAGCACTGAGTAGAATGGAAAGACTAAATCCATCTGATGCCATGAGGGTTTTCCTGGTAGATTGTCTTTCAGCACCTGCAATATCCTCCATGATTTTATGAATTCAGAAATTCATCGTTCAACACATATTGTATAAATTTTTGGGAGTAACAATCCTTAGAAATTGGTTAAAAATGTGTGACCAGATTATTATAGAATAAATTATCAAAAATTATTGTGCTCTTTTTTTTCCCTAAATTAAATTCATCTTTTCACTTGCAGCTTTAAAATATGTAAGCTGTCCACATTTTACGTTTGTTACTGGACCATGGGGAGAGGACCCTATGCAATGGGCACATTCTACATATTATTTTTTAAAAAATACAAAATGAGAATCCATTACTAAACTTAATTTCTTTTTCTAGTTTATGGCTTAAATCAATTCCGAGAGTTTTTATGGTCATATGTCATCGTATACATATAAAAAACAAGCTAGTGATAATTTCCAATTACGATATGAGAAACTCTTTCCAATAATTATGACCCTGCCATCGTGGTAGATATAAATATGATGATCGCATGTACCTCTCTAATATTTTTACACCAAAGGCAACAATCATAAAAAATAGAAATAATCTAAGTCTCAATAATTTAACGACCAATAAATACTTAAATGTTCATCAATAATTGCTTGGTATCCACTACCATGACAATGATTGATAAGATTGTGAATTGAGATATGAGGGTTTCAAAGAGTTAAAGACTGTAGTAAATTTGGGTAGGGTAAAAGGAGCGCACTAGGGGAAATAGTGAAGGCATATCCTCACATCCATGGGATTAACCTTGATCTCCCCCATGTCATCACAACCGCTCCTCCTATTCCAGTTTTTTTCTTTTCTCCATTCTTCACCAGATAACAGAGGTGTTCTATCCTCTCGTTTACAAGAAATAATTTTTATTTTTTATGTAGGCATTGAGCATGTGGGTGGTAACATGTTCCAGAGCATACCCTCTGCAGATGCCATATTTGTCAAGGTACTAACTCGTTATTTGCAATGTCTTTGCTTTTGGTAAAAGAAGAAATATATACAACATGTTAGAAAATGAATGTGATGATTTGGTGAAACAAAATGTACTTGTGGATGGGGATGAAGATATCTATAGAAAAATACCGAACAATTGTCACATGGAGTTGGGGTAGTTTGACAATTGAGTTTCACATTGTTTCACGTCTTTCCATGAGATTCACATTATTTCCCTTTCCTTTTTTCCACCCTTGTACTTATCAACACTTTAACCCCTTCTTCTTCACCCCTTTTCCCCTCCCATTGTTTCTCTACCTCTAATTTGACTCCTTTAAAAGATCCTCTTTGGAGTGTCCATCGTACATTTCATGTACAACCGCATAGCCTTACTAACCATGATAGTCCGTACATCATAATAATATAATATGGTTACGCGCACAGTTTGAGATTGCTAAAGTAAAATATATATGAAACAAAGTAAGGTTGCGAGAAGTGGGAGCGGTAGTTATAAAACTCAAATGGTTAGAGAATTCGATTAAGAAATGAAAAATTATAAGAAGAGCCTATGTGGAGTGATTGCGTACGCTTAATGTCGATGTTGTATGGTTAACCCAATGTGTCATTGTTAAAAAGCTATCAAATGTCGACCCTTAATCATGAATTGTTAAGGCCATGGTTGACTTCAAGTCCCCACGATGAGCATTTCATTTTTTCCCACCATGGAAACTATTTTCTAAAAGGCGTTAAATTTGATGCCATTTAGACATTTTTTGTTATTTAATTTGACGTAAAATACTTGCAAATATTTTATAAAATCGTCACGTGATTTGCATATTTAAATGTGATTTGTACGTAAATATTTATATACATTCATATATAAATTATATTTGTATATATTAATCATAGTTAAATAAATATGGAATAGTCATTTATAAATTTTATAAATAATGTATGAATAACATTGTTTTGTATTTATGTCCATCCTACATTTCACGTACGATTACTTAGCCTTGCTAACTATGACGATTAAAAAGGCATCAACGTCATAATAATATATATATGGTTATGTACATTTGAGATTGGTAAAGTAAAATATATATGAAACAAAACAAGGTCATGAGAAGTGGGAGCGATAGGTATAAAACTCAAATGGTTGGAGAATTTGATTAAGAAATGCAAAATTATACGAAGTGTTTGTGGTGGAGTGATTTGCGTGCACAATTAATGTCGACGTTGTATTGTCAACCCAATGTGCCGCAATGGTTGTTAAATCTCGACCCTTAATCATGTATCGTTAATGCCATGATTTGAATCCAAGTCCCCACGATGAGAATTTCATTTTTTCTTCCACCGTGGAAACTATTTTCTAGAAGGCATTAAATTTGAATCCCATTTATAAATTTTTTGTTATTTTTTACGTAAAATATTTTATAAAATCGTCATGTGCGACTTGCATATTTAAAATGTGACCATCAATTTTTATATACATTCATATATAAATTATATTTGTATATATTAAACATAGTTAAATAAATATGGAATAGTCGTTTATAAATTTTATAAATAATGTATAAATAACATTGTTTTGTATTTTTGAATGCCAACATTCTCATCTATATCACCTCGTTTATACATTTTTAATTGGGAAGACACTATGTTCATTGTATTTTTGCTCTTCCACGATTATTGACATTAAAGGCTTTAAGGGGCAGAATATTGCTTCACTTTCAAGTACGAGTTCCACATTTAGTTATAATTAGACCTTCCTTCGCATAAACTCGCCAAATTTAGCATCGTAAGAATCTAAAGTGTAGCATTTTATTTGTCCCATAGAAGGATGTCCTATTTTTCCTTCCTTTCCTTTTCTATTTCTTCTTAGTTTTCTTCTACTTTATTGTTTTTCAATGCCCATGCAACATTAATTTCCGAGCTTGGAGGTTATTAATTTCATTGTCATCCCCGACTTGCTTGGATGACTTGTCTCATTGGGAGATTTCATTTTAAAGTGAAAATACAAGTGACTATAGGAGAAGTCGGCTCTTGTGATTCAAACCTATGATCTTTAGAGAAAATTATATAAAAATAATTTAGTCTTTTATAGTTGCATGCCATGTGAGAATGAATAGGTATGAAATTGATGTATTTGACATAACTAAAAGGTGGAGCCATTTGTAACACCATGACCGAGTTTTGAATCCCATTGAGAGACCTACACCATTTTCGACCCTTCAAGTGATTATGTGCACAATTAATATCGACGTTGTATGGTCAACCCAATTTGGTGATGTTGATCGCCAATTGTCTACCCTCTATCTTGAATCGTTGATTTTATCACCGATTCTCGAATCTTGATGATGAGCATTTCATTTTTCATCCACCATGGAAACAATTTTCTAGAAGGTGTTAAATTTGAGTGTCATTAGATTTTTTTGTTATTTTAGCCATAAAATACTTGCAAATAATTTATAAAATTGTCACGTGTGACTTGCATATTTAAAATGTGACTATCAATTTTTATATACATTCATATATAAATTATATTTGTATATTTTAAACATAGTTAAATAAAAATGGAATATTAATTTTTAAAATTTATAAATAATGTTAAATGAAATAGTTTTTATTTTTGACTGAAAAACATCATCATCTCTATCACTTTGTTTATACAACTTCATTTGGGGAAGACACTATGTTCGCTCGGATTTTTTCTCTTACATGTTTATCGACATCAAAGGATTTAAGAGGTAGAATACTACTCGCTCTCAAGTGTGAGTTTCACATTTAGTGATAGTTGAACCTTCCTCTCGCATAAACCTTTCCAAATTTAGCATCACAAGAATTTGAATCGTAGCATTTTTATTTTTCCCATAGTAGGATTTACTATTTTTCCTTCCTTGCCCTTTTCCATTTGTTCTACTTTATTATTTTTTCAATGCATGTGAAAAATTTATTTCTTTAGCTTAGATAGGTTATCAATTTCTTTGCCATCCCTAACTCTCTTAGATGACTTGTCCCATAGGGATATTTCATTTTAATGTGACAGATACAAGTGACTTTAGGAGAATTCGGCTCTTACGATTCAAACTTGTGATCTGTAGACAAAATTACATAAAGAATTTAGTCTTTTATAGTTGTGTGTCATGGGAGAATAAATATGTGGAAATTGATCTCTTTGGCACACCTGAAAGGTGGAGCCATTTCCAACACCAAGATCAATGTTTGAATCCCGTTGAGAGACCTACACCCTCTTTGACCCGATTGACTCCCCATTCTCCTATTAAAAAGTCAAATGAATGTTTGTGTTGCATAAACGACCACATTATTATTATACTAAAGGTATGTTCTTTATCAACATACATATGAATAGATATACCAATAGGGGTAGTCTTGAAGAAGTTTAAGTTGAAGGATTGAGGTGAGATGATGGATGGGATAAGATTCATGATGAATGAGGTTTAGGTGGGAGAATTTTTGGATTGGAGATTCTATTGAAGGGAATATAGGTGAACCATTTTTTCTTCCGAGAAGTCACTTATGGAAATTTTTTTTTTTTTTCACCATTTCCAAATTGTCTATTCAATGCAATTTTTGTTAAACATTACATTTATTTTAATATTCATACACTTGAAAAGCTCTATTTTTTAATGGATTTATAATTTTTAGAAATTGATGATATTATTACACGAGTCATCATAATCCCTTGGTGTCCTATAAATAGCTTGGATTTACAATCAGGTTATACATTTTGAGCTTGTGTTTCATCCTCTACTAGGCTTGTGCATTCTAAATATTATTATGTTTTCCATTCTCAAGGTTGGCGACTTGATGCACTATTTTTAGCGAGAAACTTGGAATGGTCATAAATTTTGATCTCGGGTGTTTGTTTTTTTGAAACTATTATCCAATTTTGCCGCTCAGAAAAATTTGATCAAACACGACCTTGCACAAGAGGAAATGGAGAGGTTGGTTCAATCATGCGAGCTCACATTTCAATTTCAAAAATCAGTTGCAGGCAATCTTGACAATGGAAATGCAAGGTTAACAAATGAATGGCCAAGGGAACATCGAAGGAGATTAGAGCTCAAGTGGAAGAATGGAGAAAGGCTTCAAAGTTTTCAGACTTCACATTTTTGGCATTTCAGAGACAAGGTGGGAATTTTTTTGAAAAATATCCAAAAGAGGAAAAATCCCAAAATTTGAAACTCTGAAATTTTAGACTTTTGGGTTTGGGTTTTGGAGAAAGAGAATGGCTAGTTAGAAAAAGTGAGAAAAAAGATTGAAATTGAAACTCCAAAAGTCCAAAATTCAAAATTTAGGGTTTTAGAGATTTTGGTGGGTGTGAAGGGATGAATAGTGAAAAAGGTCTAAAAAGGAAAAATTTGAAATTCTAAAAGTCCAAAATTTCAGACTTTTGGGTTTCGTAGTTTCGGACATCTTTGAATTTGGAATTTTGGAGTATATGGTGGTAAAACAAGAAAAGTGACAAAAATGTCTGAAATCCCGAAAGTTTAAATCCTGAAAGGGTTGGATATTTTGGAAGTCAAACTTGGTTTTGGAGTTAACGCGTAGACATTTTAGGTTTAGAGTCTCAAACTTTCGTGTTTTGAGTTTTAAAACTCTCAAGAAGAATTGGTAGATGAACAATAACTCAACTTCCGAAAAGGAAATGTCTGAAATTCTAAATTTTAGGATTTTAGAGGTTGCAAGCATTTCAGACTCCAAAAAGGAAGATCAACGGCTTCATAATTTTTAGCAGAATGACACTTGACCTTTAGATGGCCATAAATTTTGACTGGGAGCTCATTTGCACAAGAAAGGACTTTTTGGAAAGCTTACAATCTCCTCTATAAAACTACGACTAGTTATCTTAATTTAAGTGAGACTAAGTTAATCAAAATGAAGAAATACAATCTGCCATTTTTGAGGGTGTCAGACTTATCACCTACCAAAATAATGAATTATGGGCTTCCTTTCTTTCCCAATAAGGAAGAGTACATGGAGGCATGGGTTTTGTAATGGAACCCATCATTTTTGCAGGTGAATTAAATACATTTTAGGGTGGTTGAAGCAAGGATTCAAATTCTTCTCTTCCCTTTTCTCTCATTCTTCCTATATATTGTAAGGAGGGGCATTTTTCTAAAGGTTGGACAATTTGGCTTTGCATCCTTCTTGGCTAGATTTTTTGCACAGCTGAAAACCTAGGCAGTTATGAGATAAAACTCCCCATTTACCCGAGGATCCCGTGTAAGATTTTTCATTATATTTCCTAGTATCTATCTGTTGGTATTACTTTAACTATGTAGCTCATGAACCATAGCTAGATAGTTTTGCAGCAAGTAAGCAACTGTAAAAGAAAGGAAAATCTGCAGAAGAGGAAAATAATAGGAAATAAGAAGAAAGGAGAGAAGATGTGCAACCCAATCAATAGTTTATAGAGTTGATCGCATGCACATAGATTAAAAAAATAGATCATGAAATACATAATTCAAAGCAAAGGAAACTTTCAGATCTAGATCTAGAATAACACAAAGTTTATGAATAGATCTAGAAATAAATATGAGACAAATGCACCATTGACACAAAGTTCTCTGGAAATCTCTTTTCTATTCCTTGCTTGCAAAAATCTATCAAGGGTCTCAACTCAAAGTCTAGAACACAAGAATGTTGATTACAAATTCCGATCCTTTAACCCGTAGGTTCTTCCTCTACTTATAGTGTGTAGAGGGGAAAATATAAATGGTAAACTGAAACTAAACTAGAACATGAAGAAGTAGTAAAGGGAACATTTGGCAATCATCTTCCTAGAATTCCTCTCTTAGTGACATGCATTAGGAGTCTAAGTCAAAATTGTGCACATCTGTCACCTATCTTAAAGAATCTTCCCACATAACTTAAAGTAGTGGTTTTTTCAACCAATAACTTTAAGTTTACATTTTCATCCGGGAACATAAGAAATAAGAGAAGGAAGAAGGAAGAAAGAAGATCTACCATCTGTAACACTTATACTTTCTTTTTGTTTTGATATTGAATATACTTGTCAAACATGTAATTCAACATCTTCCCATCTATTTTAACAATAACATCTCTCTTAGTTCTAAACTGTAACAACCCTCTGGACAAAGAAACAATGTTAGCCTTCACTTTCTCTAAACCAAGCCCATATCCCTCAACATTTCTACTGAAGCTTTATGAGTCTACCAATTGAATCCATCATGAAAGGTATGGTGGCTTCATCAACTTCTTTCCGCACAACCAGCATAAATTCCTCATGGGAAGCAAGTAATTCATCTAGGATGCTCTCCAACACTTCTCCCATCTTACTCTCCAACAAATGCATCCTCTTCAGCATGAGCTTGAGGATATCTACACGGAAGGAAACTGAAATTTCTAACTGCTTCCCCTTTTCCACCAATCCTCAAGGCACAATCTGCTATGCAATCAAAGACATCCTTTGGAAAAGAGTGTATCTTAGCCAAAGTATCAGATGACTTTCAGCCACTATGTTCTCATCTTTTATCTGTGTCATCAAATCCTTTAGCTGAGACACTGCCTTGTGCATGTTCTCTAATTCAACCGGTATTGGTTCGAATTGCTCTGAAGCTTGGTGAATGATTTTCTCCTTCCAATGGGCAATAACTCTGACCTGATCCCCTACATCTTCCACCTCCTGCATCAGATGATCACTCACCTACTCATGTGCTAAAATGGGCTGAGAGGAAGGTTTGGCAACCTTAGCAATGATCTCACATAGCTAGAACACCTACTTTGAAGCTTGGATCTCTCAGCCTTCTCTTTGTCAAGCTTAAGGAATAAAGCATTCATTAGCATGTTGTGTATCCTGCTTTAATCCTTATGTGGTAGTTTGACCTATTGGCACTTTGGTCACTGCTATATCAGCTGTCGTGAGCTCTCCCTTGTGCTTTCCTTTTGCTAGAACAAATAACTCATGAACTTCGTCCGATTCCTCAATAATCAACCTAGAAGTCATTTTGGAAACTTTAGGTCTTCTATCTCTTCCTCCCAAACTCAGGAGTAGCTGAAAGTCGTGCTCTTCTAGGTTGATCTCCTCTCTGGCTTCTGGGATTGTCTGCAAAGCTAACCATGATGAAAAGTTGCTTCTTGGGGAATGAGAAGCCACTGAGTGCACCACCATCTCATGCTCTGATTCTACTCTATCAGAATTTTCCACCATGTTATGACTACTACCCTCTGAATTGTCCAAAGATAATGCCTTTTCAAACTCCGCCATCTATGATTTCAACTTCTCCGCATGGATAGGTGAAGACCTGAGTGGTCGAGGAGAAAATACAAATGACGTTGGATTAAAAGGAGGAACAATAAGATCTCTATGAGGTTACGAGGCTATTGAAGTGCTATGAGTTGATGTTGGAGAAGCTAGAACTGGCACGATAGCTATAGATTTGGCCTTCTCCTATATGTGAGACTTCTTGTGAACTTTAAGATTTTCCGCCTTCTCACTTTGCCTCACCTTCGGGATTTATTTTGTTGGAGTCTCCTGTGGTAAAGTTTCTTGTGATCTGATTCATCAAATCTTCATCCAGGCAATACCCCTTTGTCAACAACTAGTTTGAAGTGTTAACCAGAACTGTGGAAGATCTTTCTTCAATCATTTGGAAGCCACCAATGTTTTCCTAAAGAACAGCTCCATCTCCTCCCATTTGATGATACAAATCAAGTATAACATGCCTGAGTCTCTTGTGGTAAAGTTTCCTGATCTGATTCATCAAAGATTCATCTAGGCAATGCCCCTTTTTAAAGAATGAGTTGAAGTATTAACAGTAATCTGTGGAAGATCTTTCTTTAATCGGCTAGCGGTAGCCACCAATGTTTTCCCAAAGAGCAGCTCTATCTCCTCCCATTTGATGATACGAGTCAAATATAACATGCCCGTAGTGCCCACATTTTTATAGCTCCTGTTATTTGTTGGTTTCTTTATGCATATACATGTTTTGACTGAGACTCTGATATATTTTAGACATTATGCTATCTTATTTATCCTTATGGACAGTATGGTATTTGCTGTGTAGTGCCAATTTGACTAGATTAGTATATTGATATATTCCTTATGATGTTGATGACACTAACAGAGTTACATGATAGTGAGATTTATTGGTTAGATGTTGATTTCTTGTGGTCGATTTGATTAATGATATAGTTTTCTAGATTTAATAATGGTAATCTCATGCTAGCCTAAGTGTATGTCATTGTAATTTTATCTATGGATGATTCATGGTGAACTATGTGTATAATTGTATGCATTGCACTATCAATTGTATAATGATGTTAGGACATTATAAGTTTGATTAATTTTGTGATGAGTAGATGATGTTATTGTATTGGACAGATGCGGTTAATGTGTGCAATGAGTGTGCAGGTGACAGGTATAAGAGAGCATGGGTTTCAGGGCGGCTATGCAATTGTGCACAAGCGGCCCATGGGCTGAGTCCTAACCATGCTAAATGTTTGAGGCCTTAGAGTAGGTGTATTAATTGGGCACCATGGGTGAACCCTCAATTGTAATATTTTATGTCTTGTAAAATTAATTATGGTTAGGGTGTGTTTTAGTTAAGTAAACTAGTTTAGGGGTTTAATGATCTCATCTTAATTTAAGTGATGGTTTTGGGTAAGTGTGTGTGTGTGTTGGTAGAAGGGATTGGGGACACATGTGAACCTTGGGTGGACCCCACACCCTCTACCCTTGTGCCCAAATTTTCTAAACCCGAAATTGGGTTATTTTAGGCATTTTTAGGGACCCCTTTTGAGTTTGGGAGTTCCCTTAGCATGAAAATGGGCCCTTGGACCCTACCTAATAGGTAGGGGGGCTTATTTCCAAGGTTTGGAGGGAGTTTCCCTCCCATTTTCCCCTCCTTAGTCACCATCCATGTAAGATGGTTGGTTTGTGTGTATTTGTTAAAAGTTGCTCCACTTTGTTTTATTTTTGTTTTTAGTATTTTGGGAGATAAGGGCTAAAATGTGAGTTTACTTTTACTTACTTGGTTTTGGAATCTTTGACTTGTGAGAGGAGAGGGGGTGACACTTGTCACTTTCCTATTGGTGAGGAAACTATTGGTTTCCTCTTCTTATTCTTCCTCATGTGGAAGGAAGGGGACTTCTTTCCTCATTTTTTTGGAGAACTTGGAGAATTTTGGGAGCTTGGAAGTTTGCTTGGACAAAGGGGAAAAGCTTAGAGTCTTGGAAAGCATTGTAGAGGTAGGATTCTTAATCCTTTTCCTTCCTTGTTGTTGCTTATCTTGTTAACTATGCAATGGTCAATAAAATAATGTGTGTGAAATGATGTGTTGTAAAGTTGTTTGGAGAATGTAGGTTGTTTGTTTTGTTGCTTTGTTGTTTTCTTTTGTTTTACTCTCCACCATCATATGGATTGATGGTTTTTGGAGAATGTAGGGGAAGAGAGAGGGATTTCCCTCTCAAACCTCATGGTTGTTGGTCAAGCCATGAAGGTCCCTTCTCATCCCCTCTTATGGTTTGAGGTGGGAGAAAGGTTCATATGGCTTGAACCTTTCCCCATTCTTGGTGAGGAAACCCTTTTGGGTTTGAAAATCCTCCCAAGAAGGATTTCTTTGACATAAAGGAGGAATAAGGAGGATGAATGATTAGGAGGAATAAGGAGGTTTGTAAACATGCTTTTGTTGGTGTATCCTATGGTTGGACACCTTTGTTTTGGGCATCCTATTTCTTCTCTTCCCCCTTTGTGAGGTTGACCTTGTTCTCCTCATGTTGTTGTTTTACCATATGTAGTTGGTCTAAGTGTTTAAATGGTGCTATGTATTCTTGTTGTGTTTATTCCCCATTATACTTGTGCACATTGTGGAAGTTAGTTCCTCTCTCCCATGGGCTTGGGGGAGGCTAGCATGACTTCCAACCATGGAAAGGCATGTGATGATGCCTATTGGTTGGGTGGTAAACAAGCCTTGTCTCTTATTTCAGCATCCTTGGAAGAACACTCAAGTTTGGAGATAGTTGGAGCCTCCTTGTCATCTTGGTCCTCTTGGTCATCTTCATTCTTTTGAGGACATTACTTTCATTTTATCTCTACAAATGTGGCTTTGTGAAGCTTTTATCTTCTTGTAAAACACCTATTTGTAATTGATGCTACTTGTAAACTTAAGTCATTTGCTAAAGAAGTTTTCCTTCATTGAATCGTAAAAAAAAAAAGAGAAAGGAAAGATTACCATATTGAAATCATGAGCTCTTTTAGTTTATATGTCATCTTTTGAAGGTCTTGTTGTTTATAAATCTGCAAAGTATGGTTATGCATTATACATTAAATCTGAAATATTTAGTTGTGTCTACTTTTCAAAGTTAAAAAAAAAATCTATGAAATGGCATATGCATATATGTTTTTTTTTGAAAATAAATCTGAAATTTATAAGCTAAACATCCTTCTAGATCTACAAAATTTTATGGCATTACAATGCCCATCATCTACGAGATCTATAGGTATTCATGCCAAACTATAATCAGATACTTGTTGTGCTGATAACCCACTGAAGTATTTCTTTTTGACTTCATACTCGTTCATGCACTTCATCTAGAAGTCCTCCAATGAAGGAAAATGTGAGTATTCTGGGAGATTGTATTCTTCCCTACTCCATATGGGTCAAAGTTTAGCCGTGATGGGAAGAACTTAGGCTCATACTCAGAAAACATTTCAGCTTTGGCTCCTCTAGCTTTGTGGACTGTGGATTTGGAAAGAAACTATAGACTTGTGCCACTTTGATTGTAAGTCATGCATCTCCATGAGCTATTTACACAACTCCGTGATGACCCACTTGTCATTTGGATACCTCGAAACTTTACTAGTTCTCACAAAAAGCCTAGTAACCCTGAGATAGGTGAAGTATGTAAACTAGATGAAAATGCAGCCATGCTGAGATACAACTTCCCAAGTTTCGTTTCTTACCCTATTGGTCTTCAGATCACTATTTAGTTTGCAGATGAATTCATAGAAGAACCCATCATTGACGCTTTGTAATATTTTTGGCACTCAAGAATCTGCCAATCAGTGTGGATAGAAATCAAAGATAGGATCTTTCGCCAGTATGCCCTGTCTATCCAGCTTGGAAAATATACCCTACGAGGTTGGTACATATACTAGTTATGAAGTCATTTTGAAGCTGTAAGTCCATCTCACACTCCAAAGTTTCTCACCGATGTTATCACCGATGATCTTTGCCAAATTGATTATCGAATCAGCTTTTTTGATCTCGATAGTCCTCACAAAAGCATACATCCATGAGTGGAAGTTGTGAGTATTGGTTTCTCCACTTATCTTGCAAAGCAATTTAGTGATATCATCCACCTCTGTACCAAGTTGGATCGCGGAAGAGTCCTCAAGAACTTTGATGGGGACTTGGGCTTCTTCATATATCTTCTTGTTCATCATGCCCACACAATCTTCTTTGTGTTTCTCCCATCTGTTGCCTGCATCCAACATGCTAATTGCAATCACCACCATTCGTGTCAGAATATTCAGACAATAATTAATAAACTGTGCATCCAACCTAATAATCTTCTTTCCCGCAACATCCCAGATTGTTCTGGAAAGAGGATGATATGATCTTGCACACTCCATGAAAAATTTGAGCAACTGAGCTGTGACTGAGAATACTGATGCTGGAATAATTCCACTTCTTTTCATTTCCCACATGAGAAATGTCTTTCTAGTCCTGGATCTATCAATTACTTTCGAGATGGGTTCTAGGCCTATGTCTGTGTCATTGATATCAGCAAATCTAGAAGATATGCATGATTCATCTGATCCCTCTTTATCATCATGCTTCATAATGGTTGGAGCAATCTTTATCCGATCAATCTTTGTCGTTGTTTTTTTCTTTTAATCCCGCCGAAATTCTTTATAATTGGATCAATTCATGTAGATCTAGCAATTTATTCAGATTCGGAAGATATATTCAATGTACCCGACATTGATTTGAACTTCCTTTTACCTTGAAGCTTCCAAGATAATGTAAAAACCTCTAGATGCAAAATCCTCCTTTCTTTGGCACCAAAATGTTCGGGCTGCAATCCTCAAAAAAATTAATTGCTTCTTCATTATGGCAGCCCATGCTTATATTAATTGCTTCTTAATTTTGGTTGCCATTAAATAAATTTATTTTATTTATTTTTAGCATGCATCCATTAGTTGTCTTTGGCTTGACCTTTTGCTTTGACTTTCCATTTATCCATGGCACCAAAATTAGGCAGAAAAGCTATTAATAAATACCATTAAAAACATTGTTTAATGCCCAAATGGGTCACACTTTTTGGCAGGGCTGATTTCTAAATATAAGAAGTCAACTTTGATGGGATTATTTACTTTGCACTGTAGCTCCAAAAATCCCTTCTTTCACTTAAGTTGTTTGACTTCCATAATGGGAATTTTTACCAAGCAAGGCAGGTAAGAAATTCTACTTTGCCCGCCCGCCAAAATTCCCATTATTAAATTAAAATATCTCCCAAAAAGTGTGACTTGCATTAAAATTAGCCCCCTTTGATAAAGTGCGACTTGCATGGGTGAATAAATCTTTGGTGGGAAAAGTTAGCCTGCCAGGCAAGCAGAAAATTCCCATCGGTGCTTTAAGTGATTTTTCTTTATTTTATAATGGGAATTTTCACCCTACAAGGCAAGTAAGAAATTCTGCATGCTTGCCACCTCTAATTTTCCCATCGTAGCTTAAGTGACTTTGACTTCATGGGAAAAAGTACCCTACAAGGCAAGTAAGAAATTCCATGCTTGTCACTACGAAAATCCCATTGCAGCTTACACTCATTAATTCCAGAAATGTGACTTGCATGGGAGAGGCTTTTTGTGCATGACTTCATCTTTTTGGTCAGAAGCTTGCATTTTGAGGTTGATTCCTTCTAGTGTTGTGTCGGTAGATGATCTCTAGATGCTTTAGGTAATTAAATAGAGTATACTTGGTGAAGGAATTGACCTAGGGTAATTTCACAGAGAAACTAAGGAGAAAACCTAGAGAAAATGCAAAAGAAATAAATAAAAGTGAAAACATTGCCAGAAGTTGCAAATAATGCCTAAATTCATTCTGGTGAAAACCCTAATGAGATGAGTGAATACTTGGCATGCAAAATTTCAACAGGATTCAACCGAGCACAATTTACTTCAAACGGGGCATTATTTATTCAATAAATAATTAAATAAAAATTTCCCACAGACAAAACTTGGCGGAGGGATAAAATGAGTTTGGGCATATGGGTATTTGTCAAAATTGGCTCATATGATTCATTAGGAATATCCTAACATAATACAGACATCTTCTGGCAATAAAAACACAAAAAGACCCACTATTTTAAAAGAACAATTTTTTTTTCAAATGGGTAGTCCCATATTTCAGGGTGAAATCTGGGGACACCAACCCTCCCTTCTTCTCTTGTTTGTAAGTGGATTTGTGGAGTTAAAACCTCCCATCAAAATTGTAATGCAAATCTTGCCTCTTGGCCATTGTAGTGTACTTGTATCAAATTTGTGGAGCAATAATACATGTCTGTGGATGATTTTCAACCCTCTCTTGTGTTCATTGCACCTCTTGATCTCTCATTGCAATCTTGGTTATCTATGTATGGTGGTTGTATTACATTTCAATGGTTTGTGTTTAATGGAAAAGAAAGTGTTCAACATTCCTTTGGTGCATCACCTTTGTTAGTTTAGGTTTATTTTCTTGCATCTTCTTAACCATGTCTCCTTGACAAGTTAGAGTAGATTTTAGGGTAGATCCTCTACAATTTGAATGTGTGCATTGATAAAGGAATAGGAACCGACCTTCATTCAAAGATCTTTCCGATTGCAAAGTCCCACACTTTGGGAAAAGATCCATGTTATACAATCACACTGAGAGTTTCAACCCATCGAGTTTGCAGACATTTAGGGTGCTGTGATTACACATCAATAAAAACCACTTGTTTTAATGATTCAAACGCATCTGGTCAACCTAGCTTACCAGTTGGAGCCATTTTTGGGCCTCGAAATCCACCATATAGGGGCCAAAAATTAGGATTTAAGTTGTAATTCATTTTTTCCTATTTTAGGGCATTAGTTAATTTTAGTCTCTTACATGCATAGTAGGTTAGAAAGTTGGCAATTCCTCTAATTTAGGCATGTAGAAGATGCGTGGAAATTTTTGTGCTCGTACGAATAAGCATGCAAACTTACTAAGAATAATAGGTTCTAGTAAACTACTAAAAATAGTAAATTTCACCACCTAGAGTAGATTTAGTCAAAGTTAGTTAGAGTTTGCTTGGAAACTCGAGTTGGGAGTTGTTTTCTTATTTATGAAGCATTGTAATTCATCATGATTTTTTTGAGTTCAAGATATTTGTAGTATATTGTGTGTGTTACGTTTGGCTCCATTACGACCTCCTTTATAGGATCCCATGGATTTTTGTAAGGTTCTCTAATTGTCTTATGGGATAGTGTCTCCAGTTCATGTTATTATATTACGTGTTTCCATATGACCCTTTTTACACATGCACCACCATCTTCCTAGGTGGGCCAAAATGGGTGTTTAGAGTAGGGAATGGAAAATCATTAAAGATTAATGGAAGGTGGATTTTATAGATGTTGTCAGAATTTGGGGTGGAAAGACCCTGGTCCCAATATTTTGTTGCACAACATAACGCTCGCCGCATAATAATAGAAATAAACCCACAATTCACAAATCTTCCATTTTTTATCGACAAACCATAGATTGTAAAAGCAAAAACCATCACTTATATATACATAAAAAAATAGACAAATAATGAATGATCCATGAACAACATTGCTTAGTATTGATTGTTTCATTTGTAATGTTAACAAGTACTTACATTGATATTTAGTTTTTGAAACTACATTGATCCAATCAAATTATGAATTTTGATCAACATAATTATAATCTTAAGTTGCATAACATTCCTTATTTATAAGCTTCAAATAGTTAGAGATTTAAAGGATGGCTTATGTACGCAAAAAAATCCCTTTTCCTATGCCTTAAACATTTTCATGTTCCACTCCCTTCAATTTAACTTCTCAAATGTATCCCCTTCAGCAATTCCATTTACATATCTCACGTGCGATTGGTAGTATAGTTGTAATTATTCACATATGCTTGATTCTAATGTAGGGTTTGATTATTAGAAGTTTAAAAACTAAGAAATGTATTTGTATTTTCTTCAAATCACAATGATTTATTGTGCTTTTCACATAAATACATATTATATATGTTATTTAGATATATAAGGTAAATATTATAATCTAAGGTATCTATATACCTCAAATGTGTTATATCTATATTAAATGTGTTTATTTATTTATCTATAAAATAATATGTTATACCTATTTAACTATTAGAGTTATTTAATTATGGTAAATTTAAAATGTAATTTAATCAATGATAAACGAATAATTGGAAACATCCCTTTGCTTTTTTCCCCTTTATATTGTTATGTTTTCAATTATTAAATTTTATTTATAAACTATAAATATAATATTTTAATTTTTAAATGATGAGTTAGCTAATATATATATATATATATATATATAAAGAAATAAAGTTATAATTTTTATTAAATATTTTATAAAACAATGTCGGCCCACAACATGAGACTCCTTCACTCCATGGTACCATTTTAGTGTGAGACACCTCCACACCATGTTACCATTATAGAATGTCTCTCAAATACAAAATTTTGCATATTATTATCTATGTTCATAAATTTTCCATTACATACATAAATTTGTGTAAGCTTAAAAGTCATGCATAAATAATTGACTTTTAAAATTGATTTTGATGTTTATATGGATAGATTTGAAAAGAAAGTGCACACCCTATCTATGGGGTCATAAGAGAAAGTCGAGGAGTTCTTACGTCGGGTGGTTGAGCTACGAATGAAGTTATAAGCGGTCAGTGAGACAATAAAAGATAAGATTCTGGTTCTGATCACCTTGAGGGCACTCCCTTCTCAGTTCTAAGTGTTCATTATGACACTGGATGTATCTAAATGGAAAGTGACGTTCGAAGAACTCGTGAACTTGTTGCAGCAAGAAGAGGCCATCAATTCAGCCCAAGATGAGGCACAAGACAAAGCCCTTTTCTCGAAGCCACAACGTGGCTAGAAGAATCGAAAGGGTCCCCTAGAGAAGTAATCACATACACATCAACATCAACAAGCAGTAAAGCTTAAAAGTCAAAGATGTGGTGTCATATATCGTAGAACCAACACTCATGATATCGAGAACTACTAGTACAATGGCTTGAAACAAGGGTCTTCGAGTCAAGAAAGCACATCTGGGCGCGAAAATTTTCAAAAATAAAAAAGACATCCCAATAGAAGAAAGTAGAAGGGACATCTCGCAACTCAACAAGATGATGAATCTGATGAGGAGACACCGGAAGGAGCCAATTGTAGTAATAACCTCGTGCTAGTTTCCCAGACCTTGTAGCCCACACAAAGTCTGGTTGATAGAATCAGGTGCCAGTAAGCATATGTCAAGTGACAAGAATTTGTTTGATATGCTGACAGAACAACCCACTAGAGATCTAGTCGAATAATGATGACAAAGAGTACATTGCAGAAGGAATAGGCCAGGTCACTATTCCTCTCTAACATGAAAATGTACATTTACAAAGGTATTATATATTCTGGATTGACTATAACCTCTTGTCAGTCAGCCAACTAATGAATCATCATCTAAAGGTAGAATTTCTTGTTCAAAATGGAATCAAATCATGCTTGATCTCGAGATAAGGTACAATTATTGCTAGAGCTTTTCTAAAAGATAAGTTATTTGCTTTAGATACTATTTCATCTTCTGTAATAGCTTTATCTACCCTTATAATAGAATCTACTACCCTCTGGCATTATAGATATGGTCACTTATCTGTTGGATCTTTGTACCTATTGAGTTCAAAAGTAATGGTAAGTGGAATTCCCAAGTTGTCCAGTTCCTTGCCTATATTCCTCGACTATCTTGGCTGGAAAACAACACATGGATCCATTTAAGGCAAGCACCTCCCATGCCAAGAAGTGTCTTAAGGTAGTTCATACCGATATGTATGGACCGTTTCCTCGCTTTTTTTCAGGATACCAATACTTCTAATTATTCGTGGATGACTACTCTCAAAAGATGTGGGTGTTTTTCCTAAAGAAGAAGAGTGAAGCCCTTCATAATTTCTAGATCTTCTATCAACGTGTTACAAAGGAGACCGGATAACCTCTTCTTCTACCACTTAGATCGAGGGGGGGAATTCACATAAAATAATTTCTTGGCATTCTTGAACCAACAAGGCATTAAACAAAACCTGACTACTCCCTACACGCCCCAACAGAATGGCATTGTTGAGTGACATAATCACATAGTGATGGAGATGGCTTGCTGCATGCTATCAACAACAAAGCTAGAGGATCGATATTGGGCCGAAGCAATACAAATAATTATTTATCTTCTCAATATGGCACCAATAAATATTCTACAAGATAAAACACCAGAAGAGGTATGGAGTGGTAAAAATCCATCAATTTCTCATTTATGAGTGTTTGGTTACACAACATATATGCATGTCCCAGCTCAAAAGAGAAATAATATCGAGCCAAAGACACTCTCGTGCATCATATTGGGCTATAACACTACATCAAAGGCTTACCATCTCATGGATCCTCGAGAAAAGAGAATCTATGAAATCCAAGAGATGGTTTGTGATGAGTCATCCTTTGAATTAGCAATACGTAAAGAAGAGCTATCACCAACCACCTCTCACCGACTAGTCTCCGAGTTAGAAGATGAGCAAGAGGAGACTAATCGAGAAAAAGATGAGCTATAAGGGGAGCTATATGTTGACCTTAGAGAGCTGGAGAATGTTACTACACATCCACCCTCACGTCAAAAAAAAATTCTTCACAACAACAACTGAGTTCTCATCCGAAGTGGGTACAAAGCACCATCAAAGACTCTCACATGAAATCACTCCCAAATACTTCATTATGAGTCAGAACGAGGATTTAGACAAGAAATGAGGTAAATTTTTCACTCATGAGTACACTAATTAATAGCTTCGAGCCTGATAATGTTCATGAAGCACTTAGTCAACCTTAGTGGAAAGAAGCCATGGATGCAGAATATGACTCACTCATGCAAAATCAAACATGGGAACTTGTCGATCTTCCTGCAGGAAAGAAACCCATAGGCTGTAAATGGGTTTTCAAAACAAAATATAAGGCATATGGATCCATCGAAAAACATAAAGCACAACTTATGATCCAAAAGAATTCTAGTGGCGCAACTTCCAGAGACCATAACTTTTGCACTATGGATTCGCTCAAAAGGCAACGTAAAGCTTGGAATGTGTAGAATGTGATGAGAAGGTGCTGAACTCTGTTCGGAAACGTTTGACCCCCGAAATCCGCATTTAAGGGGCCCAAATTGTGATTTTTGTACTGCTGTCTAAAAATAGTAAAAAAAAAGTATCGCAAAAAGTGCACATGTAAGTCTTGGAAGATGAAACACCTCGTCTCCTTCGGTGACCTTCCACAAAGGTGTCCTTTCGTATTTATAAAGTATTATAAATACATATGTAACGAAGAAGAGGACATCTCTTGGGAAAAGAGATAATTGATGTATTTTGAATTCTTTGAGTAATTTACATCTCTTTTCGTGAGATATTTGTTTTGCAATTCATTTGGCACATTTGTTAATCTGTTCCTTAAGTCTCAAAACCCCTGGTGATCAACTTATAGAAAAGGGATATGCTAAAAAAGAGGGCATTGACTATGAAGAAACCTTTACACCCACTGCAAAGATCAAGAACATCGTAAAGTAGTTTACACAATAAAGAACACAAAAAGGATGGAAAATTTAGCAGGTGGATGTAAGAGTGCTTTCCTTAATGGTAATCTGAAAGAAGAAGTGTACATGACCCAACTTGAAGGATTTGTTGATGAAAAACATCCTAATAAGGTATGTTGTCTCATCAAATCACTGTATGGACTAAAACAAGCTCCAAGGGCATGGTACATCAAGATAGATGATCACCTTTTAGAGCTTGGTTTCACTTGTATCCCCTCGGATTCCAATTTGTACATAAAGAAGCTATGTAAAAAAATTGTTATTCTTGTTTTGTATGTGGATGATCTTTTGATCATTGGCAGTTCAGAAGATTAGGTTGATATTGTGAAAAATGATCTCAAAAGAACCTTCGACATGAATGATTTGGGGCTACTACATTACTGTCTTGGCTTGAAGATATGGAAAAAGAAGAATCACATTTTTGTCTCCTAGATAAAGTATGCTACGTCACTCTGGAAAAGTATAGAATGTCCAATTGTAAACCTATATCCACTCCCATGGAAAAAGGTTTGCAACTTTCACGATTCTAGGACTCACCTCAAGTAGATGCTACTCTATAGGTAGCTTGTTGGAGGGCTCATCTACTTGACATATACCAGACCAGAATTATGCTATGCTATCAGCTATCTTTACAGGTTCATGTAGGATCCGAAGAAATGTCACTGGATTGCAGCAAAACATGTTTTGTGGTATGTCCAAGGTACAATTGATTATGGTCTAGAATATAAGAAGAATGATCGATTCTTCTTATAAGGATATGTCGACTTGGACCACGCCAAATCTGTTGATGAAAATAAGTCAACTACGGGGTATATTTTTCATCTTGGATTTGCACTTATCTCATGGATAAGCAAGAAGAAGAATGGTATTTCTATTTCATCCATAGGCAAAATATTGCACCACACAAGGAGTTGTGTGCGAAGCAATATGGTTACATCACATTTTGGATCACATGGGCATTCTTGAAGAGTAGTCACCTATTCTCTATTGCGAAAATCAGAGTATGTCAAAGCTCGTGAAGAATCCAATTTTTCATGAATGAACAGAGCACATTGAGATCGATTGTCACTTCATTCGGGAGCATGTCTTGAACCACCACATTCAGCTCCAGTATTGTCCTATAGAAGCACAAGTAGTTGATATTCTCACCAAATCCCTTGGAAAAGTGAAATTTGAAATTTTTAGGGGTTACATTTGCAAGAATAATGTAATAAGGGGGGAATGTTGGCGTAGTTAGGCATAGTTAGTAAATCAATTTTCATATGTCCGTCGTATTCCATTGTTCATCAGGGTGTTTTCTAAATTGTTTGTAAACCCCCAGAAATTATCGGGGCATGTTGTTATGTATCTCATGTATAAATACCTCCATCTTGCTTCTGAATAGTACAACTTGAGTTCTTCTCTATATTCTCTCCTCCAATTCTTCATCTTAGTAGTAAAATGAGGAGATGTTGTGGTTACAACTTACCTCTATGCGCATGGATGAGTTACGTATGAATGGAATGGTTTTAGATGGATAATAGCAGATCTCCTCTTACATGGTTCCTTATAACATTTTGTTTATTTAGTTGAGTACAAAACTCAACTTTACCATTATTAGTAAAACAAAGTTCTGACTCTGCACTCGCTGTCCCTATCCAATTACTGCTAGATTTACAACGTTAACTTGTGTTTCACGTGGTTAGCTCTGTGGATCTCAAATTATGTGCTTGTTTTATTATGTAAGGAGGTGACTGGTATAAAATGGAATTTAAGATGTGTCTCTACCCCTTACACCGCAAACCTGACAGATGCCCTGGCCCTGCCAAAGATGGCTCGAAGTTTGTAATCGAGGGGGTGCGGACGGGGAAGGGGGTGGCGAATTACAGTGATAGTGTCTACTCCATGGATTTGAAGAATTAATAACCCACATCTACTTTACTTACATGGACACGTGTAGGTAAGACAAAAATGAAGGTGGCCTCGATTGGTTTCATGCCAAATAGTTTCATTTCTTCAAAGAGCATTTGGCAACATAACCTGTAATGAACACATTGCATGCCACCACATCCTAGTAATTTATTTTTCAAAACTTGTTGAGCCTTATCCACATTCCAACATTGTGTATACACATTATCAAGGCATTTTATGACAATGAAATTAGATACAAATCCACGCTTTACCATTATTTCCACGAACTGTTTGAAAAAATGTCATTATTACCATGAAGTATTACCATGAAGTATTTGACAAAATCTCTCAGTAAATTACTAGAACTATATTATGTTATGAT
Source organism: Taxus wallichiana var. yunnanensis (assembly GCA_018340775.1). NCBI lineage: Eukaryota > Viridiplantae > Streptophyta > Pinopsida > Cupressales > Taxaceae > Taxus > Taxus wallichiana. Next base: position 335,039,707 of record CM031235.1, on the reverse strand, counting down.
AAATTAGTAGAATAAAATTGAACTACATGTATAAATTGTTTTGTAAAGATTGTGATTATTGAATAGGATTTGAACATTATAGGTTGACATCTACTATACTAGATTTATGACAATGGGTTTCTCGAGATAAAATTTAAGACTTATGTCCATATTTTATGTGATTTTCCTATAGATATACAAGAAAAGTGATATATCCATTGTAACATGGTTAATTATTTAAATATCTAAAATGTTAAGATATGTGTCCTCTTGCGACATTTCAATTTCATATATTGTCTTCCTTTTGTGTTTTCCATGTTCATAATGACATAGTATTTCTATGTACTTCTACGAAATGGTGAAATTAGTTAGGTTTTAGTTCGTTGCTAGATTAAATCTAATTTCAGCTCATATATCTTAACCAAAGGAACCAATATGAGGGTTAGTTGTGTAAGAGTGATTATGGTCAAATTGAGTTATAGCTAGAAACTTTTATGGATGACATTAATGCAGTATACACCTTTTTTATATATTTTCAATAAGATACATTAGTTATCATATGATTTCAATTAATAATTTCCCATGTGATATTTACTATTCCTTTTCATAAATGGAGCTAGACAATAGATCCAAAACAATTAGCTATAGCTACTATTATGATACAATATGAAGACCTGAAAAAGGTAGTTTGTTTTTGTTTATACGTATAAATCTACATTGATTTAGAGGTGAAAGGTTCCCTTGTATACTCGTTGAGTTTCCCAAATTTTGTATACACTCTATAAGGCATTTCATGACAATAAAATTATATTCAAATCCATGCCTTACACTATTATTTCCATGAACCGTTTGACAAAATGTATCGCTTAGCAAATGTAATTTATTCTCATGAACTATTTGATAGGATATGTAAGTAAATTACCAAAACTAAATTTTGTTATAGTAATTTACTAGAATAAAATTGACTTACTCGTTTAAATTATTTTTCTTGATTTTCTTTTGATAGTCGGTTATTGTGGAGAAAGAAAATACAAGTGACATCAGTAGTGCCCACTCCTCTTCGACATTGATCTTACTAGGATTTTTGCTTATTTTGGATTGGAGCCTTGGACCTTTTTATCATATTTGATCATTAGACATTGATAGATGAGCATTGTTATATTTGATTAGTATTTTGATAGACATTATAGATACTTTGGTTATGGTTATGTGGTGACTCATAGTGTGAATTATATGCTTGGATTGATATTTCGGTATGGATGATGATCTAGAGTTATTACTTTATATGTATACCGACACATTGGATTTTGATACATAGATTTTGTTAGATGACTTGACTAGTCTTGTGATCTCATTGTTGTTAATGAGATAAAATAATTGAAATATCTTGAAATTATAAACAATTGGTGAAATTACTTGATTTTAGTGATGATTGAGTTGTGTTGATTGATGATGTGAATTGATATGTATATGTGTGTTTTATTGTCTCGATGTCGTTAATATGGCCACGAGGCCAGAGAGGTATTGTTTTGATTTTGTAGGAAATTGTAACACAACAAACAAAAAGGGGATAAGAGACCAATAGTGAAGGAATTTGGGGTATTGGCAATAGGTCACCTTGACAACTTGTGTATTTGTATGTTGTTTGTTGTTGATAGATTGTTAGGAGGTCCCCATTGGGGGGTGGCCTCAAATGTGACCTTGGGTAAATGTGTTGTTTTCTTTTGATTTATTTATTTTGTGAGTATTTGAATTATTTTAGTATTGTGAGTCACCTTTATTATTTTTAATTAAAGTGCTCCATTTAAGTTGATTAATCTTGATTAATTAGTGTAATTTGGGATGTGACCAAAGGGATTATTTAATGTTGGTAGGTGGTCATTGATTTATGTTGGATTTGAAAGGATTTTATTACTTTTGAGTGTTGTGTACTCAACCTTGCTTGTCAAATTCGGATTTGGGCTTAAGGGCCATTTTAGAGGCTTGTGGGACAAGTTAAGCTTGTCCCACACCTCTTAATTTCACCTACCAACTACCCCTATGGGTTAAGGGGTCAAAAATAGACCCCATTATGTGATTATAAGACAAAAAGGTGATATTTATTGCACTTTCTTACATGAGTTTTTAATTTTTTCCTTTAGAGGTGTGGGTAAGAGTTTGTGTGTGTAAGAGGGTTTTCATTTCCTCAACCACCAATTTATTGAGCTTTGGGTTTGAGATTTGACCATGTGATGTGGAGTGGAGGAGGAATGATGTGGCATCCTACATGGAGCCACATCACCTCTCTCTCATCTCTTTTCTATTTATTCAAGTTTGTTTGATGATTTTGGGGTTAGATGTTTTATTTTCTCTCTTTCATTTTTGAGGAGCTTGCTTTGGAGTTCTCTTGTGCTTGCTTTAGACATGGAAAGGATTGAAGCTTGTGATTTTGAATTGGATACTATTATAATGGAAAGGTAGGGACTTCACCCATGTATTCTTATTACTATTTTGTTGTGAAAATGATTTTAAATGGATGATTGTTGTATGTTTTGGCTTTGGGAATAGAATGACCTTTAGGTTGTGTAGGAGAAAATGGAAATGGGGATATTTTTGAGGGAGGCATAAGAGTATTATTGTGTATCTTAGAGGGAGTTGGGTTGGGGTGTCCCACCTTTGTAGATAAGAGAAATTTGTGCTTATCTTGTATGTTTTATTGAGGGAGGCATAAGAGTTGAGGGAGACATAAGAGTTTTTTTAGAGGGAGGCATAAGAGTCTTGTTGGTATGTGATTGAGTTTCTTGGAGGCTTTAAGGTGGGCACTCAACCCTTTGAGAGGCATAAGTGAATCCTTATGTTTCTTTTCTCTTTTTGGCTTGAGTATTGAGCCTTTGTTCTTGGGAAACTTGTGTGTTGTGATAATTGTTATTGTTATCTCATTGTATTGGAAGTTGTTTGAATGTTGTTGTGGATGTCATGTAAATTTTCCTTGGTTGCCTTATACCCCTTATTGTTTCATTGTCGGGGTTTAGGGGCCAATGTGGAAGAAGCCTTCTCCTCCTCATCGGATTATTGGTTGGGTGGAGAGTGTTGCCTACTCCCTTATTTTGTTGTTGTTTTGGATTTTGAAGAAGATGGTGGAGCTCAAGTGAAGTTTTGGCCATAGTTGCACTTTGAAGAAAATAAAGAGAGATCCTACTTTTGTAAAATATTTTCCATGTTGTCTCCACTTAAGTGGAGGGCTTGTAACTTGCATTTTAAAGGTTTCAACTTCTTGTAAATGTGTTGTGAAAGGTTGATTTGTATTAAGATTTCAAAATGTATGTATATTTAGAAAGTAGGAAAATAAATTGATTTTTTTATTATGATAATTCCTTCAAACTTGTAATTTGGCACAAGAGTGAATTTGAGGTAACCTTATATTTTATTGGATAGTTCTTGTAAATGAAATTTCTAAGACTTGCAATACTTAAGTTGGAGAATGGACTTGAAAAGGTATTGTATGGAAAATAGAGTTCACCCCAATCTAAACACTTATTAAAACAAATAATTTCAACATGTATCATTTTAAAAGATTAGTGTTCTTGTAATGGAAATGTATGTTGAAGTTTACTTGCTCTCTTTGATAATGGATGCCATTTTATTGATAAAAGAAATGAATTATTCTCTTGTCTTATTGTAAAAGTGAGTATTTTGGAATGATGAAACTATAGTTAAATCTCATACTATGTTATTAGAAAAGGAAATAGTTACTTAGAGTTTTAAAATAAGGAAAAATATACCCTTTACTAAATATATTGGGTTGGATAAGAAAACCAATTAGCTTCCTAATTGTACTCATATATGAGTAGATGGAAAAATTATAACTACTTGCCTATTTATTTTACTATGCAATTTAATTCAATTTGATCATTTAAGATAAGTAACACACACACACACACAATTATAATTAAATTTAATTATATAAATTTATATATATTAAATATACTATAATTATATATTGAGTGTGATAGATTACACTCAATAGGTGATACTTGCCAATATATTTTCATGTAATAAACATGGAGCTTGGAGTAGAGGTCCCAATGTGATTTTGATTCTTCTTGTTTCTATCATACTACTTTGTCTTGCATTCATAAGCATAGTGCTCATATCTCTTGCAATAGTGACACTGCACATCCAATTATCCTATCTCGACCTAAAAATGATTATGATTGTGCTCTTGACTATGTCCTCTTCCACTTGAGTTTGATGGACCTCGCTACGCGTCCTCTATATGAACTTCTTCCTTTGCCTCTAGAACTGAAATTTCTCTTCCTCTTCCACGATTTCTGATACATGTGATGAAAAATCTTAATCTACAATCGCATGTGATTTATTCAATCTCTTCTCATGATTTATTAGAGATGCATGCAACTCATCAATTGAAAACTTACTTAGATTCTTAGTTTCTTCAATAACAACTACCAAAGGATCAAATTTTGTAGGAAAAATTCTAAGAAAATTTTTAATAATCCTTTTATCTTTAATAGTTTCACCATGAGATTTGATTTGATTGACTAAACTAACTACAAAAGTAAAGAATGATTCTACGGAATCTAAATCTTTCATTGACATATTTTCAAAATCTCTACGAAGTAATTGTAGCTTGGCGGTTTTACTTTCTCTTTACCTTGATACACAACTTCGAGAGTTTCCCATGCAATTTGTGCTTTATTGGCTATTACCACTCTAGGTAGGATGCTTTCATGCATGGTTTGATGAATGAAGAAAAGATATTTTCCATCTTTCTTTCTTAATTCCTTCAAAGTGTCTTTCTCTGCCTATGAGAGTGTGTTATATGTTGCTTGCATTTGCAGGCTCTATGTACCCATTCTCTACGATTTCCCACACATCCTGGGATATGAATAGTGCATTCATGGTTAATGACCAATAATCGTAATTCTTTCCTGTAAATTGTGGTGTCGCAGACCGGATATAGAAGCCATAACTGCTATCAATTAGAAACCTGCATTTGAAAAAATCCACGCTCGATACCAATTTGTAGAAATCAGCAAATAAAATAACAACTAACATAAATCAAATAAAGAACTACAAATAAAATAGATTATTGCAAACTCAAATCACAACTTCTGTGCATATATTTCTTCTTCCTTGTCAAAGATTCAACTCAATATAATTTTTTGAATGTGTTTTTATCAAAACACTTACAATTACCTCAAATAAATAGATAACTTTCATCTAACAATAATACACTCCACTCTTAAAAATAGAATTAAAAAACACATGTTTTTATGCAATACAAAGCTTTTGATTTATTTATTTTTTTATTTTTTTAAAATTAGGAATCTAAAAGCAAACTATCTAAAAATTAAAAGCATGTAAAAATAAACTGCATTTACTTTTTCTAAGGGCAAAATTAAAGTCTTTTTTTTAACATATATCTTAGAACCTCGATGAAATGATATTTTGAATAAGATTATCTAAGCTACTCTAAAAATACTAGGAAATCAACATGATCACACCCATATTTATTTAAAATAAGATGTAACTACTACCTCAAATTATCTAATTATATGTTATCATTAACTAATACATATTGCATTGTTGGTGGATATGTGCACCTGTCTGGTGGTTATACTGACTTGTGTGGTTGCTGAACCAATAATATTTCCCTCGTATTTATTTTTATATTTGTTGTGTATAATATCATTTAACATTTTTGCACTTTATGTCTCGATGACGATCAATTGCATCAAAGGTGTTGTTATTGGTGCATGCATGAGAATAAGATTGTTGTTATTGGTGTTACGTTGACTTCCACCCAACTATTGCACAATGTTCAATGATAATACTAGGGGTTTATCAAAGCTCCTTCAGAAATTTATTGAGTCATGGGATTTGGAATTTTCCTGTTGTCAGCAAATTTGAAAAGGGTTTTTACATTTTTCTGTGTTTAGCATCTGTTTAACGTGTTGTCCATTAACAAGTGGAAGAATTGTCATGCAAGGAGGAAGAAAAGTAAAAGAAAACATAGAGTGACCTTTTGATGATTTGGAGTAAACCTGTTCCAAGCCTTCTGACTACTATCTATTAACCTATGTGGAGTGTGTATAGTTTTCACTAAGGCAACAATATCAAGGCTTAAGAAAATTGGAAAGGTGGAAAATTTTTTTTTGTCAACAGAAATGAGGGAGAATCCTTTAATGGGATGGACTTTAACAAGAGATTCATTGGAATTCAATTTCCCGGTATGTAAAAACCTGTACATTGAAAACCGACTAGACTGACTTTGCTTGTCACAAAAGTATGAAGAGGAGGAAACGAGATTTCCCAACGACCAGTGACTAGCATAGCGGCATCCAGCAATCGGTGTGACCTTCATATATGAATAGAAATCAACTACCTTTATTATCTCTTTATATTTTCTCTCTATTGGCATAGCCTTCCTGCGTGAGAAAAGACGTGGCAGGAACCTGCAGTTAAAGATAAAAGGAGATGAGACTTTCCATGGAGCATGTGAAACCTTCCTCTCTAAGAATTTTCCAGCAGCGAGTGTATTAAATATTTGTTGACATGTGGAAGATCTTGGATCAATCGGAACAATACGAGTTAAAACACAAACATTTTTCATCAAATATGTTATAAAGCTATAAAATAAGAATGCAAACAACCAACCTATAACCCCCTGCAGCAGTATGAGAGCATGAAAATTATGTGTGGAGTTGTTACCAATATTTCAAGTAACTATGAAGATGTGCATAACATTCGAGAGAGTTAAATTCAAGACCATAGGAGTGACCATATCTACTTTGCATTTAATAAAATTCTCCAAAAGTTGGAATTTGAAGACATAGTGAATGATTCTTTTTCGACATCTAAACGGAGAAGAGTTGTGCCAATATTTTAGAAGGCTACGAGACATATGACAAATGCGAGCTCAAATTCTCACAATAAGATTTTGTGGTGCATTGTATGATCATTATGAGATCACCTCTTCATCAAATTTTTTACAAATGAGAGCACATCTGTCAGTAGGGGTTCAAAGTAATCCAAATGACTTCCTCGCCACATGGAGATGAAAGGACACATCATGAATCAAGAAGTTGATGAATCCGAAGATGATAATGATGATAGAAATATAACACCAAATAACACAATATTTAGAATAATGATCTCAATATGCAATTAGAATAGCTTCGCCACTTCGAGGGGGATCAAACCAAACACAATATCGAATAATGATCTCTCAATATGCCTCCTGAAAAATACTGAATGCTCCAAATGATGATACTACTACCTCAATCCCTATATATACTATTCATATGTTATGGCCATCACCAAGGCCGACCTACTAAGCATGAGAAAGTATAAATGATATAATAAAATGATATGGTAAGCCACAAGTCGGCTACTCATATCCTAATACAAGCAATAGGTTAAGGGCGTAGCATGCCCTTCCCCTTCAAAGCAACATTGTCCCCAATGTTGAGAAGCTCCAGGTGTTCTTTGCAGGAATGTCATATCTTCCCATGTTGCATCTTCATTGTCCATATTCTTCCACTTGATCAGGTACTCAGTAATAACCCGTGTCCTCAATCTTTTAGTGTGTGTTTGAAGGATGCATTTAGGTTCAAGATGACTCTCCCCTCCTCATCGAGCTCAGGTAACACTGTTTGGGTTGATACTCTCTGTCCAATTACTTTCTTCAGGAAAGAAACATGAAAGACTGGATGTATTTTGGTTGATTGTGGAAGTTCTAATTTGTATGCTCTGATACCCGATCTTCTTGATACTTGATAGGGGCCATAATACTTTGGTGAAAGTTTGTTATCCTTTTGTTGTTGTTTCAAAGACATTTGCTTATATGGTTGTAACCACACAAAAACCCAATCACCGACTTCAAAATGCCTTTCCGTGTGATGTTGATCAGCTGTTGCTTCATGCGGTTTTGTGCCATGACCAAGTTCTCCTTGAGACTAGAGAGGACCTCTTGTTGATATTGAATGTGTTCTTCTATTGCTCTAACCCATGGTTGTCCTCTCAATGATGATGTGATGGATGGTGGATGGTACCCATAGAGTGCAAAAAAGGAGACATTTTAGATGAAGTATGGAAGGAAGTGTTATACCACCATTCTGCAAGTGGAAACCATTGGACCCATCTTGCTTGTTTTATCGACGTAAAGCAATGGAGATATCCCTCCAAACACTTATTTACAACTTTTGTTTGCCCATCAGATTGGGGATGATAAGAAGAGCTACGAGCTAACTGAGTACCCAAACATGAGAATAAATCAGTCCAAAAATTACTAGTAAATATAGGGTCTCGATCACTTACTATAATCTTGGTGTCCCATGAAGCTTCTGAACTGTGTCCATGAAGGTTGTTGCTACCGTGCTTGCAGCAAATGGGTGTGCCAAGGCACAAAAATGAGCATATTTGGTGAGTCTATCCACCACTAACCATGATGACATTTTTCCTTCAGATTTAGGCAATCTGTGATAAAGTCCATGGAAACCTCTTCCCACCATTGGCTAGGAATAGATAGAGGTTGTAGAAGACCTGGGGATCGAACTGTTTCACCCTTATTTTGCTGACAAACCATGCATTCTGCCACAAATTTTTGGACATCCCCTTTGAGCCCTTCCCAGAAGAAATCTTGTTTGACTCGATGATAAGTCTTCAAGAATCTAGAGTGCCCCCTTATTGGAGAAGAGTGAAGCTCAGATAGAATCCTATTTTTAAGAGTGGAGTTCTTACATAGGTATAATCTATCTTTATACCATAAAGCATCCCCTTTCAATACAAATTTTTCAGACATGCTTGGATCATTCTGGAGATGATGAATGAGGTTTTGTGTGGTTGGGTCATTTCTCCATTCGGACCTTGCCTCATCTATCAATCTTCTGTAATATGGATATGGCACATAACAAGGCTGCAGTTGATTCATCTTTCCATGACAGAGCATCAACTACATTCTCCTTCCCTTTCTTATAGATAATCTCAAAATCATATCCCAACATCTTGGAGACCCATTTTTGTTGTTCTTCAGATGATAAATGTTGCTCAAGAAGTATTTGAGACTATCATGATCTATCTTTACTTTAAAGTGTCTTCTATGAGATATGGTCTCCATTGCTTTCTTTGCATGAAGTATGGCTAGCATTTCCTTCTCATAAGTCGGCTTGGAAAGATTCTTACCTTTGAATTGATGGCTCAAAAAGGCAATAGGATGGCCTTCTTTCATGAGAACTACCCCATACCCACCCTGATGCATCACATTCAACAATGAATGTTTTGGAAAAATCTGGAGTAGCAAGACTGGAGTGGTGCACATGGCCTCCTTTAGTTGCTCAAATGCTTTGGTTGCATCCTCACTCCAATGGAAGGAGTCCTTCTTTAATAAAGTTGTGAGAGGTGTAGCTATGCTTCCATAATGCCTTACGAATCTTTGGTAATAACTTGTAAGCCCCAAAAATCCTCGTAGATTCTTTAGGGTTTTTGGAACCTTCCACTCCATCATGGCTTTGATCTTATTAGGATCCACTTTAACCCCTTCATGAGAGACAATGTGACCCAAATATTCAACCTCCTTGAGTCCAAAAGAACACTTAGAGGGCTTTGCATAAAGTTGATGTTGCTCGAGGGTTTCCAAAACCTTATTTACATGATCTGAAATGTTCCTCCCATGTTTTTTTATAAATTAATATATCATCAAAAAAACACTAAGACAAACTTCACATAGGAATGACTTAAAAATAGAATTCATCAAACTTTGAAATGTAGAAGGTGCATTTGTGAGTCAAAAGGCATTACGAGGAATTCATAATGGCCTTCATGTGTGTCAGAAAGGTGGTTTTATGAACATCCTCATCCTTGATTCTGATTTGGTGGTATCGAATGAAGATCAAGCTTTGTAAAATAAAACAACACCATGCTGACTCATCAAGCAAATCATCAATTATAGGAATAGGAAACTTATCTTTGACTGTGTACTTATTAAGTTCCCTATAATCGGGACACATGTGCCACATGTCATCTTTCTTCCATACCATCACTCTTTGGAGAAGAATAAGCACTCGACTATGATGGATGATTCTGCTTCCAACATCTCTTGTACAATCTTCTCGATTTCACTCTTTTGCACATATGGGTACCTATAAGGTCTGATGTTAGGCGGTTGACTTCTGGTAATAACTGAATAGCATGATCATGATCTCTCTTTGGAGGTAAGCCCTTTGGTATATTTTCAAATACTGACGAGTGTGCATCCAACACTTACTTGCATATCGATGGTATAATGTCCTTAGAATGATGAGCCTCCAATGAAAAGAGTTGTGCCACAAATCCCTCTGCACCCTTTTTAGCATTTTGTGCATCTGATGAGAACTTACTATTTGTGGAGACTTTTCTCTTAAGCCTCTTAGCTCAAAATTCCTTCCTTCAGAGTGAAATCGCATGAACAAGTCTTGGAAGTTCATCTCAATGGTTCCCAAAGTGGTAAGCCATTGAACCCCTAACACAATGTCTGCTCCTCCCATAGAAATGGCATACATGGGACTATTTAGTATGTAATCTCCCATGGAAAGCTTAATGCTATGGCATTTTCTAGAACAAGTAACAGTACCTCCATCAGCAATCATTACTTGACATTCAGGAGTTGGATAAATGAAACAGTTTAGGCGCACTGCTAACTTATGATTGATAAAGTTGTGAGTACTTCCTGAATCAATCAACACTGTGACCCTCTATTTTTTAGGAATCCAACCACCTTTAGGGGTTGGGGGTGTCTTAATACCTGAAATTGCATGGCATGAGATTGTTGGTGAGGATCTCGACTCCTCCTGCAGCTCAACCAAGACCTCGACTACGAATCTTCATCCTTCTCTTCATCTTCACTAGGCCCATCAATGTAGAACAACTTCTTTTCAGCACATTTATGTCCGGGTCCAAATTTCTTATCAGATTAAAACATAACCTTTTTCTCTTTTTCTTCAATTTGTTGAGGTGTCAATCTAACTGGCTGAGGGAGTGTTGGGGCCAAGGTGTTGCGATCTCTGGTATAAGTGAAATGTTGTCTCCTACTTGAAACAAATTTCTCCTCTGCCCTTCTTGCCATAATCATGAATCAGAAACCTTATGAGGATTAAACATACGCACCTCATGCTCAATGTGATCCTTAAGACCCCCAAGAAATAGGTCATTCAGATTCTCTTCAGTAATATTTTCCACCCATGAGAGAAAGGTTTTGGAAGTGATGAATGTAATCCTTAACAGATCTGTCTGTCTCAACTTTGCTAATTGGTTGAAGTAATTATCTGACACACTAGAACTGTAGTGTAATTGTAACTCTTTAGTGAATACTATCCATGTAACATTGAGACCACTCTTTTGCCTTTGAGCACATAACCATCGATACCAGATGAATTGGTCAGGTTCGAGATACAAAGCTGCCATGGTCACCTTTTGTCTGATGGAATCTGATGTAGTTCAAAGAAATTCTCCATTTGGTTGATCCAATTGAGTGGATCCTTTCCATCAAACTTGCACATCTCCACTTTTGGAAACATAGTACGGGCTGCTAGAGTGCTCGTATTTGGATTGTGCACACTCGAAGATCCACTCTGGCTCATGTGTCTATTATGTTGACTTGAGGATCCACCTTGATTGACATAAGTATGATTACCCATCATATGCGTACTGAATTTTTGCATGAAATCCTCCAATCTTTGTCAATCCTATCCACATCTTCTTTGTTGGCCACCCGAGATTCGAGGTCTCTCAGGTTAAACTCAAGTTGGCTTACTTTATGGTCTATCGAAGTAAACCCTAACCTGAGGAATCTGTAGTTATATCTTCTATCTCAACTCCTCAACTACTATCTCATCCTTTTCTGGTGTTTTACCCGGAGTGATGGGATTCTTTTTTCCTCTTGTGGAAGGCCCCATGCCATGATGCCCCAAAATAGTAGGATGTAGGGATCACGGTCAAATTTTAGGGTTTCAGATTTTGATAAGAATTGGCCAAATATAAAAAAACTTAAAGAACAAACCCCAAATAAATTTTTTTTCTTTCCGAAAATGTAATGAATTTGAAAAAATTCCACAATTTGCACCCTAGGGAGTGATTTTATGAAAAACCTAAATTTGTAATAACTTTTGCAAAATAAATCAAAAAAGTCTGAAATTTTAAGGAACCTTACTTGAAATGTTTTCACAACTCTGGTAAAAATATCTCCCACCAATTCACTTTGGTTCGCAATATATGTGGAAAAAAAAAAATTAGGGTTTTTGCCCTAATTTTGGCCCAGATCGCAGCTCTGATACCACTTGTAATGAAATTACTTGTATAATTCAGATCATGAGAAGAAATATAACACCAAATAACACAATATTCTAGAATAATGATCTCAATATGCAATTAGAATAGCTTAGCTTCGCCACTTGAGGGCAACCTCAAACCATACAATAATACTCAAATGCTCGAATGATGATGAACTACTACCTACAAGGTTAAAATCCCTATATATACTATTCATAGAGGTGTATGGATGTGAGGCTTGTCTTTAGTGAAATGAAAAAGTTGAGATGGTGAAAAATAGAAATGATCCAAAAGTGAATAATAACATCACCTATTAGAATTAAGTATTCGATACCATTAAAATCATTATTGATTAAATAATAAACACCCCTATATTGGAAACCACTATAACTAATTTACAATATTTTCTATGAAAAATAGAAAACATGAAGAATAGAAAGTGGTATATGTCCACAAGAGATGAAAAGTTGTAGAAATGGAAGAGCACATCAATGAAAAATAACCAAAAACAAATAATTAGATGTGACATTATTATTAAAATTTTACAAATCTTAACAAATACATTTAAATGATTAATGTGGAAGAATAAAATAATTTATATATGGTGTTAGGAATAAGTGCTTCAATTTTCTAGTTTTTCTTTAGTAAGAAAATATATGAAAAAATATTTTCCAAATATATAAATTAATTTGTTAGCTATATTTATAAAATATTCATTACTTTTCATAACAACTCACATATAATAAATCACTATTCTAAATATCATAATTTTTTATTCATGATCTCCAATGATAGAAGGCTAGGGACGAGTGGGAAAAGGAATCAAAATTTTTAGGGAGCCATGTATGGAGGTGTCGAGGCTACTGGTTTGATCTCTTAGTCTTGGGCTGAGTGGGCCTCTGGAAGGTATGTGTCTAGACCTCCCTTCCTCCCTTGATCCCGATATGGAAACAAGATGAACCAACCCTGGTTTTGCTAGAGGATTTGGTTAAAAGGGCAAGTAAAAGATATGGGCTCTCTCTTTTTGGAAAGTTTGTTGGTATTAGACCAAATGTTGATCTGGTCAGGGCCTGGGCTAGAAGGAAATGGGCTCCTAAAGGAGGCATCTCTATGGTGGCCATTTCAAATCAATATTTCTTGTTCTAGTTTGATAGGGAGGATGAATATCTCAACACCATTAATGGGGGTCCTTGGCTCTATGGGAAGACTATGCTGCATCTAGTCAAATGGAGACCGGGTTAGATATGAAAACTTTTAACCTAATGCTTATCCGGTTTGGGTGAAACTCCTGATTTAGCCTTTGAGTTCTAGGAGGTTGAAGTGTTGAGGGAATAAGCTAAGGCCATTGAGATTTGTAGGTCATCGACCCAAAAACCCTGGGAAGAACAAGGATGGTTCGTTGTGAGAATGTGTATCAATGTTTCCCCTCAAAAAAAGCTTCCAGCCTCTATCCATCTCTACTTGAGTCATGGGGCTTTAGATCAGGAGATCCAATATGAAAATTCCCCTATTTTTTGTGTTAATTGTAGGTATGTGGGCCAGGGTCTGCCTCTTGTAAAGTCTTAGTTTGGGATTGGAGGATGAAGCAAAACGTGAGTGGGGGAGATAGTGCAGCCGTCCCATGCCCTATTACCCTACTTCGTGATGCTGATGTGGAGGATGGGATGTTGGTGTTCAAGCATTGGTTCTAGAAGTGGCTAAGTCAGGTTTTCTTCTATCACTTGTCCATTATTCCCTTGCTCCTTCAAGGGACATTCTTCTCTTCATTTCCACGGGTTACATCTCAAACTCTTGATTCAGATGCAAACAACGAGGATGATAGTGAGGCTTCTGCATAAACAGGGGAGGAGGATGGTTTTGGGGATGAATCGAATGCATCTACAGAAATACCAGAAACATTACCTCCCAACCCAATGGATAAATTTCTTGAAATGGTGGAATCATTTGAGGAAATGAGATGGGAATTTTACGATAGGAAAATCAGGGCCCAACCAACTCAAAGCGATTATGTGGGTTCCTTACCTTTTCATGTTGGTCCTAAACAACCTATGATATATACCTTGGAGGTAGATTGGAAGTTATACTGGAGAAAAATGAGTTAAAATCAAAGATTCGAATGGATAAACCCCAAATTGATTTGGATTCCCTTAAGGTCCTTTCCTTTTGGGAGGGTGAGAATTACATAGTGAGTACATCAAGGTGAATTTGGGGGCATATGTGATCCTATTGATGGATGGAATTTAGTGCATTTAGAAAATCCAAGTGGAACTACTTGTTTGTTCAAATTGTTTTTAATTTTATGTGTTTCTAGTCCTTTTCAAGTTAATTTTGTTTAACTCCTTTTGTAGTCTTGTTTCTTCTACTTATTTGTATTTGGTTTGTTTTCACGGTGCATCTTTCATTGTATGGTTTGTTGGAGCCGATCCATGTTGATCTAATCAAATAAAAACATATAATAAGGATTGAGAGATTATATATATCTTGAATTAAGGTTGAATCATATAATATAGGATTATAAATATCTCTCTATTATATGAATAAAGTAAGAAAAAAGTGAAGAGTGTTTATTATGTTAAATTTTTGCAGGATTTACCAAATTTATCATTTATTAAATTAGAGTAAAAATTTATTAGGAATTAAATATTATTTGTTTATTTCTTCTATATGTACTTCCATTTTATTATTTCCTTTAGTAATGAATTTTCTATATGTTACATCTTTTGTAGCTACAATATTATTCGTATTTTAGATTGTAGTAACCATAGTGCATTCAAAGTATTCATTTATTATAGCATGTTAATTATGATACACATTGATTTATTATTATTTTCATCCATGTGCATCCACCATTAGTATGCACTATAAATTTTCCATTACCCTAGTTTTAGATAGCAAATATTGTACCATGGAAGCCCCTTCTTTCCACAAACCTTCATCCTCGTCCCAAGGATTCTACACTCGATCCTTTTCCTTCGAAATATACATTTCATTTAATTCTCCCTTTTATGAGTCCATACATGCATACATCCATCCACTTCCACGTAAATCCTTTGGGGATTCCTTCTCTCTTTCACATTCCAAGTTTGAGTTCCTTTTCCCTACACTCCACTCTTTCATAAACTTCTTTCTCTTTATACTCTCTTCATTTTTCCCTCACTCTCTTCATCGGATTCAATTTCACACTTTTTATTTGTACACTCTATCTTTTATTCTCATATTGGTTCCTTTTACCATGACTTCTTTTCCTTGAAAAATCTACCTTTCCCCTCTTGATAATTGTGTTTTTCCCTTTGCTCCTTTCACATGTTTTTCCATATATGATACATTTTATTTTATCACACTCTTCTCCTTCACACATTAATATTTCCATTTGCTCATGGGTTTCATCGCACCATAGGTTCTCCTTATCTTAGTCCTTATTTTTGAATGCACCCCTTTCCTAAGATTTATCTTACTTTCCCACTTTTTCTCATGTACTCTTCCTTGTGTATTTATTGATGTAATCTTCACCATATTTACCTATATCTCCTTATGGTATTCTATGTCACTTATATTTCTCCCACATCTCTCCGACCCCCTACTATGCAATAATATATTATCCTCCACAATATGATGATGTTATCCTCTTATGCATATACTTCTCTTCTTCTCTTAATTATTGAAATTCAACAACTTCTTATTTTTTGTAGTTCAATAATTTAAAAACCTAGATCTATATGCGGTGTTTCACTTTAAGGGTTATAACATCCTTTGGAATCTTAAGGTCTCTGAGAAAATCGACGTCATAGACATGTTTCACTATATAAGAAACTTAACATTCTATTATATTTCTAAGTATATGAGACACCCAATATCCTAAAACAATAAGGTTTTTGAGACATTTATTGTCATGCATGTTAATTGGTTCAAGGAACATTGAATCCTCTAGATCTTTATTCGTTCTCCTGATTTGGCCGGTTAATCCTCCGACATCCTTCTAACTTTGGATTTGATCACCTTAATATATTTAATACTATTGTGAAAAGATTCTAATATTCACATCTTAAAATGTGGGTGTGGTATTCTACATTTACATGGTTGATTAATTTCTACAAACAGATGTCTACTCCTTCCTTGTTCCTATATCTTTAGAAGTTAAAATTTAAAATTTTCATTATTTTCTAAAGTTAAAATTATAATTTCTATATAGATGGACATTGACTATAAACTTATATTATAGTTTTTTGTCTAAGGGAAATCTCGCATACTTTCAAACATTCAAGAAATCATGAAATAAAGTGAAGGAAAAATTTGTATGCACACACAAGGATCCTTTCCTTCATGATGAAAAATTTCTTTATTAACATAAAGGGATGAAAATGTGGAAGCATAAATTTATTAATTAGGTGTTTGGTCAAACTAACGTCATGTATATCACTTATAATCATGCCTTACTCTTAAAACAAGATCCAAAGCACACTATCTTAATATTTACTAAAGCTTTTGAATAATTCTCATTTTCTTGTGCAAGTGATGAAACATCTATATGACTGATCTAATCACTTATATGTATATTTATGATCTCTTTTCAAACTCATCATAAATTTTACTTATTATCCTCATATCCTTCAATAATACTCTACCTTAGATAGAAGAACCCTATTATTTTGTCCACATATTGGAGATAGTATCCTCTATTTATAAATGGTTAGATTTCTCATGTTTTATCTAATTCCCCTTTCTAGATGAGCCTTCATGATTGTTATGTATAAAATGAAATTTAAGACACTTTTATTCCCTAGAAATCTCAAATGCTCCTAATTTTTTTTTTTTTTTATAAAGTGTTATATAAATCCACCCTAAACTCCACTAAGTAAATCTTAAACATTAGAAGCATCCTATATTATTGTTTGAAGAAATTTAAATAAACTGGATTAGTAACATCTCACATGATGTATTAAAAATTCAAAATTCATATCAAGTATTATAAAACATATATAGATAAAGGAAGACTTTCATTGTTATATATGTGTGTATATCTAACTAAACCCTAATTTGAATTTTTACTTTAACACTCGATATATCACTCACAAAGAGTTAAAAACTATCTATATTTATGAAAAACTTTCCTTTGAAGAATAGAGGAAACTTGATGGGAAGGTATTTAATAGTTTATTTAACATTCAAATAAGCAACATGATAACTACATAAAGCGTAAGGACCCAATTATTTGAATTTAATGCATTCTTTATTATGGTAGGATCTCTCTTAAAAATGAATTATCATGTGCTGGCTATTAAAATAGAGAAAATGATGGTAGTGCTTCAATGTAATGTTCAGATTCTAAACTAATTAATTTTCTCCATTGTGACCTTTGGTAAGAATAATGAATTTATTTTGTAGTGATGATGTTTCTATGTGTCCAAAGGACAGAATTTACATTTCTTATGCACAGCAGGCACACAATTGTAAAATTGAATTCATGTTGTAGAATATGAAAAAATTCTCTCCTCAATTGGTGTTTAAACCTTGAAAAAAATGAACATTAGTTTTTTTATGAGTTCATTCCCTAGTTATTATTAGATTTAAGAGTTTTATAGTCAAAAAATTATGAAGTAGTTCTAGTTCACATCAAACACACAACTCATAATATATTTATTAATATAGTAAACAATGATATAACTATGAAATAATTGTGTAACACAAAAAGACATATGTAATTAGGTTTTTAGAGATGTCAAAAGGTAATATAAATGTGTAAAATGGATAAAAATACTCTTAAAAACTTAGAGCACCTCATTCTTTTACCGTGAATATAAATCTATTTTGTATAAATCTATCAAATAATGGTAGGGTGTATTATGGCCATATGTTTATCTATATTGTTTTGGATTGGTCTAGGCAACACTTCTTTTTTCTTCTAGTGATTGCTAATGGAATGGAAATATGCTTGAAATATTTTGTTATGATTCTTAATTTCTTGACACATTCCTATAATGTTTTGCGATGAATTAAGCCATATAATAATTGCATTATAACTTCGTTAAAATGATTTGATTACAAAAAGTATTAGTATTGTGGTGGAAATGGGAAGAGCTTAATATTCAACCCCTTTTGAACAAATCTAGAGGTTACACTACATCTCCTTACAAGTATAAGAAAAATCAACATAGTTTTACTTCTGTAAAATTCTAATTCAACATGCTATTATGGCAGGACTCTCTTAAAAAATGATTATCATGTGTAGCTATAAATAAAATAGAGCTGTATAATGGATGGTAGTGCTTCAGTGCTATGTGTTTAAGATTCTAAACTAATTAATTTTCTCCATTGAGACCTTTGGTAAGACTCTGTGTGAATTTATTTTTAGTGATGATGTTTTCTACCATGTCCAAGGACTTCGTTACATTTCTTTATACCTGTGGGCACACGTGATTGTAAAATTCTGAATTCATGTTGTAGGAATTATGAAAAAAATCTCTCTATCAATCACCTCCTATAGCACAACCGAAAGGTTGATTTTTAATAAAAATATATGAGTTGATTTTTAATAAAAAACTAGTAAAACGATGTATTTAATCAAAGATAAATAAAATATAGTCTATATAGTTGCACAAGAATCTAGTCTCAAAAGGATGTACCAGCTTATTTGTGTTAAGAAAATAATAAGGAACGTGTTATAAGGGATTTAGACTATGCATTTTTTTTTGACACAAAAGGTATAGGAATATTAGTGTTAGATATCTAGTTGCATTTAGTCATCATTAAATGGTGACATGAATTCGTAACCTAAAGAGAAATATAAACTTTTTCCCAAAAATCATATGTAGAAAACAATTTCAAACTCCATTTAAGAAAATAAAATTCTAATATTTTAAGTAATTAGATCTCATACACAACAATCTTTGAATACCAATTATACATTCTCGGTTTGGGTTTTAGTATTTTCATCTTTTTTATGGCTTATCATGTAAAATTTTAGTTTACTACCTATAGACAAATAACACATCCTTCGAAATATTCAAAAAATCAATTAAATATTTATAAATGATTCTTATGACAAATGCTATAATATAAAAACTCTCACTTAGACTAAAGTGCTAACATAAGTTACTAACGAATTCTTGTCATTTTTGACTTAACATGGTATTCATCATCAACTAACTCCACCCATACTCCACAACATACTTGTGTTGCAAAGGGAAAAAAACACATTGTTATGGAATTGGTGTTATATGATTTACTCTTCGGGTTTAGAATGAACATATTGTGAAGAAAAATTAAAAGTGATAGTTTACTTGTTGACTAGGTTTCCACTACATCGAGATGGAGAATCTCCATAAGAAACATGTTCAAGGAACATAAATTGAATATCTCATCATCTTGTATTTATATTTAACTATCACATGCGCATTTCTAAGAAAAGAGAAAAAAGTAGATAAACAATACATGCCATAAATCATTTTCTAGTATAGTGACGTTAAATTGTGCTACATTGTGATGGAGTTTAAAACTAGAAAAAATATATATATATAAAGATGTATGCTTGAGTAGAAGGAGAGATGAATCCAACATCGACATGATTACTTGACACATAAATAAAATTCTTTACAATGATTTAGAAAGTGGTCAAATGTATAGTGGTGAAAATGGTGATGGGGATAATGATGATGATCAACCAAGCCCTCTACCTCCACAACTCACAAGAACAATCAAATTTATTCTTGAATAGTATACCAATATAATACGAGATAAAAATTTGGAAAACATCCCAAACACATGAACCACTATACCAGGTAATTCATAATATGGATTAAAAAAGAGGTAAATTTAGCCCAAATAATCACATTGGTAATATTTGTTGATCCTCTATAGTAAAATAAGCCCGAGGTTAAAAACCTTGGAATTATGAAATGAATGACAAATATAAATCTATGATGAAAAATACCACATGACATTTTTTGGATCTTTCACCAAGGAATAAAAATTTATGTTGTGATGAATATTCCAAACAAATCTGAAGCATATGGTAGTATTGAAAATAATTATGAAAGAGTTTACGAAAATGGTATTCTAGAAAAGAAGGGATTGAATATTTGGCGAATTTTCTCCCATGGCTAAGATAAAGCTGATCAATATAATGACAATTTCTTTGGTTGTCTTGATGGTTGTAAATTACATGAAATTTATGTAAAATGTTTGTTTATTAATGAGGATCTATAGGAAGAGGTATAGATCACTCAATTTAAAAAAATGTCACATTGGATTGAAGAAAAGGTTAGACCATAAAATTATTGTATGTATCAAATAGACTCTTAAGGATATCATATAATTATCGATGAGCGTCTTATTCACCACATATTCCAAAAATGTTTTTATGACCCAAATATCCACATAAAATATATAAATGAGGTTGAATTTTATTGTGGTTATATAAAATTTTATAAATGTAATAAAGAAAAATATTGAACAAGCATTCAACATGACAAGTAATCTTGGAGTTATTGCACTACTATATTAGATATGAAGAATTGGAAAAAGTAACACCTCATCTTCAAGTAAAAAATGAAATATGTAAATAGAATGTTCAATAAGCTTTATACAATGGATAGTAATACTTTGGAAATACCCATATATGTAAATATTTAATTATCTTGTGCAATTCCATCACCACAAGTTTATCGAACTCTTACTAGAGATTGATTTGATTCTCATTTCATTGACATATAATATGTTGAAAATAAACTATGATACTATTAGTATTTCGGGAAGAAATGGAAATATCTACCTAGACAAAAACAAATGGGATGTTGTGATACTAAAAAGAAATTATGGACTTCTTCCAAGAATATAAGAAGAATGATAAGATATTAATATTAGGATATTTTAAGCCGAGATCATGTTTTAAATATTGATCATAGGAAATTCACTTCTATATATGATTTCTATTTACATATCATCTAATATCATGGGGAACAAGTAACATAAATTTGTTTCTCAATTCATCACTAAATAAAAATTGTATCTTACAAAATTAGATATCTACAAAGTGATATGGCTACATCACATACTTCAAGGATTAGAAGTACCAAAAATAAAACCAACCCTCATATATGTTGATAATGAAGGTGTTACCAAATATGTTTGCATTTATTTTTCATGAAAACACATTTCAAGTGAGGTATATGTAAATCTCATATGAAACCAAGTTCTACAACACAACATCTATCTCAAAATTTTAACAAAAGAATAATATTTGCTAGATATATTAACAAAGACACATTCATAGGAAAAGCATGAGGAATTTATAGAATCACTCACTTATTCACATCAAAATATCTAAAAATTATGTGTGAAAATGTTAGGCTTAAAATAGCTTAGAGTTAACTACCCATGTAGAAAAATAAATCCATGTGAATAATTCTTACTCAAGTAGATTGTTTTGTGGCTAAATATATTTATATTAAAAAAATGTATTCAATATTTAATGTTGAATTGTTTAAAACCTTTTCTTTAATGTGTGTATAAATATCTTAATTTTTAGTGTATTGTTTGTTTTTATATGACCCTTATTTTTCCTATCAATGCCTGTAAATATTACAACCTTTCTTTTTTAATGTAATGAGTAGCTTACACATTAAAAGTATTACATCAATTATTCGGTCTCAATTATTCAATCTCATAGAGATGTGACTCACAAATTCATAAATATATTCATTAGGTGCATAATGTTACCACAACTTCGTCATTAAGATTATATGCATTGTACACATATTACCTTAAGATATTTTTGTGTCACCACAAGGCACACCAAACTATATTTAGATTCAACCAAAACTTAGATAATTTCCTATAAATTGCATCATACACATATATATTTGTTCCTATTAAATTTCTTATATAGATATTTAAGTAATTTCTTCAATTGTAAATGTAATGGCCACTCCTCTTCGACACTAAATGAACCATGTCACCAATTTGGAATTGATTACAATTGTAAACCTAGCTGTTGTATTCTAGTTAACATGCAAATAAAATATATGAACATTAGGATTGCTATTGTGTTTTGGTTATTATTATTATTTTGATTATATGTCGTATTGTGGGCCCTAATGGGCATTTAAGGATAAGACAATTAGCTAGAACATTTTGCCTTGTTATAAATTGATTTTGATATCATTACTCTTCGATTTTTTTTTGTTGTATTTAATCTAAGACTGTGACTGAACACATAAACATCATTGCACATTGTACCTGTAAATATTAGTAGATGAATGACATTAACACATTGTGATATGGAAATTGAAGGATAGATATTACTGTAACCAAACTAATTAACTTTTGATAGACATTCAGTATGGAAGATAATGATGTGTTGTCATTATATATATATATATATATATATATATATGTTGATATTTAGAATTATTGTCGTATTGATTTTTATTATGATGTTCAAAGTTATTTTTGACTTCTTTAATATTGTAGAATTGGCTAAATTGTGAATGACTGAAAGTATTGCTTAAATTAGATGATTCAGTTGGTTTATGATCTTAGTTGCAAACTAATGTATGAGTAAAATGAAATGTTGAAAATCAAAGTAATTTTTTAATTACTTGGTCTTACCAATAGTAGTTATTATATTTGATGTTGAAATTGATATGTAGATATAAGCATTTTATTAGTTTGACATCATTAATATGGCCATGAGTCCAGAGGGGTACTGTGTGATTTTTGTAGGTAATTATATCACAACAACAAACTACAGGGGATAGGAGACAAACAACAAAGGAATATGGGGTAATGACAACTGGTCACCATGTCAACTTATATAATGTTGTTGTCTTGTTATTTGTTTTTAGGGGTTCCCATGGGGGGATGATCCCAATTGTGACCAAGGGGTTTGTGTGTAGTTGTTTTCCTTTCTTTTATTTAATTTTGGTGGATGTGATTTAATTTGTGATGTAATTCCCTTTTATCATTTATTAGTTTATGTGTGCTAAGTTAGTGAAGAAATCATATTATTAAGCTAATTTTGGAGGAGACAAAAAGGAGTCATTTATTAGAGTGGTTGGGTCTTTGTTTCTTATATTTTTAGTTGAGTGTATGTGATTTTGAGTGTCATACACTCCACCCTTCTTGTGGAAATTCGGATTTGGCCTTAAGAGAAAATTTTGGAGGCTTGTGGGACAAGCTAAGCTTATCCCACACCTCTTAATTTCTTATACCAACCCTACCTATGGGTTGGGGGGTCAAAAATAGATCCCATTATGTGTTTTGGAAGGAAAAATGTGTGTTTTAATTGCACTTTCTTACATGTGTTTATTTCCTTGTCCTTAAGGGTGTGGGTTGGAGTGGTGTGTGTAAGAGGTTTTCATACCTCTCAACCACCCATTTATTGTGCCTTGGGGTATGGGTTTGACTTGGGTGATGTGGGATGGAGAAGAAATGATGTTGCATCCTACATGGAGCCACATCATCTCTCTCTCTCTCTCTCTCTCTCTCTCTTTTCTATTTATTGGATTTTTTGGGAAGTATTAGGAGTTACTTGCTCATTTTTTGGTGGAATGCTTGTAATTTTGGAGAGCTTTCTTGAGATGGTGAATGGAGGTTGGAGTGGATGTTGTTGCTTAGGATTTTGGAAGGCTTGGGGCTTGTTGTGTATTGATACTCTTCATTTGTAAGGTAGTTTTTCACCCTTATTTTTACCTTACTAATTCTGGTTGTGCTCATATGTGTAGTTGATGATTGATATATTGCTTATGATTGTGGGAAATAGATTTGATCCTTAGGTTGTGGGAGAAATGGAAATGGGGGTAAAACTTGAGGGAGGCATAAGAGAAATGTTATTGGGTATTTTATGGAGGGAGTTGGGTTAGGATGTCCACCTAGTTGATAAATATGTTTTGTGTTTATCTTGTTATTTTCTTGAGGGAGGCATAAGAGTGGTTTGAGTTCTTGAGGGAGAAATAAAGTGGTGTATTTTCTTAGAGGGATGCATAAGAGTGTTGTATGTATTGTGATGGAATTTTGGAGGCTCTTAGGTGGACACCCAATCCCTTGGGAGGCATAAGAAGAACCCCCATGTTCCTTTCTCCTCCATGGCTTTAGCATGAAGCCTTTATGTTTTAATATTTGTTGGTTGGTTGTAAATAAATTGGTATTGGGTTATTTCATTTTTTTATTGATTGAATGTGTGTGTGGAAGACATTTTTGAGTTGCCATGGTTGTCTAAATAGGCCTCATTGCTTCCTTGTTGGGGCTCGGGGCCAATGAGGAAGAAGGCTTCTCTCCCTCATTTGATATCTTGGTTGGGTGGAGAGTGTTACCTACTCCCCATTTTGTTGTGTGCATGACTTGATGGAGATGGTGGACTCAATGGATGGAATGCTCTTGTTGGGAAAATACATGTGGAGTTGTAACTTTTGCTTTTATGATTCTACAACTTGTAAATGACACCAATAGTATATTGGATGTAATTTTATTCATTGGTTAAATCCTTGTAAATTGTTTATTTTGACCTTCCATTGTTGGCAACTTTGTTGAATGGAAAAAGGAATAATAATGCATTCAAGTCTTGTTTTATTTTCTTTTATCCAAGTGTTTGTGCAAGAAAGAATTAATAGAAGCAATTCTACAATTTTAGTTCCTTTTTTTTTGCAATAGAAATTTGTCTAAGTAGAGGAATTTAAAATGCAACTAACTATACACTCACAATAAATTTAAAGTAATGTTTTATTTGAAATTGTAAGGCATAAATTTGCACTCTTCTATACTTACTTAGGTGTATGATAATTTATACCCATATGAATATATAATTACAATTTTTTTCTACTACAATAATTTGTAACCTCCTCATCAAGATAGAATTAATTAATAAACAAATACAAATTATTAATATGCAATAAGTGGATATTAATAACATATAGTGAATTTACTATAAATTTATAATATTAACGTAATCATATTATTAATAAATATTACTATTTTTTTGTATCAACAAATCTTATATATATATATATATATATATATATATATATATATATATATATATATATATTAATAATTAAAATTTTATATTACAAAATAAGCCATTGGAATCGGCTTTGTTGGAGATCTTTGTTTTAATAAATAAACTAAAGAAAAAGGAAAGTAAAAAATTAAAAATTAAAACAAACTTCATACCTTATAGGTAATGCAATATCCTTGAAATAATGTTAATAAATAATAATAATAAAAGGGATATTGATATTACTATAAAATCCATGAATTCAGCCACATTGGGAGTGTAAGTTTTAATGAATAAAAAGAAAACAAAAAAAGGAATGTGAATGTGTTTTTTTTTCTTGGGTCAACCTAGTGGGTAGCGGTCATGGGGAAACAATATAGAATTTATTTTAATTTAAAGGTTTTGGGGAGGGAGGGGCGCCGACCCCCACCCACAACCCCTATATCTTTGTAAGAGGTGGATGTGGGGTCGGCCACCCCAACACCCCAACACTAATCCTCCACTAAAATAATACCCAACACTAAAAGCCCCAACCTCATGTCAACCCTTCGTAGATATTTTTCTTAAACCGCCTCTTCAGTAGGCAACACACCAGATTTCTTTAATGTGGTTTGTGAATTTTATAAAGGTGGTTTAGTTTTAACATGATATATATATATATATATATATATATATATATATATTTTTGTCAAAAAAAAAAGTTCTGGTTATTCTTCTTAAAAATGGTTTTAAATGTACGAAAATATATATTGTATGTATTCACATATATATACACTTTTAAATGATAATTATATAATTTTCATATATGTAGATCTATAATAAAAATCCTAAAAAGAAATAAAAATAAATTGGGCAAATACCACAATCAGATTTGGGTAATCCCTTGCAAATGAGATGACAAGGAATAATAATTTTTTTACAAAATAAGCAAACCATAGAGATGGAATGCTAAAACTAACTCCTCTTGAAAGGAATCACCCAAGAGCTTGAGTTTCCTTCCATGGCTTCATCTCTTTCTCCTTCCTTAACCTACAAATCCAAACAAGAGAAAATGAGAAAATAGGTCTAAAAATGAATATATGAGATCCCATTAGGATTTGTAGTGTTCTTTTAGACAACCTACATCTAATGGCTTAGATAGATTAGATCCAATGGTGGAGGATGCACCCTACATCACTTAAGTGATGGGGTATTTAAGTGGGATTATTTTAATTAAAAGATGTGTGTGTAATGTCAAATGGGGCCTAAGGGGTTAGACCATGTTGTGTACCCTTGACACCTTAGGTATTAAACCATGTTAATTTGATTTATTTTTAAATAGGAGATTATTAATCTTACCTAATAAAATGTTGAATTTAATTTGGGGCCATTCAATAAATAGAATTAATAAGACCCTTGGGGCTAAATAGAAAAGAGTAAAATGGATTAATATTTGAATTAAGAAACAAAACTTAATAGGGAAAATCAAATTGAAATATTTTAATAGGGTTAGGCCAATGGTAACTAATTATTATTTTAGTCCCGACTACCATTTAATAGTTTAAAATTTTGTAATCTAGATTTAATTAAAATCCTAGCTAAGGCCTTGGAACCTTTCAAAAAAAAAATTATTCCATAATTTTTCCTATTGCTTTCGGGTTTCTTGGGGTTTTATGTGGGAAAAATGTGGGTGTTACGGTAAATATACATGATCACATTTGTATTTGAACTTGTTTCTATACAATTTTATGACCATGATTTATAGAAACATGAAAAAATATTATTTAATGAAGTATTCAAAAGATAAAATAAATTCTTTAATTTTCATGTCAAACAATTTCTAATTTATAATTAGTTAACCTCTCACCTACTTTTTGATTAAGGATTTTTTTATCTCCAATATTTGGTTTTTTACAATCCTTATAGATTTTATCTCGCAACATCCTCTTAAATATTTCCTACCTACAATTTTCTTTAGTACTTTAACATGTATCCTTAAAGACACATAAACAATTGTGTAGTATGTAGAGAAATAATTTGGTGTTAGTTAATTTATATGTTTATACATTATTATACAAATATAAGATAATATTGTTATGTTTTACCTTTTATTATTATAACATGTTGACTCCTCCTTATGTCATTAAACATTTTCTAGTTCCACTCAAATAAATATCTTTCTCCGACTATATTGAGCCTATTATCTATGTTTTTGTCCTTTTCATCTCTTGAAGCTACATTTTCACCTTTTGACTTTTTTTTTTAATAATCTATTTCATGTGTTTTGTAGGAACTTTACTACTTTTG
This sequence comes from Taxus wallichiana var. yunnanensis, assembly GCA_018340775.1. NCBI lineage: Eukaryota > Viridiplantae > Streptophyta > Pinopsida > Cupressales > Taxaceae > Taxus > Taxus wallichiana. The sequence goes on along the minus strand of CM031235.1, from coordinate 335,012,151 downwards.
TGGGATATTGACCTCTTTTGTGCCATATGAAAAATGTTATATTTACAGCAAACCAAATCCATTGCACCTTTCCTTGTAAATTACATCTTCATTAAAATATTTCTATTTTTAAAAAATAGAATTTAATACCCACTTTGTATCAATTTATGCACCAATAAGTTTCTTTATTTTAATATTAAAAAGTTATATAAATTTTTTTACACCTTTATTAGATTATGTGAAATCTAGGATAGTCAAATAAGTGCACTAAAGGATGTAAGGGGAGTTATATGAGGTTATTACGATTAACTAACTTCCAACAATGATTATCCAATATTAGACTAAGAAATTAATACTTGTAACTAATATTAAATTGTAGACACAAAATCTAGGAACATGGGTAAATTTCTAGGTCCTAAAACATACTAATATATACCTTATTCCTAAGAGATAAAACAAGTGATTCAAACCTCATTTTCACATTTTGGCTGCTTTATCTCTTACACTTAATTGTCCTTACACATCTTACATATATGTCGTAACTTGATTGATTTATCATTTGATGTTCTCAAACACTAGCACCTAGTTAGGACAACAGCACCCATGCACACATGTCTTCTATAGGGCCCATATCCTTCTCTTCCTTATTCTTACTCTTTTGGGTCATTTTATCTTCTTGGTCACCTTTTAACACTTTGGGGTCGGCCTTTTATTTGTCAAATAAAAATTCAAACAAGGAATCATATATATACTTAGGTGTGACTTCTTGTAAATCGGGGCCAAACATCATAAGAACTATTTATCACCACCTAAGCTTGCACAAAGGCACAATGAAAAACTATGTAAAGAATACATATAGCACATTCATACAAGGGACAAGGGTTGTATTTATATGCATACACATCATAAGAGGGGAGTTCATTTTATTCCATCACACATATTTTGCATACTCAATATAATCTACATCTAGCTCGATATCATCATGAAAATTGCACTGGAAACTTAGGTCATGAATATACACACACAAATAAGTACATGGAATTTGATATGTAGTACAACACTTGGTTGTAATTTCACTCTTGGTGGTAGTTCAGTTAATACAACTTCACATTCTACATCTTTTTTATTATACTTGATGTGGTTTATGCACACATGTGCAAGTATTCATCTATTTTGTAGGTTACGGGTGTGATTAAAAAAATAACGGTGAAGTAGGAGAAAAAAAGTGAATATTAGAGAAAATACCTTCCGACATGTAAAAAAGTAAGAACCAGAGCATCAAAGAGGACATAGGTTCTAGATCGGTCACTAACACGGCGTTCCCCTCCTCCCGTGGGCGTCCATCACAATCCTAAGTTCCAACCATTTCGACAAAACTTCCATCCATATCCAATACTCTAATAATCTCTCACTTCGAGATAAGTTGTGGGTTCTCTTGTCCTCTCAACATAGTCCCAATTTCTAGTTGAAAAAACTCAATCAAACATTTTGACAAAACTTCCATCCATATCATTTGGTGAATACTGACTCGTGATAATCTCAATCACTAGATCTTAGATAAGTTGATATTATCCTCTAAGTTATCTTTCCTCTCATTTCTTATGGATTTTTCATTGTTCGAAAATTTCTATTTCTTGGAATTTACTATATGTTGTCACCTTAATATCATTTAGTTACCTCAAGTAGCTTACCAAATTACTCGACATTATATTTAATTCAATTTAGATTAAATCATTTGGTGAATACCGAGAGGAACTCGTGATCGGCAGCGGAGGAAACCTCTCATATCCTTCTTCGAACACTAGATCTTAGTTTCATATAATACTTCTATCTCTAAGTTGTCATCCTCTATACCCTTGGATCCTTCCATTTTCACAAACATGAGTGTTTTTCTCTCCCTTATTTCTTGCAAGAACTACCCCGAATATGAGCATAAAATACAATATTTTTATCTACCACACGTATTCATCCTAACACTTCTCCCGAATATGTTTATTAGATCATAGATTCTGACGACATTATATTTGAATGAAAATCACATTACCGGGACATACATGTGCTAATGTTTTTCTCAATCCATTTTAGATGATGATCCCCACTTTATATTCAAGTTCGCATCAATAATATAGGGGTTAAACAAGATTTAGTTGACAATTAATCTAGTCTTAACATTTGTAATATATCATTCCTTCATAAAATTGTACAATTCTTTCAAATACTTAAAAAGGAAGCCTCCTTAACTTTCTCCTTTACTTTTATTATTGGATTTGATAAAATTCTCTCGATGAAAAATGCCTTAGGTATAATCACACTTCCCATTATTGATGGTGGGTGCATGGGTATTATCCCATCCCATTCCATATAATTCCTGAAAACAATATTAATTATAATATCCTTCTCATCCAGAATGCATTGGATCCATGTCATGAATGCAGTTTGTTCAACCCTTCATACATGTCTAAAATTATTATACAAAGGTGTGATCTATGATTCCTTAGTGGGTCCCCTGATTTTGTATTGTTCGTAACATGATTTCTTAAAAATTGGAAGATTTATTAGCACATCCTATTTGAGATTTTTTACTACACCTGCATCCCCTGGGAAGGAAATTTCATTTTGCAAAGGCGTCAAGATATGATGGACATGGGTATAAATATATGCATCGCTTAAAAAATTTCGAAACCTTTCACTAGAATTGGATTAGTAAAGAAAAGATGGACAAGGAGTCACGAGAAGTGCCTCCTTCCATTCCATAAACACAATACACAAAACTCGTCGAGCTCAAGGGTACGGAAATTGGATATTAGATTTATTAAAGTTTCAATCTGCTCCACTTATTCTAGCCTCAAAGTTTTCTCTTAAGGTTTACACTACTTCACATATTAATGATAGTTTTTGCATTGTCATTTATACCCGAGAGCTTATTATTGATACCCACTTCTCCCACTTGGCCTAAATTTTCTATACATTCCTTACTAATAACGATCTATTAATATACATGAGGGTTACTTGATAATTTCCCCCTTACAAATCGACACAAAAATTGTTTCCCATATGTTCTCAATGCTATAACATAAATTGGAGAATCTAATCCTCCTAACACCAATACCAACAATCTTTACACTATTCTTACTAATCCATCACATTCAAGACCAAGATTCCCTTTTAAATGATGAAACTATTTAGTATGACCTCAGCTCTATAATGAAAACCCTTGTATTGTCTTATTAGTTGCCTCTCGTATTCATCCTAACACCAAATATGTTTACCAAGATGATAATGAAAACAATTACGCTCACAAATTTTTAGATCCCCATATATATGCATCATGGGGTTACAACGATATGCCTAGTCTTAACAGTATATATCCTTATGTTTTCATGCACAATATAGTCCTCAACCATAGCACCAAACTAGTGTAATCCCAAAAATTATAAAAATGTATTCTAAGGTCACATTACAATTTGTTAGTCAAATAAAAATACAATGACTTTTACCTTCGGATATTGACTTCATATGTAATTTCACAAATGATGGACATGGGTATAAATGACTACTGTTTGAGTGGGAATCTAATATAATTCATGTTATCAAACTAGATGGTAAAGTGCATTGCATTTATTGTACTTATTTCCATGATCTTAATAAAGATTTCCCCCGAGGAAAGATTCCCATTACCATACATCAATTACATAGTCAAATATACTTACGATTATGACATTCTTTCATTTATGGATGACATAAAATGGATATAGTCAAATTAAAATCAACTCTATTAATCAAGAAAAGATTTAATTCAACACACCATGGGGTAGGTTTTGTCACCAAGATGATATGTCATGACCTTTGGCCTTAATAAAAATAAGTCCACTTATCCATGTGTTATGACATATATATTTCATGATAGTATACATGAAATCATTGAGGATTACGTTGATGACCTACTTATTTCCGTGATTAATAAACATTGATTCCACCCATGTTGACATATCTACTTCCGATTATGACAATCTTTGAATGGATGGCATCATGGATAACAATACAATGCATGCCTAAATTTGAAAATGTGTGTTTTTTACTGTCATGACCTTTGGCCTTAAGAACACGAGTCCACTTATCCATGTGTGACATATATATTTCATGATAGTAAAATTACTTGGTTATATTATTTCTCAATGCATAACAATACAATGCATGCCTAAATTTGAAAATGTGTGTTTTCAAAGGTGTTAGGAATTCAATGAGGAATTGAAATTGATGGAGAAAATATCCTGTAATATTCGGCATGCCTCCTTCACAAAATTTACTTGAACTGCATTCATTACAAGGAAAATTCCAAGTCATTTTCCTTGCATGCCTCATGAAAAAGGATACTAAGTTCATTTGGGATGATCACTACCATTGTGATTTTGAGGCTATCAAAACATATTTGCTAAATCCTCTTATTCTTGTTCCTCATATGCTAGATCAGCACTTCGTAATGGATATATGTACTACATTCCATGCCTTAGGACTCATTCTCATATAACATGTTGATTCTCATCATTAACATGTGATATTTATTACATCATTCATACATTACTTTCCTACAAGTGTAATTATAGCTATATTGAAAAATATTTCTTGGCCTTGTCTTTGTCACAGATAAATTGTGAAATTATCTTCTCAATAGTGAGATTCATATTATTACCAAAGTGGATCCATTACAATATCTATTATCCCACACATACCTTTATGGAAACCTTGCTCAATGTGTTATACTACTCACAAATTTTGATTTCAAATTCATACCTTAGAAAGCCATCAAATTCGAACTCATAACCCACTACCTAACCGATGCCCCTCTCTAACCTTTCCCCATCTCGTGACACTTTGCATGATGACTTCACTTCTTACACAATTGATACTGACACTTGGATGATGTATTTCAATGGATCTTGATGTGCATCAAGCATTAATTTTGGGATTGTCTTTATCACCCCACATGGTGATTATCTCCCCTTTTCCTACCGTTTAGGTTTCTCTTATAAAAAAATATTTCCAAGTATGAATCTCTCATTCTTGGCCCACTATTTCTTGTAATTTACTTATTCGAAATATCCATATTCATGGTGACTCTCATCTCATTGTCAATCAAGTCAACAACACATATTAGACCAAAAAAGCATATCATTCCCTATAAAAACCTTATAAAATAAATACTTACTATATTCGAGTCCTATTATATCACCACGATCCCTCACAAAGATCACCATGTTGATGTCATGCTTGATGCCACATCCCTCATCCCTCAAGATATTATCGATGAACATGAAACTTTTATAATTTGTCACTTAAGAAATCCATCTAGTGATAGTCTGGATTTAGAATCCTGCATTGTTACATGCAACAATGATCATCTTGAATGGTTGATACTAATCTACAACTTCTTATATTGACAATACATCTTTGTAAACCATCAGGTCATAAACCCCATTGTTTGTGATGAGAAGCCACACTGTATGTAGTCATTGGAACATCTTTATTAAAAAGGGCATTCAATGGATGTTTATTACGTTATTTAGGCATTAATGACATCACTTTTGCTATATCTCAAATACATATTAGCACTGTTTGGTGTAAACTATTAGTGTGTGTTATTTTCCACATCATTAGGTGAGTCATCTCACTTAGGTGAGATCGTAGGTCCACGTGTCATTTAGGGGTCATTATGAGATTCTCTTACACGTCAGTGTGTCATATGCATCATTGGGAGTTACACTTCTATTATGGGAATGTAACTCCCCCTCTCCACTCGAGTTGTCATGATTGCAACACTGGGGGTTACTCAACACCTCCTATATGTACACCCCTTTAGATCTATGAGATAGGGAGTTTTTATGGATTGTATTGAGGTTTTTCCCATGTTTGAATCTTTGCATGCACATTGGTTGATGCTCGCTCCTTTTGAGATCTCTTCATGATGTCATTGGCACGTCCATTGATGTGCATATTGTTCCTCGTGATCCTCACATTTTAGGTTTTGAACCCTCTTTCATGGTATCAGAGAGGATCTTATGGATCCATGCACTCTTTGGCATTGCTCGTGCATTTTCCAACTTCTAGCATGATATTTGATTCTTGTTGCGTGTGTTGTAATGGTTATTCCAACCATGCTCTTCTTGCATTGATTTCAGCGCATTTATACATCTCTTCTTGGGTTTATTTTGGTTTGTTGTTGTGTTTGAGTTTTCAGGTGGTCACCATTTTTTGGTTTTTTGGGTTCTCAGCCTTTGCATGCATGTTTCAGAGTTTCACAGTTTCAGATATGAGCTCTTAGTGCTGGTTTTATTGGGTTTAGAGTGGTGAGAGGCCTTTTTTTCACCTAACTCGACACCATCTCACCGAATTGGGAACCGAGTTTATCTCTGTCAACTTGCCACTTACCCCATATCATTTGGCTTGCCTCAATCTATTGGTTCTTTGACTCATTGCGTTTGGATTTCAACCACTCATTCTTCACTCTGCTTGAGCTTAAACTTCCATTTTCTTTTTGTCGTTAGTAGGGTTTGCATTGCTCTAGGTGACCTGTACTCTTTGTAACTCCTACATCTACCACTTGAGCTCTCGTGTTGGTGCTTCTACGCATGTTGGGTGCAGTTGGAGGCTTATTGACTCTTCCTTTGCAGCTTGTACATGAACCTGTTGTGGTCTTGTGCCTTGTTTCGGACACCTCTAGTTCATTGAAGAATTCCATCTTGGTTTTTGTGACCTTTTCGAGCCTCTCCAACCTTTTATTTTTCCATATTCACTATTCATTCTCTATCTCAACTAGTTCACGTGATGCCCTCCATCTTTGGTATATGCTCCATGATTCACTTTACTATCTTCTTCTTGTTACTCGGGGTTCTCATAGTCTCTGTGTGCTTCATTTCTCAAGTTGTCTCCCTTATGTGTGCCATGTGTTCCGAACTTACTTGATGCACTTTCCATGCCATCCCTATGGTATCTAACTCGACACATTCAACATTTCACACCTTACAACTCTAAGCTAGATCATTTCGGCATCAACCGTTTCACTCGGCATGTTCAACTAGATTTAGAGTTGAACTCCTTACACCATGTGGACCTTCCACTAGCTTGGCATGGAAAAAATGACTTGTTCATTGAATTAGTTAGTTCCTTTTTCCACCCATCTCGTTTAACCATCATTTAGCTCCATAAAAAACACAACAACTCGGTGCATCTACATGGTTTAACACCTCTCATTCTTTTTAGAAATTTCTTGGTAGTTAAAAAAATTATTTTTAATGTTTTAAGGAAAAAACATTCATGCTTGGCATTGTAATATTTTTTGGGACCTATTTTTCTTGTATTTAATGTCCTTCATTTGTGTGTCAAAGACGGAGGGCAAGGTCCGGGGTTGGCAGGAGGCTAATCCCCCTTGTAAGAAAAACAAACCCTACCTAAAATTTGATGCCATTTCCAAAAAGTAGCCACACGAAACCCATTGCACCCATTTTGGGCACTCTTTTAGTCCATTTACAAGGCTTATTGGCATTTTCCATCAGTTGCGGGAATCATTTTCTTGCTATAACTTTTGAATTTCTGCTTGGTTTTGAGCACTTCTTTAGTCAAATTTGCATGATTTTTCACACATTACATAGTGGGATTTTAATTTTGTAAACACACTACTTTATAAAGTGTCACATTTAGGGGGGTCACTATTACTCTTGGGTGTTGTATTACACACAGACGCATTATCGGATGAGTCGACATTTTGCATTTGTGCACCTGAAATTTTTGATTCCGCGTCATTAAGGGAGCTCTTTCTAGACCTGATTAGTGTAGGATATCCTCCACAACCTCCACCACTTCTTATTGGGAGAGAGAACTATTCAACTTGGTGAGCTTCCATGGAATGCTACTTCACCTATGAGGGTCTTTCACCCTTCTTACTTGGGTCAGTTCCTACACCCACTGATCATTGTCATCTGGAGGAATTTATTAACACTTGTGACCATGTTTTTGGTCACTTTATGATACATGTCTCCAGATATCTCTCATTTCACGTGGGAGACTCGGAACCACCCCACCTTGTCTTGAGCATTCTTCAGTCCATCTATGGAGACCCTTCACATATTTCCACCATTGTTGATGTTGTTGATTTGATTGTCTCCACTATTTATTCATGGGATGACATTTCCCCGACATAGACTCACTTGGTTCTACTTTTGATGATGAGGATTGTGCACCCAATTTTGATGTCAAGAGTACTATAGAGGACTCTTCTCCTCCTTCTCTCACTATTCCAAAGAGTGTTTACACATCCCACATCTCATCATATATTGAGAAGTCACATACAATCATCACACCCTCCTCTTTTTTAGCTTTAGTGTGTGAGGCCACTTTCACTCCTCTACCTTTGTTCGATGACTCATACCTATCTAACACCGCTCTTGTTTGTTGAGCCCCCTCTTTGGGACAATTATTTTCCTAACCTTAGTCATCTATTCGCAAAGTACACTTGTGATGTATTATAGGTTCCTCATCCATCGAAAGTATTTTAGAAGAGTTAATCATCTCCATTATTGGGAGTGCCTCTTCCGGGACTCTTACCACTTCCACTTTTCAGAGACGTTCATTGATCCACCCTTACTTGTGGATCCATATTTTGTTATGGGGGAAGTTTTTTTCCTTCACATCAGTTGGAAATATTTTCTATAGATGTTTATCCTTCATACTATGATAGTTTATGTACTCATGACATTACCTTCGGTTCCTTCAACTCACTTACTAGACCTATGCCACACTTTCATGGACTAGACTCGAGTTCTTGGTCTACTACTTCCTTTGTTTTCCTTCGCAGAGTGGGCAGACTTCCAACACGTCATTTATGTCCTTCCTAAGGGAAATCACATTTCGTTGTGGGTGGCTCTTCTATAGTCAAGAGGCATAAGATCTCATCATCGACATTCTTCTAGGAGACCTACTAAAGCTGAAAAGTTCATATCTATCCATGACATCTTTTGCATTCCTCTCATCTACCTCTTCTTCTCTCTTCTTCTTCTTTCCTAGAGATTTATTCTTTGTACATGGGTATCTTTTAGGATAGTCTATGGCCAGACCCATCTTTGGCATCTTTCTTAGATTAGAGAGTGTTTTGTTCTCTTGTGGTGGATGTTTTTCTCACTGGGTTTTCCTTCACTACTTGGGACTTATTTTTGTGCATGGGTACCTCCTCAAGCTTTATGCCAGACCCATTTCTTGTTTCGACTTACCACCTTATCCTAAGTTATAATGAAGGGGGTGTTGGTGTGTGTTATTTTCCACATCATTAGGTGAGTCATCTCACTTAGGTGAGATCATAGGTACACATGTCATTTACGGGTCATTACGAGATTCTCTTATGTGTTAGTGCGTCAGTGCATCATATGCATCATTGGGAGTTACACTTAATTTATGGGATTACAAATCCCCATCTCCACTCGAGTTGTCATGATTACGACTTTGGGGTTACTCAACACATCCTATATGTACACCCCTTTGGATCTATGAGATGGGGAGTTATTTTGGCTTGTAAGTGATGTTTTCCTCATGTTTGAATCTTCATGCACATTCGGTTGATGTTCGCACATCCGTTGATGTGCACATCGTCCCTCGTGATCCTCTTGTTTCAGGTTTTGAACCCTCTTTCAAAAAAATTCTATGTAAACACTAGGTCTCATAAACTTCTACGACATGTTATTATTGGCTTACTATGGAATAATATTTTTTTGAGTATGGCATATGCTTGGGAAAATTTTCAAAAGCATAGTAACTTCCATCACACACCCCTATATAAACTCCAACTTATTGCCAAATCATGGCCATTTTACCTATGGGGTTTTGACCTCATTGGTAAAGTCAATCTTGAATTATTTGATGTACATATATTTATCATTATTGCTAATCAATATTTTACTAAATGGATCAAATCCTGCCTTGCAAACCACTATAGGTGCTGAATTTTTGTTCTTCATTACTACCCACATCATCACATGTTTTGATATTCCTTTGGCCATCATCATTGATAATTTATCTTATTTCAAAAATAGGGATGTCAAAAGGCTTTTGTGCAAAGTTAAAAATCAAGAAAACCTTTTCTACCCCTTATTATCCACAAGGCAATGATCAAGAAGAAGCCACTAATAACACCATTGTCAACATATTGAACAAAACTCTTGATACTAGTGCAAAAGTGATTGACATATTCAAATGTTATATGTTCTTTGGGTACTACATGAGCATATGTACCCCACAAATGCTACACCTTTATCACTAGTCTATGGAATAGAGGTCGGCATTCCCTTAGAACTTGAAATACCTTCATTACATGTGTCACTCAAAGGAATTTTAAAGGATAATGAATATTGTGACAATCTATTACATGAGCTAGAAATGCACAACTCTTTCCCCATACAAGCACTAGAAGATCTTCATGTATATCAGAATGCATTGCAAAATATTTTAATAGCAAAGTATGCACACGTGAATTCCATATTAGAGACTTTATTCTATAAAAAAAATACACTAATGTCGATGCTTGAGTAGAAGGAAAATTTAAGCATGCTTGGCTTGGGGCCTATGTCATTACTTCCAAGATAGGGCGTGAAGTCTATCATTTGCTACTCTTGTCTAAAAACCACTCAAAAAATCATTTAATGTAATGCACCTTAAATGATATTATGCATCACTACCTTCTCCTATTTATTGACCGGTGATGCACTTTTGTTCTATGGTTCATAATTAACTATTGAGGAATCATTCCTAAAATGAACCTCATATCATGCACATCCACCGGGGAAAACACAACCTCTCTCATCTAAACATCTTGCATATCAAAGCACATGATCAATTTCACATAACATCGGTACAACTTGTTTGCATTTACTCTTTTTATCTTATACTATTTACATGTTTGCACTTTGTTTCCTATGAACTAGTTGGATACTTAGTATGTGATTATATTTTTCTATACACACATGCATGTTCACGTGGTATCTTGAGGTGAATGCATGATTACATATTACATTCTCTACACTTCTCTTGACTAGTGTCGTTAAGGCTCATGAGGGCATCTACCTTTGTTGTTCTCATACTCAACATATCCCAGGTCATACTATTAAAATATTTAATACTTCTTAGCACTATCAATTATTTTTTGGTGATCTATACATTATTTTATCTACTATTTATCTTTCTAACATGCTAATGGAGTTTCATGTGTAGCATTTTCCTTAGAGGGTTCTATACAACAATGGTTATCTCTTACTTCTTCTTCACTATTGTTTGCCACTATTTGTGGGATATTCCCTATGTGTGTTGCTTTATTATTGTTTTTTTATGGCCACTTTGGCACCGAGTCTCTGTGACATTGTGAGTGATGTCCCATGTATTAACCCACTTTTTTCGTACCTCTTGTCTTCATAGTTGCTTTCACAATGTATTCTATTGCATCGTACCTTTTTACAAAAATGATAGTTTTCTAACCTATATTTTTACATGTTCCTTACTTTCTACTATGAGAATTCCCTACCCCCGTAGGTATCCAAACTACGACATCAAATCCTATCATTCGGACACATCCTTTTACATTCGTCAATTACATCTTCATTAAAATATTTCTTTTTTTTGAAAATGATTTAATACCCATTATGTGTCAACTTATGCACCATTAATTTGCTTGATGTTAATATTAAAATTATATAAATATTTTTTCACCCTTATTAGATTATGTGAAATCTAGATTAGTCCAATGAGTACACTAAAGGATGTAAAGGGAGCTACATGAGGTTATTCTAATTAACTAACCTACAACATTAATTATCCAATATCAAAATAACACATTAATACCTATAACTAATGTTAAATGTAGACACAAAATATAAGCACTTTTTTACATTTAATCTTAAAGCATACTAATGTATACAAATTTATAGGTCTTAAAGCATACTAATGTATACATGATTCCTAGGAAATAAAACTAGAAATTGATAACTCCTTTTCTCATATTGGTTTCTTTATCTCTTACACTTTTTTTTCCTTACACATCTTACATCTCTATAACACCTTGACTAATTTATCTTTTAATGTTCTCGACACTAGCACCTAGTTAAGAAAAAACCATAGAGTGCTCATGTGCATTATGAGAACATTTTTCCCTCTCCCTTATTCTTAATCTTTTTGGTCCTTTTCACTTCTTGGTCACCTTTAAACACTACGGTTCAACATTGTAGTTATCAATTACAAAATTCAAACAAGTGAATCATATATATTCTTATTTACTTCTTCTAAATCAAGGTCCAAACATCATAATAATTATGTATCATCATATAATGTTACAAACAGTCACAACAAATAACTAAAAGCATACATCTAGTGCATTCATACAAGATACAATGGTTGTATTGATATGTATACACATCATAGGAGGGGTGCATTTCATTCCATTCCATTGCACACATTCTACATACTTGGTAAAATATACATCTAGCCCACACTATCATCGTCCAACTTGCACAAGGTAAACCTAGGGCATAGATACACACACACATACAAAAATTTCCATGGAGTATGAAATATAGTGTAAGTTCACCCTTCAGTGGTGGCCAGGGTGTCAGTCCTCTCCAAATTTTCACATTTTTTTCATTAGATTTGATGTGTTTTGTGGAAACTTGTAGGAAGTCATCTATTTGGCGGGTTATAGGTATGATATGAACCATAAAAGTTAAGTCGGAGTGACAAAGTGAATATTGGAGCGAAGACCTTATGACCTATTAAAATTCATAACCGAGCATCCGAATAAACACAAGAGCCCCGATAAATCAATAGTGCATGGTGCACTCCAATTCTCATGTAGATGTTATTGTCTAGCATAGTCCTGAGTTCCAGAACAATCAATCAACCATTTCGACAATACTTCTAGCCAAATCTAATACTCAGATAGTCTCAATCACTTCAAGATCAATTGAGATCAACTAAGTTATCTTCCCTCTCATTTTATTAGGGTTTTATATTGTTGAATGATTATTTCTTGGAAATTATTGTATGTTGTCCCCATTATATCACTTGTTACGGTAGTTACTTTTAAATTAGATTTAATTCAATTTAGATTAAATCATTTGGTGTACCCAACAAATGATCGACCACTAGATCCTTCTTCGAACACTAGATCTTACTCTTTCATATAAACTCCATCTCTCTTGTCATCCTTTATACCCTTGGATCCTTCCATTTTCACCAACATGAGTGTCTCTCTCCCCACTTTCTTGTAGGACAACCCGAATGTGAGTGTAGAATAAAATATTTTTTTGATCTAACACTTGCATTCATTTAACACTTCTCTTGAATATATTTATCATAGATTCACCATGGCATTATATTTTAATGAAGAGAACATTCCCTTTACATATGCTGAAATTTCTTCTCAATCTGTTTAAGATAATGATCCCCCTTTATATTCGAGTTCACATCCCTAATATAGCGTTTAAATGAACTTTAATTCATAATGGATGTAGTCTTAACATTTCTAATATATCATCCCTTTATAAAATTTCCTTTTCAAAGCCTCCTTAACATCCTCCTCTATTTGTATTCATGGATTCTATAATATTACTAAAAAGGTCTTAGGTACAACCACACTTCCCATTACTATTGGGTGATGTACTTTTCTATCCCATGACATGTAATGCCTAATAATCTTAAGTATAATATCCTTATCATCCCGCCACATAGATCCATTCAATGCATGCGGTACCTTCAACCCTTCATACATGTCTTAAATTCTTATACCAAAGTGTGGTCTATGATGCCTTAGCAGATCCCTCCCCTTTTTCCTTTTGTAACACTATTGTACATTCACCTGTAACACCTTCTTCTGATACACCTCCTCCTAATTTCAAAAAGTATGGCCTAGGTATCAATATATGCTTTGTTATGGTTTCAATGGCACTAGATTAGGAAAAGATAGACAAGGAGTCACAAAGCCTCCTTCTCTTCCAACACAATCCACCAAAATCGGCATTCGATATCCCTTTCCACTTTCTATTTTTACTATGGCCCCAATTTCTCTTAAGGTTTACACTACTTCACATACTCAAAATATTCCTCTAATATATGCATAGGTTATTGCTTACCCCATTTCTCCCACATGGGTTGAATTATCCATACATCCTTCTTGGTGATGATATTGTTGATATGTAATCACGACACCCCGATTGTTTGTAACTTGATAGATTGAAGTTATCATTGTGATTTCATAACATGGAGATTTTCCCAAAGTTTTGGACTTTGTAATCATGAAAGCTCTCTAGATGAAGGTGGTTCCTATTACTATATTTACGATACACGTACTCAAATTGTAGAGGATCTATCCCAAAAATTTTCTAACATTTCCAATGAGACAGGGTTAAAAGGATGTGAGAAATTGAACCTAATCTAATGGAGGTGATGCACCAAGAAGAATGTTGAATAACCTACCTTACATGGAAATAAAAGTGAAACAAGATTGAAGAGGATAAACATCAACACAAATCATTTTCTTATCACAAATTCATTCACCATTAAACACAACTATCAAAACATGTAACATAACCTAAATTACAAGTAACCAAAGTTGTAATGAGAGATCATAAAGTATGTAATGAACACAAGAGAGGGTTGAAATTCATCCACAAACTTATATTATTTCTCCACATATTTACAATGGCTAAGAGGAAAAAATTACATTTATAGTTTGAATGGGAGGTTTGAACTCCACAAGATCACTTACAGACAAGAGAAGAAGGGAGGGTGCAAAGCAAGATTATCTAACCATTTGAAATGAGCCCCTCCTTACAATATATAGGAATAATTAGAGAAAGGGAGGGAAAAAGAATTCAAAATCTTGCTTCAACCACCCAAAAATACATTAAAATCACTGCAACAATGATGGATGCCACTGCAAAACCCATGCCTCCATGTACTTTTCCTTGTTAGAGAAGAAAGGAATCTCATACCTCATCATTTTAGTAGGTGGTAAATTGGAAACACCCTCTAAAATGGTGGATTGTATTTCTTCATTTTTAAATACTTAGCCTTACTAAAATTATGATTTTATGCAAACTGAGCTCCCGATCAAAATTTATGGTCATCGAAGATGAGGGTGCTATATTGTAATACATTCCAATGGTTAATCTACCATTTTTAGACTCGAAATTGTATTAGACCCTCAAAATAAAATTTTAGACTTTCAGGATTAAGAACTTTAGGAGTTTTTACTTCGAGAGATCGTTATTCTTGTTCATCTCTTTGAGCTCGTGAAAACCTCGAAATGCCAAAACCTCGAAAAACTTAAATTTAGATGTTGGGTTTTAAAATTTTAGGTTTTTTTTTCAAGTTTGGTTTTGGATTTGGGGATTCGGGTTTAGGGGTTCGGGACTTTGGGGTTAGGGGTTTAAGGGTTTTCGTTTTTGGGGCTTTGGGGGTTGAGTTAAGGGGGTGTTTTTTTGAGGTTTTACGATTTTTCTCCTGGCACATGAAACCTCTAAAATCCCAAAAGCCCTAAGTCTACATTTCAAATTTTGGGTTTTAGAATATTTTTATCCTTTTTCACACTTCTTTCCATCAAGTCCCCAAATTTCGCTTCAGCCTACCTTCAAATGACCACACCTCCAAATTATCTAAATTTCAGACTTGAGGCTTCTTCATTTCCCAAACTCCTCTACAATGTGCTCGCCTGCTTCACTAACATGCTAGGGTCGAGCCCAAAATGTGAGATTCCATGGCTGAATTGATGCCTCATTTTTCTCTGTGGGATCATGCTTGTTCAAATTTTCCGAGGGTAAAAATCACATAAAATCTATATTAGAATACATGGGAGTATATGATCATTTCCCCTTACCATCACAAAAATGTTTCCCATATGTTCTCAATACTATAGCTTACTTTGGCGCTAATCCTCCTAACATTAATATCTATAATTTAGACACTAGTCCTATTGATCCATACATCAAAGACCAATCTTACCTTTTAAATGAGGAGAATATTCAATATAACCTCGAACTAATGAAAACTTACATATTATTCTAATATTAGCCTCTTTACGCTTTCTGACCAGGCTGATATCAAAAATTACTTCACAAATTTTTAGATATATCTACAGGGGGTTATCATGATATGCTTTGTATAGATCCTTTTGTTTAAGTGAATAGTATTTTCCTCAACCATGACACTAAATCAATGCAAAAAAATAAAAATAAAACATTCTAAGGTTGAATTTCTAGACAACTAAGAAATACAATGAATTCTAGATGTGAACTTCATGCAATGACGATGTGACCTAGAGTGGGTATCTAATATCATTCTTATAATGAAACTAGATGGAGAATTATCTATATTTATTTTCATGATCTTAATAATTCTTACCCCAAGGATATCTTCCCATTACCACACATCAATGTCATAGGAAATCTACTACCATTTATGTCATTCTTTATTCATATATGACATCATTAGCTATAATTAAATTAAAATCAACTCTGTTGATCAAGTAAAGACATCATTAACTCGCACCATGGGGTATTTTTTTACAATTTCATACCCTTTGGCCTTAAGAATGTTCTACACATATATTATGACATATATATATATATATATATATATATATATATTATATATATAATATATATATTAATATATATGTATGTATAATATATAAATCATGTAAATATACCATGTGTGTGTGTGTGTGTGTTTACACACACACACACACACACATATTCCTTAGGATACGTTGATGTCACATTGACACGCTATTCAACATGCTTTCATATGAACACTCTTTGAATGGTTGTGACAATCAATGTATGTCTAAATATGAAAAAGTTAGTTTTATATATTGGAAAATTACTACGTTATATTATTTCTCAATGCAAAATTAAAATTGATCCACAAATGATATGTGTCATAGTTGACATACATCCTCAACAAAATTTACATCAAATGTGTTCATTACAAGGAAAATCCAAGCCATTCGTCATTTCATTTCCCGATTAGTTGACAAAACCATCCCTTCATACGCCTCAAGAAAAAGGGTAGTAAGTTCATTTGGGATGATCACTGCCATCGTGCTTTTGAGGATATCAAAACATATTTACTAAATTTTCCTATTCTTGTGCCTCCCACGGTAGATCATCCCTTCCTATTGTATATCTTTGCTACATTCCATGCCTTAGGATCCCTTCTCACACGAAACATGTTAATTCTCATCTAAGAGTGGGTTGTTTATTACATTAGTCACACATTACTTTCCTATGAGTGTAATTATAGCTATATTGAAAAATTATGCCTCGGCCTTGTCTTTGTTGCAAATAAATTGTGACATTATCTTCTTAATAGAGAGATTCATATTATTCTCTGGAGTGGACCCCTTATGATACAACTTATCTCACACATACCTTTCTAGATGCCTTTCTCGATGAGTTATGCTACTCATGGAAATTGATTTCAAATTCTTCCCACGAAACTCATCAAAGTCCAATTCATCACTAAGAGACTAGTTTATGCCCCTCTCTCGACCTTTCCCAAGTTTATGGTACTTTTTCCATGATGAATCACTACTTATACGATCAATATTGACAATTGGATGATTTATTTTTATAGCTCTTGTTGTGCCTCACACACTAGGTATGGGATTTTCTTCATCACCCCACATGGTTATTATCTCTTCTTTACCTACTATTTAATTTTCTTTTGTACAAACAATATTATTGAGTATGAATCTCTTATTCATGGCCTCAATGTTTCCCATAAGATAATTATTCAAAATATCCATATTTATGGTGACTTCCATCTCATTGTCAATCAACTCAATGATACATATTAGACCAAAGAAGAGTATCTCATTCCCTATAAAAACCTTGTAAAATCCATACTGGCTATATTCAAATCCTATTTTATCATCGTGGTCCTCACAAAGATAATCGTCATGTTCATGTCATGGCTAGTGTTGCATCTCTCATTGCTCAAGATATTACCAATGAACATGAATAATTTATAATTTTTCACTTATGACAATCATCCATTGATAGTCTACCTTTGGAAGCTTGTTACACATAGTAATGATCATCTTGAATGGTTCACACCAATCTATAACTTTTTATATCGACAAACCATCCACCCTGACCTTCTACCTCATGAACACCATTATTTGCAACAAGAATCCACATTGCACATAATCATTGGCACCTCATTATTCCAAATGAAATTTGATGGCCATTTATTATAATTTTTAGGCATCAATGACATCCCTTTGGATGTATCTCAGATTTATGATAGCTTGTGTGGTGGACACTTATATGGAAAATCTATGTCTCATAAACTCTTACGAAAGGGTTATTATTGGCCTACTGTGGATAAATAGTGTTTAGAATATGCCATACCTTTGTGAAAATTTTCAAAAGCATAGTAACCTCCATCACACACTTGCATATGAACTCTATCCTATTGCCTCATCATGGTGCATTTTCCCTATGGGGTTTTGACCTCATTGGTAAATTCAATCTCAAATCAGCTGATGGTATAATATTTATCATCGAAGTACTGAATATTTCACTAAATGGGTCAAAGCCACACCATTGCAAACTACTATAGTTGATAACATATACTGCTTTATTACTACCCACATCATCACATGCTTTTCCATTCCTTTGGCCATTTTCATAGATAATGGCTCTTATTTCAAAATACACGATGTCAAAAGGATTTGTGTAAAGTTCAAAATAAAGAAATTTTTTTCTACCCCTTATCATCCAAAAGGAAATGGTCAAGAAGAATCCACTAATAAGGTCATTGTCAAAATATTACAAAAATCTAGTGATACAAGCAGAAGTGATTGGTATAATTAAATTTTCTATGGTCTTTGGGATTATCACATAAGTATCATACTCCCACAAATACTAAATTTTTTTCACTAGTCTTTAAACGAGGCTATCATTCCCATAGAACTTGAAATACTCTCTTTACGAGTGTCACTCAATGGAATTATGAAGGATAATGAATATCGTGAAAATCAATTAAATGAGCTAGAAATTCTTGACTCTTTCCGCGTACCAGCCTTGGAACATCTTTTTGGGTATCGAGGAATGCATTGCACATGTTTATAAGAACAAAGTATGGAATGTTTTTTACATATTTGAAACCTTATTCCAAAATAAAACAAAAAACACTAATGTTTATGCTCAAGTAAAAGAAAAATCTAATCTTAATTAGTTTGGGCCCTATGCCATTACTACCAAGATAGGGAGTGGATTTTATTTTCTTGCTAGTCTTCTTAGAAAATAGGTCAAAAACCACTTAATGTAATGCACCTTAAACGATATTACACATATCTATGTTCTCTTGTTTATTACACACTTTTTTCTATGGTTCATACTTGAGTGTTGAGGAGCATTCCTAAAATGAACCTCATATCATGCACATCCTATAGGGAGAAAGCAAAACCTCTCTCATCTCCACATCTTCCATATTACAACACACCATCAATTTCACACAACATCAACATACCTTGGTTGCATTTAATCTTGTTAGCTTATACTATTTACATTATTACAATTCATTTACTATGCTAGTTGGATACTTAGTATGTCATTATATTTTTATATATACACATGCACATTCACATGGTATCTTGAGGTGAATGCATGATTTTTGCATACTCTTACATGATGCATGATTCTCAAACACTTCTTTTAAGAAATCACGCAAAGGCTCATGAAGGCATCTATCTTTGTTACTCTTATACTCCACACATCATAGGTGCTACTCTTAAAATATTTACTACTTCTAAGCACTATCACTTACTTTTCGCTAATTTATAAATGTTTTGACATACTATTTATCTTTCTAACATTCTAATGGGTGCATCATGTGTAACATTTACCTTGTTGGATTATATACAACCATGGTTATCAATTACTTCTTGTTTAATATTGTTTTCCACTATTTTTGGGTTATGCCATATGTCTTTCTTAATTATTGTTTTCTTATGGGCATTTCAAGCCTACGTGTCTTGTGACATTTTGAGTGATGTCCCATGTATGTAACCCACTTTTCATGGTACTATTGTTTTCGTAGTTTCTTGCTACAATATATTATTTTACATCCTAGCTATTTCACACTAATGCTTGTATTCTAGCCTATATTGTTTGCATGTTCCTTGGTTTCTACCATCCACATCCCCTACCCCCTAAACGTATCCAATTTACAACCTTAGTTTAATGTACTCTCATTTAGGCTGCATCTTTTACAATCATCACATGCACCATAAATGAGAGGGGGAAAGTATTGGGTGAGAAATTCACCCTTCAGAAGCTCATAGCTCTAGAACAAAAAAAACAACACATAAATGTGAAAAGAACATAGTCAGAGAGTGGTCTAGAGTCAAACTTGGATAAAAACACATAGAAAATATTGGCGCTAGTCTTAGATAGGAATTGTTTGTGCTTCTATCCCACTTGGGCAATTGTGTCTTATGGGAAATATCGACAGTTTCTTAGTTCATCATAGTTTCTTGTAGGCTAGAATATAGATCTATAGTACGAGACACTTACCTTCAGTTACAAAACTCATTCAATCGGTTTACAATTTAGTTACGAATAGGGACGTGTCAATTTACAATGGCACTTATCATTTGAGGAGAAGTCATGGAAGGATATAAAAATAGACATATATCCCCAACACTCTTCTACTTGTGTGAGATTTCTAAAAAAACTTGTTCTTGACATGAGATAGCCCAAAATACTCACTTTTGGCATGAGATCTCCCAAAAAATCATCCTTCTGGAAGGACACTCAAATTTTTGTGGTTCTGAACTTTCTTGGTTAGGAATTGATCACTCCCAAACCCATCCAAAAAAATCCAAGAAAAACATGACAACTTTCTCTCCTTTAATCTCTCATACATCAGGTGCACTCTTTCCTTAGCTACTACTTTTACACACTACTTTTACATACGTATTCATATGTTACTCTTATTTCTTAGATAAGGGATATTACTATTCTCTTGCTCTTCTTTAATAGACCCATCCTTACAAGCTATAAAAATCATCTCACATCTATAAGCACAAGCTCTAGCAGCACACTACTATGCATACACTTCACCCATAGGGTCTACCTTCCTTTCCTAGTTTCCACACTTCACATTATGATCAATTCACAACTCATATGGATAATTTTCCACTAGGCACACTATGGCTATACTTCTCTTTAGTTTAAAAGGTATGGATATTATATCTACTTTATGCTATCAAGTATTCATCCAACAACGTAAAGTGGTGTCAAATGTAGACACAAAATATATGCACTTGGGTGCGTTGCTAATAAAGAAAAATAGTGATTAAAAACTCCATTTGGCATTTTGGTTTCTTTATCTCGTACACTTTATTCACCTTACACAACTTACAACACTCGATTGCACTTGATTGATTTATCTTTTGATGGCCTCGGACACTAGAGCCCGTTTAGGACTGAAATGCTAAGGTGCTCTTTTCCTTCTACTACACTCCTATCCCTCTCTTCCTTGCTCTTATTCTTTTGGGTCCTTTTCATTTCTTGGTCACCTTTTAACACTTTGGTTTGAAATTTTAGTTGTCAATTACAAAATTCAAATAAGGGAATCATATATAAACTTATTTACTTTTTATAAATCAAGGGCCAAACATCATAAGCATGATCTATCACCACTTTGCACTTCAAAGCATACATCTGGGACATTCAAACAAGGGACAAAGGTTGCGATGATCTACATACACATCATAGTATGGGAGTTCATTCTATTCCATCACACACACTTTACATACTCGGTATAATCTACATCTAGCTCTTTATAATCATGTAACCTACATAATGGAAATATAGGGCATAGATACACACACACACATAAAGAAGTACATGGATTCTAAAATGTATGGAAATTCTAAGTTCTAATTTCATTCTTTGGTTACCCTCAGGGCTCATTTTGACTCCACATTATGCATATATTTTATCATATTTAATGTGGTTTTTGGACATATGCATCTAGTCATCTATTTTGTAGCTTACATGTATGATCACAAACCGATAGTGAATTCTAAGTGAAAAGAGAATATTTGAGTGAAGACCTTCCGACCCATAAAAATTCATACCACTGAGCATCGAGGAGAAACAAGCACCCGGATCGGTCACTGATCACACAGGGTGCTCTTGTCTTCTTAGGACTCTCTTATCCAGCATAGACCCGAGTTATAGAATAATGAGTCAACCATTTTGACACTACCTCTAGCCCTTTCAAATACTTAGATAGTCCCGATCACTTCAAGATCAGCCGAGATCAGCTAATTTATCTTCCCTCTCATTTTCTTAGAGTTTTACATTGTTAAATATTTATTGCTTAGAAATTATTGTATGTTTTCACTTGAATATCATTTACTATAGTAAGGTAAACTCAAATTAGTGTTTCCTACTTCGTGGGATAAAAACACTACCCAAAAATTTCCACACAAGATAATTTGAGGGTGTTAGGTGAACACCCCCTTCGCACAAACCCCCTCTTACCGATGTTCCATGTCATCAAAAAAGGGGTTCACTTGAACCCCCTTTCACCTAAAGGGGATTTTGGAAAACCCCCTTGGGCACATTTTACATTCCAAACTTTTCTGAGCGTAAATTGGTAGAATTAGGATTTAGTGTGGTTAAGGTGAACACCCTTATGTGGATCTTAGGTGGCACCTATGTGACCATATTTTCCCTGAATCCATTAGGAGGCCAATTATAGGACAAAATATGTCGCTTCATATGCCACTCATTTATGTCTAAATAGTTAATTTTTACACATAAATTCATTTTTCTATGATCTCTTCAAAAATACTTTTCTAAATTTTTAAAATGGGTTTTTCTAATTTTCAAAAATTATTTCTAAACTATGGTATTTTAGGAAATTTAGTACATCCCATTTGAGACACTATGGAAAATAGTAAATCATTTCCAAAAAAATTTAAAAATATATTTTACTAAATTTTAATGTTATCGTCATGGTCATGATTTTTTTGAAATAAATAAAGAGATATATCACCATAAACATCTATACATATCTAAATCAAATAATATATTCACTAAAAAATTAATAAAAAATAAATATATATCTAAAAAATCAAAAAAATATTCATCCACTAGATAATTAAGTCTAGAATATATATCTAAAATTTTATAGAAAACAAATATGTTTTGACTACATTACAAAATGTCAACACATTCTAGGTCCACTACAAAAAAATAACAACATTTAAAATAAATAAACAAAAAACCAAAAAAAATTTTTTTTTTTTTAAAAAGAAAATCCACATACAATATACATTCAAATTGCAACATTTCATTAGTTTACAACATTTTCCAATTTTATTTAGTTTTTATGAAATTGGCTCTACAATTTCATTGATGTAAAAAATTCATGTGTTTAGTGGTACAAATAATACAAAAACGTGGAACACACTTATGTGTTTTGACCAATTATTACTCTAAAATGAGATTTATTCAATTTAGATTAAATTAGAAATAAAATATGAACTTGAAAATATGATGGGATTAGTGCATTTAGATATTTACTGATTGATAAAAGAATTCTATTTATGAAGAGTGAAGGAACTTGAGATATGTCATTGATGATGCTTCATTCTTATAAATTTTCAATTGGAAACTAACTTGGGAAAGACCTTACAACATTGCAAAGAAAATCAGTATGGTTTTTCACCTATCTACATACCTACTTAGATTTTGGCACTTTAAATTTCTAAGTGTCATCTAGCTTGAAATATATGTCATTGTCAAACCCTAGTTTTTGGTCATCGCAAAGCTCTTTGAACATTCTAAACAAGATATCAAACTGTAACCTAGGATGATAAACCTTGTAAAACAAATATTAGTTGAGTTTTGGATATCCCCATGCACCATTGACATTTGAAATACTTTGAAGAACCCTCAAATGATACGCCATTCTTCACCTGACATGTGATATTTTTATTAATAAAACAATATTTTTCAACCTCTTTGACAATGATTGAGTTGAGCTTGGATATTTGTAAAATACTTAGAGAAGGGATGTATGCGTTTTTATAGATGAGAGAAATTGATCCCATTATATGGAAAGAAGCTTCAAACATGTTTTTATTCCTACCTTAATGACTATATATGATATTTTGTGAGATTTAGGGAGCCTTGGGTTAATTTTGCAACTATTAGAGCTAAGTACCAATCTTTTTTATTAGATTAAGTGAAAAATGGATTTTGAAGGATCGAGAACCCCTGTACATTCGAAAGATAAGCAACAAGGCTCAAAAGTGAAACAACAAGCAGAATAAGGCCCCATGGGCCCAAAGAGAAATAAGCAGACAAGTCATAACCTAGAAACAAGAGAGCACAAAAATAGAAAGGGCACCATAAGGTAAACCGGTACAAAAACTTATCCCACAAACCAAAGGAGCATTAACTACTGTCATGGTTATTCCCTTTATGAGATATGAGGCTCATATTGATATTCATATTTCTAGATTTTCCTTTCTTCTTGTTGTTTACCACCTCCGAGTTGTCCCCCATTATGATCTACATTCTCATTCGTGTGGACAAGAATACAAACTTCAAAATATTCTTTGTAATTGTTTCTTTGAAGCGCAAAGAACCCGAGTGGTGCGAAAGAGAAACCTCCTCCTTATCAACAACATTTTGTGAATCAAAACTGATTTATTATTATGTGAAAAGGTCCCACCCTTCATCTCATGCTTCTTCTCTTTTCATTTTTCTTCCTTCTTCTCTTTCGATCACCTATATTATTATCGAAACGTTATTACTATCATTGTCCTCATCAACATATACCACCAAATTATTTGGATTAAAATATTTCCACCATAATACCCATCCCTTAATCTGCTTCTTGACAATGAGGCAGTCAGAAGCAAGGTGACCAAGGGAAAAATAATTCTTGCATCTAAAAGGGAGGCCTTCATAATCCAAGATTTGAGTCCATATCGTATCCATGACTTTAAGCTCCATGGTGGCCGGAAAATCAACAGTCATATCCATATCCACCAAAATACGAGCGTAAGTGGTGTGATCAAAGGAATCTATCCTAGGGTCAACATCAAGGAATTTACCCAAAGCATCCCCCATGGATCTGAAGCACTCCTCACTCTAGCGTAGAGAAAGGCAAGTAGGGTAGTTAATCCATATAGGTCTAATAGTAAATGTTTCATTCTCGGATTAAAATTAGGGAACTAGGGCTTCATGAGGAGATGATGCGACTAGAAATCCCATATTTTTCCAAAAATCAAGTCCCTATCAATGGATCTATCAAAAATGCTATGAAAATACCATGAGTATAAGGATAAATGTTGACTTTACCTTCAATTATGGGGCACCATTGTTCATATATCCATTTATGGAGGGCTGGAAATCAGGGAAAAAGCTAGTGAATATGCAAATTAGGCCTTTATTATGGTAGAAATCAACTAATTCAGAGACATCCTCCCCAAAGGAGACAACATGCGTTGATTTTGCATAAGCCATGGGTTTTGGCAGAGTTCTCAACTAGATCTCGTCACCTCCAGAAAGGAAATGGGCTCTCCCTTGGCTTGACCATGCATTCTGGCACTCCTGAAGCACCCCTACCGACCACAACCACTCTCCTTGAAACCCCCATCAGTTTTCACAAAGAATCATTATGTGAGGGACACCTAGATCTAGGCCTCCTTTGCCCATCATAACACTCTACACAGAGGTCAAACAAGGATACACACGGCACATGAATGAGGCCGTATGGGTATGCGGTGGAACACCACGAGCATTCCCACCTTCACTGTCAAAAAAACCAATGAGGGCCAAAAGGTTGCATTTCAACCCCAATGACAAGCCATTCACAAAAGGGGGCGAGGAAAATGTCGTCAAACCAGCGCCACCAACATCAAGCACATGAAAGGTAGGGTTAGGGTAAGTGTACCAGTGTAGTTCCATAGGATTTCACAGTTTTGAAATGAGATATTGTTAACATAAATATTGAAGAAAGGTTGACCCAAAGGGAGTACATGACCCATCGAGGAATGTGGAACTAAAATTAAAGAGGGAGGATATGCTTATGCAAATTTTTATGATTAGGTTAGGATCGGATATAAATTCTTCACCAAATAATACGACCTTGATCAGATATGAAAAACATGTTAAATAAGTCTTGCATCCTATTAGGTTTATGTAGTATATATATTTTATGTATTGAACTATTATAATATGTCGAAAAATTATTGTGTAAGGATAAAGAAGCTAGACATGAGACCTTGGGATATACAAAGTAGGAATAGAAATGTTGTATTTATCTTAGCAAGAGTGCATTATCAAAATAAACAACATGAAAGAGTAAATCACCATATTTGAGTGTCTAGAGATACATTTTAACTTCTACTTATTGACTTATTGATTTTAGCTAGAGTTATATTGAATAGTAGACACAATTTTTTCTCTATATCATCCTTGCATGAAAATCATGTCTAGAATTTAGAAATTCGTTCTAGTTTCTACTCGTTTTCGAATAGATCCAAAAGATAAGGTTTGGAATAAATGAATGATTTTGAAATTGTGATGATTTTTGATAGCAATTTTGTTCAATAAAAAGGAATTAAAAAGTGCATGAATAACACATACCTCCATAAAATTACGCTCTTTATAAGGATTTCAAGGAGGAGAGCATACATTAGGCTTTCATCAAGGAAGAATGATTTCAAATTAATGGACTAGTGAAAAGTACTTTTGAGACATCAAATTTCAAGTATTTTATTGTCGTACAATATCTACACAAATATGTAGTTATGGTAGCCTTACCAATTTTTTCTTACATAAAATTTTAAAGGAATACGATAAGTCGATCATAATGAACTCTTGATTTTACCTTTGCTCAACTCCCGGTGTGGATTTGACTCCCTGCTCTCCCCTTAGAGTTATGGGAACCAGAGGTATTCCTGGGGTTAGCGAGATCAGTGGGAGTGTTGCTTGCCATTGACCCTACTACAAGAGCTTGGTCTAGACTTGTCTTTGCAAGGATTTGTATCAATGTCCCTTTTGGATCCAAAGTGCCCAAAAAATTTTTTTTCTTCTTGGACTCTATTTTTGACAAATGGGAGCAAGTGATTGATATTGAGAGCTCTGCCATAATATGTGATAATTGTATAAAGGTATGCTATGAGGGTAAAAAGTTTTGTCAGGGAGAGCAACAGAGTCAAATGGGGGTTGAGGAATCTAACGAACCATGGACCCCTGTTACTTGGGTTGATGATGACTCGGGGGAGTCTAATCTTGGAGATGAATCAACCGATGAAGGGGAGATAGATGAGAGTCTGGTGGAGGAGTCGGTGGTTCAAGTTGTACCTGGTGGTCGCACAAGGGCTGCTAGCTCGACGGTGGATGGTGTCTGTTTTGCGCCCAGGAAGGAAGACCGTTGCAGTGGTTCCAGGAGCGGGAGGACGAAATTCAAAAACTCTTGCGATAGGTCAGACTCATTGGATGCCTCGCATGTCTATGGAGGATTGCGTGGCAGTCTCGCCAGGGCTTCCAGAGTTGAATGTAAAGGGTGGAATGATTGCCGAGATGAAGGTCCCATTGGAGATGTGCTCGGGCGAGGCTCTGAAAGTGTTAGTCTTGACATAGTAATTTACTTTTACAAACCAAGGAATTTTACATTGAATAAGAATGTTCCTTGCTAGATCGGAGAGAGATATCTAATAACGAAGAATTAGATATTTTTGTAGGAAGATATTTTTGCAAGAAAAATTTAAAATGACTTGAGATATACTTCTGTCTCCTTGAATACTTGGTCTATTCCATAAGTCAAATTGCAATGGATGTTCTTCAGTCTAGAGTCGTGAGAACTCAAAACGCCAGAGAACATTTGGATGAGAATCAATTGCCTGAGCTTTAATCCTTCAAACGGCAGAGGGTCTGGTTGTTCACAATATCTACCAGATCTCCATAACCAGTTGAGACAACATTTTACCATTGGTTCTGTAAAGAATGAAACTCTCTATCAGGAATTTCAGGATCAGATAATCTGCATTCAACCTCTGACATGGCTAGCTCAGTGACAGAGATATATTCTCTGTAAACAAGCAATGATTGAGCTTCCCTTGAAATTCTGTTGTCATTAATCAACAGGGAATTTATATGACCACTGCAATTTTTATAATCCCAAACAGCTCCATGGGGTTCATGAATGACCTGAGTCACATTAATGTTTTTCACAATATTTAACTCACGACTTGCAAAGTCTGCAAGGGAGTTTTCTTTACCAGCAACATGCTCAACTTTAAAATCAAAATTATCAAACCATAATCCCCATCTTTGTAATCTGTTAAAAGTAGATTTATTTGAGGGATCTCCTCCGTTGAGCCTTTTCTGAAAATCTTTTAAATCAGATCTTAGCAAAAAATGTTCATTCTGTATAAAGAACAGAAAAGCTTTAATAGCTTTTTTAGCAGCTAAGATCTCTTTATGGGTGGAATGATACTTTACCTCAGAGCCTTGAAATGCTCCAGATGCATATCTGCATATTTTTTCTTTTCCACCTTCAACTTTCTCTTTTAAAACTGCTCCCCAGTAATTTTCACTTGCATCGCATTCTATGATCTTCAAACCTGAGCCTGGAAGAGACATGGCAGGAAGATCTAAAACTTGCTTTTGATGCGTTGTACTGCTGAAGTCATTTCAGCATTCCATATGGGAGCATTTTTCTTCAGCCTTTTGTTCAAAAGGATTCTATCAGCAGCTATGTTCTTGTAAAACCCTGCTACATAATTTACACAGCCTAGAAACCTCTGAAGCTGTTGCTTATCAGTTATTTCATCAGGAAAATCTTGTATCTTAGTAACAACATGTTTTTGCATTTCAATACTTCCATCCTTTATCTTGATTCCCAAAAATCAATTTCATCTTTGAATACTTCTATCTTAGTGGGAGAAAGACACAGGCCATTTCTATACACTGTATTATATAACCTTTCAAGGTGTTCTATATGCTCTTTTGGTGACTTTGAAAAGATGAGAATATCATCAATATAAACCAAAAGGAATTCAGATAACTCACCAAATATTTTATCCATAATCTTCTGAAATATGGATGGCGCTGTCTTTAAACCAAATGGAAGTACTTTCCACTCATATTGTCCACCAGGAACAATAAATGTTGTCTTATACATATCCTGAGGTTGTAGAAAAATTTGCCAGAATCCACTTTTAAGATCAAACTTGTTGTATACCTTGGATCCTTTGATTCTGCTGAGCAGGTCATCCTTGGCTGGAATAGGATGTTGAACTGCTGATATGAACTTGTTCAGTGGTTTGTAATCAACCACCAATCTTTTCTTTGTCTGACCTGTTCGCTTCTCTTATTGACATAGAAAGCTGCACACGACCAAGGAGAGTTAGATTCTTGAATAAAACCTCCTTTTAATAATTTCTGGATTTCTTCGTGGCATTCTTTTCTCTCAGAAGAAATCATTCCGCGATGGTGTGCTCGAATTTAGGAATTACTTCCTTGCCTTCTGCATCTTTGACTATCTGCAAATCTAAGGAACAGGTATGCCTTTTCCTAGAGACAAAGGCATGAGGATTGTCACTGCAAAGATCCTTCTTGATCCTTGCAACAATGTCATCTATGCTGGTCTTACACGCAACAATAGATTTATGTACCCATTCATTATTTACCCTTTTTCTTCGTTTCAACAATGGTACAATTGTTTGAAAAGTATACCTTCTTGGTATTTGAACTTGAGGATTGAACAAAGAGATAAAATCCTTTGAAATACTAAATGTGTCACAATCTTTTAGAAAATCCATACCAATCAGGCAATCGTAAGCTTCCATATCATGCTGATAAAACATGATAGTTTTTGCAAAGCCTTCAATACAAATTGGAATATGAGCCACATAATTAGAAACAACTTCTCTTTTTATCAAACCTGATTTTGAGCACAGTAGACTACCAATGAACTGGAGGATTTCCATGGTTACGAGCATGCTGATTTCTGCTCTCTGTGTCTATCATTGCATCTAGGCAATATGGCTTTATGTTTGGAATACAAACAGTAATAGCAATGAAAGGATTCTGAGTACAGCTTACTGTACATACCTCTGCAGATGCTTGTTCTGATGATTCTTCTTGAGTATCTTGGAGCATGATATTTTGATATGCTTCTTAAGATCTTCTTGAGGATCTTCTTTCTTTTCTTCTTCTTCTTCTTTGAGAAGTTTCATGAACTCATCTGTGGCTTTAGCAATTACTTTTTCAAGGAATTCTATTCGATTCCTTCTCCATTCTTTGTAAACATCGGTGTTGCTGCAGAATCAAGCTTCGTGGTTGCGATTAGTGTTTGTAGATTCTCTTCTGGAAAGAGAAATGAAAATGATCTTTGAAGAAATGTATTTCCTCTGCCTCTTTCTCCTCTTCCTCTCCATGGTCCTCCTCTCCCCTGGTAGGGACTTGTCTCTGTCGGACTCTTTCTTTGAAATGGAGGCCTTATAGGCATAGGAGAGTATGGTTCTTCATAATGCTGATTTTCTTCTTCCGAATTCTTTTGAGCTTGTCTTGCTCGGCTTGTTTGCACTGATGTATTTATCTTGCAGATCTCGAGTCTTTTCTAAAGAGAAATATTTTTGTAGTTTCCCATGGGGGACAACTATCATATTCACTTTGGCAACATTCAAGTTGCTTTACGAGGACTTACACATGGAGGCATCATGGGATGATGAAACTGAAACCATATTAACAATAGCAAAGTCAAAAGAAGGAATACTATCATCCACTTTGTTAGTACTATCACTATCATTGTCGGGATCTTTGGATTATATTACAATGAACATCATCAAGAGATTGATATGATATATCTGAGGAAAAAATTTGAATCACTAACCAACATATATTCTTCCTCTCGTAACGCCTTTTGTAGACAAGGCATTAACCTTTGCTTTCCCCTTATCAGTATCTCTTTGAGGATATTTATTAGCATAATGACTGCCTTTGCAAATAAAACATGTAGGTGTAAATTTTCTACTTCTGCCTACATATTTCTGTTTTCTGAACACAATTTTTGTGAGGCCGTCTTTTAACAAAAGAATCACTTCTATACTGCCTTTCATACTTGTTATGCTTCTTGTACTTTTTCTTGTACTTTTTCTTATACAACCCCTTCCCTTTTGAAAATGAGCAATCTGTGCAAACAGATTTGCGTTTGACAGGACCATCAATGTCTGAACATCCGAAGGGTTCTAAAGCATACATTTCACAAAACTTGTGACCGAGAGCTTTGGCTTTTTGAGGGACTGTTTTCTTTCCCATTTCTCCTTACATAGTTTAGCATTTGTTTGGTCTATGATTTGATTTATAGCACCAAAACTAAGTTACGAGGCCTTAAAAGCATGCATGGATTTTTTATATTACGTGGAGAAATATGCGAAAAGATTCAATGTATCTAAGTCTCATGGTCTCATCATCATGTTACAGGAGAGTTATAATAAAAATTTTGCATGAAACACTTTAGTATTCTTTAACTCTTCACATATCACATAGATGGCTCTCTAAGAAACATGGCAGTATTCATCATTTTATCATCATCTATATTTCCTATAAACTCTTTTATGATAGCAGCAGTAAGACCTTATAACCACTTTGGAGGATTGCATCTTTACCAGGTAACATATCCCACCATTCTTTTATGATCCCTACAAATCCATTAGCAATAGATGAAGCAATTGCATGTGGATCTTTTTTATAAACTTCTAGTTGAGTATTACCCCAACCTAGCATTCCATGGACCATTTCTTTGATCTCTGGGATAGTTCTACATTCAAGCTTGTACCAGTTTGGCTGAAGAGTTTGAACTCTAGCCATTCCTTGAAGTGGTTCTGGTTTAGGGTTAGATGTTTCCCCTATAATCATGGCTTCGGCTTCTTGATGTTTTTCTATTTTTACCATGCCAATGATTTTTATCATTTAGCTTCTTTTGTCAAAAACAAAGGCCTGTATTGGGTCAATATTTCTTTATGAGTGCTTATCGGATGTTTTGCAAGATCTGAATTTGGGACAAGACCACGGTATGTGACCAATCTCCCTCTGGTTTTACGATACCTTTTACTGCTAATTCTTGAATCTTTGGAGTTAAATCAGGAGGCATTCAACTATTTCTTGTATTTCATCAAGCTTCTGATGAGTTTTTCAAGACTATCATGTACATGAACAAATTAGATTCTACTAAATCATGAGTATGAGCTAGCCGATTAGCTATATTACTTTTGATCTTGGTAGTATGATCTACCAAATTTGTACAATATCTGTCATTCTATGAGTTAACACTTGAGGTACTTACGGAAGAAACTATTGTGTGATTATCTTTGAATCATTGTTCTACTCTTTTTGAGATTTATCTAAAGAATCAACTTTATCATTCAAAACTTTCAAAGCACCAATTTGAATCCCCATTGCATCAAAGCTCTATTGCTTTCAATGTTCTTTCCATAGATGCTAACTTATCTGAATAAGAAGATACTTTTTCATGCACATATTTTACAGCTTTGTTAGTCTAATTTAACATCTTAGAATTCTCAGATGGTTCTAATTGTTTATCAATAGTTCTTGGTACCCGATAAACTACTTTTTGACTTTGATCTGGAGAGATCAGTTCATGACTTTCCGTAATAGGGAAAGAATCCGAGCTAGCTAAGGCCATATTTATGGTAGGGCCATTGTTAGGGACATATTTACGGCTTATTAATTTTTCACAATCACTGCACCATAAGAAATCTGTGGAAGGATCATGGACTAATGCCTTTTTGATTCTGGTCACCTATAAAATTTTTTTCTTTTGGAGGTTTGATAGAAGACTAAGATTATCTAATTATGTTGGAAGATTCTCCCATCGAGAAGTGAAGAAGTATTAGAAAACTATCATGTTTTAGGCGATGACCTATTCTAGAATTAGTTGGTATGAATTAGTTTAAAGCTAAGTGTTACATTGTTTTTGTTTTCCACAATAGCTTTATTTCATTTTCAATTTGAGGCAGATGGCTTAGAAGGATAAACTTTTTGGACAATTGTCCATTTTAGGCCAAAGAAAATTTTATCAATGAATAGGAGATAAGTTCTATTCTATCTTGACTTTCAAGATTGATATGTGACACCACCATTTGCCTTTAGAGACACCATGCTTGAGGATCAAAGGTACATAGTATTGACTAACCTAAATGAATTTGTAATGGATAGGCAAGATGCAAGACACAGACGCATAGATCAGAAGAGATAGTCGAGATGAAACTTGAGGACATCTTGCAGAAGATTATCCTTTGTTAGGGACACGGGGGTAGTTCGAATGACTTAAGCGAAAAGAAATCGGACCATTTTGCAAGAAACTGTTTGTATCGTGGAAAAGAGAGAGTCTTTGAGAATTACTCTAGAGCCTTGGATCCATTAAACAACATGTCAATGGATGCATTGAGACCACGGTGGAACAAAAGGAGTGATGCCGATTGGACACAACCAACATGAATAAGTTTAGTATCTGTGGTCGACGCTTGAGAATTTTAATATCGGCTTTATCTAGGATGATCTTTAAAACATGTGAGTCAAAAGTCATATAGTATTTGATCTTCCAAAAGTGAATCTGATAGAAAATGGCCTGAGAACCTCACGATATGTATCTGTCCTCTATTGATATCGATGATCATGAACTGTCAATGCATGAAAGTATTTCCATTTAATTCGATATTAATATCATTGAAGAATCGATCCTATTCCCGCTTGAAATTACCCAAGATATCTTACGATCAAGTCTATGCAAAAATAATAGATTCCATCTTGGCTAGTATAGTCTTTAAAACACGTGAGTCGGTCATACGGTATCCCAGGTCTTCCAATCGCGAATACAATATACCGCTTATAGATTCTGATATTAAAAGTTTGAAGCAGAGTCACCTAGAACACCTTGCTCATGTTGATGTGTATAGATGGCATTGTGTCTGTTCTCCGTGGTCTCAAGATTTATGTCTTGTTTAATGAAATTGATTTCTTGGTCTATATAAGATTAAAGACTCTCTCTTAGAAATGTGATACAAACATGCTTGCATAAATCGATTTCTTTTGAAGATTTTCGAACTATGGGTCCCTAACAAAGGATAATCTTTGCAAAGATGTCCTCAAGTTGCATCTTGAACTATGTTGGATTGAACAACGTAGTGCTTGATTGAATCTTGGCTATCCACTACAAAGTCATTTACCATACGGTTAGTCAATACTATGTACCATCTTGTTGTGAAGCATGGTGTCTCTAAAGGCAAAGAATTTGCGTGGTGTCACATATCAATCTTGAAAGTCGAAGATAGAAAGAACTTAGAATGCGTCACGAGAAAAAAATTTCCCGTGAATGGACCTTTTGAAAAAGATTATGGAAAAGAAAAATATGCCCAAATTGAAAATGCATTTCAAGGCTTGTGGAAAACAAAAACAATGTAACTCTTAGCTTTAGAATCTAATTCTAGAATAGGTCTGCCATTAGAAGGACTTTGTAAAGTCTAATACTTCTTACTTCTCGAGAAGGAGAACTTCTTCTAAGATCCGAGAATAAAATATTGATCAACCTCCAAAAAAAAAAACTCAATGGAGGAGATCTCTCAAATGCATTAGTCCATGATCCTTCCACTGATTTCGAGAGATGGTGGATTGATTGTGAAAATTAATTGATATGTCCCAGCAATGGTCCCGCCATAAATATGGCCTCTAGAAGTCGAGTTAAGCTCGATTCTTTCCCGCTTACGAGGCAGTCATGAATTGATCTCGCGGTGGATCTCTCACTGATTAATGATAAGAATTTCAAGCGATATATTGCTTGTTGCAGAGAATATATAGATTCGAATTAGAACCATCGAGAGTTGAAAATGTTAAATTGGACCAATAAAAATTCTGGCAAAGAATTTCATTCATGAAAAAGAACTTCATATTCAAAAAAGTTTGTCATCAATGGAAAGAACTTTAAAAGCAATAGAGCTTAGATAGAATGAGGATACATTGGTGCTTTGAAAATTTTGAATGATAGGGTTGATTCTTTAGATAAATGTAGGAAGAGTAGAAATTTCGATGATTCATAATCACGAGAATAGTTTCTCTGAAATACCTCAAGTACTAACTCAGAATGGCAGATATTCGACCTTTGGTAGATCATACTACCCGGTATCAAAAAGTAATATAGCTAGTCGGTTTAGCTCATACTCATGATTTAGTAGAATCTAATTTGGTTCATGTGCATGATAGTCTTGAAAGACTCATCGAAACTTGATGAAATACAAGAAAGTAAGAGAATGCCTCCTGATTTAACTCCTAAGATTCAAGAATTATGAGAAAAAGTATCAAAAATCCAGAGGGAGATTGGTCACATCTTTGTGTCTTGGTCCCGAGTTTCCTCTTGCCAAAACATCGATCTAGCTGCATAAAGAAATTTTGATCAAGTATAGACCTTTGTTTTAAAAAAATTAAGCTAAAGATAACCCTTTGGCATGGTAAAGGTAAAAAAACATTAAGAAGCTAAAGCCATGATTATAGGTGAAACATCTAACCCTAAGCTCCAGAGAACCACTTCAAGGAATGGCAAGAGTTCAAACTCTTAAGCCAAATTGGTATAAGCTTGAATGTAGAACTATCCCGAGAGATAAAAGAAATGATCCATGGAATGCTAGGTTGGGGTAATACTCAACTAGAAGTTTATAAAAAGATCCACATCACAATTTCTCTTCTATTGCTAATGGATTTGTAGGGATCATAAAGAATGGTGGGATATGTTACTTGGTAAGGATGCAATCCTCTTGCAGTGGTTATCGAGGTCTTATTAGGCTTATTTCCGACTTTGCTATCATAAAAGAGTTTATAGGCAATATAGATGATGATAAAATGATGAATCATTGTGCCATGTTTCTTAGAGCTGGGAATCTTATGTGATATGTCAAGAGTTAAAAGTACCGTGTTTCATGTAAAATCTTTATTATAACTCGGTAACATAGATGATGAGACCATGAGACTTAGATACATTGAATCTTTTCATTCATATTTACTCCGAATATAAAAAAGCCATGGAGTTTTCATGCCTCGAGAACTTAGAAGTCTATAAATCAAATCATAGACCAAAAAATGCTAAACTATGTAAGGAGAAATGGGAAAGAAAACAGGCCTCAAGCGAGCCAAAGCTCTCGGTTCATAGTTTTGTGAAATGTATGCTTTAGAACCCTTAAGGATGTTGGACATTGATGGTCTGTGCGAGTAAACTAAATCTGTTTGCATGATTGCTCATTTTCAAAAGTTATTATATCTTTATATGAAGTTTGTTTACAAGCTGTGTTGTAGTAGCTTGTATCACTGTAAATGGTATTGTGGATATAAGCTTGTGGATTGAGCTTTATTATAGTGATTTGAGCTTTTGTCGTTAATGTCGTTAATGGTATCGAGCTTCTTGAGTTTTTAAAAATGGTATCGAGTGGTTTAATCCTCAGCCAGTATATGATAAGATTGCGGTAAAAGATTCTAAGTTATATAAAGTCGAGAGTTGGTTAAATTTCATACTGAAAGCTATTATTGTTCCTGATATAATATAGAAACTATTGGTTCGTTTGTTGTGTGGTAGTCTGTGAAGTCAAGTTGATACTGACATAGTATAGGCAAAGAGGTGAGGTCCCCGTAGAAAGTAAGTCGCCGTGTGTGTGCGTGAGTTATAGGTTGACCCGATAACGTAAGCCCTGTCGCAAAGTTGCTTGTAAGTAGCAGTGGAAAATGGCCACATAAGCACGATCCAGTTTGTCCTCTATTGATATTGATGATCAAGAACTAGTCAATCTATCGAAGTCTTTCCATTAATTCGATAAAATATCATGAAGAATCGATCCTATTCTGCATGGAAATTGCCAAATATCTCATACGATCAAGTTTATGCTAAAATTAATAAATTCCATCTTCTTGCTAGTATAGTCTTTAAAACACGTGAGTCAGTCATTAGGTATCCAGGACCACTTAATTGTGAATAAAATATCCCACTTATAGATAAAGTGATATTAAAAGTCTTAAGCGTCGAGTCTACTACCTAGTTTGCTCATGTCGGTTGTGTCAGATCGGCATCACCCATTGTTCGCCGTGGTCTCAATGCATCCATTATGTGTTGTTTAATGGATCTGCATCTAGATAACTTCAAAGACTCTCTCTAGCCATGATTCAAACAGGCTTGCATAATGGTGATCTCTTTGAAGTCTATCCGAACTATCCTGTGTCCTAACAAAGGATGATCTTTACGTAAGATGTCCTCAAATTACATCTCGCCCATTACCACTTGGATTGAACATGCGCCCGGAGCTTGTCCTTTAGCCATCCATTATAAAGTCATTTACCGGTTGGTTAACACTATGTACCCTCTTATGCGAAGCATGGTGTGTTAAAAAGCAGGCGTGGTGTCTCATATCAATCTTGAAAGTCGAAAAGATAGAACAAGAACTTATTTCTGGTCACGAGATAAAGGTTCCCGTGAATGGACCTGTAAAAAAGTTTATCCGGTCAAGCTAGCCTAAACTAGAAAATGCAAGCTGCATGTTGTGGAAAACAAAAATAATGTAACTCTTAGTTTAGAACTAATTCTAGATCTAACTCTAGAATAAGTTCCCTAGAAAGAGACTCTGTAAAGTCTAATACTCTTACTTCTCGGTAGGAGAATCTTCTACAACATGTCAGAATAATCCTAGTCTGTTGATCGGCCCTCTGCAAAAGAAAAAACTTTCTGTGCGATCACGGTGCATTAGTCCATGATCCTTCCATGATTTCTTATGGTGCAGTGATTGTGAAAAATTAGTAAGCCAGAAATATGTCCCTCACAATGGTCCTACCATAAATATGGCCTCAGGAAGCTCAGATTCTTTCCCTATTACAGAAAGTCATGAACTGATCTCTCCGGATCAAAGCCAAAAAGCAGTTTATTGGTACCAGAGAACCATTGATAAACAATTAGAACCATCTGAGAATTCTAAGATGTTAAATTGGACCAACAATTTGTAAAATCTGTGCATGAAAAAGTATCTTCTTATTCAGATAAGTTAGCATCTATGGAAAGAACATTAAAAGCAATAGAGCTTAGACAGAATGGGGATACAGCTGGTGCTTTGAAAGTTTTGAATGATAAGGTTGATTCTTTAGATAAATCTGTCAAAAGAGTAGAAACAATGATTCAGCATAATCACAGAGTAGTTTCTTCTGAAGTTCCTCAAGTGTTAACTTAGAGAATGAAAGATATTGTACAGCCCTTGGTTGATCATACAACCAGTATTAAAAGTAACATAGCTAGTCAGTTAGCTCATACTCATGAATTAGTTGAATCTAATTTAGTTCATGTACATGATAGTCTTGAGAAAACTCATCAAAAGCTTGATGAGATACAAGAAGCTTGATTGAATGTCTCCCGATTTATGTCCTAAGATTCGGGAATTATCGAAAAGGTTTCGAAAATCCGGAGGAGATTGGTCAATCTTTGTGTCTTGGTCCCAAGTTTCAGATCTTGCAAAATCATCTGATAAGCAGCCTCATAAAGAAATTTTAACTCAGTATAGGCCTTTGTTTTTGACAAAGGAGCTAATGATAAAAATCATGGCATGGTAAAAATTGAAAAACATCAAGAAGCGAAGCCATGATTATAGGGGAAACATCTAACCCTAAACCAGAACCACTCCAAGGAATGGCTAGAGTTCAAACTCTTCAGCCAAACTGGTATAAGCTTGAATGTAGAACTATCCCAGAGATAAAAGAAATGATCCATGGAATGTTAGGTTGGGGTAATACTCAACTTGAAGTATATAAGAAAGATCCGCATGCAATTGCTTCATCAATTGCTAATGGATTTGTTGGGATCATAAAAGAATGGTGGGATATGCTACACACGGTAAAGATGCAATTCTACAAAGTGGTTATCAAGGTCTTATACTTGCTGCTTTATCATAAAAGAATTCATAGGAAATATAGATGATGATAAAATGATGAATACTGCCATGTTTCTTAGAGCCCGTCTTTGTGACATGTCAAGAGTTAAAGAATACCAGTGTTTTATGCAAAACTTTATTATAACTCTGGTAACATAGATGATGAGACCATGAGACTTAGATATATTGAATCTTTTCCTGCATATTTCTCCACAGAATACAAAAAGCAATGCATGGTTATAAGGCCTCAGAACTTAGTTTTGGTGCTATAAATCAAATCATAGACCAAACAAATGCTAAGCTTTGTAAGGAGAAATGGGAAAGAAAACAGGCATTGAAAAATGCAAAAGCTCTTGGTCAAGTTTTGTGAAATGTATGCTCTTGAACCCTTTGGATGTTCTGACATTGATGGTCCTGTCAAACGCAAATCTGTTTGTACAGATTGCTCTTTTTCAAAAGGGAAGGGGTTGTATAAGAAAAAATACAAGAAGCATAACAAGTATAAAAGGCAGTACATAAGTGATTCTTTTGTAAACAGAAGACAGCCTCACAAAAGTTTTGTGTTCAGAAAAAAGAAATATGTAGGCTGAAGTAGAAAGTTCACACCTACATGCTTCATCTGCAAAGGCAGTCACTATGCTAATAAATGTCCTCAAAGAGATACTGAGAAAGGTAAAGCAAAAGTTAATGCTTTATCTGCAAAAGGCATTACAGAGGAAGAATACATCTTGGTCAGTGATTCTGAAAGTTTTCCTCAGATATATCATATCAGACTCTTGATGATGTTCAGTGTAATATAGTTCAGCATCCTGACAGTGACAGTGACAGTACTGATGATAGTGGATATGATAGTATACCTTCTTTTGCTAACTTTGCTATTGTTAATATGGTTTCTAGTTTCCATCATCCCATGATGCCTCCATGTGCAGAAATACTCAGAAAGCAACTAGAATGTTGCCAAAGTGAATATGATAGTTGTCCCCCATGGGATACTACCAGAAATATTTCTCTTCAGAAAAGAGTCAGAGATCTGCAAGATAAATATCAGGCAGAATCAAGCTGAGCAAGAAAAGCTCAAAAGAGCCCAAGAAGAAGAGAATCAGTATTATGAAGAACCATACTCTCCTATGCCAATAAGGCCTCCATTTCAGCAAAGAGTCCGACAGAGACAAGTCCCTACTAGAGGTAGAGGAGGACCATGGAGAGGAAGAGGAGAACGAGGCAGAGGAAATACATTTCCTCAAAGATCATTTTCATTTCTCTTTCCAGAAGAGAATCCACAGCACACTACAGCTAAGGAAGTAGTTGCAGCAGCCCCAGATGTCTACAAAGACATGGAGAAGGAATCAATAGAATTCCTTGAAAAGTAATAGCAAAAGCCACAGATGAATTCATGAAGCTTCTCAAAGAAGAAGAAGAAGAAAAGAAAGAAGATCTTCAAGAAGATATTGAAGAAGCATATCAAAATATCATGCTTTAGGATACTCAAGAAGAAACATCAGAACAAGCATCTGCAGAGGTATGTACAGTAAGCTGTACTCAAAATCCTTTTGTTGCCATCACTATTTGCATTCCAAACATAAAGCCATACTGTTTAGATGCAATGTTAGACACAGAGGCAGAAATCGGCATGCTCAGAACAATGGCAATTCCTCCAGATTTTTGGTCACCTACAAAGATAAAAATCAGGTTTGATAGAAGAGAAGTTGTATCTAATTATGTGGCTCATATACCCATCAGTATTGAAGGTTTTTCCAAAACTATCATGTTTTATCAACATGATATGGATTCTTATGATTGCCTAATTGGTATGGATTTTTTAAGAGATTGTGATACATTCAGTATTTCAAAGGATTTTATTTCTTTATTTAATCCACAAGTTCAGATACCAAGAAGGTATACTTTTCAAACAATTGTGCCCTTGTTGAAACCAAAGAAAAAGGTAAACAATGAATGGGTACACAAATCTATTGCTGCTTGTAAGACCAACATAGATGACATTGTAGCAAGGATCAAGAAGGATCTTTGCAGTGACAATCCTCATGCCTTTGTCTACAGGAAAAGGCATACTTGTTCTCTAGATTTGCAGATAGTCAAAAATGCAGAAGGCAATGAAGTAATTCCTAAATTCAAAGCACACCATCGTGGAATGATTTCTTCTAAGAAAAAGAATGCCA
Source organism: Taxus wallichiana var. yunnanensis (assembly GCA_018340775.1). Taxonomy (NCBI): domain Eukaryota; kingdom Viridiplantae; phylum Streptophyta; class Pinopsida; order Cupressales; family Taxaceae; genus Taxus; species Taxus wallichiana. The sequence goes on along the minus strand of CM031235.1, from coordinate 334,970,955 downwards.
CGAAGAAATCAGAAATTATTAAAAGGAGGTTTTATTCAAGAATCTAACTCTCCTTGGTCGTGTGCAGCTTTCTATGTCAATAAGAGAAGCGAACAGGTCAGACAAAAGAAGAGATTGGTGGTTGATTATAAACCACTAAATAAGTTTATATCTGCAGTCCAACATCCTATTCCAGCCAAGGATGATCTGCTTAGCCGAATCAAGGGATCAAAGGTATATAGTAAATTTGATCTTAAAAGTGGATTCTGGCAAATCTTTCTACAGCCTCAGGATATGTATAAAACAACTTTTATTGTTCCTGGTGGACAATATGAATGGAAAGTACTTCCATTTGGTTTAAAGACAACACCATCCATCTTTCAGAAGATAATGGATAAAATTTTTGGTGAGCTTTCTGACTTTCTTCTGGTCTATATTGATGATATTCTTATTTTTCAAAATCACCAAAAGAGCACATAGAACACCTTGAAAAATTCTATGATATTGTGTATAAAAATGGCTTGTGTCTTTCTCCCACCAAGATTGAAGTTTTCAAAGATGAAATTGATTTTTGGGAATAAAGATAAAGGATGGAAGTATTGAAATGCAAAAACATGTTGTTGCTAAAATACAAGAGTTTCCTGATGAAATAACTGATAAGCAATAGCTTTATAGGTTTCTAGGATGTGTGTCTAAATTATGTAGCGAGGTTTTATAAGAACATAGCTGCTGATAGAATCCTTTTAAACAAAAGGCTGAAGAAAAATGATCCCATATGGAATGCTGAAATGACTTGGTACATGCAGCGTATCAAAAAGCAAGTCTTAGATCTTCTGCCATGTCTCTTCCAGGCTCGGGTTTGAAGATCATAGAATGTGCGCAAGTGAAAATTCTTGGGAGCAGATTTGAAAGAGAAAGTTGAGCATGAGCATTTCAAGGCTTTGAGGTAAAGAAAACTCCCCATAAAGAGACTTTGCTTGAAAAAAAGGCCATTAAGGCATTGAGTTAAATATTCTTGAAATACATTAATGTGAAAAGTCAACGGAGGTCATTCATGAATCCCATGGAGATGGGGATTTGGGATTATAAAAATTGCGGTGGTCATATAAATTCAGCAGACTCGTCGTCGATTAATGACAACAAAATTTCAAGTCTTACATGAAGCTCAAGGATCATTGGGATTTAAAAACTACGGAGAGAATATATCTCTGATTAATGATAACAAAATTTCAAGGGAAGCTAGATAATATATCCATTATGAATTGGCCATGGAGATTGAATGCAATTATCGATCTTGAAATTCTGAAAGAGAGTTTCATTCTTACGAGGAACCAATGGTAAAATGTTGTCTCAACTGGTTATGGAGATCTGGCAGATATTGTGAACAACCAGATCCTCTGCCATTTGAAGGATTAAAGCTCAGGCAATTGATTCCTCGTCCAAATGTTCTTTGGCGTTTTGAGTTCTCACGACTCTGGACTGAAGAACATCCATTACAATATGACTTATGGAATAGACCAAGCGTTCAAGGAGACAGGAAGTATATCTCAAGCCATTTTAAATATTTCCTGCAAAAATATCTTCCTACAAAAATTTCTAATTCTCCTTTATTAGATGTCTCTCGATCTAGCAAGAACATTCTTATTGATGTAAAATACCTTGGTTTGTAAAAAAGTAAATTACTATGTCAAAACTAACACTTTCGGAGCCATCATGAACATCCTAATGGAGCGCTGCACGGAAGAATTATTCTCCATCACACTATGGCGGTTCATCCTCCCGCTCCAGGCTATAGTCTAAAGATTCCGGATCATTAGTTGTTTCCTACTCGAAGGCATCTTCGTCCTAACACTGATGGGACTGCATCCACTTCACGAGTATGGATAGAAGGCACTCAAGGAATCTTGAGTCACCTCTTGTCAGACTGATGGAGACTCATCTTCATCAGATGATGATCAAAGTGGACCCTCTGTACAATATTCTCCTTAATGGAGTGTGTGGGGCTATGTCGGCAAGCCTGTTGCCGACCTTGTCAATAAAGCAAGATAAGATTTGGTCTTATCTGTTTGGCGATGCGTGGTGGACCTTCCCACTTTCCTAAAGGTGCTTTAATGAGTGGCATGTACTCATTGTCAAGGTCAGATCTGTCTTTTCCCACTTTGTTAGTGGGAATCTTCTAATTAAGGAGTCTTGGTTCCCTATCTTCCGGTCTTCCCGTTTCAGCGGTGTATTGAATGACATGAGAGAATCCCTATATATAGGATTTCCCAAGGCTTTTCAGAAAGCAGAATCTGTCAACGCAAATCTGTTTACAGCATTGCTCATTTTCAAAAGGAAGGGGTTGTATAAGAAAAAGTACAAGAAGCATAACAAGTATGAAAGGCGTTATATTTTTTTTTTTGAAGGTTGATCAACGGGACTAGGATTATTCGACTATTAGAAGATTCTCCTCTTGATAAGTAAGAAGTATTAGACTTTACGAGTCTGTTCTAGGAAGACCTATTCTAGAATTAGTTCTAAAACTAAGAGTTACATTGTTTTTGTTTTTAAACAAAAGCAGTTGCATTTTCAAGTTTGGGTGGCTTGAATGGATAAACTTTTTGTGCAAGGTCCATTCACGAGGGAACTTTATCTCGTGACCGGGAAACAAGTTCTGGTTCTATCTTCTAACTTTCAAGATTGATATGTGACACCGCTCTTGCTTTTTAGAGACAACATGCTTACAAATAGGGGTACATAGTATTGACTAACCGGTAAATGAATTTGTAATGGATAGCCAAGGGACAAGCACTGACGCATGTTCAATCCAAGAGTGGCGAGATGCAACTTGAGGACATCTTGCGAAGATTATCCTTTGTTAGGGACACGGGGGTAGTTTGGGTAGACCTCGAAAGAAATCGGACCATTATGCAAGCTTTGTTTGATCGCGGCTAAGAGAGAGTCTTTGAAGTTATCTAGACCTTGAGATCCATTAAACAACATAGAATGGATGCATTGAGACCACGGCGGAACAAAGGGGTGATGCCGATCTGGACACAACCAACATGAGCAAACTGGTAGGTAGACTGACGCTTAAGACTTTTAATATCAGCTTTATCTATAAGCGGGATATTGTATTCACAGTTGGAAGATTGGGATACTGTATGGTCGACTCACGTGTTTTAAAACTAGTACTAGCAAGAAGATGGAATTTATTAATTTTGGTAGACCTGATCATATGATATCTTGGGCAATTTCCAAGCAGGAATAGGATCAGATTCTTCAATGACATTTATATCAGAATGACTGGGAAAACTTCAGACAGATTGACTAGTTCTTGATCATCAATATCAATAGAGGACAGACTGGAGCGTGCTTCTGCGGCCATTTTCTCACTGTTACTTGCAAGCAACTTTGCGACAGGGCTTACGGTATCGGGTCAACCTATAACTGCACACAACACACGGCGACTTACTTTGCGGGACCTCGCCTCTTTGCACTGCTACTATCTTTGTATAAACTTGGCTTTCACAGACAACCACACAACAAACGAACCAATAGTTTCTATGATATGAAGAACAATATGAATCTTTCGTAAAAACTTTAAGCAACTCGATACTGTATAGAAAACTTAGAATCTTTTCTGCAACTTAACATATATGGCTGAGAATTAACCAACTCGATACCATTAACAAAAACTAACAAGCACGATATAACGACATTTTGACATACCACAACAAGATAAAAATCACTTATAATAACAAGATGAATCCATAATTATATCACAATACCATTACACGGGTGATAAACCGAAATATATATTAAACAAATCCTTCACTCTTACTGGATATAATAACTACGAATATACAAAACGGAAGACTATAAGAATCACACAATGAAAATATTATAGAACTTACAAGACATAAGAAAGAAGACTCTTGAAAGACAACTCTTCACTACTTCTGCAATTTCTGTGGTGTATTGAATGAGATGAGAGTATCCCATATATATAGGATTTCCCAAGGCTTTTCACCGAGAAACGGGAAGACCGGAAGACAGGAACCGGTGACTCCGGTTAACCAGAAGATTCCCACTAACAAAGTGGGAAAAGACAGACAGACCGGACAATGAGTACATGCCACTCATTAAAGCACCTTTAGGAAAGTGGGAAGGTCCACCACGCACCGCCAAAGAGATAAGATCGAATCTTATCTGGCTTTATTGACAAGGTCGGCAACAGGCCTGCCGACATAGCCCCACACACTCCACTAAGGAGAATATTGTACAGAGGGTCCACTTTGATCATCATCTGATGAAGATGAGTCTTCATCAGTCTGGATAGGAGGTGACTCAAGATTCCTTGTAGTGCGTTCTATCCAAACTCGTGAAGTGGATGCAGTCCCATCAGTGTTAGGACGAAGATGCCTTCGAGTTGGAAACAAGTAGTGATCTGGAATCTTTAGACTGTAGCCTGGAGCAGGAGGATGAATAGCCATAGTATGATGGAGAATAATTCTTCTCCAGAGCGTTCCATTAGGATGTTCATGATGGCTCCTGAAAGGGTTAGTCTTGACATAGTAATTTACTTTTACAAACCAAGGAATTTTACATTGAATAAGAATGTTTCTTGCAAGATCAGGAGAGACATCTAATAAGGAGAATCAGATATTTTTATAGGAAGAAATTTTGGCAAGAAAAATTTAAAATGACTTGAGATATACTTCCTGTCTCCTTGAACGCTTGGTCTATTCCATAAGTCATACTGCAATGGATCTTCTTCAGTCCAGAGTCGTGAGAACTTGAAACGCCAAAGAACATTTGGATGAGGAATCAATTGCACGAGCTTTAATCCTTCAAATAGCGGTAGAGGTGCAGTTGTTCACAATATCTACCAGATCTCCATAACCAATTGAGACAACATTTTACCATTGGTTCTGTAAAGAATGAAATCTCTTTTAGGAATTTAGGATTAGATAATCGCATTCAACCTCGACATGGCTAATTCGAGGTGTGAGAGATATATTCTCGTAAACAAGCAATGATTGAGCTTCCCTGAAATTCTATTATCATTAATCAACAGGAATTTATATGACCACTTTGCAATTTTATAATCCCAAACAGCTCCTTGGGATTCATGAATGACTGAATCACATTAATGTTTTTTCATAGAATTTAACTCTCGACTTGCAAAGTCTGCGAGGAGTTTTCTTTACCAAAGACAACATGCTCAACTTAAAATCTCTTATCAAACCATAATCCCCTCCCCAATAATAGATTTATTTTGATCTCCTCCATTGAGCCTTTCTATAATCTTTAAATCGGATCTTAGAGCCTAGTATAAAAATATAAAGATATGGCGGGAAGATATTTTAAAACTTGCTTTTGATATCTGCATACTTTTCTTTTCCACCTTCTACTTTCTCTTTCAAAACTACTCCCCAATAAGTGGCATCACATTCTATGATCTTCAATTCCATGACATAGCAGGGAGATCCAAAACTTGCCTTTTGATGCGTTTTCATTTGCATTCCATATGGGAGCATTTTTCTTCAACCTTTTATTTAAAAGGATTCTATCAGCAGCTATGTTCTTGTAAAAACCTGCTACATAATTTACACAGCCTAGAAACCTTTGAAGCTGTTGCTTATCAGTTATTTCATCAGGAAAATCTTGTATCTTAGCAACAACATGTTTTTGCATTTCTATACTTCCATCCTTTATCTTTATTCCCAAAAATCAATTTCATCTTTGAATACTTCTATCTTAGTGGGAGAAAGACACAGGCCATTTTTATACACTGTATCATAGAACTTTTCAAGGTGTTCTATGTGCTCTTTTGGTGATCTTTGAAAAATAAGAATATCATCAATATAAACCAAAAGGAATTCAGATAACTCACCAAAGATTTTATCCATAATTTTCTGAAATATGGATGGCGTTGTCTTTAAACCAAATGGAAGTACTTTCCATTCATATTGTCCACCAGGAACAATAAAGTTGTTTATACATATCCTGAGGCTGTAAAAATATTTGCCAGAATCCACTTTTAAGATCAAATTTGCTGTATACCTTGGATCCTTTGATTCTGCTGAGCAGGTCATCCTTGGCTGGAATAGGATGTTGAACTGCTGATATGAACTTGTTTAGTGGTTTATAATCAACCACCAATCTCTTCTTCTGTCTGACCTGTTCGCTTCTCTTATTGACATAAAAGCTGCACACGACCAAGGAGAGTTAGATTCTTGATAAAACCTCCTTTTAATAATTTTTGGATTTCTTCATGGCATTCTTTTCTCTCAGAAGAAATCATTCCACGATGGTGTGCTTTGAATTTAGGAATTACTTCCTTGCCTTCTGCATCTTTGACTATCTGCAAATCTAAGGAACAGGTATGCCTTTTTCGGAGACAAAGGCATGAGGATTGTCACTGCAAAGATCCTTCTTGATCCTTGCTACAATGTCATCTATGCTGGTCTTACACGCAGCAATAGATTTATGTACCCACTCATTATTTACCCTTTTTCTTGGTTTAAGAGTGGTACAATTGTTTGAAAAGTATACCTTCTTGGTATTTGAACTTGTGGATTGAACAAAGAAATAAAATCCTTTGAAATACTAAATGTTCCACAATCTTTTAAACAATCAACACCAATCAGGCAATCATAAGCTTCCATATCATGTTGATAAAACATGATAGTTCTAGTAAAACCTTCAATAGAAATAGGAATATGAGCCACATAGTTAGAAACAACTTCTCTTTTATCAAACCTGATTTTGAGCACAGAAGACCAAAGAACGGAGGGATTTCCATGGTTCCGAGCATGCTTGATTTCTACTCCCGTGTCTATCGGTGCATTTGCATCTAGGCAATATGGCTTTATGTTTGGAATACAAAATAGCCTAATAGCAATGAAAGGATTCTTTCCCGAGTACAGAAAGCTTCATGTACATACCTCTGCGCAGATGCTTGTTCGATGATTCTTCTTGAGTATCTTGGAGCATGATATTTTGATATGCTTCTCGAGATCTTCTTGAGGATCTTCTTTCTTTTCTTCTTCTTCTTCTTTGAGAAGTTTCATGAAAAAAGTATCTGGCTTTAGCAATTACTTTTTCAAGGAATTATATTCGATTCCTTCTCCATTCTTTGTAAACATCTGGTGCTTTAGTTTTCTTCTTTATGGTTGAGTGTCTTTAGATTCTCTTCTCGGAAAGAGAAATGAAAATGATCTTTGAGGAAATGTATTTCCTCCGCTTCTTCACCTCTCCTCTTCCTCTCCATGGTCCTCCTCTCCCTGCGGGTAGGGACTTGTCTTCTGTCGGACTCTTTGCTTTGAAATGGAGGCCTTATAGGCATAGGAGAGTATGGTTCTTCATAATGCTGATTTTCTTCTTCGTGAGTTCTTGAGCTTATCTTTCTCACTTGATTGATTCGCTCGATGTATTTATTTTGCAGATCTCGACGAGTCTTTTTGAAGAGAAATATTTCTTGTAGTTTCCCACAGGGGAAAACTATCATATTCACTTTGGCAACATTCAAGTTGCTTTCGAGGACTTCTGCACATGGAGGCATCATGGGATGATGAAGGCTGGAAACCATATTAACAATAAAAAAGCTTGCTCATTTTGGAAGACTATCTTGTCAAACGCCAAAATATGCTCCAAGTGTGTGGGGCTATGTCGAAGCAAAGCTGTTGCCGATACCTATGTCAGATAAAGCAAGAAACCATAAGATTCGGTTGGGTAATGCCTTTTGCAGACAAAGTATGCGTGGTGGACCTTCCCATCTTTCCTAAAGGACATTTATTAGCATAATGAGTGGCATGTACTCACATGTCAGGAGTAAAGTTCTACTTCTAGGTCTGTCTTTTCCCACTTTGTTAGTGGGAATCTTTACGCCGATAAGAGTCACCGGTCCCTGTCTTTATACCCATTATGCTTTCATCCCGTTTTCGGTTATGAAAAGCCTTGGGAAATCCTATATATAGGGATTCTCTCATCTCATTCAATACATGTCAGAAATTACGAAGGGCGAAGAGTTGTCATTTGAAGAGTCTTCTTTCTTATGTCTTGTAAGTTGTTTAATAGATTGCATGTGTTTCTTCTAGTCTCCTGTATTCTTAGCATTTGTATAAATGGTCTATAAGTTATTATATCTAGTAAATGAAGTTTGTTTCGAGGCGCTTATAACCATGCATTGCTATTTTGTAAATGGTATTGTGGAATATAATTTTTGAACCCTTTATTGAGCTTGTTATTATAGTGTTTTTAAGAGCTTTTTATGTTGTGGTATGAGTTATGTTCGTTAATGGTATAAGCTTTGAGCTTGTTAAGTTTTGCTTGTTAATGGTATCAGAGCTGGTTAATTCTCACCGTATATGTTAGGATTGCAGTAAAAGATTCTAAGTTTCTAAAGATCATCGAGTTGGTTAAAATTTTTACGAGAAAGATTTTTATTGTTCCCAATATCATAGAAAGCTATTGGTTCGTTTCTGTGTGGTTGTCTGTGAAAGCCAAGTTTATACAGCATAGTACAGGCAAAGAGGCGAGGTCCCGCAAAGTAAGTCACCGTGTGTTGTGCGCAGTTATAGGTTGACCCGATACCGTAAGCCCTGTCGCAAAGTTGCTTGAAAGTACAAAGTGGAAAATGGCGCGCGAAGCACGATCCGGTTTGTCTCTATTGATATTGATGATCAAGAACTAGTCAATGCATCGAAGTTTTCCAGTTAATTCGATATTAATATCATTGAAGAATCGATCCTATTCTGCTTGAAATTGCCCAAGATATCTTATGATCAAGTCTATGCAAAAATCAATAAATTCCATCTTCTTGCTAGTACAGTCTTTAAAACACGTGAGTCAGTCATACAAGTATCCCAATCTTCCAATTGTGAATATAATATCCCGCTTATAGATAAAGTTGATATTAAAAGTTTAAGCGTCAGTCTACCTACCAGTTTGCTCATGTCGGTTGTGTCCAATTGGCATCACTCCATTGTTCGCCGTGGTCTCAATGCATCCATTTTGTGTTGTTTAATGGATCTGCGTCTAGATAACTTCAAAGACTCTCTCTTAGCTGCAATACAAACAGGCTTGCATAATGGTCCGATTTCTTTCGAAGTCTACCCGAACTACCCTGTGTCCCTAACAAAGGATGATCTTCTGCAAGATGTCCTCAAATTGCATCTCGCCACTACTTTGGATTGAACATGCCAGGTGCTTGCCCTTAGCTATCCATTATAAAGTCATTACCGGTTGGTTAGTCAATACTATGTACCTATTTGTGAAGCATGGTGTCTCTAAAGGCAGCAGCGTGGTGTCACATATCAATCTTGAAAGTCAGAAGATAGAACCAGAACTTATCTCTTGGTCACAGATAAAGTTCCCAGTGAATGGACCTTGTCAAAAAAGTTTATCAGTCAAGCCAACCAAAATTAGAAAATGCAACTGCTGTTGTTGAAAACAAGAATAATGTAACTCTTAGTTTTAGAACTAATTCTAGATCTAATTCTAGAATAGGTCTGCCTAGAACAGACTCTGTAAAGTCTAATACTTCTTACTTCTCAGTAGGAGAATCTTCTAATGATTAGAATATTCCTAGTCTGTTGATCAACCTTCGAAAGAAAAAACTTTCTTGTGCAGTCACAGTGCATTAGTCCATGATCCTTCCACAGATTTCTTATGGTGCAGTGATTGTGAAAAATTAGTAAGCCAGAAATATGTCCCTAGCAATGGCCCTACAATAAATATGGCCTCAAGAAGCTCAGATTCTTTCCCTATCACAGATAGTCATGAATTGATCTCACCAGATCAAACCCAAAAAGCAGTTTATTGGTACCAACGAACCATTGATAAACAATTAGAACCATCTGAGAGTTCTAAAATGTTAAATTGGACCAACAAAGCTGTAAAGTCTGTACATGAAAAAGTGTCTTCATATTCTGAAAAGTTAGCATCAATGGAAAGAACATTAAAAGCAATAGAGCTTAGACAGAATGGGGATACAGCTGGTGCTTTGAAAATTTTGAATGATAGGGTTGATTCTTTAGATAAATCTGTCAAAAGAGTAGAAACAATGATTCAGCATAATCACAGAATAGTTTCTACTGAAGTACCTCAAGTGTTAACTCAGAGAATGACAGATATTGTACAGCCTTTGGTAGATCATACTACCAGTATCAAAAGTAATATAGCTAGTCAGTTAGCTCATACTCATGAATTAGTAGAATCTAATTTGGTTCATGTGCATGATAGTCTTGAAAAGACTCATCAGAAACTTGATGAAATACAAGAAACAGTAGAATGCCTCCCTGATTTAACTCCTAAGATTCAGAATTATCGGAAAAGTATCAGAAAATCCAGAGGGAGATTGGTCACATGTTGTGTCTTGGTCCCAAGTTTCAGATCTTGCCAAAACATCTGATAAGCAGCCGCATAAAGAAATTTTGACCCAGTATAGACCTTTGTTTTTTGACAAAGAAGCTAAAGATAAAAAATCTGTTGGCATGGTAAAAGTAGAAAAACATCAAGAAGCCGAAGCCATGATTATAGGGGAAACATCTAACCCTAAACCAGAACCACTTCAAGGAATGGCAAGAGTTCAAACTCTTAAGCCAAATTGGTATAAGCTTGAATGTAGAACTATCCCAAAGATAAAAGAAATGATCCATGGAATGCTAGGTTGGGGTAATACTCAACTAGAAGTTTATAAAAAGATCCACATGCAATTGCTTCATCTATTGCTAATGGATTTGTTGGGATCATAAAAGAATGGTGGGATATGTTACCTGGTAAAGATGCAATCCTACAAAGTGGTTATACAGGTCTTACTGCTGCTATCATAAAAGAGTTTATAGGAAATATAGATGATGATAAAATGATGAATACTGCCATGTTTCTTAGAGCTCGTCTATGTGATATGTCAAGAGTCAAAGAATACCAGTGTTTCATGCAAAAGCTTTATTATAACTCTGGTAACATAGATGATGAGACCATGAGACTTAGATATATTGAATCTTTTCCTGCATATTTCTCCACAGAATACAAAAAGCAATGCATGGTTATAAGGCCTCAGAACTTAGTTTTGGTGCTATAAATCAAATTATAGACCAAACAAATGCTAAACTATGCAAGGAGAAATGGGAAAGAAAACAGGCCCTAAAACAAGCCAAAGCTCTTGGTCATAAGTTTTGTGAAATGTATGCTTTAGAACCCTTCGGATGTTCAGACATTGATGGTCCTGTCAAACGCAAATCTGTTTGCACAGATTGCTCTTTTTCAAAAGGGAAGGGGTTGTATAAGAAAAAATACAAGAAGCATAATGGGTATAAAAGGCAGTATAGAAGTGATTCTTTTGTTAAAAGACGGCCTCACAAAAATTTTGTGTTCAGAAAAAAGAAATATGTAGGCGAAGTAGAAAATTTACACCTACATGTTTTATTTGCAAAGGCAGTCATTATGCTAATAAATGTCCTCAAAGAGATACTGATAAAGGTAAAGCAAAGGTTAATGCTTTGTCTGCAAAAGGCATTACAGAGGAAGAATATATGTTGGTTAGTGATTCTGAAAGTTTTTCCTCAGATATATCATATCAGTCTCTTGATGATGTTCAGTGTAATATAATCCAGCATCCTGACAGTGATAGTGATGATATCTTGATGATAGTGGATACATGATAGCATTCCTTCTTTTGATTTTGCTATTGTTAATATGGTTTCTAGTTTCCATCATCCCATGATGCCTCCATGTGCAGAAGTCCTCAGAAAGCAACTTGAATGTTGCCAAAGTGAATATGATAGTTGTCCCCCATGGGAAACTACAAGAAAGATTTCTCTTCAGAAAAGACTTAGAGATCTACAAGATAAATACATCGGCGTAGAACCAAGCTGAGCAAGACAATCTCAGAAGAACTCAGGAAGAAGAAAATCAACATTATGAAGAACCATACTCTCCTATGCCTATAAGGCCTCCATTTCAGCAAAGAGTCCGACAGAGACAAGTCCCTACCAGAGGAAGAGGAGGACCATGGAGAGGAAGAGGTGAACGAGGCAGAGGAAATACATTTCCTCAAAGATCATTTTCATTTCTCTTTCCAGAAGAGAATCTACAACACACTGCAACTAAAGAAATAGTTGCAGCAACACCTGATGTTTACAAAGAATGGAGAAGGAATCGCATAGAATTCCTTGAGAAAGTAATTGCTAAAGCCACAGATGAGTTCATGAAACTTGTCAAAGAAGAAGAAGAAGAAGAAAAAGAAAGAAGATCCTCAAGAAGATCTTGAGGAAGCATATCAAAATATCATGCTCCAAGATACTCAAGAAGAATCATCGAACAAGCATCTGCAGAGGTATATACGAAGCATCTTCATGAGAATCCTTTCATTGCTATTACTTTTTGTATTCCAAACATAAAGCCATATTGCCTAGATGCAATGATAGACACCGCAAAATTTGCGTAAGCGGTGAAGAGTTGTCTTTGAAGAGTCTTCTTTCTTATGTCTTGTAAGTTACGTAATATTTTCAGTTGTGTGATTCTTCTAGTCTCTCTGTATTTGTATCGAGAAAGTTATTATATCCAGTATATGAAGTTTTTTACGGTTGCGCTTGTAGCTTGTATCACACTGTAAATGGTATTATGGATATAATTGTGGATTTGAGCTTGTTATTATAGTGATTTGAGCTTCTTGTTGTGGTTGTCGTTAATGTCGTTAATGGTATAGAGCTTGTTGAGTTTGTTGTTAATGGTATCGAGTGGTTAATCCTCACCATATATGTTAGGATTGCAGTAAAAGATTCTAAGTTTTCTCTGTATCGAGAATTGGTTAAAGTTTTTACAGAAAGATTCATATTGTTCCTCATATCATAGAAGCTATTGGTTCGTTTGTTGTGTGGTTATGCTGTGAAAGCCAAGCTTATACAAAGATAAGACATAGTGCAGGCAAAGAGGTGAGGTCCCGCAGAGTAAGTCGCCGTGTGTGTGCGCAGTTATAGGTTGACCCGATACCGTAAGCCACATCGCCAAAGTTGCTTGCAAGTACCGGTAGAAAATGGCCGCATGAAGCATGATCAGATCTATCCTCTATTGATATCTATGATCAAGAACTAGTCAATCTGTCTGAAGTCTTTCCAGTTAATTCTGATATTAATATCATTGAAGAATCTGATCCTATTCCTGCTTGGAAATTACCCAAGATATCTTACGATCAAGTCTATGCAAAAATTAATAAATTCCATCTTCTTGCTAGTACAGTCTTTAAAACACGTGAGTCAGTCATACAGTATCTTAGTCTTCCAATTGTGAATACAATATCCCGCTTATAGATAAAGCTGATATTAAAAGTCTGAAGCGTCAGTCTACCTACCAGTTTGCTCATGTTGGTTGTGTCCAGATCGGCATCACTCCATTGTTCCGCCGTGGTCTCAATGCATCCATTATGTGTTGTTTAATGGATCTGCGTCTAGATAACTTCAAAGACTCTCTCTTAGCCGCGATACAAACAGGCTTGCATAATGGTCCGATTTCTTTCGAAGTCTACCCGAACTACCCTGTGTCCCTAACAAAGGATAATCTTCTGCAAGATGTCCTCAAGTTGCATCTCGCCACTACTGGATTGAACATGCGTCCAGGTGCTTGTCCCTTGGCTATCCATTACAAAGTCATTTACCGGTTAGTCAATACTATGTACCCTGCTGTGAAGCATGGTGTCTCTAAAGGCAGCAGCGTGGTGTCACATATCAATCTTGAAAGTCAGAAGATAGAACCAGAACTTATCTCCTGGTCACAGATAAAAGTTCCCCGTGAATGGACCTTGTCCAAAAAGTTTATCCAGTCAAGCCAGCCCAAACTTGAAAATGCAACTGCTGTTGTTGAAAACAAAAACAATGTAACTCTTAGCTTTAGAACTAATTCTAGAACTAATTCTAGAATAGGTCTGCCTAGAACAGACTCTGTAAAGTCTAATACTTCTTACTTCTCAGTAGGAGAATCTTCTAACAGTCAGAATAATCCTAGTCCTGTTGATCAACCTTCAAAAGAAAAAACTTTCTTGTGCAGTCACAGTGCATTAGTCCATGATCCTTCCACAGATTTCTTATGGTGCAGTGATTGTGAAAAATTAATAAGCCAGAAATATGTCCCTAGCAATGGTCCTGCCATAAATATGGCCTCAGCAAGCTCAGATTCTTTCCGCTTACAGACAGTCATGAATTGATCTCGCAGATCAGACCCAGAAAGCAGTATATTGGTACCAACGAACTATAGATAAACAGTTAGAACCATCTGAGAGTTCTAAAATGTTAAATTGGACCAACAAAGCTGTAAAGTCTGTACATGAAAAAGTGTCTTCATATTCAGAAAAGTTAGCATCAATGGAAAGAACATTGAAAGCAATAGAGCTTAGACAGAATGGGGATACAGCTGGTGCTTTGAAAATTTTGAATGATAGGGTTGATTCTTTAGATAAATCTGTCAAAAGAGTAGAAACAATGATTCAGCATAATCATAGAATAGTTTCTACTGAAGTACCTCAAGTTTTAACTCAGAGAATGACAGATATTGTACAGCCTTTGGTAGATCATACTACCAGTATCAAAAGTAATATAGCTAGTCAGTTAGCTCATACTCATGATTTAGTAGAATCTAATTTGGTTCATGTGCATGATAGTCTTGAAAGACTCATCGAAACTTGATGAAATACAAGAAACAGTAGAATGCCTCCCGATTTAACTCCTAAGATTCAAGAATTATCGGAAAAGTATCGAGAAAATCCAGAGGAGATTGGTCACATCTTTGTGTCTTGGTCCCAAGTTTCGAGATCTTGCCAAAACATCGATAAGCGGCCGCATAAAGAAATTTTGACCAGTATAGACCTTTGTTTTTTGACAAAGGAGCTAAAGATAAAAAATCATTGGCATGGTAAAGGTAGAAAAACATCAAGAAGCCGAAGCCATGATTATAGGGGAAACATCTAACCTAAACCAGAACCACTTCAAGCAATGGCAAGAGTTCAAACTCTTAAGCCAAATTGGTATAAGCTTGAATGTTGAACTATCTAGAGATAAAAGAAATGATCCATGGAATGCTAGGTTGGGGTAATACTCAACTAGAAGTTTATAAAAAGATCCACATGCAATTGCTTCTTCTATTGCTAATGGATTTGTAGGGATCATAAAAGAATGGTGGGATATGTTACGGTAAGGATGGAATACTCCAGTGGTTATACGAGTCTTCTTTCTGCTTTATCATAAAAGAGTTTATAGCAATATAGATGATGATAAAATGATGAATCTTCGCCATGTTTCTTAGAGCTAAATCTATGTGATATGTCAAGAGTTAAAGAGTACCCGTGTTTCATGCAAAAGCTTTATTATAACTCGGTAACATAGATGATGAGACCATGAGACTTAGATACATTGAATCTTTTCCTGCATATTTCTCCACGAGAATATAAAAAAGCCATGCACGGTTTTCGAGGCCTCGAACTTAGTTTTGGTGCTATAAATCAAATCATAGACCAAACAAATGCTAAACTATGTAGCGAAATGGGAAAGAAAAGCAGGCCCTCAAGCGGGCCAAAGCTCTCGGTCATCGGTTTTGTGAAATGTATGCTTTAGACCCCTTCGGATGTTCGAGACATTGATGGTCTGTCAAATGCAAATCTGTTTGCCTGCATTGCTCATTTTCAAAAGGAAGGGGTTGTATAAGAAAAAGTACAAGAAAAAGTACAAGAAGCGAGGTTGGTGGATCCGGTTAGGGTAAGTGGCCCTGATTAAAATTTCAAATAAAACATTAACGGCCCTATTCCAGCCCCAATGTCCTTGGCCACGTTGGATTGAAGGGCTCGGCGGTTGGTGGTTCTTTAGCGTCTTGTTTTGCGAACTCCAATGGCCGCTTAAAAGGCCGGGGGGCGGGTGGGTGGTGCTAGTGGTCCTTACCCCGCGTTGGATGAAATTGGGTGGACCGATTTGATCCAAAAAAATCTTCTTTAGCAAAGTCGATCGCATGTTTATGGAGTCGATTTCATATTGACTTGGGGCGTGGGTCTTAAATACTGGTTTAGTTTGTGTTGATCGGTTGTTGATAGAAACCTCTCTTTTCAGTTTCAATGTCTTATCATTCCTTCATTTGTATACGGGTTTATTTTGGTCCCCTTAAAATCAAATTCATATTTACCTTATCTAAAAAATAATGAACTCTTGATTTTTATCGATACTTGAATACTAATAAATAATGATTGTTTACAATGTTTAAGTGTGAAATACGATATTATCCTACAAACTCTATTTCTATAATTTTTCTTTAGATTTCACAATTTTGTAACTTGTCTATAGTTAAGCATAATTTTTTTGTAATAATTAAATATTAATAAAAAATTGTTACATATTTTTAAGTATTTCTAAAACCACTTTCCGAATCATAACAATTTATATAATGTTGCAAAGAATTATATGTAACTTGTGAAACCGATGTAAGTGTCGGTTTAAACGGTGTTGACCTTTAACCTTTGAATTTTGTGTTCAATAAGCTCCACCGGTTTCTTATTGGAAGACGATTGTGTAATATCTTGTGTAATATCTAACACTATCAATGAAGTTATGGCATAAATTTGAAGGTAGTTAAAAAGGATAAAACTATCATATAATTTATACCTTCCTACTATTTGTACTACACATGCAATGTAACCCATGTGTCAAAACACGAGTGGTCTTCCTTTATAGAAATTCCATCAATATAGAATCTTTCTAAATCAGATTCGAGAGTGTTTTTTCTTTTTTAAAATATTGCTTCAAACTGAATACTATGCCATCACACTTTTCTTTCAAGTACTCAGCAAAACTTTTGAAAATATAATTTGGTACGTACCTAGAGAAAGCATCAAATGTATTATCAATGAGAAGAAAAAGATGCTATCAAATGACTACTAACCATAATTAATGCTATTGTCAAAGCTATCATTCGAATCATATCATCCAAACAATTATCTTGGGTGAGTATAATACAAGATTCCACCAATGATCTATCATAACTTGTTTCGTGTCTCCTTAAATAGCGGGCATTATGACATTTTTATTTGTTAGTAAGATTGGTAAAGTTCAGGTCAGTTATGTTGTTAGTGGAGTTCAGGTCAGTTAGCTTAAAAGTAAGGTTGCCTAAATTGTACATTGTAACGATCCATTTTGCTACCTTTATTATGATAATATTCTAACTTTTAGGGTTTTGCATAGATTTCTTTTTATTATTTCCATGTTTTCTGACTTCATGTAGGCAAAAACAAAGACATATATTCGGTACATAAGTCCTACTGCCGTGCTGAGTAGACATTGATAACGATTGTGGGAAACTTGTAAGAATTTACTCTAATAAATGCTTTTCAAACTGGAGAAGAGGTTAAGTGGGGAAGATGTAATAAAAGAAAAAGTAGTTTTATAATCTTATAGTATATTCAAGACTACTGAATTGAAATATTTAAATTAAAATAGTCAAACTTGTAATTTAGTTCAAGTAGTTAAGGTGAAGAGGAAATAAGCAAGTTATATTATCTATTTGTATATTAATAATAAATAGATTACACCTAAATGCATAAATAATAATCTAAATATTTTTAATGAAGTGTTGTTCATTTGTTACATGTTTAATTGTTCGAACATGCAATAGTTTATAATTAAGATTTCTATTTAAACGTGGGACTTTTCTTTGTGATAATTTTTAAAGATGATAGGTTAGAATTTATTTTTATTGTTAACAATTGTAAAATAAACAAAACTTGCAAATGGCGAAAGGGTTAGAGAACGGTAACAAGAAATAAAACAAATACATGATACACCAAGATAAAATATATTTGTACCTCGTTTATCCTCAACCTACAAAAATTAACAATATGTAAGATTAAAAAAGTAGTGTACTTGACTAATGTGAAAAGTAAAATCAACATGAATGTTTTTGACAAGTCTCTTAGTTAGTATTTGTTTTTGTTTTGGGGCAGATTTGGTTTTGTTGTTAGGCTTCTTGTAGGCTCTCGGCCCATGCCTTTATCTTTATCATAATATCTAGTTATTTTTAGATTGTTGTTGTTGAGGTGTGGCTCTTACTTATCAAAAAATCACTCTACTCTAACTGTTTATCCTGTCTTTAAGCCTTTTTGTACTACAGGGTATGATCCCTTCAAAACTATTTACCAATAATTAAAAAAATAAAAGAAACATGAATATGGAAATTTGTTATAAAGCTGATAAAAGTTGAAAAATAAAAAAATAGAAAAACAATTTTATTTATTTATTTATTATAAATACATTAATTTAAAGAAAGATACTTAATAAAAATTAAATTTAATGGAAGAACAATTATTTAAATAAAATATAAATAATTATAATGAATATATAAATTTTGTATATATAAATAATCTAAAAAATTAATTATAGATTAAGGGGAAAATGTATACTGACTAAAATTTCAAATAAAGTTGAAGATATTTTAAGTGGAATCCTCAATATCCTTTATAGAATAGAAGATAGAGTAGAAACAAGTGAAAAAAATTAAAACTCAACAATTGAATTGCATTAGCAAGTGACACCTAAATAGTGTATCAATCTTTTATATCAATATGATTGAGCACATTATCTATCAAAGATTCTAGGAGGAAGTTTGTATTTTTCTTACAATTGGTATTAATATATAATAATAAATTTTCTCTGGTTCAAGTTTTGATAATAACTAAAATAACTATCTATTTTGAATTAAGATTGTTGGACATCGGTAAGCCCACTTTAACACTAAGTAATTTATTCTATTTCATTGATATTGTTGGACATCCCTAAGCTCACTTTAATACTAACTAATTTATTTTAAATTTATAAATATCACTTCTATTTTAGGGAAAGAAATAATTTAAAAAAATTAAACATATAGGAAGAAATTGAACTAGTAAAATAGGTGAAAACACCCAAAATTCACATATATTATGTTTATAATTTATTTTGTAAGAATACAAAAACTTTCTATATTATACTATGTTTAATTTATTATTTTATGGTTATTCATATAACATTTGGGTATAATCACACCCTTTGGGTTCTGATGGGAGAGGGAATGACTTGGGCTACAAAACTATTCGAGGAAGCTCATCGTTGAAGGATGCATGATCAACTCTTCCATCATCCTCACTTCCACGAACTACTCCGGTTCAACTGCAGTAATCGTTAGTTTCTTTGCGGTGATCATTAGTTAATAACTTTAGTTAATAAGTTTAGTTAATTTGGTGATGTTTGTAACTATAGTCATGTTGGGTCTTTTCTGTTTCTCTACTCCATCTCTGCTTAATAAATGTAGCAGCTTCTTCAATTCACTTGATTATATTTTCTTTGTTGCCTCATAAAATCTAGTTAATAGTTTTAAATCTATCCCTTTTTCCGGACTTGTGCGTCATACGGTGAAGGAGAACAAGACAATTTTTTAAATGAAAGATTTATTTTTCTTTAGCCTAGCTTTTCACTCACATTGTGAGCAAATTTTTTTAGAATTATAGATTTATTTTTCATATGCAAAGTATAGTGTAAGTGCTAAGTTTTATAATCTTCAATTGGTATCGAGTTGGTTGCGAGGTTAACAGGTTCTCTCAAGAATTGTCGAATGTCAAATGGTGGCAATTTTTATTCCAACTTCTACATTTCTTTGGAGAAAGCTATGATTTTTGAAGTATAAAGATGAAGACCCTACTATTATCCCAAGATATCTGGGATTTAGTAGGAGGAGGATACATGGAACCTACATATCGAATGTTCTAAATTCTTTAACAACAAAACGAACTCGATTAAAAGAAGACAAAAAGAAAGACAATCGAGCTCTTTTTGTTATCCAATCTACATTGGATATATCAATTTTTCCCCGTATAACTGGTATGACAAAGTCAAAGGATGTATGGGAGGCCCTACAAACCGCATACTAAGGATCGACAAAATAAGGTTGGTAAGACTTCAAACCCTTCGAATAGATTTTGAAAGTTTAATTATGCGGGAAGTTGAGTCTATTCAAGAGTTTATTACTAGGGCTCAAAGTATTGTGAACCATCTTAAAAATCAAGGGGAAAGTGTCATAGAGCAAAAAGTTGTAGAAAATATTTTGAGATCTCTTCCTCCAAAGTTTGATCCAAGTGGTCATAGCCATTGAAGAAAGTAAAGATCTAACCACATTCAAAGTTGCAGAGTTGATAGGTTCTTTGCAATCTCATGAGGAGTGTATGCAACGTTGTATAGTGAACCTAGTTCAAGCCTTCCAGTCTACTGTAAGAATTGAAGAAAAATCTACAACCCCTTCTCAATCAAACAAATTTGAAGGGGAGTCTTCTACATCTAGAGGACGTGGCGAGGAGGAAAAGGAAGAAGTTTTATGGATCGGAGAAGAATCCGGTGCAATATTGTGAAAGGTATGGACACTATAAATCTAAATGTAGAAAGAAAAAACTGATTTGAATAAATCAAGAGCAAACTATCTTGAAGAGTCTTTTGAAGAAGCAAAACACTCTATATTCTTTGCTTACTGCAACTTGGAAAAAGAACCTCGAAAGGATGTTTGCACTACGACAAACATGGCCTTTTTGCTACAATTTTTCAACAATAATTTTGTGGCTACATGGTATTCCAAAATTTTTAATTGTGGCGCAATGGAATTATAGCTAATCCACATTTTGATATATTATTGTAGTTTTTCCACAATTCACTATACAATGGATAGTCCATAGTTTATAAAATTTATAGCTAATATGCATTTTTAAACTATAAATTATCCTCATTTCTTAAAGTTTGTAAGATTTCTACAACTCTTGTATTTGTTATTATTCCGCAATCTTCACAAAAATGTAGTTTTTCTATATATATTCGATCTTTGTAGAAATTCCATAATTTATAGTTTCGTAACTCTCAAAGTAATGTTATATTGTGGCAATTTCAACAAATTATTTCTACAATTGTGATAACCACATTAAAATTGTAGGTAGAAGCTACAATTTGATTGCCATAATAATTAATTGTGAAATTGTGTTTTAAAAAATGTAGAAATGTTACTATTAACAAATATTTTTATTTATTTATTTTAATTATTTGAAATACTTTATTTTTATTAAGAATAAAAATTCTTTTATTAAAAAGAATTAAAAACTAAATTATACTTTGTCTTTATTTTATGTCTATAAATGCCCCATTGTTGGAATGAAACTATAAGGTAAATGGAGAAATATCATTTAATATAAAGTAGGAAGATAAAAAATCACATCCACGAAAAAAAGGCAAGATAATTCAAATTCTTGTTTATATTTCCTAAATTCTAGGTGAACATAGTTTGATAAATGAAATATGGGGCTGAAAAATACTGGTAATTTTTAACAGTTTTAAAACTATATAGCTCTTAATTTTATTTGATTTTATCTAATTTAATAGACAATTAACATTTTTATGTGTGGTAAAAATTGAAGGAATTACATAAAAAACTATACGAAAATTTCATACATAAAATCAATGATGAGAAAACCATAACCAACATTTATCGATACACTTATTAAAATCCTAATAAAAATAAATGATGGCATTTAGCTTCAACAAATGGATTTTCCATGTTTCAAATACATATCAAAGAATTTGATTTCTCAATAGCATCTACAGATTTCTATTGATAGCATTGGTTAAAATTTCATATACTATACAAAATTAAAGCTTGAATTTAAAAATCTGACCGCATACATCAAGATAAGAATACAAGTTGTTTTGTTTATCTCTTTCCCCTATAAAACGATATTGAAAGATAAATCGTGAAACAATAGAGGAGACCAAGGTTGTACCTCCACAAGTAAACCATTATTTGATTATTGTCCAAGACATATTGGACATGAAATAAGTTTAAAATCCCATAGATAGGAACATAATAAGTGAAGCTCACAATATACTTGGTTGAACTTTTAGCATGATAAAGGTAGAAGTGCATATGGAAGTGGTAGTATTTGGAGGATTCATTCGGTTGTATATTTGTAAATGTTGTTGTTACTCATAATGCGATAACGAGTCGCATTATAA
This sequence comes from Taxus wallichiana var. yunnanensis, assembly GCA_018340775.1. Lineage (NCBI taxonomy): Eukaryota > Viridiplantae > Streptophyta > Pinopsida > Cupressales > Taxaceae > Taxus > Taxus wallichiana. The sequence goes on along the minus strand of CM031235.1, from coordinate 334,948,942 downwards.
ATTGTGCTCCTTCCATGATCCCATCTCCCCACCTTAATCATGTATCACTTAAAAAAAATAGAGGGCACAAATATAAATTACATAAACATAGAATGTTTTGTTCACAAGATTCCTTAAATTACCATATTATATCAAATCAAATATCATATATCTTTTCCTAAATTTTTCTACTAGCATTTACCATGCATCAATGTTCATCAATCTATCTTTATGTAGTTTGTAGATTTCCAATACCATAAGGAATTTAATAAATTTTCAAATACAAAACATATTCGCATCATTTTTTTGATACATTACAGAGAATTGAAAGTACTAAAATGGTGAATTGTGATCCATTGATGTGATTATCCTTAATATAACACCGTAATAGAAAAAAATAAAATAATAATTCAGCTTTGAATCATAAAAGAAATTATTGTAGCTTTGAATCAAGAACATGAAATCAAAAATAATTCTTTATGTTTCCACTCTTCTCGTGTATAAATCCCCAACAACTACTGATGTTAAAGGAAGATAAGTAAATGAACTGCACTTTATTCACAAGTAAATGCATTAATGAGTATTAATCTAAAACATTCACTCATCGAAATGTATGGCAAACCACTAGAGGAACTCAATTTTTTATGATTGTTCACACATTTCCTATTTTCCTACAATTACTCCATATTTAAATTAAAAAGGGGGTTTATAAATTGCTTCAAGAAATAAGAATTTCATTTGGGTCTCAAACATGGTAGCTTTTAGGTTTTCCCCTCTCTTTACTTTTTCTCTTTTAAGCCTAAATTGCACTCACGTGAGTAATGCAATAACAATAGAGATGACACAGTGGAACACAATGATCTTCTCCCTCAAAACCCTTGATCCTTTTGAAGCTCGTGAATGAGTTTCAGTCCTTTGTTTGTATTATTTGCTTCATTTCAGATCCTAAATTATATCTTATCACATGTGTATGTTTTATGTTGCAATCTCTGGTTTTTGTCTATTTTGCATGTGAAATGTTTCACCACTCCTTTTGGTGCATCATCATCTTTAGTTAGTTTCAATTTTTACATTTCTATCCCTGCCTCCTTGCGATTTAGAGTAGGATTAGGATTTGAACCTCGTAGTTGTGTAAATATAGATATAAATTAGAGGAGTTTGAGGAACCGACCTCTAATAACTGGAGATTCCTCTCTCGGTTACATAAGTCTAAAGCTGGTTGGTTCCTCAATTCCTCTCGGTCAAATTTATCACTTACAATTACAGAGGTCTATATTCCTAACCCTACCCTAAATTCCAAAGGAGAAAGAGATAGAGAATGTAAAAAGCTAAAACTAATGCTAATAGGTGATGCACCAAAGGAGTGGTGAGCATTTCTCACTTATACTGATTGAAACAATTCAAAAATTGCAACAAAACAACATGCAAAAAATGATAATTGTAATGAGGAATCAAAAATTAGTCAAACAACACCAAGAGAGGATGGAAAATTAATCACATGGGCCTGTATTGTTATTTTAACGTCAAAATCACTTGCATTACAACACCTAGGCACAAAGGAAAAACAACGTAAAATATGGTTAGGAAGAGAAGCATTCCTATTTTTAATTGTTGAAGAAATATAAATATTGGCTAGTTTGGTCTTACTTTGAGTTGAAGGAATACAGGAAGATTTGTCCCAACATGAAATTCCTCTTGAATCTAATGCCAAGTCTTTCAAACAAAAACAGATGCCAATCAATCCTCTCCTTTCTTTGAAGATGCAAGAAGAATTGAAGAAATAGAGGGATGGAGGGATCATTGACCCATAAGGTACTCATCTTGGGTTGCAAATTTAGTACTTATAAAAAAATGGTGAAATAAGGTTGTGCGTAGACTTTAGGAACTTGAATAAAGCATCATTGAAAGAATCTCCAGTTTAGAGGAATCTCCGGTTTAGAGGTTGGTTCCTCAATTCCTCTGGTCAAATTTATCACTTACAAGTTGCAGAGGTCTATATTCCTAACCCTACCCTAAATTCCAAAGGAGAAAGAGATAGAGAATGTAAAAAAGCTAAAACTAATGCTAATACTCCACTCATGGTTCGACTCTTTTCTTGGTTTTGAGAGTGGAACTATTATCCGATATGTGTATCTCCTAGGGATTTGGACTTGGGGATTAAACATGGATATATAATCTTTGGATATGCTAAAGGTTCCACAATCCTGAAGCAATTCTACACCAAGAAGACAATCATAGGCTTCCATGTCATGCCTATAGAATTTTACAATTCTTGTAAATCCTTCAATAACAATAGGAATAAGAGCTACTGAATTTGAAATGACTTCCTTTTTATCAAACCTGATTTTAAGATGGGTATTCTCCAGCAATCGGGTGGAATTGCAAGAGATCTGATCATACTTATATTAGCACCGGTATCAATCATAGCATCAAATGAATAGGGCTTAATATTTGGAATACTAAGCTATGTGATAGCTATGAAAGGGTTTTGTGTACATGAAATTGTACATACCTCTGCCGGCTTTTCTTGTTGATCGGAAGATCCTTCTTGAGGTTGATGTGCCATGTTGTGCGCGATTAAAGGTTGATCCGATACCGTAAGTTTTGTCCCAGAAATTTCTCGGTAGTAAGCACAATCAAAATGGCCTCGAAGCTCGTCCTAGTTTGTCTTCCCTAGACATTGAAGATCAAGACCTTGTAAGTCTTTCTGATGTATGGCCCGTTAATTCTGATATTTCTGTCCTTGAAGAATCTGATCCTTTGCCAGCTTGGAAGTTACCTAAGATATCTTATGACCAAGTTTACGCAAAGATAAATAAGTTTCATTTGTTAGCTTGATCTGAGTGTTTAAAACCCGTGAATCATTATACTGAGGTCACCGATCGTCAACTGTGAGTATAATATCCCGTTAATAGATCGTGCCGATATTAAGAGTCTTAAAAAAGCAAAATACTTATCAGTTTGCCCATATTGGTTGTGTCCAGATTGGTATTACCCCTTTGTTCCGTCGTGGTTTGAATGCGTCAGTCCTATGTTGTCTAATGGATCTTCGACTTGATAATTTCAAAGATTCTCTGCTTGCAGCAATACAGACTGGTTTACATTCTGGTCCTATTTCATTTGAAGTTTATCCTAATTATCCTGTCTCTCTGACAAAAGACGATCTTTTGCAAGATGTCTTAAAATTGCATTTGGCTACTACAGGTCTCAATATGCGTCCTGGTGCTTGTCCGCTTGCTATTCATTACAAAGTCATTTATAGGCTTGTAAACACCATGTATCCTGCAGTTAAGCATGGCGTTTCCAAAGGCAGCAGCGTGGTGAGTCACGTCAACATAGAAAGCCAAAAGATTGAGCCAGAACTCATTTCCTGGTCTCAGATCAGAGTGCCTAAGGAATGGACCCTTTCCAAAAATTCATCCAGTCTTCTCAACCCAAGTTGCAGAACGCTACAGCAGTAGAAGAATGTAAAGATAATGTAAAATTGTCTTTTAGATCTAACTCTAGATTAGGTTTACCTAGATCTAATTCTGTGCAGTCTAACAGTTCCTATTTTTCAGTAGGTGAGTCGTCTAATAGTCGAGTCTAATGTTTAGTCTACTCACCTCCATCATAGGAGAAAACCTTTTTGTGCAGTCATAGCTCATTAGTTCATGATCCTAATACTGATTTCTTATGGTGTGATGACTGTCAAAAGCTTGTAAACCAGAAGTATGTCCCTTCAAATGGCCCGACCATTAACATGGCTTCAGGCAGTTCAAATTCTTTTCCTCCTACAGAGAGTCATGAACTTGTCTCACCAGATGAGAAGCAGAAAGCTATATTTTGGTACGAGAAGCGAGTTGATAAGCGAGATCGAGTCCTCGGAAAGTTGAAGATGTTGAATTGGACCAACAAAGCAGTCAAATCAGTTCATGATAAGGTATCTCATTATGATACCAGATTGGCTGAAATGGAAAAGACGCTCAAAGCCATTGAGCTCAGAAGAAAAGGTGACACTGCTGGTGCCCTAAAGCTTTTAAATTCTAGAGTAGATGATATTGAAAAATCTGTTAGAAGAGTAGAAACTTTGGTACAACATAGTCATAAATTTGTTGTTGAAGAAGTACCTAAAGTTATTACTCAGAATGTTGTAGATGTGGTTCAGCCATTGATTGATCATAGTGTTAGTATAAAGAGTAATGTTGCTAGTCAACTAACACATACACATGAGTTTGTAGAAAGTAGTCTGTCTCATGTGCATGATTCTTTGGAGAAGCCAGATCAAAAATTAAACAAATACTAGATGCAGTTGATGATATTCCTCTGATAGTCCCCAAGATAGATCAGATCTGGAGAGTACAGTCAAGAAAGAAGAAGGAGACAGGTCTGGTGCAGTTTCATGGAAACAAGTCACTGATCTTGCTAATCCATCAGGTAAGCAGCAACATAAGGAAATTCTTTCCCAGTATAAGCCATTATTTTTTGATCAAGATAAAAAGTCTGTTGGTATGGTTAAGATTGAACAACATCAACAGGCAGAAGGAATGATTTTGGGAGAAACATCCAACACCAAACCTGAGCCTCTTCAAGGTATGGCTAGAGTTCAAACACTACAACCCAATTGGTACAAACTAGAGTGCAGAACTCTAGATGAAATCAAGGAGATGGTACATGGGATGATTGGTTGGGTAATTCCCAGTTAGAAATGTATAGAAAAGATCCGCATGCCATTGCATCTTCCATTGCTAATGGGTTTGTAGGTATTATAAAAGAATGGTGGGATTCTCTTCCTAATAAAGAAGCTATTTTACAAAGTGGCTATATGGGACTAACTGCTGCAATTGTTAAAGAGTTTATAGGTAATATTGATGATGATAAAATGAAGAATACTGCTATCTTCCTCAGAGCCAGACTCTGTGATATGTCCAGAATCAAGGAGTACCAGTGCTTCATGCAGAAGCTCTATTATAATTCTGGAAACATCAATGATGAGACTATGCGCTTAAGGTACATAGAATCTTTTCCTCCCTATTTTGCTACAGAATATAAAAAGCAATGCATGGTATAAATACTTCAGAATTAAGTTTTGGTGCAATAAATCAGATTATTGACCAAACCCATGCTAAGTTATGTAAAGAGAAATGGGAAAGGAAACAAGCCATAAAGAATGCCAAGTCTCTAGGTTCACAGTTCTGTGATATGTATGCTATAGATCCCTTTGGATGTGAAAATCTAGATGGACCAATCAAGACACAATGTCGTGATTGTTCATCTTCAAAAAAGGGGAAGGGGAAGTATAAGAAGTATAAGAAATTGTATAAAAAGCAGTATAATAGAAATTTTCAGAATTCTTTTGCTAACAGAAGACCTTTCAGAAATTTTGTATTCAGAAAAAAGAAATATGTAGGTAAAGGAAAAAGAAGGATACCTACATGCTTCATATGCAAAGGTCCTCATTATCTATTGATAAATGTCCTCAAAGGAACATTGTGACAAAGGAAAAGCTAAGGTTAATGCTTTGGCTTCCAGAGGTATTACAGAAGAAGAGTATATACTTGTAAGTGATCTTGTGACTTTTCTTCCGATATCTCATATCAATCGAGATAACTTTCAGTGTAATATAGCTAATATTTCTAATGGCGATATGTGACAAGTAGTAGTGATAGTGGTTATGACACCTTGCCAAGTTTTGTAAATATGGTAAGGACTAACATGAATGCCAGTTTCATTCATCCATTAGTGCCTCCAAATGCAGATATACTCCGCAGACAAATGGAACTTTATCAGAGTGAATATGAGTCGTGTCCCCCCTGGGATACAACTAAGAAGAGTTACCTACGAGAAAAGGTTGTGGACGCATAGGACAAATACATCCCAGAGTAAGACTTGAGCGGGAGAGAAATTGAGAAGAGCTCAAGAAGAAGATGTCTCAATGCGAAGCACCATATTCACATGTATCTATTCGCCTCCATTTCAAGCAAGGATCCGACAAAGACAAATTCCTACCAGAGGAAGAGGTGGTCCATGGAGAGGTCATGGAGAAAGAGGCAGAGGATTCCGTAATCCTCACAGTTCTATTCCGTTTCTCTTCCCAGAAGAGAACATTGCGTTGAACAAATGGATCAGAGGAGTACTGATCCTCATACATATAAAGTTTGGAGAAGAAATAGAATTCAATTCCTAGAAAAGGTTATTGACAAGGCCACAGAAGAATACTCCAGACTTATCACTGAAGAAGAGCAAGAAGAGAAAGATGACGAAGACATGGAGAGTGCCTATCAAGAGATCATGGCACAAGAACCTCAAGAAGGATCTTCTGATCAACAAGAAAAGCCAACAGAGGTATGTACAATTTCATGTACACAAAACCCTTTCATAGCTATCACAGTTAGTATTCCAAATATTAAGCCCTATTCATTAGATGCTATGATTGATACCGGTGCTGATATAAGTATGATCGGATCTTTTGCAATTCCACACGATTCTAGGAGAATACCCATCTTAAAATTAGGTTTGATAAAAGGAAGTCATTTCAAATTCGGTAGCTCTTATTCCTATTGTTATTGAAGGATTTACAAGAATTGTAAAATTCTATAGGCATGACATGGAAGCCTATGATTGTCTTCTTGGTGTAGAATTCCTTGAGGATTGTGGAACCTTTAACATATCCAAAGATTATATATCCCTGTTTAATCCCCAAGTCCAAATCCCTAGGAGATACACATATCAGACAATAGTTCCACTCACAAAACCAGTAAAAGAGTCAAACCATGAGTGGATACATAAGTCTATCAACTCGTATTTCCTTAATTATTCATAGACTTGTCAAAAGGTGTTTTAAAGACTACACGTGAATCATCAATACCATAAATCATGGAAAGATATCTATAGAATAAATACTTGAGAAATATTCATCATACATTTATTAATAATAAAATAACTCATATTTATATTTAAAAAATGTGTATCATAATAAAAAATATAATATTAGAATTATGTGTATTTTAATAATTGCATAGTAAGAGTTTTTATAATTATTATTCATTCTAATTATACATTTGTAATTTGGGACTTTTTTGGTTTGTTATAGATAGTCGTGAAATTTATTTATTTTAAATATGTCATTGAGTGGTGGGTATGATTTATATTGATTTATAATTTGTTGGTATAATGTTGTATTTTCACATTATTTTATATGGCAATTTTATAATATCCTATTTTTAAATTGTTTTTAAATATATTATAAGAAATATATATTTTTGGTAATGTTATTTTTTCACAATATTATAAATTTATGAGAGTTTCTTAAATATAATTCTTTTTAGCAATGTGACATGTCCCCATTATTATATTTTCATATTAATTAAATTTCAATTTATATATATAATAATTAAACTTAAATATAGTATATATATGTAATGTGTAATTTCCATATAATATAAAATAACATTTTAATACTATAATGACTTATTAATATTTTTAATATATGCTATATGTTGGATTTCAATTATATTATTATTTTGCTTTTATTTATTTTTTAAAAATATGTAAAAATTTGTAAATTTTAGATAATATATCATGTGCGATTTCAATAGTAATGTAATTTTATATTAGTTTGTTAGAAACATATCGTAAGAGTAAATGTGGAGTCTTGTTTTATGATATTTTGTACAAAAAATGTGTTATTAAAAATTGTAGATTTTCCATAAGGAAGGACTAAATATGTGGGTTCTCTACAAATTATTATCAATATATTTAAATTGTGGAACATCCATAATAGTTAGAAATGAATAAAAGTAAATTTCATAGAGATGCCACAAATATTCTACAATTCTCTCAAATTGTAGATATTTTGTGGAATAATTGTGGTAAAAAAGCTTGTTTGTTGTAGTGTTGGTTCTTGGCTAGTGGTTGCTCAAATCATATGACAGGGTAAATATGATTTCTTTGTCAAATTAGATGAATATGTAAGTAGTCAAGTAAAATCCAGTGATGATAAAGAGGTTAATGTAATGGAAAAAGGTACCCTTGCAGTGAAAACTAAGCAAGGAGAAACTACATTTATTCATGACACTTTGCATGTGCCCAAATTACAACATAATCTTTTAAGTATTGGGCAACTTGTAGAAAAAAATTACAAGGTTGTGTTTGAAGATAACTGTTGCAAAATATTTGATAAATCAGCTAATCATTATCTTGTAGCAAAGGCTTGTATGATAGAGAATCGATTATTTCCTCTCACTTTGGAGTCCACTAAGATGCATGCCCTCAAGGAAACCACAGATGATTCATGGTTATGGCACCAATGGTATGGTCATTTGCATTTTCAAGGATTAAGTTTGCTTCATAAGAAAGGCATGGTGAGAGGACTTCCTGCAATTTAGGAAAAAGAAGAAGTTTGTTCAAGGTGTGCACTTGGCAAGCAACATCGAGACAATTTTCTGGTGAACAAAAAAATGGAGGGAAAAATCTCCTTTAGAGCTTGTACATAGTGACATTTGTGGTGACATGCAAGAGGAATATTTGGGTAAGAATATTTACTTTTTGATATTTATTGATGATTTCTCATGCCACACATGGGTTTATTTTCTTAAGTAGAAATCTGAGGCATTTGAATGCTTCAAGAATTTTAAGGCTATGGTAGAAAATCAAAGCGGGTATTCTCTCAAAATACTCAGAACAGATAGAGGGGGAGAATTCACTTCCAATGAGTTTGCTGATTTTTGTAATACTCATGGAATTAAGAGACAACTTATGGTAGCTTATACCCCACAACAAAATGGCATTGCAAAAGAAATAACTGTACCATTATGGAGATGGCACAAAGTATGTTGTAGTTCAAAAACCTTCCTAATTGCTATTAGGGAGTTGCAGTAGCAACCAAAACTTATATTTTGAATCTAAGCCCAACAAAATTGCTTCAGAATATCACTCCCAAGGAATCTTGGAGTTGACACAAGCCCTCAGTAGCTCACTTTCATGTATTTAATTTCCCCACATATGTTCATGTTCTAGAAAATAATTAGAAGAAGTTGGATGCAAAATCCCAACTTTGTATCTTTGTGGGCTATTCAAATTTCACAAAAGGATACAAGTTCTATAATCCTGACACAAAGAAATGAATTATTAGTTGAGATGTGGTTTTTGATTGAAGGGGTATATGGAAATGGCAAAAAGGAGTTCAACAAACTACACCACTCATCATGGGTATAGAAGGTGTTAAAAAAGTTCCTCCTCTCCCCACAAGCTCAAGTCAAAGTTCAAGCCCCAGTTCACTAAGTTCACCAAGTTCCTCTTCGGATGATAGTTCTAGTCCACAATCGAGTCCAAGTTCTTTCAGGAAAGGTATGAAGTTTAAATGAAATTTATCAAAGAATTTCTAATTTGAATCTAGTTGCCAATTTTTCTTTATTTAGTACCATTCAAGTCGAACCTTGGTGTATGAAGAAGGCGTGAAAGAACAAGTTGTATGGATTGATGTTATAAATGAAGAGATCCATGCAATTGATAAAAACAATATATGGGAATTAGTGAAACTTTTGAAAGATTAGCAAGTGATTGGTGTCAAATTGATTTATAAGGTGAAATGTCATCTTGATGGTTCTATGAATAGACACAAGGTAACATTAATTTCTAAGGGATTTGCACAAATGCATGGAGTAGATTATTCAGAGACTTTCACTGCGGTTGCAAGATTTGATATGATCAAGATTATATTAGCTATTGTTGCACAACACAAGTGGCCAATCTGTCATATGGATGTAAATTCAGGCTTCCTAAATGGTTTCATTGATGAGGAAGTCAATGTGGAACAACCTATTGGTTATGAAATTCCAGGAAAAGAACATTTGGTTTACAAGTTGAAAAGGGATCTTTATGGGTTGAAGAAAACACCTAATGCTTGATATGTAAGGATTGACAGTTATTTCTTGAAGAAAGGATTCATTCGAAGTTTGTCAGAGCCATCCCTCTATATCCAACATCTTGGTAATGATATTCTAATTGTTTTCCTTTATGTTGATGATCTCATTTATATAGGTAACAACCCATCTCTCATGGAGAAATTTCAAGCAGAAATGAAACAAGAATTTGAGATGTCAGATCTGGGACTCATGCATTATTTTCTTGGAGTGGAGGTGCAACAACAATCTGAAGGTATATCCATTTCTCAAACCAAGTATGTGGTTGATCTATTGAAGCGGTTTAGAATGATGTCATGCACTGCAGTTGCCACTCCTATTGCCCTTGGTGAAAAATTAACCAAGGAAGATGCAAGTTCCAAAGTAGATGCTACTTTATACAAAAGTTTGGTTGGGAGCCTCATGTACCTCACTACCATGAGACCTAATATTATGTATGTTGTGAGCCTCATCTCTCGGTTCATGTAGGATCCACATGAGTCTCATTGGCGTGTTGCAAAAACAATTTTAAGGCATGTGAGTGGTACACACAATTTTGGCATTCAATTCTCCCACACATAAGTTTGAGCTATTTGGTTACATGGATTCGATTGGGCTGGTTCAATGCATGATAGAAAATTCACATCCGGTTATGTTTTCTCACTTGGTTCTGAAGTTGTCTCATGGAGTAGTAAAAGCAAGCAACCATTGCTCTCTTCCACGTGGCGAGTATATTGCAGCAAAGAGGAGCTAGTTGTCAAGCCATATGGATTAGACAGATTTTGGAAGATTTGTAATTGGTTTAGGAACATCCAACCACTATTTATTGTGATAACAGTAGTACCATTGCAATGACAAAAATCTTGTGTTTCATGATAGATCAAAGCACATTGAGATTTGACATCACTTCATCAGAGACTTAGTTCAAGATGGGACAATGGAATTACAGTTTTTCCCTATAGCTGAGCAAGTTGCTGATATTTTTACCAAAGCTCTACCTACAACCAGTTTTGTTGCTTTGAGGAATCAGTTGGGACTCATCCCCATTGCTCATGCAGGGGGAGATTGAAGGATGCATGATCAACTGTTCCATCATCCTCACTTCCACCGACTACTCCAATTCAACTGCAATCATCGTTAGTTTTCAGCAGTCATCATTAGTTAATAACTTCAGTTAATAAGTTTAATTAATTTCAGTCATGTTAGTAACTGCAGTCATATTGTTGTCTTCTTTTGTTCTCTACTCCATCTCTGCTTAATAAACTGTAGCAGATTCTGCAATTCACTTCAATTCTATGTTCTTTAACTGCCTCATAAACTCTAGTTAATAGTTTAAAATCTCTTCCTTTTTCCTAAACTTGTATGTACAGCTGAAGGAGAGCAAGAGATTTTTTTAAATGAAATATTTTCTTTCTTTCAATCTAGTTCTCTCTTCATAATTATAGATTTATTTTTCATATGCACAGTATAATGTAAGTGCTAAGTTTTATAATCTTCAATTGTGAGCCTGTGAATCTCTTTCCTCCTGGAGAGATGCAAAAACGCAACTGGAGATCCCGGGATCTATCACCGATAAAGCTAAATCCAGACTTAAGTTTTTGCTTGTAGGAAAGTTTGTTGAACTCAGAACTAATATTGACTCTATAAAAGAATGGTGTAGAAGAAAATGGGCATGCAAGTTTGATGTCAGGGCTCTCATAGAGGAAGGCATTCTCTTTTGTCTTCGAGATGAACTGGAGGTGCAAAAGGTTATTCACAGGGCGATATGGTTTTTTCGGAAGGAGGATCTTAGCCTTCGCCGTTACGAACCAGGAGTACCTCAAGATTTTACTTTTTCAGACCCTCCCTGTCTAGATTTGCCTCCGCTCTCCCTTTGTACTTTTGAATGCCTGAAGTGTTTCTGGGAATTGCCAGATCCATGGTAAAAATGATTTTTGTTGATCTCGTGACAAGGACTCGCTCTATATTTTTCTTCCAAAATTTGTATTAACGTCCCTACGGAGACCATTAAGATACCCACAAGAATCTTCCTCAACTCCTTGGATAATAGCCGAGATCAGGAGATTGAGGTTGAAGGCTCGACAATTGTTTGTGGCAAGTGTAGAAAGGTCAGATATGCTTCAGGAGAGTTCTAAAGCGAAGAGGTACCCCTACGGGAACGGGTGTTCAAGAAAATGGACGACGAATCTGGCTCGAAGGACCTATATTGTGGTTCAGTTGGAAATGAGAATGTTGCTGATAATATGGACGCCCTGCTGGAAGGTTCTGCAATGGGTGACACCGTGCCATGGAGGGGGAGGGCGATTGATTGGTGGAGTCAGCGAAAACGCAGCCGGTGACCGGTCGAAATATTCTAGCCAGTCTTAGAAGAATTACTTGTTTCCCCTATTTCTGCTAGTTGTATAAACTACCACCCATCTTTATTGTACTGTAACTTTGCATCATTAACTCTGTGAGTTCCTGACATGCACCCACATCCTGTCCTAAAGATTTGTTGATGCGATCTGGGTTAAATTTGACGGCCGTTTAGATGTTTTTTGTGATTTTAGAAGTAAAATATTTGTAAATATCTTATCTAACCGTCACATGCAACTGGCACATTTAAAACGTAACCGTCAATTTTTATATAGGTTTATATATAAACTATATATATATTAAAAAAAATATAATTTTGTGTTTTTGAAGAGTTGTAATGAAAAATTACCATCACACGAAAATTGTTTGACAGGCATAGGTGGCCGTCAAATTTAACCCCTGGGACTCATGTGATCCTCTTAATGTCCTTTACAGTGGCTCTCCATAGACTCTCTCAAATCTCTGCTAGCATGCGTGCAGAGTCAAGAAAATCCTTGTACTTTTGAGAATCGGTCGATATATTTCCATGAATTTTTTTAATCACATAACCAAATGACAACTCAAAAAAAAACCATCATAACATGCTCACGAAAACAAAACCTCTATGCATAAAAGTAACAGTTAAGGAAATAATGGTGCAGTCTCAGTGATTCCATCACAATCTGAGTGCAAGATTTTTTATCCTTTCTGTTTTTGGGAAATAATGGGGCTCTTGACTGTTCTTGCAGCTCAACAATGTGCCTCGTTAAGAAATCCTCCATGTGAAAATTCTTAGTCAATCAAGCAAAATAGACTACTGTCATCACCCACCTCCAACAGATGACGCTCCAGCCTAACAACACAAACAAGATCTGAATGACAATGACCATGTTCTTGAACTTATTCATTCCATAATAGTGGTGAAGACCAATATACCCATGCAAGAATCCCCATTTTACAACGCAGAGCACAAGACAACTTGATGGTTGGGATCCAATACTCATTGATATGATCAATCTTAGGAGCCCCATACAACCTATTCAATAGCACCATGCCCACCTTGATTCCCCGCCTGAAATGAGATATAGGATAGTTCATATTCTGCTTCTTCTTGAATTTTTCTGGGTATCGGCTCCAATTCTTCAGGGTCCCATATACATTTGTTTCATTCATCCATCCTTTTGCTGAATATTTATTGTAAAGGTAAGTGGGCTTTGTAGTCTTATAAAGCTCATTAAACATGGTGTCGATTATATATAGAGACAAAACTACTGGCTGAAGAATCCAAACTTCCATCTTTCATAATACAGTTTGCAAAATAGCTCTTAAACAAGTTCTTACAGTGGAATACCTTAGGTTTTGCAGCAAATTTGTGGAGGCCCGACCTTTTAATGAAGATGAGATCGTGGTAATAATCCTTTTCTTCGTGTGTCATATTATTTGCCTTCCTCGCGACCTCGACGTTCGCTACCTCTCCATAGATGTTAGTGTAAGTTTTAAGAGGTTTGGCTGCATCTTCCATGAAGTCGAAGAGGGTGTCTGTAAATTGTTGTTCGATCATGCGGAGGTGGAGATGCTGGCATTTTTGGCATGTAGTGGGCGTGTAGGGAAGTAACCAGGAGGACCGATCCAACACGTTGCCCAACCACGGGGAAAGTGCATCGTTGGACACAGACACGAGCACACCTCTAAAAAAATCGCCAACAACCCTGCCAGAGTGCAACGTCCAAAGCAGTTAACTTGGGTCAATGTATTCTACAACCGGTGACTCCGGTGACCAAAAGATTCCTACTTTAAAAAAAAGTAGAGAATCGACAGACACGGACCATGGGTACATGCCACCCATTATAGCACCTTTAAGAAGTGGAGAGGTCCACCACGCTTTCAGATAAGACTTAAAGACGAATCTTATCTTACTTTATTTGACACGATCAGCAACAGGCCTGCCGACATAGCCGAAAGCAACATAAAGGAGTCGGTAACATGCCTACCGACATAGCACTAAGGGCTATCAAACTGTACAATGGGACCATTGTGTCATCATCTGATGAGGATGAAGTCTCATCAGTCCTTTGAGGCAGCGATCCAAGATTCCTCGTGCTTCTTTCAAGATAAGATCTTGACATAGAGGTTGTTCCATCATTATCAGGACGAAGATGCCGTCTAGTTGGAAAGAGATAATGATCTGGAATTCGGAGAGAGAAACCAGGAGCAGGCGGATGTATTTCATCGTATGGTGAAGTATTATTCTTCTCCATAACTGTCCATTCGGATTTGAATGATGACTCCTGAAAGGGTTAGGCTTTACATAATATTTACTTTAACATACCACGGAATTTTACATTGTATGAGTATGTTTCTAGCAAGATCAGGAGAAACATCAAGTAGAGAAGAATCAGAATTTTCGAAGGAAGATATTTCAAAAGAAAATATTTGAAATGCTGAGAAATATACTTCCTGTCACCTGTTGATTTGGGCACATTCCAAGATCAAACTGCAGAGGATGCTCCTCTGTCCATAATAGAAAACTCAAATTTCCATAATGTATTAGGCCTTGGAATGAGCTGTCTGAGCTTATGTCCTTCAAAAGGTAAAGGATCAGGTTGTTCAACATACCTTGTATGTCGCCAGATCCATTTCAGAGTACAAAACACCATTGGTTCTTGAGAGAATGAAACTCTGAATGTGGAATTTCAGGATCTACAAACCTTACTGCAACCTCGGACATATTATATTCAGATACAGAAATATAATCTCTGTATAAGCAAAGCTTGTGCTTCTCTGGATATTCTATCATCATTCCTTTTTCTGGATTCAATATGGCCTTGACAAGAATTTATATCCCAAATATGGGACTATCAAATTCATGGAAAACTTGAGTAACATTAACATGTTTGATCAAATTTAACTCTCTGCTAGCAAAATCAGCTAAAGAGTTATCTTTCCTTTTATATGCTCTATATCAAAAGAAAAATTATCAAACCAGAGACCCCACCTTTGTAATCTATTGAAGGCTGATTTATTTGCTGGGTCTCCATTATTAAGCCGAGCCTTGAAATCTTTTAGATCAGATCGTAGAACGAAATGATCATTCTGAATGAAGAAAAAGAAAGCTTTAATGGCTTTCTTGGCTGCCAAAATTTCTTTGTGGGTAGAATGGTATTTTATCTCAGAACCTTGAAAAGATCCTGAAGCATATCTGCAAACTTTTTCTTTACCATTCTCCATTTTCTCTTTGAGCACAGCTCCCCAATAATTGTCACTTGCATCACATTCAATATTTTTCGACCTTGTCCTGGTAGGGACATTGGTGGCAGATCAAGAACTTGTTTCTTGATGCGTTTGACTGCTGAAGTCATTTCTTCACTCCAGGCGGGAGCATTCTTTTTCAATCTTTTATTTAACAAGATTCTATCTGCAGCAATATTTTTGTAGAATCCTGCAACATAGTTATACACAGCCTAAAAACCTTTGTAGTTGTTCCTTTTCTTTTATTCATCAGAAACTCCTGAATCTTTGGAAACAACATGCTTCTGCATTTCAATGCTACCATCTTTGATTTTTATGCCAAGAAAATCCATCTCATCTTTAAAAACTTCCATTTTGGATGGAGATAGGCATAAACCATTTTTATAAACAATATCATAGAACTTTTCTAAGTGTTCTATGTGATCTTTAGGAGACTTTGAAAATATCAAAATATCATCAATATAAACAATCAGAAAATCTGAAAGTTCTCCAAAGATACTATCCATTTTCTTTTGAAATATAGATGGAGCAGTTTTAAGACCAAAAGGGAAGTACCTTCCATTCATATTGTCCTCCAGGACAACAAATGCAGTTTTATATGAATCTTCTGGCTGTAGAAAGATCTGCCAGAATCCACTCTTTAAATCAAACTTACTGTAAACTTTGGATCCTTTGATACGAGACAGCAGATCATCTCTTGCAGGTATTGGATGCTGGACTGCAGCTATGAACTTGTTCAAAGGCTTATAGTCAACGACTAGCCTTTTTTCGCTTTTTATCGTTCACTATTTATTCACATAAAAGGCTGCACAAGACCAAGGAGAATTAGATTCTTGAATGAATCCTCCTTTGAGTAATTTCTGAATTTCTTCATGGCATTCTTTCCTTTCTGATGGAATCATGCCACGGTGATGTGCCTTGAACTTTGGGACAAGTTCTTTGCCTTCTTTATCTTTTACAATCTGCAAATCAAGTGAACAGATATGCCTTTTTCTGGAAACAAAGGCATGTGGATTATCAGAACAAAGATCATTCTTGATCTTTGCCACTATATCATCAATATTGGATTTACATGCAGCAATGGATTTATGTATCCACTCATGATTAGACTTCTTTTTTGTTCAGGGAGTGGAACTATAGTCTGGTAGGTATACCTTCTAGGTATTTGGACTTGTGGATTGAACAGGGATATGAAATCTTTGCTAATACTAAATGTTCCACAGTCTTGAAGACAATCTACTCCTAACAGACAATCATAGGCTTCCATATCATGCTGATAGAACTTAAATGTTCTAGTAAATCCTTCTATACATAGGGATATAGGCCACAAAATTGGAGATGACTTCTTTCTTATCAAACCTAATTCTTACATGAGCTTTTTGCCAACAATCAGGAGGAATAGCCATGGATCTAAGCATACTAATGTCTGCTCCTGTATCTATCATAGCATCTAGACAATAAGGCTTTATATTTGGTATACAAATAGTTATGGCTATGAAAGGATTTTGAGTACAAGAGACTGTGCATACCTCTGCTTTTTTCTGAGAAGATGATTCCTCTTGGGCTTCTTGTAGCATTATCTGCTGATAAGCTCCTTCAAGTCTTCGTCATCTTTTTCTTTACTTTCTTCTTCTTCTTCTTCTTTGATGAGTCTTAAGAACTCATCAGTGGCCTTTGCAATAACCTTTTCAAGGAACTCAATTATGTTCCTTCTCCATTTTTATATGTTTCTGAATCAGAACTTTTCTGATCCATTTGTTCTGCAATATTCTCTTCAGGGAAGAGAAATGGAAAACTTCTTTGAGGAACAGGAATTCCTCTGCCTCTATCTCCTCTGCCTCTCAGGTCCACCTCTTCCTCTGATAGGAAGTTGTCTTTACGCTTATTCTTTGCTTTGGAATGGAGGACGAACTGGGCCCGGTGAATATGATTCTTCCGACAGAAGAATAAGTCTTCTTCATCTTGAGCTTTTTTCAATCTTCTTGCTTGCTCAAGTTGATTCTGCTGGATATATTTATCCTGAGACTCTCTGACTTTCTTCTGAAGAGAAGCTTTTCTGGTAGTATCCCATGGGGGACACGATGCATATTCACTTTGATATAATTCCATTTGTTGACGGAGGATTTCTGCATTTGGAGGCACTAAAGGATGCTTGAAATTAGCATTCATATTAATTCTTACCATATTTACAAAAGATGGTAAGCTATCATAACCGGAACTGTCAGTACTGTCAGAATCACTGTTAGACAATTGAGCAATATTACACTGTACATCATCCACAGATTGATATGAAATATCAGAAGAGAAACTTCTGAATCACTGACCAGTAGATATTCTTCTTCTGTGATGCCCTTTGCTGCAAGAGCATTGACTTTTGCTTTTCCTTTATCACTATCCTTCTGCGGACATTTGTTAGCATAATGCTACCTTTACAAATGAAACATGTAGGAGAAAACTTTTATGCTTTCCTACATACTTCTTTTTAAAAACAAAATTTTTATAAGGCTTTTTACTGGCAAATGAATCTTTTCTATAATCTTTTTATACAGCTTCTTATACTTTTTGCTTCTTATACCGTCCCTTCCCTTTTGAAAAAGAACAATCTCGACATTTTGTCTTGATTGGTCCATCTAGAGTATCACAACCAAAGGGATCCATAGCATACATATCACAGAATTTAGAACCAAGAGATTTTGCATTTTTCAATACCTGTTTCCTTTCCCATTTTTCTTTACAAAGCTTAGCATGTGTTTGGTCAATTATTTGATTAATTGCACCAAAACTTAATTCTTCTGCTCTAATGCCATGCATTGCTTTTTTATATTCAGTAGAAAAATATGGAGGGAAAGACTCAATATACCTTAACCTCATGGTTTCATCATTGATATTACCAGAATTGTAATATAGTTTCTGCATGAAACACTGATATTCCTTTATTCTGGACATATCACATAATCTGCTTCTAAGAAACAAAGTTGTATTCTTCATTTTATCATCTTCTAAATTACCAATAAATTCTTTATTATAGCAGCTGTTAGTCCCATATAACCACTCTGTAAAATTTCTTGCTGGTTGGGAGTTGAATCCCACCATTCCTTAATGATTCCTACAAAACCATTGGCAATAGCAGATGCAATAGCATGGGGATCTTTTTTATACATTTCTAATTGGGAATTACCCCAACCAATCATTCCATGCACCATTTCTTTTATTTCTTCTAACTTCTGCATTCTAATTTATACCAATTAGGTTGTAGGGTCTGGACTCTGGCCATGCCTTGCAGAGGTTCAGGCTTAGGATTAGATGTTTCTCCTAAGATCATGCCTTCTGCTTCCTGATGGGCTTCTATCTTGACCATTCCTACAGACTTTTTTCTTCTTTATCAAAAATAATGGTTTATACTGGGCTAATAATTCTTTATCTTTGCTTTTTTGGATGGATTAGCAAGTTCTGAAACTTGCTTCCAAGAAACTGCATTAGACCAATCTCTTCTTCTTTTTTACTGTATTGTCCCAGATCTGTTCGACCTTAGGGACTATTTCTGGAAGACTGTCTACTGCTTCATTAATCAGATCAATCTTGTGATCTGTTTTTTCTAAAGAATCATGAACATGGGACAAACTTGATTCCACAAGTTCATGTGTATGAGTTAGCTCTTTAGCTATATGACTTTTAATACTAATAGTATGATCAATAAAGGCTGTACAATATCAGTGACATCTTGAGATATAACTTTTGGAATTTCTGCAGAGACTACTCTATGATTATGCTGTACCAGAGTCTCTACTCTTTTCACTGATTTATCTCTATTCATCAATTCTAGAATTCAAAAGCTTAATAGCACCAGCAGTGTCACCATTCTGTCTTAATTCTATGGCTTTAATGTCTTTTCCATTTCAGCTAATCTGGAAGAATAAGAATGAACTTTATCATGAACTGACTTAACTGCTTTATTTGTCCAGTTTAGCATTTTAGAGCTTTCAGAAGGCTCTATCTGTCTATCTACTGTTCTTTGATACCAGTAGACTGCTTTCTGTGACTGATCAGGAGACAAAAGCTCATGACTTTCTGTTGTAGGAAAAGAATCAGAACTAGATGAAGCCATATTAATGGTAGGACCATTATTTGGGACATACTTCTGGTTTGACAAGCTTTTCACAGTCATTGCACCATAAAAATCTGTATTAGGATCATGTACAAGGGAACTATGACTACATAAGAATGTTTTTTCTTTAGGAGGTTGTACAGGTTGACTATTAGAAGACTCACCTACAGAAAAATAAGAACTATTTGACTGTACAGAGTTAGATCTAGGTAAACTCACATCTAGAGTTAGACCTTTTAATACATTAGCAAAGTCACTTATGCTTTATACTTGAGATTAAATTTTCTCAAGATTATAGTTGGTTTGAATTTTGTGGTTATCTGTGAATTTGAATTTATACAAAGACCAAAAAGGCTAAGAGTCTCCCAGATTATTGTAAGTCACCGTGATGTGATGCACATTTTAGGGTTTTGGAGAATAGCGTAAAACCTTTTCTACAAAGTTTGCTCAATAGTATAAGTTTAAAATGGCCGCAGAAGCTCGTCCTAGTCTGTCTTCTTTGGATATTGAAGATCAAGAACTAATTAGCTTATCTCGATGTCTACCCAAAGAAATTCGATATAAATATTCTTGAAGAGTCTGACCCATTACCCGCTCGGAAGTTACAAAAATTCCTTATGACCAAGTTTATGCTAAGATTAATAAGTTTCATCTATTAGCTAGTACCGTGTACAAAACCCGTGAGTCGTGATCCAAGTCACCTAGTCTTCTAATTGTGAGTACAATATTCCTCTCATAGATCCCTCTGATATAAAGAGTTTAAAAAAGCAAAATACATATAAGTTTGCCCATATAGGTTGTGTTCAAATAGGTATCACCCCTCTTTTCCGTCGTGGTCTTAATGCTTCAATCTTTGTTGTCTCATGGATCTCCGATTAGACAGCTTTCAAAGATTCTTTGCTTGTAGCTATCTAAACCTGGCTTCCACAATGGCCCTATTTCTTTGAAGTGTATCCAAATTATCCCGTATCTCGACCAAAGACGATCTGTTAAAAGACGTCTTAAAGCTCCATCGGCTACTCATGGATTAAATATGAATCTGGTGCATGTCCGCTGCCATACATTACAAAGTCATTTATCGCCTTGTCAACACCATGTACCCTGCAGTCAAGCATGGCGTCTCAAGGGCAGCAGCGTGGTGAGTCATGTTAATATAGAAAGTCAAAAAATAGAGCCTGAGCTTATTTCTTGGTCTCAGATAAAGGTTCCCAAAGAATGGACACTCTCAAAGAAATTCATCCAAGCCCAAGCCACAAAAGTTACAAAATGCTACATTTGTAGATGAATCCAAAAATGATGTAAAGTTATCTTTTAGATCTAACTCATTGAGTTTGCCTAGATCTAACTCGTGCATACCTAATAGTTCTTATTTCTCTGTTGGTGAGTCTTCCAATAGTCAGCCTCCTAAAGAGAAAACATTTTTGTGTAGTCATAGTTCCTTAGTACATGACCCTAATACAGATTTTTTATGGTGCAATGACTGTGAAAAGCTTGTACCTGTAAGTATGTCCCAAATAATGGTCCTACCATTAATATGGCTTTAGGAAGTTCTGATTCTTTTCCTGTCACAGAAAGTCATGAGCTTATGTCTCGATCGTCCACAAAAGCAGTCTCATCGGTATCAAAGAACAATAGACAGACAGATAGAGCCATCAGAGAACTCTAAAATACTAAACTGGACAAATAAGGCAGTCAAGACTGTCCATGATAAGGTACATTCATATTCTTCCAGATTAGCTGAGATGGAAAAGACATTAAAAGCCATAGAATTAAGGCAAAATGGTGACACTGCTGGTGCTATTAAGCTTTTGAATTCCAGAGTAGATGAGATAGATAGATCAGTGAAAAGAGTAGAGACTCTTGTACAACATAATCATAGAATAATCTTTGCAGAAATTCCAAAAGTCATATCTCAAGATGTCACTGATATTGTACAGCCATTGATTGATCATACTGTTAGTATTA
Organism: Taxus wallichiana var. yunnanensis; assembly: GCA_018340775.1. Lineage (NCBI taxonomy): Eukaryota > Viridiplantae > Streptophyta > Pinopsida > Cupressales > Taxaceae > Taxus > Taxus wallichiana. The sequence continues at coordinate 334,927,429 of CM031235.1, read as the reverse complement.
AAAGTAATATAGCTAAAGAGCTAACACATACACATGAGCTTGTGGAATCAAGTTTGTCACATGTTCATGATTCTTTAGAAAAAAGCATCACAAGATTGATCTAATAACAATTGCAAGATTCTATAGGCAGTCTTCTAGAGATAGTTCCTAAGATCGAAGATCGGGAAAAAACTAAAAAAAAAGGAAAGGAGACTGGTCTAATACAAAGGTTTCATGGAAGCAAGTTTCTGATCTTGCTAATCCATCCAATAAGTAGCCTCATAAAGATTTAGTTGCCTAATATAAACCATTATTCTTTGGAAAAGATGAAAAGAAATCTAGTATGAATGGTCAAGATAGAAGCCCATCAAAGAAAGCGTAAGGCATGATTATAGGAGAAACCTCTAATCCTAAGCCGAACCCTCTGCAAGGCATGGCTAGAGTCCAGACCCTACAACCTAATTGGTATAAGATAGAATGCAAAACTATAGAAAAATTGAAAGAAATGGTGCATGGTATGATTGGTTGGGGTAATTCCCAGTTAGAAATGTATAAGAAAGATCCCCATGCAATTGCATCTGCTATAGCCAATGGTTTTGTAGGAATTATTAAGGAATGGTGGGATTCAACTCCCAACCAGCAAGAAATATTACAGAGTGGTTATATGGGACTAACAGCTGCTATAATAAAAGAATTTATTGGTAATTTAGAAGATGATAAAATGAAGAATACCGCTTTGTTTCTCAGAGCCAGATTGTGTGATATGTCCAAGATAAAGGAATATCAGTGCTTCATGCAGAAGCTATACTACAATTCTGGTAACATCAATGATGAAACCATGAGGTTAAGGTATATTGAATCTTTCCCTCCATATTTTTCTACAGAGTATAAAAAGCTATGCATGGAATCAAAACAGAAGAATTAAGTTTTGGTGCAATAAATCAAATTATTGACCAAACTCATGCTAAGCTATGCAAAGAAAAATGGGAAAGAAAGCAAGCAATTAAAAATGCAAAATCTCTTGGTTCTAAATTCGTGATATGTATGCTATGGATCCCTTCGGTTGTGACCACTTGATGGTCCAAGTACATCAAAATGCCGAGATTGTTCTTTTCAAAAGGGAAGGGACGGTATAAGAAACATAAGAAGTATAAGAAGTATATAAAAAGAATATAAAAATATTCTTTTGTCAATAAAAGCCTTATAAAATTTTTTTTTCAAAAAATAAAATATGTAGGAAAGCATAAAAGATTTTCCTACATGTTTCATTTGTAAAGGTAGTCATTATGCTAACAAGTGTCCGTAAGAACAGTGATAAAGGAAAAGCAAAGGTCAATGCCCAGTAGCTAGAGGTATAATAGAAGAAGAGTATATTCGGTGTCATGATACGTAAAGCTTTTCTTCGATATTTCATATCAATCTGTGGATGATGTACAATGTAACATTGCTCTCGATTCTAAAGTGATTCCGACAAGATCGACGATAGTGGTTATGATTCTTTTCCATCTTTTGTTAATATGGTAAGAATTAATATGAATGCTAATTTTAAGCATCCTTTAGTGCCTCCTAATGTAGAAATTCTCTCACGCCAAAGAAATGGAATTATATCAAAGTGAATATGCATCGTGTCCCCCATGGGATACAACTGAGAAAAGCTTCTCTTCGAAGAAGAAAGTCGAGAGTCTCGGGATAAATATATCTAGTAGAATCAACTTGAGCAAGCTAGACTAAAGAAAGCTCAAGATGAAGAAGATTTATTCTGTTCAGAAGAATCATATTCACCAGCTCTAGTTCATCCTCCATTCCAAAGAAGAATACGTAAAAAGACAGGCTTCCTACCGGAGGAAGAAATGGACCTGGAGAGGCAGAGAGGAACCCCTATTCCTCAAAGAAGTTTTCCATTTCTCTTCCCAGAAGAGAATATAGCAGAATAGATAGATCAGAGATCCTCTGATCCTAATACTTATAAAACCTGGAGAAGGAACAGAATTGAGTTCCTTGAAAAGGTTATTGCAAAAGCCACTAATGAATTCTCCAGACTCATGAAAGAACAAGAAGAAGAAGAGAATAAAGAAAAGATGACGAAGACATTGAAAACCTACCGCACATAATGGTACAAGAAGCCCAAGAAGAAGCATCTCAAGAAAGCAAGTAGAGGTATGCACAGATCTCCTACACTCAAAATCCTTTCATAGCCATCACTATTTGTATACCAAATATAAAGCCATATTGTCTAGATGCTATGATAAATACAGAGCAGACATTAGTATGATTAGAACCATGGCTATACCTCCCGATTGTTGGAAACAAACCCATCTGAGGATTAGGTTTGATAAAAAAGATGTCATCTCTAAGTTTGTGGCCTATATCCCTATTTGTCTAGAAGGATTTACTAGAACAGTTAAGTTCTATTAGCATGATATGGAAGCCTATGATTGTCTGTTAGAGTAGATTGTCTCAAGACTATGGAACATTCAGTATCGCAAAGATTTTATCTCTTTGTTCAATCCACAAGTCCAAATACCTGCAGAAGGTATACCTACTGTGACTATAGTTCCACTCCCCGAACTAATTAAGAAGTCCAATCATGAGTGGATACATAAATCCATTGCTGCATGTAAATCCAATATTGATGATATTGTAGCAAAGATCAAGAATGATCTTTGTGCTCGATAACCCACATGCCTATGTTTTAAAAGGCATGTTTATTCACTAGATCTCAAATTGTAAAAGATAAAGAAGGCAGAGAACTTGTCCCAAAGTTCAAGGCACACTACCATGGCATGATTCCTTCTGAGAGAAAAGAATGTCATGAAGAAATCCAGAAGTTATTGAAAGGAGGATTCATTCAAGAATCTAATTCTCCTTGGTCATGTGCACCTTTTACGTAAACAAACACGGTGAATAGTTAAGCGCGTAAGAAGAGGCTTGTTGTTGATTACAAGCCATTGAACAAATTCATATCTACGGATTTAGCACCCGATACCTACGAAAGATGATTTGTCATTGTCTAGAATCAAATGATCCAAAGTCTATAGTAAGTTTGATCTTAAAAGAGGATTCTAGAGATCTTTCTCCGGCCTCAAGATACATATAAAGCGCATGGAAGAAGCATGTTGTCTCCAAGATTCAGGAATTTCCTCATGAATTGAAAGAAAAAGAACAACTGCAAAGGTTTCTAGGCTGTGTTAACTATGTTGCAGGATTCTACAAGAATATAGCTGCAGATAGAATATTATTAAATAAAAGATTGAAAAAGAATTCTCCCGCCTGGAGTGAAGAAAGCGATTTCTTGAGCAGAAGCGCATCAAGAAACAAGTATTGGATCTTCCACCAATGTCTCTTCCTGGACAAGGTCTTGAAGATCATCGAGTGTGATGCAAGTGACAGTTTTTGGGGAGCCGTGCTCAAAGAAAAGATGGAGAATGGTAAAGAAAAGATTTGCAGATATGCATCAGGATCTTTTCAAGGTTCCGAGAGAAAATACCATTCTACCCACAAAGAGATCTGGCAGCAAAGAAAAGCTATTAAGGCTTTCTTGTTCTTTATTCGAATGATCATTTCTTGATAAGATCTGATCTTAAGGATTTGAGCTGAGCTTAACGGTGGAGACCCAAAGCAAATAAATCAGCCTTCAACAAATTACGAGGTGGGGTCTCGGTTTGATAATTTTCATTTGATGTAGAGCATATAAAAGGAAAAGATAACTCTTTAGCTGACTTTGCTAGTAGAGAGTTAAATCGGTTAAAAAGATTAATGTAAAAAAGCTATGCATGGAATCAAAACGAGAAGAATTAAGTTTCGGTGCAATAAATCAAATTATTGACCAAACTCATGCTAAGGTATGCAAAGAAAATGGGAAATATTTTCACCTACATGTTTCATTTGTAAAGGTAGTTATTATGCTAACAAGTGTCCGCATAAGAACAAAACATTGATAAAGGAAAAGCAAAGGTCAATGCCCTTACATACTAGAAGTATAACAGAAGAAGAGTATATTCAGTGGTGATACGTAAAGCTTTTCTTCGATATGTCATATCAATCTGTGGATGATGTATAGTGTAACATTGCTTAGATCTCTAAATGTTGATTCCATGCAAAGATCGATGCAGAGTGGTTATGATTCTTTACCATCCTTTGTTAATATGGTAAGAATTAATATGAATGCTAATTTTAAGCATCCTTTAGTGCCTCCTAATGCAAAAATTCTCCGCCAACAAATGGAATTATATCAAAGTGAATATGCATCGTGTCCCCAATGGGATACAACTCTAAAAGCTTCTTTCGAGAAGAAAGTCGAGAGTCTCAGGATAAATATATCCAACAGAGAATCAACTTGAGCAAGCTAGACTAAAGAAAGCTCAAGATGAAGAAGATTTATTCTGTCTGAAAAGAATCATATTCACCACTCCAGTTTGTCCTCCATTCCAACAAAGAATACGTCAAAGAAAGCTTCCTACCCCGAGAGGAAGAAATGGACCTTGAGAGGCAAGAGGAACCCCTGTTCCTCAAAGAAGTTTTCCATTTCTCTTCCCAGAAGAGAATATAGCGAGTAATGATAGATTAGAGATCCTCTCGATCCTAATACTTATAAAACCCGGAGAAGGAAAAGAATTGAGTTCCTTGAAAAGGTTATTGCAAAAGCCACTAATGTGTTTTCAAGACTCATCAAAGAAGAAAAAGAAGAAAAAGAAAAGGATGACGAAGACATTCAAGAAACTCTACAAGAGATAATGGTACAAGAAGCCCAAGAAGAAGCATCTTCTCAAGTAGAGGTATGCATAGTCTCTTGCACTCAAAATCCTTTCATAGCCATCACTATTTGTATACCAAATATAAAGCCATATTGTCTAGATGCTATGATAGATACAAGAGAAGACATTAGTATGCTTAGAACCATGGCTATACCTCCTAATTGTTGGCAACAAACCCATCTCGAGGATTAGGTTTGATAAAAAGATGTCATCTCTAAGTTTGTGGCCTATGCCCATATTTGTCTAGAAGGATTTATGAGAATGCAGTAAGTTCTATCAAAGCATGATATGGAAGAATATGAATGTACCTTATCATGGATAGTCTTGACTTCCTTATTTGTCCAGTTTAGAATTTTAGAGCTCTCGATGGCTCTATCCGCCTATCTACTTGTCTTCTTTGATACTAGTAGACTTCTTTTCGAGTTTGATCTAAAGATACAAGCTCATGATCATGCCTGGATGACAGGAAAAGAATCGAGAACTTTCGAAGCCATATTAATGGTAGGACCATTATTTGGGACATACTTGGCCGATGAGCTTTTCACAGAATCATTGCACCATAAAAATCTATATTAGGTCATGTACAAGGGAACTATGACTAAACAAAAATGTTTTCTCTTTAGGAGGTTGACTATTGGAAGACTCACCAACAGAGAAATAAGAACTATTAGGCTGCATGCGAGAGTTAGATGCCTGAAGTAAACTCAATGTAGAGTTAGACCTAAAGGATAATGTTACATTATTTTTGGATTCGTTGACACTATAGCATTCTCTAGCTTTGTTGATTGGATCGTATAAATTTCTTTGAGAGTGTCCATTCTTTGGGAACCTTTATCCGGGACCAAGAAATAAGCTCGGCTCTATTTTTGACTTTCTATATTAACATGACTCACCACACTGCTGCCCTTAGAGACACCATGTTTGACTGCAGGATACATAGTGTTGACAAGGCGATATATGACTTTATAATGTATGGCGAGCGGACATGCACCAGACGCATATTTAGTCCTCGTGGTAAGATGGAGCTTCAAGACATCTTGTAAAATATCATCTTTGGTCAAAGATACTTTGGATAACCGGGATACACTTCAAAAGAAATTGGTCCATTATGTAAGCCAATTTGTATGGTCTGCTAACAGAGAATCCTTAAAACTATCAAATCAAAGATCCATGAGACAAAAAGAACCGACGCATTGAGACCACGACTTAAAAAGAGGAGTGATGCCTATTCGACACAACCTATATGGGAAAACTTATATGTATTTTGCTTTTTAAGACTTTTTATATCAGCGGGATCTATAAGAGGAATATTATACTCATAATTAGAAGACTTGGTTACTTGGATGACAATGACTCACGAGTCTTATACACAAGTACTTAGCTAACAGATGAAACTTATTAGTCTTAGCATATACCTGGTCATAAGGAATTTTGGAAGTTTCAGTGGCAATGGATCGACTCTTCTATAACATTTATATCGAGAATTTATGGAATGAATATCGAAAAGGCTGACAAGTTCTTGATCATCAATATCCAAAGATGACAAATCGGGACGAGCTTCTCGCGCCATTTTAAATCGATACTACTTTTTTGAGCAACTTTCAGAAAGGTTTTATGCTATTCTCCAAAACCCTAATAGCTGCGCACATCCATGGCAACATAGAATAACAGGGGAGACTCTTTGCCTTTTTAGGTGCTTTGTGATAAACTCGATTCACAGATAACCAATAAAAGTTCAAACCAATATATCTCTCAAACACCGATTTTCAAGCATTAAACATGAACCCGCTCGATACCAATATAACATGTAAAAGCTAAGCTATGATACCATTATAACATGTAAAAGCTAAGATCCGATACCACTATAACATAAATTACAAATGAAACTCGAGAGGACACGAAAATATTATTAAGACTTAGAACTTTTACAAAAGAGGAACTTTCACTCATGAAGAATGCTTAGAGAGAAACATAGACTTATAAGACACACTAGAAGAAAACAAAATTCTTGAGTCTTTTGGATCTCGAATTACTTCAGAATACTTCGGTGTTCGGCGTATTCCGGTGTAGTGAATGAAATGAGAACTCCCTTATTTATAGGAATTTTCGTAGCTTTTCACCGGGCAAACCTGATAACCGAGAAACCTACAACCGGTGACTCCGGTAACCAAGAAGATTCCTACTTTAAGAAAAGTAGAGAATCGACAGACACGGACCATGGGTACATGCCACCCATGATAGCACCTTTAATGAGTGGAGAGGTCCACCATGCTTTCAGATAAGACTAAAGCAGAATCTTATCTTACTTTATTTTGACACGATCGGCAACAGGCCTGCCGACATAGCCAAAAGCAACTTTATTAAAGTCGGTAACATGCCTACCGACATAGCACTACGGGCTATCGAACTGTACAATGGGACCATTGGTGTCATCATCTGATGAGGATGAAGTCTCATCAGTCCTTTCTGGTAGTGGCTCAAGATTCCTTGTGTTTCTTTCATGCCACGATCTTGATGTAGATGCAGTACCATCATTATCTGGACGGAGATGCTTTCTGGTAGGGAAAAGCTAATGATCCGGGACAAGTAAGGAGTATCCAGAACAGTGGATGGATATGCATAGTATGGAGAAGTATTATCCTTCTCCATAACTATCCATTCGGATTACAAAGTGATGACTCCGAAAGGGTTAGGCTTTACATAATATGATCTTCACATACCAGAGGATTTTACATTGAATTAAAATATTCCTGGCTAGATCAGGAGAGACATCAAGTAAAGGAGAATCAGATATTTTAGAAGGAAGATATTTATCAAGAAAGTATTTAAAATGCTGAGAAATATACTTCCTGTCTCCTTGTGTACTGGACCTGTTCCATAGATCAAAATGCAGAGGATGTTCCTCTGTCATTTGTCTGGAAAACTCAAATTTCCACAAAGTGTATTCGGCCTTGGCATGAGCTCTCTCGAGCTTATGTCCTTCAAAGGGTAAATGATCGTGCTATTCAACATACCTTGAATGGCGCCAATCCATTTTAGATTACAAAACACCATTGGGTCTTGTAAGGCATGAAACTCGTATGTGGAATTTGGATCCACAAATCGACTACAACTTCGGACATATTATATTCGATATCCGAGATATAATCTCTCGTATAACAACAATACTTGAGTAACATTAACATTTCTAACTAGATTTAACTCTTCGCTTACAAAATCAGCTAAAGAGTTATCTTTCCCTTTTTATATGTACTACATCAAATAAAAATTATCAAACCAGAGACCCCACCTTTGTAATCTATTGAAGGCTGATTTATTTGTTGGGTCCCGAATTATTAATCCCCGGCTCTAAAATCTTTAAGATCAGATCGTATTACGAAATGATCATTTTGAATGAAGAACAAGAAAGCTTTAATGGCTTTCTTAGCTGCCAGATTTATTTGTGGGTAGAATGGTATTTCATCTCGAGAACATTGAAAAGATCTGAAGCATATCTACAAACTTTTTCTTTACCATTCTCCAATTTCTCTTTGAGCACGGCTCCCCAAAAACTGTCACTTGCATCACACTCGATGATCTTAGACCTTTTCCAGGAAGAGACATTGGTGGAAGATCTAATACTTGTTTCTTGATGCGCTTGATTGCTGAAGTCATTTCATAACTCCAGGCGGGAGCATTCTTTTCAATCTCTTATTTAACAAGATTCTATCATCGCAGCAATATTTCTATAGAATCTTGCAATATAGTTAACATTTAGAAACCTTTGCAGCTTGTTCTTTTTCTTTTAGCTCATCAGGGAAATCCGAATCTTTGAAACAACATGCTTCTTCGCATTTCAATGCTTCCATCTTTTATTCTAATGCCTCAAGAAGTCTACCTCATCCTTGAAAACTTCCATTTTGGATGGAGATAGGCATAGACCATTTTTATAAACAATATCATAGAACTTTTCTAAGTGTTCTATGTGATCTTTGGGAGATTTTGAGAATATCAAAATATCATCAATATAAACAATCAAAAATTCCGAGAGCTCACCAAAGATACTATCCATTTTCTTTTGGAATATAGATGGAGCAGTTTTAAGGCCAAAAGGGAGTACCTTCCATTCGTATTGACCTCCGGGAACAAAAAATGTAGTTTTATATGAATCTTTATGCTAAGATTAATAAGTTTCATCTGTTAGCTAGTACCATGTACAAAACCCGCTAGTCCTGTGATCCAAGTCACCCGATCTTCTAATTGTGAGTACAATATTCCTCTCATAGATCCCTCAGATATAAAGAGTTTAAAAAAGAAAAATACATATAAGTTTGCCCATATAGGTTGTGTTCAAATAGGTATCACCCCTCTCTTCCGTCGTGGTTTTAATGCTTGATCCTCTGTTGTCTCATGGATCTCCGATTAGATAGTTTCAAAGATTCTTTGCTTGCACAGCCTATCCAAACCTGTCTTACACAATGGCCCTATTTTTTTTGAAGTGTATCCAAATTATAACGTATCTCCACCAAAGACGATCGTTAAAAGACGTCTTAAAGCTCCATCCAAGCTACTACAAGATTAAATATGTGTCCCTGGTGCATGTCCACTTGCCATACATTACAAATTCATTTATCGCCTTGTCAACACCATCTACCCCGTAGTCAAACATGGCGTCTCCAAGGGCAGTAGCGTGGTGAGTCATGCTAATATAGAAAGTCAAAAAATAGAGCCTGAGCTTATTTCCTGGTCTCAGATTAAAGTTCCCAAAGAATGGACACTCTCAAAAAAATTCATTCAAATTCCAGCCACCTAAAGCTTCAAAATGCTACAGATTGTAGAAGAATCCAAAAATGATGTAAATTTATCTTTTAGATCTAACTTTAGATTAAGTTTGCCTAGATCTAACTCGCATCCCTAATAGTTCTTATTTCTCTGTTAGTGAGTCTTGCAATAGTCAGCCTCCTAAAGAGAAAACATTCTTATTCAGTCATAGTTCCTCTTGTACATGACACTAATACTGATTTTTATGGTGCAATGATGTGAAAAGCTTGTCACCTTAAGTATGTCCCAAATAATGGTCCTACAATTAATATGGCTTCAGAAATTTCGATTCTTTTCCTGTCACAACGAGATAACAGTCATGAGCTTGTATCTTCGATCAAACTCGTAAAGGCCTACTTGTAACAAAGAAGAGTAGATAGGCAGATAGAGCCATCGAGAGAGCTCTAAAATGCTAAACCGGACAAATAAAGGCAATTCAAGATTGTCCATGATAAGGTACATTCATATTCTTCCAGATTAGCTGAGATGGAAAAGACATTAAAAGCCATAGAATTAAGGAAAAATGGTGACACTGCTGGTGCTATTAAGCTTTTGAATTAGAGTAGATGAGATAGATAGATCGGTGAAAAGAGTAGGACTACTTGTACAACATAATCATAGAATAATCTCTCGCAAAAATTCCAAAAGTCATATCTCAAGATGTCACCGATATTGTAAAGCCATTGATTCATCATACTTTTAGTATTAAAAGTAATATAGCTAAAATGCTAACACATACACATGAGCTTGTGGAATCAAGTTTGTCACATGTTCATGATTCTTTGAGAAAACAGATCACAAGATTGATCGATAACAAATTCTATGTAGAGCAGTCTTCCAGGATAGTTCCTAAGATCGATGAGATGCGGGAAAATATCAGTAAAAAGGAAGGAGACTGTCTAATACGTTTCATGGAAGACAGTTTCGAACTTGCTAATCCATCTAATAAGCAACCTCATAAAGATTTAGTTGCCCAAGTATAAACCATTATTCTTTGAAAAGATGAAAAGAAATCTATAGGAATGGTCAAGATAGAAGCCCATCAGCAGGCAGAAGGCATGATTATAGGAGAAACCTCTAATCCTAAGCCAGAACCTCTGCAAGGCATGGCCAGAGTCCAGACCCTACAACCTAATTGGTATAAGATAGAATGCAAAACTATAGAAGAATTGAAAGAAATGGTGCATGGTATGATTGGTTGGGGTAATTCCCAATTTGAAATGTATAAAAAAGATCCCCATGCAATTGCATCTACTATAGCCAATGGTTTTGTAGGCATTATTAAGGAATGGTGGGATTCAACTCCCAACCAAGCAAGAAATATTACAAAGTGGTTATATGGGACTAACAACTGCTATAATAAAGGAATTTATTGGTAATTTAGAAGATGATAAAATGAAGAATACAACTTTGTTTCTCAGAGCCAGATTGTGTGATATGTCCAGGATAAAGGAATATCATTGCTTCATGCAGAAGCTATACTACAATTCTGGTAACATCAATGATGAAACCATGAGGTTAAGGTACATTGAATCTTTCCCTCCTTATTTTTCTACAGAATATAAAAAAGCAATGCATGGTATCAAAACAGAAGAATTAAGCTTTGGTGCAATAAATCAAATTATTGACCAAACACATGCAAAGCTATGCAAAGAAAAATGGGAAAGAAAGCAAGCAATTAAGAATGCAAAATCTCTTGGTTCTAAATTCTGTGATATGTATGCTATGGATCCCTTCGGTTGCGACCAACTTGATGGTCCAAGTACATCAAAATGCTGAGATTGTTCTTTTAAAAGGGAAGGGATGATATAAGAAACAGAAGAAGTATAAGAAGTATAAAAAAGAGTATAGAAAAGATTCTTTTGCCAATAAAAGGCCTTATAAAAATTTTATTTTTAGAAAGAAGAAGTATGTAGGAAAGCATAAAAGATTTTCTCCTACATGTTTTATTTGTAAAGGTAGTCATTATGCTAACAAGTGTCCACAGAAGGACAGTGAGAAAGGAAAAGCAAAGGTGAATGCCCTTGCATCCAAAGGCATAAAGAAGAAGAGTATATTCAGTTCGTCAAGTGATTTAGAAAGTTTCTCTTCTGATATCTCATATCAATCTGTGGATGATGTACAGTGTAACATTGCAGTTCGATTTCTAATAGTGATTCTGGACAAAGATCGATAAAGTAGTGGTTATGATTCTTTACCATCCTTTGTTAATATGGTAAGAATTAATATGAATGCTAATTTTAAGCATCCTTTAGTGCCTCCTAATGCAGAAATTCTCCGCCAAACAAATGGAATTATATCAAAGTGAATATGCATCGTGTCCCAATTGGAAACAACTAGAAAAGATTCTCTTCGTAAGAAAGTCGAGAGTCTCGGATAAATATATCCACAGAATCAACTTGAGCAAGCTAGACTAAAGAAAGCTCAAGATAAAGAAGATTTTTTCTTGCTCGTGGAAGAATCATATTCACTAGCTCTAGTTCGTCCTCCATTCCAGCAGAATACGTCAAAGACAACTTCCTACTCGAGAGGAAGAAATAGACCTTGAGAGGAGAGAGGAACCCCTATTCCTCAAAGAAGTTTTCCATTTCTCTTCCCGAAGAGAATATAGCAGATCGACAGATCTTCGATCCTAATAATTATAAAACCGAAAGAAGGAACAAAATTGAGTTCCTTGAAAAGGTTATTCAAAAGCCACTAATGAGTTCTCCAGACTCATGAAAGAACAAGAAGAAGAAGAAGAGAATAAAGAAAAAGATGACGAAGATCTTGAAAAATCCTATCAGCAAGTATTGCTACAAGAAGGCCAACCTTCTACGAAGAAGAAGAAGCAGGTATGTACAAAGATCCTCGTACACAAAATCCTTTCATAGCAATCACTATTTGTATCCCAAATATAAAGCCATATTGTCTAGATGCTATGATAGATACAGGAGCAGACATTAGTATGCTTAGAACCATGGCTATTCCTCCTGATTGTTGGCAACAAACCCATCTTAGGATTAGGTTTGATAAAAAGATGTCATCTCTAAGTTTGTGGCCTATATCCCTATTTGTATAGAAGGATTTACTAGAACAGTCAAGTTCTATCAGCATGATATGGAAGCCTATGATTGTCTGTTAGGAGTAGATTGTCTCCAAGACTGTGGAACATTCAAAGGTCGTAAAGATTTCATCTCTTTGTTTAATCCACAAGTCCAGATACCTAGAAGGTATACCTATCGACTATAGTTCCACTCGAACCAATCAAGAAGTCCAATCATGAGTGGATACATAAATCCATTGCTGCATATAAATCCAACATTGATGATATTATGGCAAAGATCAAGAATGATCTTTGTTACGAAAATCCTCATGCCTATGTTTCAAGTAAAAGGCATAGTGTGTTCACTAGATTTGGCAAATAGTCAAAGGCAAGGAAGGTAGAGAACTTGTTCCAAAGTTCAAGGCACACCATCGTGGTATGATTCCTTCTGAAAGGAAAGAATGCCATGAAGAAATCTAGAAATTGTTAAAAGGAGGATTCATCCAAGAATCTAATTCTCCTTGGTCATGTGCAGCCTTCTACGTGAATAAACGCGGTGAAAAGCTAAGGCGCGTAAGAAGAGGCTTATGGTTGATTACAAGCCCTTAAACAAATTCATATCTGCAGAATTGTTATTTAAAAAGACTGATACCTGCGAAAGATGATTTGCTATCTAGAATCAAAGGATCCAAAGTTTACAAAGTGGAAGTTTGATATCAAAAGCGGATTCGCGGCATCTTCCATCTGATTCTTCGGCTCTGAAGATACATATAAAAGCGCATGGAAGAAGCATGTTGTCTCCAAGATTAAAGATGAGAATTTCTTCATGAAATGAAAGAGAAAGAACAACTGCAAGAAAGGTTTCTAGGAACAACTACAGAGTGTTGTAGGTTTCTACAAGAACATAGCTGCTGAGATAGAATTCTTTTAAATAAAAGATTGAAAAAGAATGCTCCCGCCTGGAGTGATGAAATGACTTCAGCAGTCAAGCGCATCAAGAAGCAGGTATTAGATCTTCCACCTATGTCTCTTCCTAGACAAGGTCCGAGATCATGAATGTGATGCCAGTGACAGTTTTTGGGGAGCCGTGCTCAAAGAAAAGATGGAGAATGGTAAAGAAAAGATTTGTAGATATGCATCTGGATCTTTTCAATGTTCCGAGGTTAAATACCATTATACCCACAAAGAAATCTGGCATAAACTAAGAAAGCTATTAAAGCTTTCTTGTTCTTTATTCGTAATGATAATTTCTTGATAAGATCTCGATCTTAAGGATTTCAAGAGCGGGCTTAACAAAGTGGAGACCCAACAAATAAATCAGCCTTCAAATGATTATAGAGGTGGGTTCTCTCGGTTTGATAATTTTTCATTTGATGTAGAGCATATAAAAAGAAAAGATAACTCTTTCGCCGACTTTGCTAGTAGAGAGTTAAATCTAGTTAAAAAGATCAATGTTACTCAAGTTTTTCATGAGTTTCATAGTCCCATCTGGGATGTAAATTCTTGCAAAGGCCAAATTGATTCTATCAAAAGGAATGATGATAGAATATCCAGAGAAGCTCAAGCTTTGTTGATATATAGAGATTATATCTTAGTCTCTGAATATAATATGTCCGAGGTTGCAGTCAGATTTGTGGATCCTGAAATTCCACATTCAGAATTTCATTCTCTCCAAGAGCCAATGGTGTTTTGCACTCTGAAATGGATCTGGCGACATTCAAGGTATGTTGAACAACCTGATCATTTACCCTTTGAAGGACATAAGCTCAGATGCTCATTCTAAGGCAAAATACACTATGGAAATTTGAGTTTTCCAGATTATGGACAGAGGAGCATCCTCTGCATTTTGATTTATGGAACAAGCCCAAGGTATCAAGGTGACAGGAAGTATATTTCTCAACATTTCAAATATTTTCTTGATAAATATCTTCCTTCTAAAATCTCTGATTCTCCATTATTGGATGTCTCTCCTGACTTAGCCAGGAATATTTTGATCCAATGTAAAATCCCCTGGTATGTGAAAGTCCAGTATTATGTAAAACCTAATACTTTCAGGAGCCATCATTCAAATCCAAATGGACAACTATGGAGAAGAATAATAGTTCACCATATAATGAATATTCATCCACCTACTCCAGGATACTCCTTACGGATTCCAGATCATTATCTCTTTCCTACCAGAAAGCATCTTCGTCCATATAATGATGGAACAACATCTACATCAAGAACGTGGCATGAAATAAATACAAGGAATCTTGCGCCACTACCAGAAAGGACTGATGAGACTTCTTCCTCATCAGATGATGACACCAATGGTCCCATTGTATAGTTTGATAGCCCTTAGTGCTATGTCGGTAGGCATGTTACCGACTTTTATGTTCTTGCTTTTGGCTATGTCGGTAGGCCTGCTTTCCGATCTTGTCATAGTAAAGTAAGATAAGATTCGTCTTTAGTCTTATCTCAAAGCGTGGTGGACCTCTCCACTTATCAAAGGTGTTATAGTTGGTGGCATGTACCCATGGTCCATGTCTGTCGGTTCTCTACTTTTTGTAAAGTAGGAATCTTTCTCGGTTATGGAGTCACGGTTGTCGGTCTTAGGTTGTCGAGTTTACCGGTGAAAAGCTACTTGAACTCTTATAAATAAGGAGTTCTCATTTCATTCACTACACATGGGAATACCGAAGCACATCGGAGTGAGTCCAAGGAAGTCCAGTATTTAAGTCTTTCTCTCTTCATCTAAAATATTTCCCTATAAATTTGTAAGTCTAAAGTTCAAAGTGTTAGATCTCTATTTGTGTTTAAAGATCCTTTATTGTGAAAGCTTTGAGATTAATATATTTATGCTAAGAGCCTTTCTGGTTTTTATTATATCTGTTTCCACTCCATTTTAGTTTCTTAGCTTTTACATAGTGGTATATTGGTTTCATATGACCTAGTTTCATAAGTATATGCAGTATCAGGATTAATACATCGAGTCAGCTTATGCTTTATACTTGAGATTAAATTTTCTGAAGATTATAGTTGGTTTGAATTTTAAGTTTATCGTGAATCTCGAGTTTATACAGCACCAAAAAAGGCTAAGAGTCTCCCCGTTATTGTAAGTCGCCGTGGATGTGCACAGCTGTTAGGGTTTTGGAGAATAGCGTAAGACCTTTCTGCAAAGTTGCTCAGTAGTATCAGTTTAAAATGGCCGCAGAGCTCATCCGGTCTGTCTTCTTTGGATATTGAAGATCAAGAACTAATTAGCTTATCTGATGTCTACCCAGTAAATTATAATATAAATATTCTAGAAGAGTCTAAGACCCATTACTTGCCTGGAAGTTACCAAAAATTCCTTATGACCAGGTTTATGCTAAGATTAATAAGTTTCATCTGTTAGCTAGTAAAATAAAAACAAGATATAATAAAATGGAGCGGAAACAGATATAATAAAAACCACAAAGGCTCTGATACCAATATAACATGTAAAAGCTAAGCTTTGATACCACTATAACACAAATTACAAATGAAACTCGAGAGGACACGAAAATATTATTAAGAATTAGAACTTTTACAAAAGAGAACTTTCACTCATGTAGAATGCTTAAAGAGAAACATAGAATTACAAGACACACTGAATACTTGAACACTAAAGTAGTCCAAAGAAATTGAGATCCAAAAGACTCAAGAAGTCTTTTACAAAGAGGAACTTTCACTCATGTAGAATGCTTAAAGAGAAACATAGACTTACAAGACACACAAGTGAGTCTTTGGATCTCGAATTTCTTCGGACTACTTCGGTGTTCGGCGTATTCGGTGTGTAGTGAATGAAACGAGAACTCCTTATTTATAGGAATTCAAGTAGCTTTTCACCTTTGGGTAAACGTGACAATCGGAAGACTTACAATCGGTGACTCCGGTAACTGTGTATCTACTTTACAAAAAGTAGAGAACCGACAGACATAGACCATGGGTACATGCCACCCATGATAACACCTTTAATAAGTGGAGAGGTCCACCACGCTTTCAGATAAGACTAAAGATGAATCTTATCTTACTTTATTTTGACACGATCGGCAACAAGCAGCCTCGCCGACATAGCTGAAAGCAAGAACATAAAAGTCGGTAACATGCCTACCGACATAGCACTAAGGGCTATCAAACTGTACAATGGGACCATTGGTGTCATCATCTGATGAGGATGAAGTCTCATTAGTCCTTTGGTAGTGGCGCAAGATTCCTTGTATTTCTTTCATGATAACGTTCTTGATATAGATGTTGTTCCATCATTATATGGATGAAGATGCTTTACGGTAGGAAAGAGATAATGATCTCGGAATCGTAGAGAGTATCCTGGAGCAAAGCGGATGTATATTCATTGTATGGTGAAGTATTATTCTTCTCCATAACTGTCCATTTGGATTTGAATGATGACTCCGAAAGTATTAGGCTTTACATAATATCGGACATTTTACATACCACGGATTTTACATTGGATCAAAATATTCTGGATAAATCAGAGAGACATCCAATAATGGAGAATCAAAAATTTTAGAAGGAAGATATTTATCAAGAAAATATTTGAAATGTTGAGAAATATACTTCCTGTCACCTTGATGATCTTGGGCCTATTCCAAAGATCAAAATGCAGAGGATGCTCCTCTGTCCATAACCTTGAAAACTCAAATTTCCATAATGTATTAGGCCTGGAATGAGCTGTCTGAGCTTATGTCCTTCAAATGGTAAATCATCAGGTTGTTCAGCATACCTTGAATGTCGCCAGATCCATTTGAGAGTACAGAACACCATTGGATCTTGAAGAGAATGAAATTTGTATGTGGAATTTCAGGATCCACAAATCTGACTGCAACCTCGGACATATTATATTCAGATACAGAGATATAATCTCTGTATATCAGCAAAGCTTGAGCTTCTCTGGAGATTCTATCATCATTTCTTTTAATAGAATCAATCTGGCCTTTGCAAGAATTTATATCCCAAATGGGACTATGGAACTCATGGAAAACTTGAGTAACATTAACTTTTTTAATCAAATTTAACTCTCTGCTAGCAAAGTCAGCTAAAGAGTTATCTTTCCCTTTTATATGTTCTACATCAAAAGAAAAATTATCAAACCAGAGACCCCACCTCTGTAATCTGTTGAAGGCTGATTTATTTTTGGGTCTCCACCTGTTAAGCCGGCCTTGAAATCTTTAAGATAGATCTTATCAAGAAATGATCATTCTGAATGAAGAACAAGAAAGCTTTAATGGCTTTCTTAGCTGCCAGGATTTCTTTGTGGGTAGAATGGTATTTTATCTCAGAACCTTGAAAAGATCCTGAAGCATATCTACAAATCTTTTCTTTACCATTCTCCATTTTTCTTTGAGTACAGCTCCCCAATAAGAGTCACTTGCATCACATTCAATTATTTTCAGACCTTGTCCAGGAAGGGACATAGGTGGAAGATCAAACACTTGCTTTTGATGCGTTTGATCTGGGCTGAAGTCATTTCTTCACTCCAGTGGGAGCATTCTTCTTCAATCTTTTATTTAACAAGATTCTATCTCGCAAATATGTTTTGTAGAATCCAGCAACATAGTTTACATACAGCTTTAAAACCTTTGCAGTTGTTCCTTTTCTTTTCAATTCATCAGAAACTCTGAATCTTGAAGAGAAAATCCATCTCATCTTAAAAACTTCCATTTTGATGGAGATAGGCATAAACCATTTTTATATATCATAGAACTTTTTCTAAATGTTCTATGTGATCTTTAGGAGAAAAATATCAAATATCCATAATCCACTTTTGAAATCAAACTTCTCCAAAGACTTATGGATCCTTTGAAATATAGATGGAGAGTTTAAGACCAAAAGGAATCATCATTCATAGGTATCGGGACAACAAATGCAGATATGAATTTGTTTAGAAGAGGGCTTCTTAATCAAACTTATCAGAACTTTGGAAGCCTCAAGATCATCTCTTGCAGTATCGGATTCAGCTGGCTATGAACTTGTTCAAAGGCTTATTCACGACTAGCTGTTTATTACATAGAATAAAAGGTGCACATGACCAAGGAGAGTTAGATTCTTGAATGAATCCTCCTTTTAACAACTTTTGTATTTCTTCGTGGCATTCTTTCCTTTCAGAAGGAATCATTCCACGATGGTGTGCCTTGAACTTTGGACAAGTTCTTTGCCTTCTTTATCTTTACTATCTATCGTAAATCTAGTGAACAGATATGCCTTTTTTTGAAACAAAGGCATGAGGATTATCAGAACAAAGATCATTCTTGATCTTTGTCACAATATCATCAATATTGGATTTACATGCAAAGAATGGATTTATGTATCCACTCATGATTAGACTTCTTTTTGGTTCAGGAGTGGAACTATAGTCTGGTAGGTATACCTTCTAGGTATTTGGACTTGTGGATTAAACAAAGATATAAAATCTTTACTGATACTGAATGTTCCACAGTCTTGAGACAATCTACTCCTAACAGACAATCATAGGCTTCCATATCATGCTGATAGAACTTAAAAGTTCTAGTAAATCCTTCTAAGCATACAGGGATATAGGCCACAAATTGGAGATGACATCTTTTTTATCAAACCTAATCCTTACATGGGTTTTTGCCAACAATCGGGAGGAATAGCCATGGTTCTAAGCATACTAATGTCTGCTCTCGTGTCTATCATAAAGCATCTAGACAATATGGCTTTATATTTGGGATACAAATAGTGATGGCTATGAAAGGATTTTTGAGTAGAGATTGTGCATACCTCGCTTCTTTTGAGTAGAAGGATTCCTCTTGAGCTTCTTGTAGCATTATCTGCGATAGGCTTTTCAAGATCTTTCGTCATCTTTTTCTTTATTCTTCTTCTTCTTCTTCTTCTTCTTTGATGAGTCTTAAGAACTCATAGTGGCCTTTGCAATAACCTTTTCAAGGAACTCAATTCTGTTCCTTCTCCAAGTTTTATAGATATTAGGATCGAGGACTTCTCGATCCATTTGTTTCGCTATATTCTCTTCGGGGAAGAGAAATGGAAAACTTCTTTGAGGAATAGGAATTCCTCTGCCTCTATCTCCTCTGCCTCTCCAGGGTCCACCTCTTCCTCTGGTAGGAATCTTTGTCTTTGCGTATTCTTTGGCCGGGAATGGAGGACGAACTGGAATTGGTGAATATGATTCTTCTGAACAGAATAAGTCTTCTTCATCTTGAGCTTTTTTCAATCTTGCTTGCTCAAGTTGATTCTGCTGGATATATTTATCCTGAGACTCTCTGACTTTCTTCTGAAGAGAAGCCTTTCTGGTTGTATCCCATGGGGGACACGATGCATATTCACTTTGATATAATTCCATTTGCTGACGGAGAATTTCTGCATTGGAGGCACTAAAGGATGCTTAAAATTAGCATTCATATTAATTCTTACCATATTAACAAAAGATGGTAAAGAATCATAACCAAATCATCAAGATCGGAATCTTATCATCAGTTAGAGATCCGAGCAATATGTTACATTGTACATCATCCATGATTGATATGAAATATCGAAGAAAACTTTCTCGTATCACCGACTGACAGAATATTCTTCTTCGTGATGCCCTTTAGCTGCAAGGCATTGACCTTTGCTTTTCCTTTATCACTATTCTTCTGCGGACACTTGTTAGCATAATGACTACCTTTACAAATGAAACATGTAGGAGAAAATCTTTTATGCTTTCCTACATACTTCTTTTTTCTGAAAACAAAATTTTTATAAGGCTTTTATTGGCAAAAGAATCTTTTCTATACAGCTTCTTATACTTCTTCTGCTTCTTATACCGTCCCTTCCCTTTTGAAAAAGAACAATCTTGACATTTTGTCTTGATTGGACCATCAAGTGATCACAACCGAAGGGATCCATAGCATACATATCACAGAATTTAGAACCAAGAGATTTAGCATTTTTAATGCTTGCTTTCTTTCCCATTTTTCTTTACAAAGCTTTGCATGTGTTTGGTCAATTATTTGATTAATTGCACCAAAACTTAATTCTTCTGTTTTAATACCATGCATTGCTTTTTTATATACTCGTAGAAAAATATGGAGGGAAAGATTCAATATACCTTAACCTCATGGTTTCATCATTGATGTTACCAGAATTGTAATATAACTTCTGCATGAAGCACTGATATTCCTTTATCTGGACATATCACACAATCTGGCTCTAAGAAACAAAGTTGTATTCTTCATTTTATCATCTTCTAAATTACCAATAAATTCCTTTATTATAGCAGTTGTTAGTCCCATATAACCACTCTGTAATATTTCTTGTTGATTGGGAGTTGAATCCCACCATTCCTTTATGATACCTACAAAACCATTGGCAATAGCAGATGCAATAGCATGGGGATCTTTTTATACATTTCTAATTGGGAATTTCCCCAACCAATCATCCCATGCACCATTTCTTTATTTCTTCTAAACTTCTGCATTCTAACTTATACCAATTAGGTTGTAGGGTCTGGACTCTGGCCATGCCTTGCAGAGGTTCAGGCTTAGGATTAGAGGTTTCTCCTATAATCATGCCTTCTGCTTCTTGATGGGCTTCTATCTTGACCATTCCTACAGACTTCTTTTCATCTTTATCAAAAATAGAGGCTTATACTGGGCTAATAATTCTTTATGCTGCTGCTTTTTTTAGATGGATTAGCAAGTTCTGACACTTGCTTCCAGAAACTGTATTAGACCAATCTCCTTCTTCTTTCTTTATAGTATTTTCCCAGATCTCGCTTCGATCTTAGGAACTATTTCTGGAAGACTGTCTACGAATCGCATATCGATCAATCTTGTGATCTGTTTTCTCTAAAGAATCATGAACATGTGACAAACTGGATTCCACAAGTTCATGTGTATGGGTTAGCTCTTTAGCTATATTACTCTTAATACTAACAGTATGATCAATCAATGGCTGTACAATATCAGTAACTTCTTGAGATATGACTTTTGGAATTTCTGCAGAGACTACTCTATGATTATGTTGTACAAGAGTCTCTACTCTTTTCACTGATTTATCTATCTCATCATTCTATGGAATTCAAAAGCTTTAATAGCACCAAGCATGAGTGTCACCATTTTTCTTAATTCTATGGCCTTTAATGTCTTTTCCATTTCAGCTAATCTGGAAGAATAAGAATGAACTTTATCATGCACAGACTTAACGCTTTATTTGTCCAGTTTAGCATTTTAGAGCTCTCTGATGGCTCTATCTATGTCTATCTACTTGTTCTTTGATACTAGTGATCGCTTTCATGGATCGATAGGAGACAAAAGCTCATGACTTCTCTGTGTAGGAAAAGAATCAGAACTAGATGAAGCCATATTAATGGTAGGACCATTATTTGGGACATACTTCTGGCTGACAAGCTTTTCACAGTCATTGCACCATAAAAATCTGTATTAGGATCATGTACAAGGGAACTATGACTACACAAGAATGATTTTTCTTTAGGAGGCTGACTATTGGAAGACTCACCTACAGAAAAATAAGAACTATTGGACTGTAACAGAGTTAGATCTAGGTAAAGACATTCTAGAGTTAGATCTAAAAGATAATGTTACATCATTTTTAGATTCTTGGACAGCTGTAGCATTTTCTAGCTTTGGCTGGCTGGACTGTATAAATTTCTTTGAGAGTGTCCATTCTTTTGGAACCTTTATCTGAGACCAAGAAATTAACTCAGGCTCTATCTTTTGACTTTCTATATTGACATGACTCACCACGCTGCTGCCCTTGGAAGATACCATGTTTTAACTGCAGGGTACATGGTGTTGACAAGGCGATATATTACTTTGTAATGGATGGCGAGCGGACATGCACCAGGACGCATATTTAAACCAGTAGTAGCCAAATGGAGCTTTAAGACATCTTTTAACAGATCATCTTTGGTCAGAGATACTGGATAATTAGGATACACTTCAAAAGAAATAGGACCATTATGGAGGCCAGTTTGAATAGCTGCTAAGCAAAGAATCTTTAAAAGTATCAAATCGGAGATCCATAAGACAACAGAGGATTGAAGCATTTAAGACCACGACGGAAAAGAGGGGTGATACCTATTTGAACACAACCTATATGGGCAAACTTATAAGTATTTTGCTTTTTTAAGACTTTTTATATCTAGGGATCTATGAGAGGAATATTATACTCACAATTAGAAGTTTGGGTGACTTGGATGACAGACTCACGGGTCTTAAACACAGTACTAGCTAATAGATGAAACTTATTAATCTTAGCATATACCTGGTCATAAGGTATTTTGGGTAACTTCCAGGTAGGTAAAGGGTCAGATTCTTCTAGAATATTTATATCGAATTATTACTGATAGACACATAGATAGGCTTAATTAGTTCTTGATCTTCAATATCCAAAGAAGATAGACTGGGACGAGCTTCTGCGGCCATTTTAAATTGATACTACTGAGCAACTTTGCAAGAAGGTCTTACGCTATTCTCCAAAACCCTTGCTGTATAAAATTAGATTCACGAGATAACCACAAAATTCAAACCAACTATAATCTTCAGAAAAATTTAATCTCAAGTATAAAGCATAAGCGACTCGATGTATTAATCCGACAGCCGCATATACTTATGACCAAGTATAAACATTATGCTAACAAGTGTCCCACTATTGAAATAAACAAACACTGAGAAAGGAAAAGCAAAGGTGAATGCCCTTGCAGCCAAAGGCATAACAGAAGAAGAGTATATTTGCAGTTAGTGATTCAGAAAGTTTCTCTTCAGATATCTCATATCAATCTGTGGATGATGTACAGTGTAACATTGTTCGATTTCTAATTTGATGATTCCGACTAAAGATATAGTAGTGGTTATGATTCTTTACCATCCTTTGTTAATATGGTAAGAATTAATATGAATGCTAATTTTAAGCATCCTTTAGTGCCTCCTAATGCAGAAATTCTCCGCCAACAAATGGAATTATATCAAAGTGAATATGCATCGTGTCCCCCATGGGATACAACCAGAAAAGCTTCTCTACAGAAGAAAGTCAGAGAGTCTCAGGATAAATATATCCAGCAGAATCAACTTGAGCAAGCTAGACTAAAGAAAGCTCAAGATGAAGAAGATTTATTCTTAGTCTGTGTAAGAATCATATTCACCAGCTCCAGTTCATCCTCCATTCTAATTGTGAGAGAATATGTTAAAGACAGACTTCCTAAAAGTTTGAGGAAGAAATGGACCCTGGAGAGGCAGAGGAGATAGAGGCAGAGGAACTCCTGTTCCTCAAAGAAGTTTTCCATTTCTCTTCCCTGAAGAGAATATTGCAGAACAAATGGATCAGAGAAGTCATGATCCAAATATTTATAGAAACTGGAGAAGGAATAGAATTGAATTCCTTGAAAAGGTTATTGAGAAGGCCACCAATGAGTTTTCAAGACTCATCAAAGAAGAAGAAGAAGAAAAAGAAAAAGATGATGAAGAAATTGAAGAAACCTACCAAGAGATAATGGTATAAGAAGCCCAGAAGAAGCATCTTCTCAAGCAGAGGTATGTATAGTATCCTGTACACAAAATCCTTTCATAGCAATCACTATTTATATCCCAAATATAAAGCCTTATTGTCTAGACGCTATGATAGATACAGGAGAAGACATAAGTATGGTTAGAACAATGGCCATATACCCTCGATTGTTGGCAACAAACCCATCTGAGGATTAGGTTTGATAAAAAAGATGTCATCTCCAAGTTTGTGGCTTATATCCTAGTCAGTCTAGAAGGATTTACTAGAACAATCAAGTTCTACCAGCATGATATGGAAGCCTATGATTGTCTGTTAGGGGTAGATTGTGTCCAAGATTGTGGAACATTTAGTGTAAGTAAAGATTTTATCTCCCCTGTTCAATCCACAACTCCAAATACCTAGAAGGTATACCTATCAAACTATAGTTCCACTCCTGAGCCAGTTAAGAAGTCTAACCACGAGTGGATACATAAATCCATTGCTACATGTAAATCCAATATTGATGATATTGTATCAAAGATCAAGAATGATCTTTGTTCGATAACCCTCATGCCTATGTATCAAGAAAAAGGCATATCTGTTCACTAGATTTGCAGATTGTGAAAGATAAAGAAGGTAGAGAACTTGTTCCAAAGTTCAAGGCTCATCACCGTGGCATGATCCCTTCCGAAAGGAAAGAATGTCATGAAGAAATTCAGAAATTAATCAAAGGAGGATTCATTCAAGAATCAAATTCTCCTTGGTCATGTGTAGCCTTCTATGTGAATAAGAGAAGTGAACAGCTTAGGCAGAAGAAGAGGCTTGTTGTTGATTACAAGCCCTTGAACAAATTCATATCTCGTAGTTCAAGACCCGATACTGCGAAAGATGATTTGCTGCCTAGAATCAAAGGATCCAAAGTTTGATAGGAGAAGTTTGATCTCAAAAGCGGATTGGCAGATCTTTCTCGGCACTCAAGATTCATATAAAAGCGCATTTGTTGTTCCCCGGAGGTCAATACGAATGGAAGGTACTACCTTTTGGCCTTAAAACAGCTCCATCTATATTCCATAAGAAAATGGATAGCATCTTTGTAGAACTTGCTGATTTTCTCATTGTTTATATTGATGATATTCTTATATTCTCAAAGTCTCCTAAAGATCACATAGAACATTTAGAAAAGTTCTATGATATTGTTTATAAGAATGGTTTGTGCCTATCTCCATCCAAAATGGAAGTCTTTAAAGATGAGATGGATTTTCTAGGCATTAGAATTAAAGATGGAAGCATTGAAATGCGAAGCATGTTCTCTTCAAGATTCAGGAATTTCTGATGAATTGAAAGAGAAAGAACAACTGCAAAGGTTTCTTGGCTGTGTTAACTATGTTGCAGGATTCTACAAGAATATAGCTGCAGATAGAATATTATTAAATAAAAGATTGAAAAAGAATGCTCCCGCCTGGAGTGAAGAAATGACTTCAGCTGTCAAGCGCATCAAGAAGCAAGTGTTGGATCTTCCACCTATGTCCCTTCCTGGACAAGGTCGAAGATAATCGAATGTGATGCCAGTGATAGTTTTGGGGAGCGTGCTCAAAGAAAAGATGGAGAATGGTAAAGAAAGATTTGCTAGATATGCATCAGGATCTTTTCAAGGTTCTGAGATTAAATACCATTCTACTCACAAAGAGATCCTGGCAGCAAAGAAAGCTATTAAGGCTTTCTTGTTCTTTATCCAGAATGATCATTTCTTCATAAGAAGTGATCTTAAAGATTTCAGAGCCAGGCTTAATAGTGGAGACCCAGCAAATAAATCAGCCTTCAACAGATTACAGAGGTGGGGTCTCTGGTTTGATAATTTTTCATTTGATGTAGAGCATATAAAAGGAAAAGATAACTCTTTAGCTGACTTTGCTAGTAGAGAGTTAAATCTGGTTAAAAAGATTAATGTCACTCAAGTTTTCCATGAGTTTCATAGTCCCATTTGGGATGTAAATTCTTGTAAAGGCCAAATTGATTCTATCAAAAGAAATGATGATAGAATATCTAGAGAAGCTCAAGTTTTGCTGATGTATAGAGATTATATCTCAGTCTCTGAATATAATATGTCCGAAGTTGTAGTCAGATTTGTGGATCCTGAAATTCCACATTTGAATTTTCATTCTCTGCAAGACCCAATGGTGTTTTGCACTCTGAAGTGGATCTGGCGACACTCAAGGTATGTTGAACAACCTGATCATTTACCTTTTGAAGGACATAAGCTCAGACAACTCATTCCAAGGCCAAATACTTTGTGGAAATTTGAGTTTTCTAGATTATGGACAGAGGAGCATCCTCTGCATTTTGACTTATGGAATAGGCCCAGTATGCAAGGTGACAGGAAGTATATTTCTCAACATTTCAAATATTTTCTTGATAAATATCTTCCTTCTAAAATCTCTGATTCTCCATTATTAGATGTCTCTCTCCGACTTAGCAGAATATTTTGATCCAATGTAAAATCCTGGTATGTGAAAGTAAATTATTATGTAAAACCTAATACTTTCAGAGCCATCATTCAAATCCAAATGGACAGCTATGGAGGAGAATCATATTTCATCATACAATGAATATTCATCCGCCTGCTCCAGGATACTCCTTACGAATTCCAGATCATTATCTCTTTCCTACAAGAAGGCATCTCCATCCAGATAATGATGGAACGACATCTACATCAAGATCGTAGCATGAAATCAATACAAGGAATCTTGCGCCACTACCACAAAGGACTGATGAGACTTCATCCTCATAAGATGATGACACCAATGGTCCCATTGTATAGTTCGATATCTCTGTAGTGCTATGTCGGTAGGCATGTTACCGACTTTATTAAAGTTGCTTTTGGCTATGTCGGCAGGCCTGTTGCCGATCGTGTCAAAATAAAGTAAGATAAGATTCTGCTTTAGTCTTATCTGAAAGCATGGTGGACCTCTCCACTCATCAAAGGTGTTATCGTGGGTGGCATGTACCCATGGTTCGTGTCTATCGGTTCTCTACTTTTTGTAAAGTAGGAATCTTTCTGGTTACCGGGGTCACTGGTTGTCAGTCTTCCGGTTGTCAGGTTTACCCGGTGAAAAGCTACTTGAACTCTTATAAATAAGGAGTTCTCATTTCATTCACTACACACAGGAATACCGAAGCACATCGGAGTGAGTCCAAGGAAGTCCAGAGTATTGAAGTCTTTCTCTCTTCATCTAAAAGATTTCTCTATAAATTTGTAAGTCTAAAGTTCGAGTGTTAGATCTTTATTTGTGTTTAAAGATCCTTTATTGTGAAAGCTTTGATATTAATATATTTATGCTATCAGAGCCTTTACGGTTTTTATTATATCTGTTTCCACTCCATTTTAGTTTCTCGGCTCATATAAAGTTGATGTATTATTATGCAAGGGAAATGACATGTCTCGATTCGACACACTTGCTTTGCACCATCATATTTCAACACATCATGGAAAATTGCAATCTCTTTCATTTATATTCTAACATGTGTCCGAATCACCAAGGCCATTCCATAGGAAACACCTCCTACACAGTTTTGGATTTTGACGTTCAATGTTACATGTCACAATAAAATTATTTGACGGTCTAAAAAATTATATGGATGTCATTTGATGTTCAAAATATAATATGCACGTCAAATTTATTTTTATAATAACTATTACAAAATACAAAAATTGAGTAAAATTTTACATCGACAAGATTGAAAAAATAACTTTAAATAGATTTCTAAAATGAAATTGAAATAAATAAAATAAAATAAAATGTATAATATTTATAGATATTTAGTATAATATAAACATCATGTGAAATAAAAAACATCACTACAAATTTTATTTAGATAAAATGAGTTTATCAAAGAGCTTAAACTTACATTGATAAACCATGCTTTCACAAAATATTTTGTGACCTTCTTTATTTTTCCCCTCTCCAAATGTCATACACTTACTCCTAGTCTATCATAGAAGGATCAAGTCCAATGTTCCAATTTCTAACTTTTATCTTCTTATATCTTTAATCTAGTTTTGCTTTGAAAACCCTCGTTCACATCTTTGTTGTACTTGCAAGAATCACAAGTGTACTCTTCCATAGTTTTAACATGTTTGGAAAGGTGGTTTGCCAAATTTTAGAAATACAAAAAACCCTCCATGTTTCTCTAACAGAAAATACCTCACACCCTGAGTGGAGTTTATCAATAAATTGATGCAACTCTTTTATACAAGCCTCACTGTCAAATGATGGAATGTCCATCCCTTCACTACAAACAACCCATTTGTAAATGTTGGAAATTTTTTTCAACCCAATGCATTGAATTATTTTCTCTAACCAAAACATCATGTGAATAGTGTGAGGGACTAAAAATTCAATGCATTAAAAATAGAAAGATCAGAAAACCTTGCATTTAGACAATCTACCAGTGTTTGAACATAATATTTTGTAAGTTGTATGCAACTTTGTAATGTTTCATCAATACAAGGACTGAATCGGTGCTTTTGTGTATTAAGAATATCACCATGTGCATTGGGAATAGAAGTGTAAAGAAATTCATGCTTGTGAACTAGTCTGTCTTTATCAAAGTGATTTGTAGATAACCAAACTGAGATGCCTCCAAAATTTTTGATAAGTAGCAAGCACCATTTGGAAATGAATTATTATTTAGAAACATTCTCCTTAGAGTATTAATAGTGGCATCAATAGTAGCTCCAAGAGAAGTGACATCAATGTGCTCCACTTGAAATTATTTGTTTAACTTATTAAGTTCACACATAACATCAACAAGCATGTGCAAATAATACTAAACAGAAAATATTATTGCCTTGTCATATCATGATTCTTTCTTCTCACTTTTACACAAAGTGGCAAGAATAATGCAACTAGCCTTTCAATGACTTGTCCCATAGATAACCATCCGAATCCATGAATCTGAAGGCACTAGAGAGTTTCTAGTTTCATAAGTTCCTATAATGCAATGAACTCATTAGTTCTTTTTGTTGAATTTTGAACCCATGAATACACTTTATTTGCCACTTTCTCAACAAACACTAACTCTGGTATCATTTTAGAAGCATCTGATGCAGCTAATGCCTCACGATGAGCAACACAATGAACAACTATTAAATTTGGCACATCTCTTTTTAACAAGGTCACAAATCCATTTTCATTTCCCACCATAGAAGAAGCACCATCCATAGAAACAACTATCAATTTTTATTCAAAATCTTTCGTTCATTTCTTAAAGCTTGTAGTGCATCATAAATTGTTCTTCCTTTTCCATCACCAACACTAATAAGTTTCATGAATTGAGAGACTGGCAACCCCAATCCTTGTGAATCTAGAAATGTTGCATAAACAACAAGATGTTTATCTAGGCTACGATTAGTGCTTTCATCTAACATGAAAGAGATATAAGGACTCTCATTCATCTTCAAGATCTGTATCTCTTCAAGATATTTAGATATAGAAAAAATAAATTGATTGGCTGCCTTTCGGTTTGTATATGTTGCATAGTCTTTATTCTTGGGCATACATGATGTATCTAATGACATGACAAGTGAACAAAGAGAGTCATATGTAGACAAAGATAAATCTTGTTTTGCAACCCAATATGCCAACTTCATGGTTGTGATAATTCTATGCTTGTTAGAATCATCAATTTGTGTTATATGTTCTGGAATAGATATCACCTTTTTCTGCTTATCACATACCCATTTTGCTTGTGATAGTTTGTGAACATTAGATTTCTCATGGGTTACAATTGCATCCTTTTGCATGCTGGTACAACCATTTCCAATTCCCCATGGACCTGGTGCTCCATATGTTTCACACCATTCACACTTCATAGAAGTTTTATCCTCATGCATAATTTTTTTTAACCATGTATACTTATTTTCCCACTCTACTCTGTAAACTCTCTTCAATTTATGTTTTACCTCTTTGCCAACAGTATTATTTGTTTCAACCTCACCTCCCATAATTTCTATATCTTCATTAAGATCTTCATTCAAATCTTCATTCAAATCAATATTAGGTCGAAATTCAGAAATACCTTCATTTTGAAGATCTTGGGATGGAATTGACCATTTAAACATTTGGTTGATTGTCCTTTGTTTCTTCTTTCTTTCTGACATTTTACAAAACCTGCAAAATCAATTTAAATGTTAATTTCTTTATAATAATACATCACAAATTTTGTATCTAAAAATGAAAATCATTTTAATGTACATCATGATAAAAATGAATGAAAAAAATGAGAAGGGCCCAGAGAAAAGTGTTAAAAGTTGTGTCTAATATTATAAAATAACATTCTATCCACGGGTAGAAGCGTGGTAGACTCAAAATCCTTTGTCTAAAATAATAAAAAATAAATAAAAATTCCTTTACCTTGGTTTTACATCATTATAATGATAAATTCTAAAACTAGCAATCACATGTGTACAATGCAATGTGAAGCTGAATGGTATCTGTTATTTGATTTAGAGGGATAGTTATTACTTTTGTAGTTGATGTTGATAAGGGGTGTGATTGATTTTGTAAGGCTGCAGTCCCATGTTGGGGGCAATGTAAATTTAGCAGGTTTCCTAAAGGAAGCTTGTTCATTGGACTCCCACTTCAATTAGATTAGCTATGCCCATTGCTATAGGGAGTAAACAAAATAACATACCTGATAGTTAAGGCCCGATTGAACAAGAACCCATTAACTTAGTGTATGGGTATTTAGCACTGGAGTGCTAGAGTGGAGGAGTTAGAGGATGTGCTTAAAAGGGACCTTTAAGAGAGTTAGAGAAATCCTCCTTGTGCTCCAAACATTGTTATTCAGATGACCACACCAAGGCAATGGCAGAGAGCCCGAAATTTTACTCCAGGGATCTTTCTTTAGTGCTCTTCATGTTTCTTAAATGATAGTTTTGTTGCACCATTAAGCTTTTAAATTTGAGGGTGTCTATTCATTTAGGGAAGTGGAAAACTTTTTGGAAAGGATCTACTTGTGGAAACATACACAAGGCACACAATTTGTTTGTTCATCTGTTTCATCAAGATGAAGTCTCATGAAATATATGCACATCAGTTGATTAAACATATTATATAGCTATCAATGCCTGACAATATATAGGCTTGTAGTGAGGAAGATAACATATATAAACAATTCCTTTTCTTAAAGATGGGCAATTATAGTGAAAGAAATTCCTTCAAATAGAACAACAGTGAAAAGAGTTCTAAAAAATTATGCAGAGTGGAGAAGCTAAGTTTTCAGTTAGATCAAAAGGTTAACCGAGTCTAGAAAAGTTCTGGGAAACAAATGCAAATACATTTTTCATGTATATGAAATGACCAGCAATAATCTAATCCATTTCTTAGTTGGTTATATAAGCAAATATTAGAAAACTTCAAAGTACAATGAATGAAAGAGCTTATAAACGAGGATAATAATATTTCATAAGTTTATTCCTTGGAAAGGGGCCATGAGGGGATTCATAAATGCAATAGAAACTGAACTATCATCGAGTTTGTAGTTGTGACTATATTGATTGCTATACAAGTATGTAGTTGGTGGAAGCTATTAGAAGACCCACAACATGTTTGACAAAATACCTCAATTAGTTGTATCTTCAAGATCTGCATTCACTGCTAGATATGTACAGATGGACTATTTGAGTGAGCCTTGGTAGGTTTTACAAAATTAATATGTAGTGGCTATTGCAGACTGGCACCATTCTACTTCTACTTGAGCTAAACTGAGAGTTTTGGAACAGGGTATATAGTGTATTTGGCATCAATATATTTTGATTTGCAGCTTCTATGGGGATGGTTGCCTACACAAATGTACATTATCGTAGAATGAATTTTATCCTGGATATTCAAAATATGGCCTTGTGGATTGTGGGATGAGTTTTAAGTAAATGCAATTAGCCCATATAGACTGTCTCAACATCCTAATCAACATCCTTCTAGCGTGTGCCATAATGGGTGCTTTGGAAAAGGGTGTGGAGTTCTAGCAAAAATTTGGAAGTGGATCTTCGTCAGAAATACAAAATGTGGAAGCATATAGGAGGCACAGAAATTGTTTGACAATTTGCTTGAAGGAGAAAACTGTAGGGTATGAACAAAGTGGGCTTTTGAATAAGTTTTTAATTGATTCCACTCTTAAGGAGGTATTGGAAATAAGTTCTATTCCTTCATTAATGGTTCTCTAGTTACAACCAGACCAACATCACAATGGAGGACAAGTTAAAGATAGTGTTCGCAATATAAAATTTGATCTATACATACAAAGGATGTTGTATGAACAATTGAATGCATTGGCTACTTTTCAGACGAATGTATTATTATCTTAACAAGAAAACAAGAAGAAACTTTGAAATGTTCATAGATGATTGGTCCATCTATGACAGAAAGAGACCCCTAACGGCCATAAAGGAATGCATGAACTCTTGCACCAACTCAATTCATCATCAAGCCCAAAGATATGCTCCTTTATGGTTTCTTATAGTTATCTTTAAGGATGAATTGTGTGCCATGTGAGATTGAAGACAAATCCTGATAAAATAGAAATACCATCAGATGTGAATGTTCTCAACACGTATGATGTCCATGTTGACGTGGGGTATAATTTGATGCAGTCAAGCTCAGGGGTCCAGATCAATGGATGTCCGTAACCTTGCAACCTGAAATTATTCACTCAAATGGCCACACACACAACACCCACTCAGACTTGGACTCAGAATTTAGAACTGTATTGCATTAATAACTTGAACATATACATTTGGAAATCTTATATCATGAGTGGTAGCAATTTGCAAACTATTTTATTTGAACTAAACATGAATACATGAAAACTTCCGTACATTTGCACATTTTATATCATGAGTGGTAGCCTTATGTAGCCAAATTTTTTGGCACTAAACATGAATACATTTATACATTTGATACTGCTTTAAAAAACTACTAACAAATTTAAAAAGATGGTAAAAATTTCACTTCAATCCCCAACTACTATCATTCTTGACTTCACAAAATTAATACAATAATCAACTACTAAACTATCAGGGAATTTGCAACTATAATATTTGACAGAAAAACAGGATTAGATGTGAGATGGGAAATAGACTATTCTTAAGGAATAGTATGAAGATAGAGCTTTTGTTTTATGCACCACTAGTGGGGTAGTCGAAACGAATGAGCACTTCATTCTTGAATGCTGTCAATACATAGACATAGGGGCCAAGTATATGGAAACGTTAAAATTGGTCTCCATAGTTAAACTAATTGAGAAAAAAAGAATAAAAGAGTTTGGGGTGTTGCTAATTTAAATTAGCACAAAAAGCAATCTTATAAAAGATACCTCAGAAATCTTTAAGTAGGAGAAGAAATTAGTCTAATTAGTAGTCTCATAGACCATTGCATCTCGTGAATATAATTAAAACCATTCCATTCCAATATGAGGTGGACAAAGTGATCACAACACAAGTAGTGTACACAATAAATCCCAAAGGTGGAACAATTAAATCATAGCATCCGTGCAATGTGCATCAAACATTTGTGTTTGGAGACATTACTTTAGTGTGTGATTGTACAGTAGTGTAAACTATGATATAAAGAGACTTTGTGTAAACTTTCATGACCATTTAGAGATGCAGTTCACGGGCCACTAAAGGAGAAGAAACATCAGTCAGAGGGAAACAGGAGCTTGGGCTTCCATAACAATTCCTTTTTGCACAGAGATATACTCTGCAGAGGATGTGAGAGCAAGTGTTGGCTACTTGGGAAGGCACTGGATATTGTTAAAAAGTTTTCCCTAAGTCTCACGTATGTTAACATATTAAATTCAATTCAATTTTTTCAAATTATGAACTGTCAAATACGTATAGTGCAGTGGTAAAATTATGGATTAACACCATGCAAGTCACGGGTTCCCTTTTGGTAGACCCCATCACGAACATGCATGATGGTTAGGGTCTTCCTTGTTAAAATGTCACAATTCTTGCTAAAAATAGTAGGGTCTTTCTTCATCAATGGTTGCACATACTTTCACCTTAGAAGAACCTCACCTTCTTAGGCTACTTACAGAACCACCAAATCCCTCCCTATTAACAACTCTCCTCCACTCACCATTACCATCTCCATCCAACAAGTTTCCCTTACCTTAGAAGAACCTCACCTTCTTAGGCTACTTATAGAACCACCAAATCCCTCCCTGTTAAGAACTCTCCTCCACTCACCATTACCATCTCCATCCAACAAGTTTCCCTCGCCTTAGAAGAACCTCGCCTTCTTAGGCTACTTACAGAACCACCAAATCCCTCCCTGTTAACAACTCTCCTCCTCTCACCATTACCATCTCTATCCAACAAGTTTCCCTGCAAGATAAATTTCCTCAGAAGGGTCACTAGTATTCTATCACAATCTAACATAGTCCTCACATAGGAGTCCCTAGAACTTATCAAGCAAGACACCATTACAAAAAAATATGAACACATATTCTTTTTCATGAAACCTTTGGCTTTTTGCATGGCAATCTTTGCTCTTGAAAACAAACTTACTTCTATTGCTCTGCTCTTAGATCACCATCTAATGCAATAATGCTGAAATTCTCCATGTTATATTTACCAAGGATCCATCTAGCTAAGGAAAATAGTTGGTCTCCTTGAATCTGAAGGGATATATAGGTATTTTTAGCAAATATAAAGTCCAATTGGCATTAAACCACTGTTGCCATTTATTTGGATGTATATGGCTAAATCGATTCTTATATAGTTTTGATGAAGTAATCTTTCGGGCCTATAGACATCAGGCCATGGAGAAAGTATTATTTATATTTTTTGGGGCAGACCACCTCTATTCATCAGCTGAGAAAATTCCATTGTCACTTTTCATTATGCTTTGATGGATGTCCACAACTTGTTCTACAACTCCTATTTTAGCATAGGCAGGGCGGATGCTAGCAAAATTTGTGGGCTTGGCTTGAAACCTGCCAATTGCATTCATTTAAATGTTTTCAAAGCCTCTTCAAAAATGCATTTTGTGCATATCCTGCAATCATTGCAGCAGACATGAAATCACTTCTCTTTGAGACATTTGTCAAACAAATGACGTGCCTTGTTAATGTTTGCACATTTTACATACATATCTACAGGGCACTTGCAATCGCAACATCCGACAAGAAACCCCATTCACTTATTTTTTGATGGATGTCCATGCCATGTTCTACGTAACCCATTTTGGCACACACTAGGAGGATGCTTTGCAAAGGTAGTGGAATTTTTCTTGATTCCTGCCAATTGCATTTATTTAAAAGTTTTGAATGCCTTTTCAACAAACCCATTGTGTGCATAATTTGCAGTCATTGCGGTCCATGTGACTACCTTTCTTTCAAGAATTTTATCAAATAGTTCACGTGCCTTGTGTATACTTCCACATTTTACATACATATCTACCAGGGCACTCGCAATTGCACCATCTGACAAAATCCAAGCAGTATACAAAGTTTATTTCAGAAACCCATAAAATCGTGATACTGAGAGCAGTAACGTGTAAAATGGCAGGCTTCTAAATGAGTACTAAACCCCCAAACACTGGAAGAATCAGAGGAAAGGGGTAGGGTTATGGGTTTCTATACCTTATGGCTAGTGAGTATATTGCTAAAATCAGTACGAAATCCATATGTTATAGAAAAACAGGAAGAATCGTAGGAAGAAGTGGATGAATCAGATGAAGAAAAAGAAAACTATCAGTGCAAATCCTAAAAAATAGGTAAAAGTCCATCAAATTTAATCACTTTGAAAAAATGTCCAAACGGCTGTCAAGACGTCAAATTTTACACAGTTGCAGAAATGTCCGGAGAGGCCTTTCCCATAGGGGAATGCCTTCGGCGTAATAATGAAAAATATGAAAAATATTTAAACTCAAACGCCTCCTAAATTCTAATGCGCTAAACAAGTGCCTAATTTACGTCGACCTTTATCCTCCCCTAATCTAAAAGAAATATCAATTATAACTAATATGATGCAAATGCAATGTAGGCATTTGAATGGAATCAAAAGTTTTGATGATATAGGTTTGCCGCCACTGCCAGTTCCAACTCGCTTCAAGGGAATTTGTGAATTAGGAGAGGAATTCAATGCTTCCAAGTTCTAACTGTAACATGTTAGATTACAAATATTATCGACTAAAATGGAATGTATTGATGTCTATGACATGACTGAAAATGGGAAACCATGCAGGAAAATAATTGGCGCACGTTTCTATTCCAAGGGATTTGAAGCCTCGAATGGGCCTCTGGAGTCATCAAGGTGTAGGTTCTTTCGTTCTGCACGCGATGCAGACGGGCATGGAACACACACAGCCTCAACTACCGCAAGAGCAGTGGTGAAGAATGCAAACATACTCGGCATTATAAATGGGACTAGGCTTGGAATAATTCTCTTTTTTAAAACAATTATAAAAAGAAAATTTCAACACATTTATAATGAAATCTTCATAACCGTAGCAAATAAAACTCAAAATTTGTAATGAAAAACAATCATTTTGATGTTGTCCCAAGTGAGAATCAAAAGGAAAATGATGTTTGGGTTACCTGGTGCTTGGAAATTGCCAAAGATCCTCAGTAATTCTGATGAGCAGATAAATCCAACACTTCCCTATGGCTCTAATATTTAGAAACACGTACACCTATGACCTGATGATGCTGTTTTATAATCTATTAATCTTAAATTTCTGGGCTCTATTCTAATTAAAATTATGTCCTCAACTTATTTCTGTAATTTGCAGCCAGAAAAAATGGAACCGTGGAACTAGTTTCTAATTTTAATTTGTAAAAACTCAAACAAAAAATAGTAAGATTTTATTAGTTTGCAGTTTCTAACTTTCTCTTTCATAAAAGATAGTAAGATTGTAATTTTCAATTTTTTTATGTTTCTAAATTTTTATTTTTATTTATATTATATTTATATGAATTTCAAAATAAAAATAAATATATAACATAATATTTAATTTAGTAATATATATATATATATATATATATATATATATCAAATTTATATACAAATTTGTAACATTACATGTCATTTTGATATTTAAATTATAATTTTGCTGGACAATCATGACAGTCATATTTTAAAAGTGATCCTATTTTAACGTCTAAAATGACTAAAAAAAAAAAAAAAAACAGTCTAAACGCCTTGCAAAATCCAAGCCTGCTCCGACGTAATGAATCATAACTAGCTGAATAGACTCTTTATCTCACGTCACTTTATAAGTTATTGAAATCTTGGTAATGTATATTGTGCAGAGGTTCATTCCCAAAGAAAATGAATACGGCTTGAAATTAATTAATCGGTCTTAAAAATCCAAAATTTGTTTGAAGCTAGCATTTAAATACGTAATAAATGAGATCTTGGTCCACATAAAAATAGTTAAGTGGTTTAGAATGAGGCACAAGTCATGTGATATGGAGATGGCTCTACATGAGGATCATGTAAGGCTCTACAAAATGTAATTCAAAAGTTACTAATGTGGATAGATATCAAATTTTCACATAAAGCCTTATAATATTTCACTACTTAGAATTTAAGGTTTTCATTGTTTTTTTTTCAAACTTGACATTTGTAATTAGATGAAAAATTGTAAGTATTTTAATGAACCAAAATTTTTTCCCATAAATAAACACAAGAATTATTATTACTATTCAAAGTATTTTTGCTCATACAAGACTACTTGAGAATGTAAAAGATCATGCATCATCAAAATTGAGTAAGAAATGAAACAACAACCATTGTTCATTTTCTTTTAATAAGAACTCCTATAAATTTTCCATGTTTTCAATATTCATCTATAGTTCAACCACATCCCATCCTCAAATTATCTTCCTCTCCACTTCACTCGGATACATGTTCCCTATTTAATTTGGCATGTTGTATTTTTGACTATTGATTTAATCAAATTCTCCTTTTTAACACTCTTTTTGAAAATGGTTTATCCAATCAACTTGCCCACTATCATCCTACCCTTATTTATGGCCATTATTGTATGGTTATGAATCCAAAACATAAACAATAAGGAATATGTGTAATTCTTATATTAACTTTATTTCATATGTATTAGTTAAAAACTTCAACAACACTTTTCATCGTATTATTTTCTTCCACACTAACATATCTTATGTTCCTATTAAATATATTTTCTTGCACAATGTGTTAAGACCATGACTCTTAAATGAAATAATTTCTCTGCTCTCCACAAATATGTGCATTATTTATATTTGAGCGAAAACAAAAATGCTTGATTGTTTATTCACTAATACGGAGCACAATTTATCCACAATCAAGGGGAGTTACACTGCATGCTTGTTAAAAAGTGATGTAATAGTTAACTATGCTCTAACTACCACTTCTACCTACCTTGACATTATGTTCTAATATGCTAGCACTATGCTAAGAAAGAGATCTGATTTTCTAACTTCCCCCCTTATTACATTTTTTTTACAAACGTACTCCATAAACTGTCCAAATTTCACCTTTCTAAGAGACTTGGTGAGTATATCATCTATTTGTGCATCTATTGGGTAATACTAGAGTGGATGTGGTCATTTAAGACTTTCTATCGAATATAGTGACATCCGCTCTCAATATGCTTGTTCCTTTCATGAAAAACAATAGTCTTCATAAGCTTCAACACACCCTAATTGTTGTAATGAAAGATTGGTGGATTTTCTTCATGAATTTTTAGATCACCAGTTGTGACGTAACAACATTTCCTCGTACACTTCTCCACCGTGGCACGACACTTTGCCTCAGTGGATGAAAGAGAAACAACGATTTTATTCTTACTGATCCATGAAATTGGTCGAGATCTTAGATAAAATATGTATCCCCGATGTCAACTTTCAATAATCAACAAATCCAACATAGTTTGTGTCAGTATATCCCTACAAGAAGTATTGAGTGTTATTCTTGTATTCCACACCATATTCAAGTATGCCTCAAACATATCTCAAAACATTCCTTGTTAGACCCCAATAACACTTCTTCGGCTCCTGCATGAATCTCGAGAGATATCTCACAATAAAACATATGTTTGGTCTTGTGTACGTCAAGAAGATGGGACTCCCAACGAGTTGTGTAAAGAGATTTGCAACACTTTCTCCATTGGTGTTGAAAGAGGTTTACAATATAACATTTTATATTTTCTCGGTAGTAACTTGGCATATTTCATCTAGTAGATAAAATTGTTATATTCTTTCCGACATATCTCCAAGCCAAGACAATAATGGATTAGCCCTAACTCAGTCATGTCAAAACATATTGTGAGGTCATTCTTCACAATATCAACCTGATCTTCTAAAATTCTAGTGATCACAAGATCATCCACATACAAAACAAGAATAACGATTTCTGTTCCGACCTTCTTTGAATGTACAAGTTAGAATCCGAAGAGCTACAGGTAAAACCATGCTACAAAAGGTGATCAACTATCTTGATGTACTATGCCTTAGGAGCTTGTTTCAGTCCATATAATGATTTTTGAGATGACATACCTTTTTAGCATGCTTTTCATCAAAAAATCCATCTAGTTGGATCATGTAAACTTATTCTTTGAGATCACAATTGAGGAAAGCACTCTTGATGTCCATCTACTAGAGTTTCCATCTATTATGTGCTTCCAGTGTACATACAACCTTGATGGTCTTGATCCTTATAATGGGTGCAAAGTTTTTTTCAAATTCAATTCATTCTTTCGAGCATCTCCATTTTCTTTAAGTCGTGCTCTATGTTTGTTATGAATCTATGTGCCTTATATTTAGTTTTTAAAACCCATGATTTTCAGCCTATGGGTGTCATTCCCAAGTCGAATCTGCATGAGTGAGTTATACTCAAAGATCTATGGATTTCTCTAATTGAGGATGACTTAGTGCTTCTTGAACATTGCCATGTTTGGTGTTATACACTACTTTAGTCATAAGTACATAATTTACCTCATTTCTTCTCGACTCCTTGTTTTGACTCTGGAAGAAGTTCTTGGGATTGATTTTCATACCCACTTTGGATGGGAACTCTACTTTTGATGTGAAGAACGTGTGTTGGATGTATGGTATCATTTTATAATTTTCAAAGATCAACATACAACTCCCCTAGCAGCTCATTATTTTTGTCATAAGTCTTCTCTTTCTCATCATCCGACTTGGAGATAAATTCTTTGAGAGGTGGTTGTTGTTAATTCTTCTTTTTGCACGAGTCAAAGGATGATTCATAAAAACTATGTCTTGACTTTCATATATTTAATATGTCTTAGGCTCCATGAAACAATATGCTTTGAGGTATTTTTATAGTTGAATAGGATGCACATGAGTGTTTTTTACTTGATCCTCTTCCTCTTTTGAGTTGGGACATGCATATATGTTGTCCAACCAAACGATTGCAGATGAAAAATCGATGGCTTTCTACAAGTCCATACCTCTTCATGAAATTTTTCATGTAGAATATTTGTTGGTGTCGTATTGAGAACATAAATGGTTCTCTCGAACTTCTTCTACCCAATATTGTACCTCCAAATTTACTATTGACAACATGTAGTGAGCCATATCCATTACGGTGTGATTACATTGCTTAATAACTCCATTCTCGTTGGGGTGTGTAGGAGAAGTCGATTCTATTTGATGCTTTGTTGGTTGAAATGCCATGTCTTTCGAGAGTAGTAATTGATGAATATTTGGAACTACTTGTGTCCTTAAAAGGAATCGGTAATGGTTTGAGTAGATTAGTATGAACAAATTCCAAATGTTTCTTAGCATTGAAGGTGTTTGTCTTGAAAGGATCCCTATCCGGTTTACCTACAAGACATCCAGGGAAAATGGGAAAGGAACTGGACAACTTTGGAAGTCCGTATATCGTTAACTTTGAATTGAGATGGCATGGATATCCAACAGAGAGATGTCCATAATGGTATTTCTAGAGGGCGTAGATTCTACCATAGAGGAAGATAGAGCTACTACAGAAGATGAAACAAAAACTAAGGAAAATATTTTATCTTTACAAAATGCTTTGTTAAGAATCATACCTTATCATGAGATCAAGAAGTATTTCATGCCATTGTTAACAAGGAATTCCACTTTTATATAATGATTAAAAATATGACTTACAAATAAGATATTGGATGTCAAACCAGGAATATATAATACCTTTGTGAGTATACATTTACGTGTTTCGAAAGGAATTTGAATTATCCTATTCCTTCTGTAAAATACTCTTTATTTTTAGTGATCATCACTCGATCTCCAATGAGTCGGTCTGTCAACGAATCAAATAGATTTCTTTGGCCTAACATGTGTTTAATGACACCTAAATCTATCAACTATATATTCCTTGTGGGATTTGAGGTTTGGTAGAATAGCACTATGTTGGTATATGCACCAAAATTGGAATCTTTAGACGTCTCCTCATCAGATCCATCATCTTGTTGAGCGGAGAGATGTCACATCTGCTTCCTCCATAAGGGATGTCATTTTGATTTTGAGAATCATCGCTCCCTAATGTGATTTGTTGAATATAAGAACCTTGCTTCAATCCATTATGCCAACAATTTTCCGTGTCGTGGGTGTTGGTTGATTAACTAAAAATGTGATTTTTTTATATGTTAATCTAAACTATTAACAAGGGAATAAATGATATAAATGTGATGTAAAACACTAAATAATTTTATTTAATATTTTTAATGAAATTAAATAATGAAAATGGGAAGGGATAGGGTACTAACTTGAAATTAACTTACCTCATTATGTAAAGGACTGTGAAGAATGATGTATGGAAAGGACACAAAATGATGATGCTACCCAAGAAATTGTAGTGAATGAAGATCTTCCTAGACTAGGGTGTCTCAGGAGAGGACCTGGGGTGCCTGTGGGTGCCCGGTTAGTGATCTAGGTGCTTGGGTTTGCTAAAAATCCAAGGGTCTAGTTCGATAGTGTCGCAAGGTTTTCATAACACCTATACCTTGGTCGACTAGTTATCACAATCTCCTAGCTAATGTCATTGTAGTTATATAATGAAGATCTACCTACAAAACGCCATACAAAGCATCAAATTCCCAAATTATAAAGATGTAAATGACAGGGTCAAACTCACCTTAGATTCCACAAGGGTGGACGTATGAATAAGAACTACACTATATTCCAAACCTAATGTTGTTTTGTGTGATTTTGTGCCTAGGGTGCCCTAGATCATCATTGATTTA
This sequence comes from Taxus wallichiana var. yunnanensis, assembly GCA_018340775.1. Taxonomy (NCBI): domain Eukaryota; kingdom Viridiplantae; phylum Streptophyta; class Pinopsida; order Cupressales; family Taxaceae; genus Taxus; species Taxus wallichiana. The sequence continues at coordinate 334,885,130 of CM031235.1, read as the reverse complement.
GAAGTAGGAGGAAATAACTTGATGTAAGATACAAATAGTTGATGGAATAGATTGAATACAACCCTTTTCCCCTATGATTGTGTGATGTAGATGTAGAAGATTTCCAAATGCATTCCTTTGCTTTAGTAGATAGCTAGCTCTTGATAGTAAGATGTCCTCCCATTATATTGTGAGTATGTTATGTTTATATATGGATCTCTTGTTCAAATTTATACACTAATGGCCCAGAAATGCAAACTAGCAAATAAGGGAGTGTAATAACAAATTACAAAGACTGACCTCAAACTTTTAGATGTGAATAAAGTGTGACTGAAACTAGGGTGCCCAAAAATAGGAATGGGGTCTTGTGACGGGAGTCCCAACATGTTTCCAGTGCCGTAGTGAGAGAATAAAGATGAGAAACTATCAAATAATGACAAGTGAGACCTTTTGAAAGATGAATAAAACTATGTAGAAAACTTACGATTGTATGAGAGAAGTGAAAATGATGACTGACTAACTAATGAAAAGACTAAGGGATGAGCTATTAGTGAATATTTTTATTATGCACGAAATCCATATATAAAATAACATATTTGGCAAGTATAAATATAATAGTAAGTGCGTTATTTTGTGACTACATTTTCCCACACTTTATGTTGGTAAGCAAAAATATTGGTAACATAAAATAGATAGAAATGATTACCTAAGAGAGATTCAAAGAATCCCATTTTGTAGTAAAACGCGTAGATGTGTAGTAGAAGTGTCTTTGAAAGGAGAAAAAGTTTCTTGAGAGGACCAAAAGCATTCGAATCATAGATCAATGATTTGATTCATGCAACATAGGAAAAATTCATAATGTCGTGATGAAGTGTGCTTAACGAAAGTGATGATTGTGATGTTGTATAGTTTCGAATGTTGTATAGTGATGATGAGATGGGGTAGGGAGTGATCGGTCCCACCAAGAAAGCGTGTATATGAATAATTAACCAAAGGATTTAGGTGTCCCGCCACTAGAGAAAGAGTGTAGGGAGAAAATTATGTTATTCTCTAATCTCTAACTACATCCTCAAGATATAGTCATTTCAGATGGAATCAAATCAATGATTTGATGGTTTTTAGATCCACATAAATTTTATCAAACGATTGACCCATATAGGAGTGGTATACGAAAGGAACTCTTGTACCCACTCCACAGGTGTTTCGCAATGTAATAGCTTCCAACTTAGGTCATCTAGAAGCAAGCGTGAAATGTGCAATGGCTTTCAAGTTAGGTCATCTAGAAGCAAGTGAAAAATTTGAGAAGGATTCCAAGTTAGGTCATCTGGAAGCAAGTGCAAAATGTGATAAGGTTTCCAAGTTAGGTCATCTGGAAGTGAGAAATGAATGTAATCTCCTAAGTTAGGTTATCTAAGTGAATGCACATAACTACCAAGTTATGTTATCTGGGAGGAAAATTGTGTTGAATTATTATTGATGGAATGATAAAATTTTATTGCTAGGAATGTGAACACGTTGATTGATTGATTGGTTGATTCATTCAATTGGTTACTCATGGAGAGATTTTATGCAAGTTCCCCTTATATTAGGTCACTAAGGGGATTGATAGAAATTAGTGAATAATTGTATAGAAATATTCTTAATTGTTTGTTTTCCCCTATGTTAGGTCATTAAGGGGAAGTAACAAAAATTTCATATAGAGAAATTTGTGTTATTAGTTTCCCCATATTAGGTCATTAGGGGGATGATCGGTGAAATGTCATGTTGTGAATTAGTAAATGTCTTTTGGAATTTGTTGAATTGGTAATGTTTTAAGCATTTTATGATATAAGGGGAATTATAGGATGAACCCAATGATATGCCCCCTTTTGGTGAAAGGGGAGTGATGTGAAGAACAAATGCTAAGCCGAAAGTATATGCAGAATATGTAGAAAAGTGATTGAAATCACAAATAGTTGTATGATTTGGTTATAAGATATATTTAATATGAGGTGATATGCATGGAATGTGTCCAATACAGTGGTAGGTGGATTTCTAAAAAAAAATCCACAAACGGGGTGTAAATCAGAGTAGAAATGCTCAAGATATGGCAAAAATCGTGTAACATGTATTAGTAGTGGTAAGAAGCGTGAAATAATTACTATAGTAAAGTGGGTGATGAAAAAGTGACTATAAGTAGTAAGGTGAAAAAAATGTTTAGTCACCTTATTTGTTATTTTTGTGATTGTGAGAGTGAACACGAGGTGAGTGAAAATGCCACAAACGAGAGTAGCGTGTCTAGCTTGGTTTGAGAGAGTGGCGATTGTCATGTAGCAAGCATCACACATGATGACGGAGTTGGTAAGTGCCTTGATTTTTGAAAAATGTATGGTGTATTAGGTGTTTGTGCTGAATTTACACAATTTTGATTAGTTTAATTTTCTTGGTGTTTTGATCTTTGAAAAAATAGCGGTGAGGGCATTAGTGACCCTCGAATAGAAGCGCTCACATCGGGGCCTTGGTGTCATGGTCTGGCGTCCCAGTCTTACATCTAGGCACTTGGTCTAGAATGTGTGTGTTTGGCCTGAGATGATGGAAAATGTAGTTTTTTATGTATATTGATTATGAGAAGTTATTATTTTTGTACCTATAAGATGTTCTAACGCACATTTATTGTCATTTTGTGTTGTGCAGAGGGATATTCACTCGAGGGAGTTCCGTGGTGGGCATCATTTGCATACGTTTCTTTGCATAGGGTTTTTGGATGATGATTGAGATCTTATGGACCATGCCAGCCTATGGCATATAGCATGGATGGGAGATGTACCCCATAATATGCCAATGTTGATTACACTATGTGAGAGATGGTTTAGAGACATGTGTACCTTTTGTCGGATCTTTGGGGAGATGACTGTGACATTAGAGGATATATATTGTATATTGTGGTTTCCATTTGTTGAGGAGAGGGTTCATGTGATGCCATTGGAGGACATGGATAGGTAGATGCAAGCGGTGAGACAATATTTTTAGGTACTCGGACACATGTTGATTCTCATATCAGTCTAGATGTTATTCTAAGGTTTAATGTTCCACGCTTGGAAATTCATAGCAGTTGTTATTGCTTCATCTATAGTGGTGGAGGGAGGTGGTGTGGGCATCTTGTATAAGATGCATGATATATGCTGACGTATAGAGGAGGAGAGTACTAGATATGCGTGGGCCCGATGTGTGTTAGCCCACCTGTATAGAGATTTATACCGGTTTACTCATGATGAGCATGGAGGAGGGATAGGAGCCACTACATTGTTACATGTGTGGGCCTATGAGCATATAGTAGTGTTGAGGTCAGTTGGGGGTCCATGAGGAGAGTGGGCTAGGCCTGAGATATACGCGAGGATATGGATTAATATTCATGGGCGTAGGATGGATACTAATACTTATAGAGAATTGATAGACAGGATGGGGCATGAGGCCATCACATGGAGGTCGTATCATGATTATGGAGGATAGGCTCGAGAATTTCATGGAGCTACGGTATATTCGATAAATGATGTGGTTAGAGGATAGGTTTCCACCTATGGTGGATCTATTTCAGGTAGAGAGAGTATCGCGACAATTTTGTATGGCTCGGGATGTTCCCCTAGATCCATATATATGGGTTAGATCTATTAGACTGCGAGGAGGCGGGGGGCCATGCCAGGCCCACGGTAAAGTAGTTAGCACCTCTTGGTCCAGATGAGGTAGATGCAGAGATAAAGTTTATAGATGTAGACAATGATGATAGTAAATTAGAGTATCGTGCAAGGTGGGAAACACATCAATGTGTATTGTTGTCTCCAGTATTTGCAGATACAACAAGGTTTCCACATATGGGAGGAGGAAGTGTGGGGGAAGCTCATGTCCCCGATCTGTATGCGAATCATAGGTGAGCATGAGTACCTATATATAGCTATGTTATGTATGTTTGTTTATTGGTTTATGTTTGAATGATGGTTTTGTAACGTGTTAGTATTATTTTTTTATATGCGATGCATATTGGTCATTGATAGTTGACACATCCATTTGTATATTGATGCGAGAATGTGCCGACCAATGTTCTTGGCAATGGTATATTGGAGCGAGTGGATGATATCATAGGTGAGCATGCCCATCTATTCAAGCCTGTGGCGTAGCGGTAGCCACATGTACTATATTAGTTTCGATAGGGATGAGGCACGCGAGGAGACTCAAAGAGCTTGCAAGGTGTTACGTATCGGGCCTTTGGTGTAGGAGGTGTTTTTATAGTTCATGGAGTTGTAACATCAATTTACAGTAGTAGTCTATGGAGAAAACCTTATTGTGTAGGTAGGTGGAGCAATATTGGGGCCATGAACATCTATGTAGAGTGAGTGGGGAGGCATCTAGTTCTAGGGCTCTCATAGTACATGAGAGCGATAGTGATGATGAGGTGTGATTATCATGATTGTATATGATGTAGGGGAGTTTCCCCCTAGTGATGATTGTATTTTCTATATATGTATGGACATGTGTGATTTATATATGATGAGCGTATGTTATGGTATATCTATTATTGTATGTGTTATTGTTGAAATGGATGTAATGTTTTTTGCATATTGTTAGTGTAGTATTGGCATGATGATAAAAAATATAATGTGATGAGTTTAGTAGATAGAATATGTAACGCGTAGTTAATATGTTGATGAATGTAAAGATAGGTGAAATATGATGATGAAAGTAACTTATTGTGATGAACGTATGTGATACTAATGTAATGTAATCATAGTGTGATAAATGGTATGGGGGGGAGTAGCGATGCCCCCAACGTATAGATGATTAGGTTCATTTGGTTAAGATCCCTTAATAGTCAAGAATGAACCGCATGAAAAGAAAAGACGCATCGTCGGGAAATGATTGAGGTGCGCTAAATGAACGATGTAGCACGTGATGAAAATTTCTTAGAGAAAACCCTCAACAGTCATGTAAGAACCAAAAGAACACAAGTTCTTCATCGGGGAATGATTAAGGTGTGCAAAGGAACAATGTAACGCCTCACAATTTTTTTTTTTAGAGAAACCCCTCAATAGTCATGTAAGAACTGAAATAACAAAAGTGTGTCATCAGGGGGTGAGGTGAGAGTACTCACCTACCAAAGACCAAGGTGGCATGGAGCATTGGAAGCATGTGGAATGGAATCAACATGAGTGTATGAACTGAATTGAATGCCATATGGAGCTATGGTGGAATGTGTGAAAGTGGGATGTTGTGGTACCCAGTGTGAAGTAGCAACGTGATGTGGTGGATAGTGAATGTGATGGATGAGGTGGATGTAGTGAATGTAATGGATGTGGTGGGGAATGTGTGTGAATAGAATATGGGGGTGGATACATCATAGTCGAAGCACCATATGTGGGAGATGACTCAATTGTAGTGGGAACTCTCTGGCAATGTAAAGGAGAGATGGATCACTCATGTGGGAGAGAACCAAAGGAGATGATTCCCTTATCCCCTAATTGTTGTAATCTATCCTAAACGGGAATACATTCATTGTCTTTATGGCCATTTATACGATGATAATTACAATATTTTTGTCACATTTACGTTTTAATTGTTGTTGTGGATGAGGTTAGCTGGAAGGTAAGACAATAAATCACTTGTTGAATAATACACGCAACACATCATTCGGTCATGTGTGGTGAGAAAAGTACAAAGGTTCACATGACCTAGGTGGGGTGGTAGGAGTAGTATATTTTGCATGAGAGTCAAATAAGGAGTATGTTGTAGTGGAAAATAGGGTATAATATACTTATTTTATTTGGTAGGAGATTGTGTGGGATGCTCAACCAGAGGCTTAGATGGAGACCTAGATGAGGGTATAACCACAGAAGTATGTGGAGGATATATGGTTGGTGTAGAGAGGAGGTCTTGTTCTAATTCAATAACCTTATAGCATAGGAGAGTGAATGACTCACATGTATCATATTGCAATCATTTCTTAAGTGGAGGAATGAGGCTACGAAAAAAAATAAATTGCTTCTCAAGATCAATGGGTTGAAAAACAAGCTGATGGATACAAGCATTGAATCGTAGGATATAGTCCTTGATAGGTTCTGTGGAGCCCGATGTAGAGAAGGTAAGTGGTCATAAGTAACCTTAGGGCCATTGTTGATTATAAAACAATGAAGGAAGACATCCTCCATGTCATAAAAATTGCTAATGGACCCAAAGGGATATGAGTGTACCATTGTAACTCCTCATCGATAAGACTATAGCGAAACACTTTATGTAATAAGTGATCATTAGTATAAAAAGAAATAGCTTGACAATAACATAGCATATGGGAATGAAAGTTATGCGTACTCATCAAAACATGTGAAAGTAGGCATGGAAAAATCATGAGGGAATGTAGAATTGTGAATTTTCTTAGGGACTGGATTTCCATGTAATGAATTGTTGTCAATAGAGGCGTAATAAGCCCTACTTTCTAAAGTGAGAGATCTGAACTTGGGATTGTAATTGTCCTACAGCATGCATGAGGAAAGAATATCCTGTGAAGGGATGGTGGAAGATGGTAACAATGTATTGAGTGGTTGGAGCTTACCATTGTGAGTGATCATAGGGATGTCCAAGGGTGATGGAGAAGGGTCTGATGTTAAGGGCACACTAGTAGGTGTCGAGGAAGCTATAGTATGAGATATAGATGGAATACCCATAGCAATGGTTGGACTAGCATCAGGAATACCCATAAGAGGTGAAGTAACCAATGGGGAAACTTCTATAGAAGATGTAGTAAGAGACATAGGTGAACTAGCAAGGGGAGATGAAATAATAGGAGAAGAAGAAGTGATAGATGGTGGTGAATCATGCATAGTGCTAGATATGATCTTAGGAGAAGATAGTAATGGAGTAGGTGAGTCACACTCGGTAGTATGGAAAGAAGGAGAGTCATAAACTTTAGTTGTCTCACTTGATATCTAATAAGGACTCAAAAATGAAGATATCACTAAGAGCACCTATTAGTGCAGAATCATAGCACCCCCGAATGGCCTGGGTGTGGAGTGGGGCATTCGGTGTGATTGCACAACATGGGACCATCTCTCAAGCTATGGGACTTGCAAACCTAAGATGGCCCTCCAGAGAAATCTGGTTCTTGCTTCCTAATCTACCTACCACAAGCTACTCTAGTGCAGACAGAGTCTAACTAATCCTAATCTAACCATTCCAAGGGGACAAAGAGAAAGAGAGAGGGTGAAAGAGCCTACACTAAGTGGTGATACACCAGAAAGGGAAGTGTGAGATATTCTGTTGAGGGAGAATGAAACAGGGAAAAGGGAACTGAGGGAGGTCAGATAGAAGTGACACAGACATAGATCGAGACCCGTCATAGAAACTCCATGAAGCATGGCGTCCTTTAACCTTGTTTGTCCTTATGGAAAGTGAGCTCGTGGGTCTAAATCATTTCCTTCATAGTTTCTTTATGTGCGGGGATTTTTTGACCTACTTTTCTGAGGGGGCAAATTTGGGATAACAATTTGGTGACTCACTGGGACATCTGCCTACTAGATGAAGAGACCAAGTAGCCTTCAAGTATCCATTGGGCATGGATTCACAATTAATGGCCAGTACTAACTCTTTTTCAAAATGGAATCTTAGATTTCCTACTTTTCCGACCCATGCTTGACCCCGAGCTCCGTGCATGCATATACACACTCTCTATTTTTATAAGAAATCTTGAAACAAGGCCTCTAAGAGTAGAAAATTGTTTTTACCTAGGGCTTTCATCTATCCCTGAATGGACTATTTCTAAGCGGATTTAGTTTCTCTGCATCTGTTTCTTTTTGGAACTAGTAACTACTACAGATAGCTATGGGTCTTTACATCATGAATACTAAAGAGCTCGGCCTTGGTGTGTCCCGAGAATGGATCTATTCAATGTTTACCCGAGGCACATTGAACTTCACAATGACATAACCTTGGAGCAACAAAACACAACAATGCTATGTATAAAAATAAAATCATACATGCCTCAAATGAGACATGTACAAAGTGTGCTCAAGCAATTCTACTGCTGAAATAAAATCTACTCCTACTCCTAAACTAATTACCTAGAAAAGGGACTCAAACAAATCCTGCAACTGGCAGGGAGAAGTAGCTTCCCTTTCTCAAGAGGGGCAGCCATGAAAATGATTTGACACTGAATATGGCTGCTGTATGAGTGAAAAACTAACAATAAGCTGGTCCTCCACCCAGATCATCAAGGTGTCATCTGGAAACAAGATAGATGCCTCTTTTAGTTTCTCTTCATTTGGATTGAAGAGGCATTGCAGCTGATCCTTGGTACTTTGGAGCTCATCCTCATGCTTAGAAGCAAGCATGACTAGTTGTGGCTTTTCCCTTGGCTCCAATAAAGCCAAGTACTTGATAAGGCACGGTCGATCCTTTGAATGTGCCCACTTCTCTCGATTCTTAACTCCAAAATGGAGTCTTCTTGCAGATCTTCCCTGGATGGATGGTAAGAGAGAAATGGTGACAATCTTCTTCCTTTTCTCTTCCTTCTCCTGTGAAGAACATGGAAGATTCATATCTTCCAACCTTGGTTTTAGAGGGTTACTATGAAGTACAGGTTGTTACACTTGGATGTTCTCCTTCATGGAAGAAGACTCATATGCTTGGAAGGTGGATGATGGAGGAGAAAATGATGGTATCTCCTTGAGCTCCTCTCAATTAAAGCAATCTTCCAAGTATGATAGGAAGTGTGCCTCCTTGTTGTCCAGATGTATGTGTTCTACCTCATCCATGGTGTCCTCTTGATCTGCTACTAGCTTACCATGGTTCCCTTCATCCTCAAACATGAAGTTTGAAAGATCAAACTCTTCTTCAACATCAGAGCTTGAAGGGGATGAAGTGGGAGGAAGAACTAAAGGTTCTTCTGTGGCCTACTCCACACTTGAAGCCTCTGGAACCGTATGGTCCTCCTCCATCATGGGTTCATCAATAAAATTAGGCCCTTCAAATGAAAGCAAAAAATATTCAATGATGCCTTCTTCATTGAGTGGCCTCAACTCTAATTCGATCTCTCCCAACTACTCCTCTTTAATGGGACTTAGAGCTGGTTGTTCTTCCTCCTTAACTGGTTGTGCATCTTGGATTAGATCAACATCCTCTTTAGAAAAAGTGCCATAATCAAACTACTGATTTTATTCCTCTAGTTCTTTCTCTTCTTCTCGCTACAAACTCAACCTCATCCACCACCGGTTCTTCAATCGACCTCCTCTATTGGCCTAACCATCAACGAGATATTTGTAAACCAAAATTTGGCAGCCCAACTCTTCATATTGTATATCATTTCTTCTTTGTTGGGCTCCCCTTTTTAATATTTTCCTTGACTAGATTCTTGAGTCTCTTCCCAACATGGACTTGGGAAAGCAAGAGGAGTGACAAGTTGGGGTTCAACCATCTTTACAATTGTTTGTGGTGGGGAGGGAGGTGGAAATTATTGTTTCTTTGGAGGGAACGAATGGTTGGGAAAGAAAAGGGGAGAAGAATTGAAATGGGGTGGAAGATCAGGAGATGGACAAGATAAATCAGCACTTGGGTAAAGAATCGAGGGCTTGACTCTTGATCATGCTAATATGATAAATATTGAGAAAGAGAAAATGAAGGAAAGAGAGTTGGTGATTGACTTACCCATTGACAAGGCTATCTCACACTTTTCTCTTAATCCTCAATGTCCTTAATCCACCGTGTAAGCCGAGGCAATACTTCAACCATGAAGTCAAGCTTCTCTTGAGGGTTATCTTGTCTTGGAAAAGGGCCTTCCCATAGATAAGCTTCCTCGCAACAAATCTTGAATGAATTCATTTGTGCTATGGCCCTTGATTGTTGTTGATGGTGAATCACAGCACCCTTTAATGTTTGCAACTCGATGGGTTGAGACTCTTAGTGTGATTGCATAACATGGAGCTTTTCCCATGTGAGGGACCTTGTGAATCAAGAAAGCTCTCTAGATGAAGGCCGGTTCCTATTCCTCTGTTCAGATGCACACATAAAAATGTAGAGGGTTTACTCAAAACCTAGTCTAACTTGCCAAGGAGACAGGGTAAGAAGATGCATAAACATAAACCTAAACTAACAAAGGTGATGCACCGAGGAATGAAGAACATCTGTCTTGCCAATAAACACAAACCATTAAAATGCAATGCAAGATGCAAAATAACCAAATTTGTAGTGAAAGATTAGGAGGATGCAAATGAAAATAGAGAGGGTTGAGAATCATCCACGAGAAATGCATTATTTGCTCCAAATATTGATACAATACACTACAAAATGCCAAGAGACAAAGTTACATTACAGTTTTAGATGGGAGGTTTGAACTCCACAAATTCACTTGCCAAAGAGAAGAAGGGAGGGGAAAAACAAGAATGTCCAACCTTTAGAAAGAAGCCCCTCCTTACAATTTATAGGAAGAATGAGAGAGGGAAGAGAGAGGAATTCCAAATCTACCCCAACCACCTCTAGGTTACATTTAATTTATCTCATTATGGTGGTAGGTGAGAACCCTAGCAGACCCAAGAAATGGCAAATTGTATTTTGAATTTTTAAGAACTTTTTCTCACCCAATTAAAGATATCTAGTTGTAGTTGGATAGAGGACCTTGTAAGCTTTCCGAAAATTCCAACCTTGCGTGAATCCGAGCTCCCTATGAAAAGTTATGGCCATTTGAATATTTGCGTTAGGGTTTGCTTTCTTTCGGGTTCGGAATGTCAGCGCTCAAAATGTTGTGCCTCCTGAAGGTGCGCCTTGGTGCATCCATCCTCATGTAAACATACTCTTAAGTGCGCCATAGGCGCTAAAAATGTGGTGTTGACGTTTTGTGCTTTGCTCCTCGAACTGCGTCTTGGGGCGTGAATTTTCACATGTCGACACCTTGTGCTTTGTGCCCCAACTGCGCCAGTGGCATGAATTTTCACATGTCAACACCTTCTACTATGTGCCCCCAACCTACGCTAGGGCACAAATTTTCACATGTTGACACCTTCTGCTTTGTGCCCCCAATGTGCACTAGGGCGCAAATTTTCGCATGTCGACACCTTCTGCTGTGCACCTCCAACCTGCGCCAGGGCATGAATTTTCGCATGTCGACACCTTCTGCTTTGTGCCCCTAACCTACACCAGGGCATTAATTTTTTCATGTCGACACCTTCTGTTATGCGTCCCCAACCTACGCTAGGGCACAAATTTTCGCATGTTGACACCTTCACATGCGCCCCAACCTACGCTAGGGCACAAATTTTCGCATGTCGACACCTTCTCGGGCCATTTGTGCTTTAGAGGTAGTTAGTGATGTAATAAATGTCAGGTTTTCGACCATGCAATGCACTTTCAAAACCCAAAATGAAGGATTTCGATTTTCCTTGATTTCCATATTCTTCTGTTTGTCTATATCTACCTAGGGGAAGATATATACAACAATTTGGCGACTCAACGGGATCACCTGCCTGCTAGGTAGAAGATTAGTGGCCTTTTAGCAATTCATTGGGCATGGAGTCATACGCAATAACCTGAAACCAACTTGATATATGATCCCAAGCCTGATACCGTAACTCCTTCTCGAGAGTGCATGTTGGACTATAGAAAATCAACCCGAGAGCAAAAAAACCTGTGTCGAAGCACTTAAGGAAATTGAAACCTAACTATAACAAGACGATGTGCATCTGCACTTAGAGGAATTGAAATCTAGGCTAATATAATTTACAAGGGTAAACCTTTTCCTTTTAGTAGTAATGTTTAAGATAGATTCTGTTAACCAGAATCGGGAGTTCTTCTCCATCCAATGTAGACAATTGGAAGGCATTACTACTTTTACATCCCGTGACCATGTAGGGGCCACTCCAAATGGCATCAAACTTGGAATGCTTTCCTGGTTTTTCCCGATCTGCATCCCATTTTAGAACTAGGTCCCCTTCCTAGAAGGTCTTTGCTCTTTCCTTCTTATCAAACCATCTTTTTACTAAGGCCTGATCCTTCTCAATCATCTAAACTGCATGTTCTCTGATTTCCTCCAATTCCATCAACTCCACATACTTGGCTTCCATTGGTTCAAACTCAGCCAACTCTAGCTACTTCATGAGCTCCAATGCAGGTAGTTCTAATGATATAGGCAATACTGCCTCTTTCCCATAGACCAACTTGTAGGGAGAATTTCCTGTAGACCTCTTTGGTGTTATCCTGTCAGCCCATAATGCTGATTTTAGCTTGGTATGCCATGTACTTTGGTTTTCATCCAAAGTCCTTCTGATTATTCTTAGCAAATTGTTGTTCATGGACTCTTCCTGTCCATTACCCTGCGGGTAATAGTTTGAAGAGGTGCTCAAATAGATTCCATTCTTGACAGCCCATTTTGTAATCTTGGAACCTATGAATGCCAATGCATTATCTGATATGATAGTGGCCGGCACACCAAACGTGGTCACTATTCCTTCATAAAAGTATAGTATGTTAGACTCATTTGCTTCTTTGAGCACTACTGCTTCGGTCCACTTGGTGAAATAGTCCATTGCCATGAGAATCCACTTTTGGCCTTGGCTTGAGTTTGGATTGATGACCCCAATGAAGTCCAATCCCCATTACATAAATGGTTGGTCAACCAAAATTGGGTGCAATGGAAGCACTGTTAGTGTTTCTTTTCCTGTGAAGAGTGCACATTTCTTACACTCTCTTATCCATGTATAGAAGTCGCTAAACAATGTGGGCCAATAATACCCTGCCTTCATTATCTTGAGAGTTGTTATCCGTGGGGCAAAATTTCCTCAGAATCTCCATCATGAAAATCTTGTAACACCCTCTCAATTTGACCTATCCCAATGCACCTCAATAGAACTCCATTGATGTCTTTCTTGAACAAAACACCATCAACAAGCACATATGGAATGGCTTGTAATCTAAAGTATCTCTTTTTGCTTTGCTCAATTCGGAGGGCATAAGCTGCCTATAGGAAGTGTATCATATTCTGAGTCCAACAAGGAGTGGGCACGCATCATCATTTTCTGTTCTTGACCATCTTGTAGTACCAAGACAGTCTCTTTTTCATCACTTGCTTCAACTTGCCGACTCAAAGCTAGTTGTTCACATAGTCCTTTTCCACATACTAGTTTTGTGACCTTGATCTCGATGTCATATTCCATGACACGGGTTATCCATCCTGCACGTTTCTCATTCAAATCCTTGTTTAGAAGGAAGTCCTTGACTCCCGCATGAGAGACCAATAATTGGATCTTGTTGTTTGAGACTAGGTGCTTGAATTTCTTTAAGCTCTTGATCACTGTAAGGACATGCTTTTCAATGAAAGAGTACCTAGTTTCGTATTCCTCCAAGCCTTGACTGAAGAAAGCAACTGGTTATTCTAATCCCTCTTTGTTTTGTTGTACTAGGATTGCAGAAATTGTGTCTCCACCACCGAAGGCATATAGCATGAAGTCCTTGGAGAAGTCTGGATTGATGAGAGTCGGAGCTTGAGATATAGCCTCTTTTATTGCCTCAAAACTTTCCTTGCCTTCAGATGTCCACTTAAATGCCATGATCTTCTTTAACATCAGCGTTATTGGCTTTACGAGAGCTGCAAAGCTTGGAACGAACCTGCGGACAAAATTGATCCAAGTTCCTAAGAAGCTTTGAAGAGCCTTCTTGTGACTTGGCAATGGAAATGCTCGAATTGCTTAAATTCTTTCTGGGTCAATCATCAACCCCTCCTTGAAACAATATGGCCTAGAAGTTTTCCTTCGTGAGCCAAGAATATACATTTTTTGGGATTCAATGATACCCCAAATCTTCTACACCTCTGAAATACCTGCCTCAGATGAAAGAGATGATCAGCTACATTTTTGGAGAATACAGTGATGTCATCAAGATATATCAAAACTATTTTGTTAATTAATCCCTTGAATGCCATATCCATTACCCTTTGGAAAGTGGCTCCAGCATTTGATAGCCCAAATGGCATCTTCTTGTAGGCATAGGTGCCCCATTTGGTGGTGAAAGCCGTCTTGAACTGGTCATCTTCTTTCACCATTATCTGATTATACCCTGAGTAGCCATCTAGGAGAGAGAATCTCTCTGAACCGGACACCACTTGCAATATTTGTTCCATTGAAGGAAGTGGGTAATGGTCTTTGAGAGATGCCTTATTGAGGTCTCGGAAGTCCACACACAACCTGATTTCTCGCTCTTCTTCCTGACCAGAACCAAGTTTGTAACCTAGCTTGAGTGCTTGATCGGGAATATAATGCTTGCCTCTATTAGCTTGTTTAGCTCTTTCTTCATTAGAGGCTCAATGTGAGGGTTGGATGGTCTCCGCTTCTACTGATGGGCTTAGCATTCGGATCCAATTCTATGGTATGTTGTGCCAAGTTCGGATTGAATCCTCTCAAGTCTTCATAGCTCCAAGCGAAGACATCTGGAAATTCTTGGCAAAGCTGTATGAAATCTGATTTCTCCTGCTCAGTGGCCACTTTACCAATTTGAAGTGTTTTTCCTTCCCAACCAGAATTGGCTCTGAATCTTCTCTCTTGACCTGTATGTTAGCCTTTTCCTTATGGAACTATTCGTTAGGGTTGAAGATAGACTCCAATGTTACTAAACCCTTGGGAAGCTTGTTTGTCCACAGCTACACTACTTGATCACCGTATTGTTGCTCTAGTCTATCTTGATTCCTAGCTGAGAATTCAGCCTCTTCTTGTAAGAAATTGATGATCTGTTGATCGTTCTCAAACACCTGCCAGCTTGTGTTATTATCTGGAACTGCTGGCCTCACAATCACATGGATATGTGGTTGTGTTTTTCCCTTTTGATGTTGTCAACCACATCAAACGTTGCTCTAACTGCTGTGAGCCTATCCGCGGCTTCATTTTTCTTCCGGGTATGGAACGATGTTGAAAGCTTGAACTCCTCAATGAGGTCCCATACCTGTTCTTGTAGTTTTTAGCGAGGTCATTCTTTGTAGCATGTTGTCCCCTGACTTGATTGACAATCAGCTCGCTATCCCTAAACACCTTCAAGTTCTTTATGCCCTTTTTCCTGGACCAATGAAGTCCATGAATCAATGCCTCGTATTCACCGTGTTGTTTGAACAGGAAAACTGGAAATGAAAAGCTAAAAAATATTTGATGTCTTGTGGTGAAATCAACATTGCACCACCTCCAGCACCTTGTCTACTTCTCGAACCATCGAAAAAAAGTTGCCAAACTTTGTTGTCATCCTTTTGTTCAGGTTGAATGATGTCGGGAATGGGTGAATTTTCTTCATGTACACAATACACACCTAATTCAGATTCTTCAATTTCCTTGTATGGGTCAAATTCATGACTCTTGTTTTCCCATTCATCCAAAGTCAAATCAGGAATTCCCTCGACCTTAGTACCTATTTCTAGATCATTTGAACACTCCTCCGATCAAAGGTGAGTAATTCACATTGATAGGACTTGGCACACAAGGTTCAATATGGAAATTGGCAATTGGTTTGACACGATTATTGCTTTGGCCCCATACCTCATCCTGAAAATCATGTGTGACCAATCTGTAGATAAATATCCACCGATTTTTGCAGTGAAGTCTCTTGATAGACACAATGCAAAGAGTGGCGGAAGGTCAATCACAGACACATCTTGCAGAACTGTAACATTAGGACAGGCATGTAGTGTTAGGATTAACCCTTTTATGATCCCAACCATTCGAAGCTTATTGTTCCATCAAGCTATACTTACTCCTTTCAACACCGGCTCATACTTGAGACCAGTTGATCCGCTATTTGCTTTGGCATCACGAACTACTACTTGCCCCAGAATCAATCATGCAATTGTGAACTAGTTTATCCCCAATAACTAATGAAATATAGAATGGAGGGGTTTTCAAAAATTTATCTTGCTTTCCTCCATGATTCCCTTCAAGCTGAGCAACATTTGTGAGGACCTTCTCTTGCATATGGACCTATTGGTTTGAAGTTGACCAATTCTTCATGGCAGCTTGTAGAAGATCTCTTTGGCCTAGGATTGCCAGTGATTCCCACATGGAAATGTTCACATGTGTCTTCTTCATTTGATCGATGATGTTAAAAGGGGATGAAGTGTCCTTTTGTTGTCCCTTACTTGGTGCAACCTTTTCTAGAGCTTGAATAGGTGCATGTGTTGCTACAACAGGTACCTTAGGCTGATTTTGCACATTTGGAATTGGATTTGGTCTCATCGACCCCTTGTGTAGGAGTAGGTGAGAAACACCTCGATTAGACGGTTGTCCCTCTTCTATGCTTCTCTTCTTTGACCATGTGTTGGTAGCCACGCCTTGAAAAGGTTGTTGGTTAAATCCACAGAAATCTTCCGTTTGCCAATTAGCCAATGTGGTTTCATTGGAGGTCCTTCTTGTTGCATTTCTTGTTCTTTGATTCCTCTTGTCTTTGTTCTTGAGACACCAATGGTTTGCACCATCAAGGCTTGATTTAGTGCACCATTGAAACACGTTGACCGATTGTGACGGTAGATTGCAAGGGTAACACCAATTGTACTCTATGCTATGTTGTTTTGTGTTGGAACCAAGGCTCTTGAGGATGTCGTTGCATTTGGATCATACGATCGAAATGGCTGGAAGCTTGAGGTTTCCTGGTTTTGGTTTTGATTTGCACCTGAATTTGGTGGTCTATTTTGTTGGTATGGGGGCCTAGCACAGTGCATGTTCTTGAGGCTAATACGGTCTAGCACTTTAAGCTTGCTCTCTTTTAATAGTCACCAGCTCATTTCTAAGGTTCTCAGAAAGCTGTTTCATAACTCCTGCAATTCCTTTGAAGTGTTTAAAGAACTCAATGCCTCATTATTGCTTTGATTTGTAGGAGTTGGAATGGGATTCAACCTTGGTGCTTGGACTGGTTGTAGGATTTCCCATATCCGGATAGAGAGGCATTGGTGGCCTTGGTGCAGCTTGCGACTTGGATCAAAGCAGTTCTCTGCTCTCCGATAACTATGTCATAGGCCCCTGGCAGCGTTGTCCCTCCCATCGATTGGATCATCATGGCTATGTCGAATTTATAGCTTTTAAGAAATAGAGGAATGCACCTCAGCGGTTGGTCTAACAAACTATTGGAATCTGTCCCATGTCCGTTGGAATGCGAAGTTGAAATCTGTCATTTGTTCGTTAGGAGCTTTTTGATTGTTGTCAGTTGTTCCAATAAAGATAAATTGTCTACCCTCTCCATGAATTGGTTGCAAAGAGTTGAACAAAGTTGGTTCCAATTCGTAATAGATCCTGCTGTTAGGCTCTTAAACCACCGTAAGGCTTTACCTTTAAAAGATGAAGCCAATAACTTGACTGCAACATCCATTTCATTTATTTCATGGATTGCACATGCATTGGCAATATCCTAGATGTGGTCAATAGGAGTAGTATGATTTTCTCCTATGAAATAGGGGATATTCTTTAGCGCTGCAACCGGAATCGATTCTGAGCATTTAGGGCGAGTGGACTACTACCCATGAAATTGACAAAGGGATTCGGTGGTAGATGTGCCATTATGATTGGCCTAAGAACTCTGGTTGATGCGAGAAAAGGTCTACCAGGTGGAGGTGTAGACAAAGTCCGGTTAGGTGGAGATGGTGATCTTCGTGGTCCTCTTCCTCTCCTTCCTCTACCTAGTGATAGTTGCAAGTGGAAAAATAGCCCCTCTTCTCGAGTATCAGACTTGGTTTGAATTCTTCTCATGTGCCTAGGCAACTTTTGTTGCTACACCACTGAATTCTATCCCTTTGGAGTTGGCAGATGTGTTAGAGAATGAGCCTCAAAAGGCTGGATTCTAGCAAGTCACACACCAAACATGACAATCTTAAAAAATAATTTAAAACTTTAAAGGACCCGGAAGATATAGTTCTTCAATTCGGTTATCGGGTCTTGTTGTGCAGTTACTAATCCTTAAAACGTCATGCAAGGCAACTTACAAAATCTAAAATACACCATGTCAGAACTTGGGACATGCTCGACACCTGGGAAAACCCAAAATACTAAAAACTATGAAAATTTTAAAGTCAAAATCTTAAAAATCTAAGAATACCCTTTTGGAGATTATCTCCCAATCTATTGACTGGTGAAATTTTGACCTGTTTTAAGAAAGTTAAGCCCTTGAAAATTGATTTTGGAGTTTAGCCTGGAAGGTGAAAAAAATCCAAAATTGTAAAACCTGTAATTTCTAAGTCCAAATTTCTTGAAAATTCCTTCAAAACTTGTGGAATGACCTCTTGGTCCCACTAGGCATGCCAAAACTGTTGATGGTGAATCATAGCACCCCTGAATGTCTGCAACTTGATGGGTTGAGACTCTCAGTGTGATTACATAACATGGAGCTTTTCCCAAGTGTGGGACCTTATGAATCAAGAAAGATCTCTAGATGAAGGCCGGTTCCTATTCCTTTGTTTAGATGCACACATAAAAATGCAGAGGGTTTACTCAAAACCTAGTCTAACTTGCCAAGGAGACAGGGTAAGAAGATGCATAAACATAAACCTAAACTAACAAAGGTGATGCACCGAGGAATGAAGAACACCTGTCTTGCCAATAAACAAAAACCATTAAAATGCAATGCAAGATCATACACAAATAACCAAATTTGCGGTGAAAGATCGGGAGGATGCAAATGAAAATAGAGAGAGTTGAGAATCATCCACAGAAATGCATTATTTTCTCCAAAGATTGATAGAATACACTACAAAATGCCAAGAGGTGAAGTTACATTATAGTTTTAGATGGGAGGTTTGAACTCCACAAATTCACACTGCCCAAAGAGAAGAAGGGAGGGGAAAACAAGAATGTCCAACCTTTAGAAAGAAGCCCCTCCTTATAATTTATAGGAATAATGAGAGAGGGAAGAGAGAGGAAATCCAAATCTACCCCAACCACCTCTAGGTTACATTTAATTTATCTCATTATGGCGGTAGGTGAGAACCCTAGCAGACCCAAGAAATGGCGAATTGTATTTTGCATTTTGAAGAAATTTTTCTCACCCAATTAAAGATATCTAGTTGTATTTGGATAGAGGACCTTGTAAGCTTTCCAAAAATTCCAACCTTGCGTGAATCCGAGCTCCCTATGAAAAGTTATGGCCATTTGAATATCTGCGTCAGGGTTTGCTTTCTGTCGGGTTTAGAGTGTCAGTGCTCAAAATGTTGTGCCTCCTGAAGGTGCACCTTGGCGCATCCATCCTCATGTCAACATGCTCTTAAGTGTGCCATAGGTGCTGAAAATGTGGTGTTGACATTTTGTGCTTTGCGCCTCTAACCTGCGCCAGGGCGCGAATTTTCACAAGTCGACACCTTGTGCTTGCGCTTTGACAACCTGCGCTGTGGCGTGGATTTTCACATGTCGACACCTTCTATCAGTGCACCCCCAACCTACACCAGGGCATGAATTTTCACATGTTGACACCTTTTGCCTTATGCCCCCAACCTGCGCCAGGCACAATTTTCGCATGTCGACACCTTCTGCTGTGCGCATGCGCCCTAACCTACTTGGAGTGGCACGAATTTTCACATGTTGACACCTTTCGCTGCCCCCAACTGTGCCGAGGGCATGAATTTTTACATGTCGACACCTTCTGCTTTGCGCCCCAACCTGCCCCAGGGCGTAAATTTTTACATGTTGACACCTTCGCTTTACGCCCCAACTGTGCTAGGGTGTAAATTTTCGCATGTCGACACCTTTTGCTTTGCGCCCCAACCTGCACTGTGGGGAAAATTTTCACATTTCGACACCTTCTACTTTGCGCCCCAACCTAGGCTAGAGCGTGAATATTCGCATGTCGACACCTTCGCTGTGTGCGCCCCAACTGTACTAGGGCACGAATTTTCGCATGTCAACACCTTCTACTTTGTGCCTCTAACCTGCGCTGGGGCACGAATTTTCGCATGTCGACACCTTCTGCTGTGTGCTAGAGGTGGTTGGTGATGTAATAAATGTCAGATTTTTGACCATGCAATGTACTTTCAAAACCCGAAATGAAGGATTTTGATTTTCCTTGATTTCCATATTCTTTTACTTGTCTATATCTACCCGGTGGGGAAGATATATACAACAATTGTACCATGTCGGTGTCCATTTTTGAATCTTCTCCAGCATATCAACATTCTCCATGTAGCTATCACCATTGTATGCGTCCCTTGTTCTTGATAAGCTCCATGGCCAAATTGGTTTATACTACGCTCATATGAGTAAGCATAATGGTTCTAGATTTGATCATACTTGATCTAGAGGAGTTTGAAAATACATTGGAGGATGGATACACTATTATAAGTGTGAGTTCCATGAGGGAATGAATTCATGATTGCACAACTTCATGGAATGGGAGAAAATTAAAGCTACTGAGAAGAAGAAAATGGATGCAAATGAGTGGAAATGGATGGAAAAGGTTTGCAACTCGAGAGAATGGGTTATTGACCGAGATGGAGTTGCTAGATGTGCTTTGTATGTGGCTCAAAAGGATGAATCCTAAGAGGAACACACCAACCTACTAATATGAAGTGGTAAGGTGTGTAAAACTGTCCCATCATCGGGCGTGCCAAAGCTGTTAGTGCAGAATCACATCACCCCTGAATGGCACAGGTGTGGATTGGGAATTCGGTGTGATTGCACAACATAGGACCATCTCTCAAGCTATGGGACTTGTAAACCTATGATGGCCCTCCAGAGAAAGCTG
Organism: Taxus wallichiana var. yunnanensis; assembly: GCA_018340775.1. NCBI lineage: Eukaryota > Viridiplantae > Streptophyta > Pinopsida > Cupressales > Taxaceae > Taxus > Taxus wallichiana. The sequence goes on along the minus strand of CM031235.1, from coordinate 334,864,457 downwards.
GTTCTTGCCTCCTAATCTACCTCGCCACAAGCTACTCCATTGCAAAAGAGTCCAACTAATCCTAATCCAACTATTCCAAGGGGACAAAGAGAAAGAGCCTACACTAAGCAATGATACACCAGAAAGGGAAGTGTAAGATATTCTATCGAGGAGAATGAAATAGGAAAAGGGGCTGAGGGAGGTCAAACAAAAGTGACACATACCCAGATCTAGACCCACTATAGAAACTCCATGAAGCTCGACATCCTACAACCTTGTTTGTCATTATGGAAAGTGAGCTTATGGGTCTAAATTTTTCCTTCATAGTTTCTTTATGTTAGGGCCTTGTTTTGACAAAATTTTCTAAGCGGCCAATTTGGGATAAAAATTTGGTGACACACTGGGACATCACGCCTTTGGATGAAGAGACTAGTAGCCTTGAAGTATCCATTGGGCATGGAGTCACAATTAATGGCCTGGTATTGACCCTTTTTCAAAATTGACTTCTCGATTGCCTACTTTTCGACCCCGCTTGACCTTGAGCTTGCCCACACATCCGTACTCTCAATTTTCATAAGAAATCTTGACATAAGGCCTCACGAGAGTAGAAAATTGTTTTAACCCGGTTCTTTTATCTATCCTTGAATGGAATGTTTCAAATCGGCTTTAGTTTCTCTGGATTTGTTTCTTTTTGGAACTAGAACTACTACGGACATCTATGGGTCTTTACGCCATGAATCTTGAAGAGCTTGGCCTTGGTGTGTCACGAGAATGGGACTCATTACAATGTTTACCCAGGGCACATTGAACTTCATAATGACATAACCTTGGAGCAACAAAACACAACAACAACCTATGTACAAAAAATCAAATCATACATGCCTCAAATGAGACATGCAGAGTGTGCTCAAGAACTTCTTCTATTGAAAGAAAATCTACTCCTACTCCTAAACTAATTAGAGAGAAAAGGGACTTGAACAAATCTTGCAACTGGTAGGGAGAAGTAACTTCCCTTTCTCAAGAGGTTCAACCATGCAAATTATTTGACAACGAATATGGCTGCTGTATGAGTGAAAAAATGATGAAAAGCTTGTCCTCCACCCGGATCATCAAGGTGTCACTGAAAACAAGATAGATGCCTCTTTTAATTGTTCTTCATTTAGATTGGAGAGGTATTACAGCCAATTCTTGGTACTTTGGAGCTCATCCTCATGCTTAGAAGAGAATATGACTGGTTGTGGATTTTCCTTGGCTCCAATGAAGCTAAGTACCTCATTGGGCATGGTCTAATCCATTGAATGTGCCCTTGCTCCGATCCTTAACTCCATTAATGGAGTCTTCTTTCGATCTTCCTAGATGGATGGTGAGAGAGAAATGGTGACATTCTCTAGCATTTTCTCTTCCTTCTCCTGTGAAGAACATGGAAGATTCATATCTTCCAACCTTGGTTTTCGAGGGCTACTATGAAGTGCGAGGATGTTGCATTTGGATGTTATCCTTCATGGAAGGCAGGCTCATTTCCTTGGAAGGTGGATGATGGAGGAGCAAATGATGTTATCTCCTCGAGCTCCTCTCCATTGAAGAAATCTTCCATGTCGAGACAGATGCGATCTACCTCCTTATTGTCCTAATGTATGTGTTCTACCTCCTCTATGGTGTCTTCTTGATCTGAAACTAGCTTACCATGGTTACCTTCATCCTCCAACATGAATTTTGAAAGATAAAACTATTCTTCAACATCAGATCTTGAAGGGGATGAAGTGGGAGGAAGAAATAAATTTTCTTCTCACACTGTTCCACACTTGGAGCCTCTAAAACTATATGGTCCTCCTCCATCACGGGTTCATAAATCAAATAAGGCCCTTGAAATGAAAGAAAAAAATATTCAATGATGCCTTATTCATTGAGTGGACTCAACTATGATTTGATCTCTCCCAACTACTCCTCTTTAATGGGACTTGGATCTAGTTGTTCTTCCTCCTTAATTGGTTGTGCAGCTTGGATTAGATCAGCATCCTATTCGGACAAAGTGCCATAAACAGTGGTAGTTTTCTTCCTCTTGTTCTTTCTCTTCTTCATTTGCAAACTCATCCTCAGCCACCATGGCTCTTCAACCCTGACCTCCTTTATTATTTTAACCATCAAGGAGATCTTTGTAAACCCAAATTTGGCAGCCCAACTCTTTATATTATCTATCAATTCTTCTCTGTTGGGATCCCCTTCTTATTGTTTTGCTTGACTAGATTCTTGAGTCTCTTCCTAACATGGACTGGGAAAGCAAGAGGAGTGACAAGTTAGGGTTCAACCATCTTTGCCATTATTTGTGGTGGAGAGGGAGGTGGAACTTCTTGTTTCTTTGGAGGGAACAAATGCTTGGGAAAGAAAAGGAGAGAAGAGTTGAAATGGGGTGGAAGATTAGGAGATGGAGAAGAGAAATCGACACTTGGGGCAGCAAGGCGAGGGGCTTGACTCTTGATCATGCTGAAATGATAAAGTTTGAGAAAAATAAAATGAAGGATAGGGTGTTGGTGATTGACTTACCCATTGACAAGGCTATCTCATAATTTTCTCATAAGCCTCAATGTACTTCAACCATAAAGTCAAGCTTCTCCGAGGGTGTAATGTCCTGGAAAAGGGCCTTCCCATGGAAAAGGTTCCCTACAACAAATCTTGAATTCCTTCATTTGTGATATGGCCCTTGACTAAACCATGTTAGCCTCCATTTTTTGAGTCTTCTCCAGAAGATCAACATTCTCCATGTAGATGTCACCATTGTATGCATCCCCTTGTTCTTAATAAGCTCCATAGCAAAATTGGTTTTGAATTTGCTCATATGGGTAAGCATAATGGTTTTGTATTTGATCATACTTCTAATCTAGAGGATTTTAAAAATAAAATAGAGGTTGGATGCATTGTTGCAAGTGAGAGTTCCATGAGGGGAATGAAGTCCTGATTGCACAACTTCATGGAATGAGAGAAAATTAAAGAGACAAGAAGAAAATGGTTGAAAATGAGTGGAAATGGTTGGAAAAGGTCCGCAACTCGAGAATGGGTTATTAAACAGATGGATTCGCCAAATGTGCCTTGTATATGTGGCTCAAAAGGATGAATCTTAACAGGAACACACCAACCTACTAAGATGAAGTGGTAAGGTGCTTCAAACCTATCCCATCGAGCATGCCAAAACTATTAGTGCAAAATCATAGTACCCCCAAATGGCCGGGTGTGGAGTGGGGCATTTAGTGTGATTGCACAACATGGGACCATCTCTCAAGCTGTGGGACTTGCAAACCTAAGATGGCCATCGGAGAAAGTTCGAGTCTTGCCTCCTAGTCTACCTACCACAAGCTACTCTAGTGCGAGATAGAGTCTAACTAATCCTAATATAACTATTCCAAGGGGACAGAGAGAAAGAGAGAGGGTGAAAGAGCCTACACTAAGTGTTGATACACTAGAAAGGGAAGTGTGATATATTCGTTGAGGGAGAATGAAACAGGAAAAGGGAAGTGAGGGAGGTCAAATAGAAGTGACAAAGACCGAGATCCGGACCCACCATAGAGACTCCATGAAGCACGACATCCCGCAACCTTGTTTTCATTCGGGAAAGTGAGATCGTGGGTCGAATTGTTTCCTTCATAGTTTCTTTATGTGTGGGGGTTGTTTTGACCAAATTTTGGGGGCGGGGGGTGCGAATATGGGATAACAACACCATCAATAGGATCATCAACATAATGTGAAGGAGTGTGCAAAGTAGGAGAGGATGTATCATGATAAAAAAATTAGATGAGGTAGAGTCATGAGAGGGAACCATATTGGTGTTTAGAGTAGAATTTGAATCAAGTATGCTGATGTGAAAGTGTTAATACCAAGAAAATAATGAATATGATAATTATCTAATGTCTCCTCTGAAAGATGAGAAGACATATTGTAAGTAACCGTATAGGATGCAATACGGTGAGTAAATGTTACTAGATCGCCAAAGATTGTAATTCATATAGGAGAATCTACAAATCAAGTAGGTACATATTATAGTCCATCTTGAAGTTGTTGTTTGACATGGTCTGGTGTGGTAACAGGAGAACTATAGAGAGCTTTAAGCTCAACAATGGCAGCCTCATCATAAATAGGGTTAACACTAACATGAGATATGGCGGGTGGAGAAGATGGGATAGGCTTATCCATTAGGGTTTGATTGGATCCTAGGGAAAGGTATTTTAAAGAGTCGGGTTCACCAAAATGATTAACTAAAAATGTGAATTTTATATGTTAATATAAACTAGTAACAAGGGAATAACTGATATAAATGTGATGTAAAAAACTAAATAATTTTATTTAATATTTTTAATGAAATCAAATAATGAAAATGGGAAGGGATAGGGTACTAACCTGAAATTAACTTACCTTTTTGTGTGCAAGATTGGGAAAAATGATGTACAAATAGGATAGGACTCGATGGTGTTTTCCAAGAAATTGCAACGAATGAAGATCTACCTAGACCTAGGTTACCTTAGAGAGGACTGGGGTACCTAGATGTGCATTGGTCTATGACCTATGCACTTGGGTTTGTAAAAATCCCGGTTCTGGTTCTAAAAGTGCTATAAGGTCTTTTGCAACACCATCGCCTTAGTCACCTAGTTGTCACAATATCCTCGCTAATGTTGTTGTAGTTCTATAATGAAGATCTAAATCTAACAACCCATACAAAGCATCAAATTCCTAAAAAATAAAGATGCAAATGAAGGAGTCAGCCTTACCTTAGCTTCCACAAGGGTGGACGTATGACTAAGCACTACACTAAATATAAGACCCAATGTAGTTTTGTGTGCTTGTGTGTGTAATTTCATTCTAGGGTGCCCTAGCTTCAATGACACAAAAGCGAGGGGCTAATATCTAGATGTAACATGTAAATGGTGGATGAAATGGAATAAATACAACCCTTTCCCCTATGCTTATGTTATGTAAATGTAGAATGCCCAAATATAGTCGGTTACATTATTAGATAGCTAGCTCTTGATAATAAGATGTCCGAACATAATCGGTGAGTATGCTATGTTTATATAGGGATCTCTTGTTCAAATTTCAACACTAATGGCCCGACAATGCCGACTAGCACCTAGGGGAATGTAATAAAATATTGTAGATAATGACCTCAAAACTTTAAATGCAAACAAAGTTCAACCAAAATTGGGGCACCGATGGGTGCCCCAACACCTTCCAAGCACCCTAGCTAGAGACTAAAGATGACAAACCATAAAAAAAAAACATTTGATACCTTTTGAAATACGACTAAAATTGTATAGAAAATTGATGACTATGTGAGAAAATTTGTCATGAATAACGAGTAATGATGAAAAACTAAGGGATGAACCATTAGTGAATAATTTTATTACGCGAGATCTATATATAAAATAACATACTTGGCGGTATAAATATAATAATAAGTGCATGATTTTTGATGACATTTGTTCGATAGATGTGACACCACGTCTTCAAGTTTTGAGAATTATTCTATTTTGTAGACTATTATTGGTGTTTTTTGTGTGGTTGTTTCTCTTGGGGGTCCCTTATAGAAATTTTGGCCATGTTGCAACTTTGAGATAATAACTTTGTCTTACAACTCATCCCAGACTAAGTTGATGGATTCTTCTTGCTATTACAAATTCACGAGTTCTTCGAATGACACTTTCTTCTTGGAGACATTCAACATCATGAAAAACATCCTTAATTGGGAAGGGAGAGCTTTCAAGGTGTTCAAGACAAGGAATTTTTCTTGTACCATCTCACCAAGTGTTATTAGTTCCATTCGAAACTTATCCACCTAATGTATGAGTTACTAAACTTTCTCGTTAGACCCCATGGATAATGTGTGAAGCCATGACTACAAATGGATGATTTTTATCCAAAATTCACCCCCAAGGTAATTTTGATAACTTGCATAATTTCTTTAGGCTTGAGCAAGTAGAAATGGTTCAAGGCCCAAAATAAGGTTTTGAGGGATCCCTTGGCTTTTCTCTAACTTCCCTATCCAAAGAAAAATCCAAGGAGTTAGTGAAAATTATTAAAATTTTGAAAAATGAAGTCAAGGGCCTATTTTAGTGCAAATCAGTTATGGGGGTGTGGATGGAACCAATGTGGATTGTATCGGAGTTCTTCATACCTAGTTCGGGTCCGATTTACAAAGGATGCAGTGTATTGTGGCTAAGTCAGCATCTGACATCCCAGGCCACTTAGGCTCATTCGGGCCACTAGTTCCCTGCATTTCTCAATTTGTTGATCAATTAAGGAACATAAAAAATGTGGCAAAACTAGATAAAAATGTCTTGTGCGATCTGCGGGATATTTGGGATGAAAGGACGAGGGCCCCCAAAGCCCGCAATACCCACAACCCAAAGGGAAAGTGAATGCACGACACCAAAAATTCATACAACCATAACTTTTGACTTAGAAAAGAAGCATCTCAAGCTCCAAAAATTTAAAAGCTCATTCCCATAAAATGAAAGAAATCCCTGACAAACTCAAAATAGTTGCTCACACTCAGAATGCCATATATTTTGCATTTCTTAATGAAATCATACAAAATTGGTGCATTGGAAACATGGCTCGAGTCCAACTCACAAAAATCAATAATTTTGAGGAAAATGGGATAGGTTCGAGAACAATTTTTAATGGGTAGTTGGGAATGCAATTAAGAGGCATGGCCACAAGATTCTCCAACCTGCAGTTATAGGACAACATGGGGAGCCTTTTGTAAGCAACATACCATCATTTAACTTCATTTATTACCTCTTTCTAGTGGTGAAAGGAAGATTTTAGGATTTCAATTTTCCTTTTCTAAGCTTTATAAATTGGCATACTGGGCTCATTGTAAGGGGAGATAGTTTTTAAGTAGCAAAACTATGTCATTTTGGTTTTGTGAAACCAATGTGTTACAGGCCCTTGTAGTGGAATCCTTGCATGGTGATCTAGGCCTTTACTTTGTAATAGATTGAACTGTGTATATCAATGAAGCAATAGATGCAAGTTTGTGGATGTATCTTCCCTTCCTGTGTTTGTTTGGATTGTTCTTGGCTCTTCAATCTTATTGTGAATAAATCGTGTGTATTTTATGCTCTTACATGGATTCATTATCATTGTATGCATATGAAATATTGTTGTAAATTAATTTTCTAGACTATGGATAACTGTTATCACCCTCTCTAGTATGTATTTTGCTTCCATTTTTCACACATTGGAAATCTATTCTCATTTCCTCATTTGCTTGTGTATCACTGCTTTAGTGTAGGATTTGTTTTCATACGCTCTCTCTCTTTGGTCCCTTAGAAAGTTAGATTAGGATAAGATAGTTTTTCCTGCATTAGTGTAGATTGTGGCAGGTAGTTTAGGAGAAAGAACCAACTTTCTCTGGAGGTATATCTCAAGTAGCAAGTTCCACAACTTGGAGATAACACCTGGATGTTACCCAGTCACACCATGGGCTCAAACAAACACACTTGTGTAAATCTAAGGGTGTTGTGATTCAGCGATAATACAATATTCATCTAATTATTCACCTCATAGATGGTCAAAAATTTATCTCATGTTACCTTGATTGTCATTGCATCCCAAACATGTGGTTGCATGTCATCAATGATGCTTAACATAATCAACATCAATACTTTTACATCATCTCTTTCATAATTCATCAACTCATTAGGATTATTAGGAACTAACACCAACCCTACGACGATGCCGAGAGTCCCTCAAAGTAAAGGATGGTGCACATATTCATTTTCTAGGAGGTATAATTTGGCCCTTTGAGAAGTTGGGCATCGGGCACGAAGTAATTTTGCGCAAACATTGTAAAAACAATAATAATAGTAATTTATTTATTTTGTTTCTTTATTTGAGAAAATTACAAGGATTTTCACTTCTTGAAGAGAGAATTGATCTTAAAGATGAGCTCGGTAATCACGATATGAGATATGGGGCGCTTCTTAGGGAATTCAACCTCATTTTCGTAGTTTTCATCCTATCCGAATTTGAGTTTTGATCCTATTGTCATTTCTTGGCATCGCACATCAAACAAGAAATAGTCTAGAAGCCCCTAAAAGATGAGCTCATCGAACCGATGGTTTTCGGTGACGCGGAGGGATTACTCCTTTCACACCTCCCACAAAAAGGAAAGGCTAGATCGATGCTTCATTTCAAAGGCTTGATAGGTCATCTAGGTATGTGCTAAAAACATGTATGTCACTCATGTTATTATGACACAAAAAGAATATTTCTTGAATCCACGTCTTGATTACAAATTGTATCCCAATTCGAGGTAAGGGAGCAAGCTAAATGCCCAAAAATTCAAATTGTCACATTGCCTCCATATGTTACCAAATAATTTTCTCATACCAAAAAACAATATGGTCATCGGTTTTTAAGCAATAACTAAATAATGAGACGATTCCTCTTCAACAGCTACATGCCTAGGTTGTAGGTTTTGGTATCTTAAGCTCTTATACTTGATTGAGAGAAAACAAGCAATGTTTTATTTTTATTCACCAAGTATGAAGCAAAATTTATACACCATTGAAGGGGAGTTACACTGCAGTTAATAAAAAGTGATGTAATAGTTAATTATTCTCTAACTACACATTCTATCTACCTTGTCATCATGTTCTAATATGTCAGCAATATGCTAACAAAGAGATCTAAGTGTCTAACATATACTATGCATTACTATTATCTAGTTAGGAAAATAATTTTCATTATTTGATGCATGTGTGTATGCATATTCCTTTTCTTCTCTATTATTTTTGCTTTCTTTTTTATTTCATGTAACTCTTAGGAACTTACTATCCCTTATTCATAAACAACTTGGAAGGAGGTATTTATATTGCTATTGATCACGTAGTGTTTATATGAATTCTTTTCTTGTGAACATATTGATTCCCATAATCATGGTGTTTCTTCAACTAAGCATCATAAGAAGCTTATGAGATATTTTAGTGCTTCCATTAAACTCAAGGTCTTGGACTCTTTGGTGAGTTACGATTAGTTTGAAATCATCAACCTAAGTTCCATTCCCATTGAGTTCATTGCATGCTTTCAATAAGTGGTAATGGGGACACCTTGGGGTAAGGTTCTAACTTCTCCATATGGACCAAAAGGAACATAGAAAAGTGATCCAAATATCAATTTCTCCATGGGAATTAAGGACCAAAACCCACCCGCATGTCCCACTTATAGAAAGTGCTCCTCCACCACTTGAGTTCATATCTCATGTATAATAAAAGTATTTACCATAAAATTTTTACTCGGAAGACATTAAAGACCTAAGCCCACCCCCATGTCCCACTTAGATAATGTGCCCCTCTACCACTACATTTCATATCTATGGTATAATAAAATAATTTTCTATGCAAAGTTGAAATTTCATAGGGATCCTAGATATTTCAAACTCTAATATGTTCCCTAGCTCGAGCTTTGGCCTTAGTGAAGGAGACTTTTTCATCGGGAGTGATAGATTTGGTTCTTCTCCGCTAAAAAATATGTAGAGGAGATTCGGGATGTTGGTAATGGTAGAGATAGGGTTGATGGTCACACCGATGGTTCTTCTCCGCTAAAATTTTGTGCCTTTTGGTGGGGGTCCGAAAATGGGCATCGACAAAAGAAAAGTATTTATTTCTAAGTACTTGATGGGAGAGGTCCATTGCATGGTTTTAGAGGGGAAATGCTTCTAGGATGGTGCAAACTCGGTGGTGCAACTGCTAAACCCATGGCCTATGAAAAATCGACGCCTATGGTTTCCTTCAAGGATAAGGTTACAGAGTCTATAGACCGATTTCGAGAATAGGGGCTTGCTTTGTATGTTTATTAGTCATGGCCCAAACCTTTATACTCTACACACAAGTGGATCTCTAAACAATGATATCCTCGATTGAAGGTGAAGTAAATATTTATGACTATGCCTGTGGCATTTTCATAGCAATGTGTTTGACAATTCCTCACGATAACGAGGTAATTTTTGTAAAAATATGGGAATTTCTGTCTCATCTCCTTCTGATGAAACCATGGTTCCCTCACTTTAACACCTTGGATGAAACATTCAATAACATACATGTGTGGATAAGGTGGCCTATCTACATCTGCATTTCAAGGGTGTAAATTGCCTCGAGTTATGGGTAACAATTTGGGTAAATTCTTAGTCATAGATCCCAAAATTGAATTATTTTATCACACCACATATGCTCGTATATTGGTGGATATGGACATGAATGTTGACTTTCTGGCTACCATAGAGCTTAAAGTCAAGGATATAATATGGACACAAAATTTAGATTATAAAGGCTTCCCTTTTAGATGAAGTCTAACATGTTTTCTCTAGGACATTTAGCTTCGATTGTCACATTAGTAAAAACTAGCTAAAGGGCTAGCTTTCTTGGTGGAAGGATTTTAATGAATCATATACTTTTCAATGGCCTTGAGAAAAGTGACATTGAAAAATGAATTAGTTAGTCATGATAATAAACATGAAGAGAAGAATGGTGAAGTTTCCCCCTCTTCCACTACTCGGTTAATGATTTAGAGCATATTACGAGAAAAGGGTGGGGCCTCTACTCCTCGGTCTCCCATATCTATGTAGATTCGAGTCCCGAAAATAAGGAGGTTCTTGAAATTATTCTATCACCCACCACCGATGAGAATGTAGATCTTAATAAGGGTGATGGATGGATGGTGGCGAACAACAAAAAGAAAGGAAAACTTTGAAAGTTTCCTCTTAAGATGAGCCTTAGATATCAAAGGGTGAAGAACCATGGTAGATATGTTTGCTCCTAGTGGGTGGTCAAGTTGCTTTGACTTGCTTTCTTTGATGGGTTGTTTATCCTTTTGGTGTTTCGCTTACGGATTTTGGCTTGTGTGTTTGTTTCATTTTTGGCCTTGTAGGGCCTTGTTCCTTGATGTCTATCTTTTTGGCTTTATGCTTATCTTTTGGTTGTCTACAAGGTTCCTGCTCCCTTCAAAATTTACTTTCTTACCTGATCTAATAAAAACATTTATTGCTTCCATTGTTGGACCATTTTTCTTTGGATAATATGTAAAATTGAGATGCAATTGGTGTTTCTCTTGTTCCAAAATGTTTTCCAAAATTTTCCTACAAACATGATGTCTCTATGAGACACAATGTTGCATTATAATCCATGGAGTAAAATCATTTCCATAGAAAAAAATACATAAAAATACTACGCCAAGAACTTATTTGTGGAAAATAAACAAGAATATTTTAAAAAATATATCTAAAAAATAGGATAGAATCACATCCCTACTCTACTTTAATCAAATATAAAACAAAAATTGTGGTCGAATAACCTTAAGGAATTTGAGGTACAAACAAAATATCCCATGTCATAATGTTTCCATTATTCCAACTTAATATTTTTAATTTTTGCGCCCTTATGCATATCTTCAAACGCTTTTAATAATGTGTGGCCAATAAACCTCACTTTAGTTATGTCAAGATTTTGTCAATATTTGTTTTTGATTAATGGTGAAAAAGGGTTAAGGGGACCCTACCCCATACAATAGGAGGAGAAAAAGATGAAACAATGAAGACCAAACAAAGCTGCCTCTACCAGTGGCAAAAAGATATACCTATAGCAACATTAATAAAAACTAGTAGTAAAAACATAAAAAACAACTATCTCAAACTTTTAACCCCTTCCCTTTGGATCTTAACTGCATCTTGAGGGGAGAGATAGCCCCTTTCTTCTTCCTGCTCACAACAATCCAATCCTCAGAAGTATTTGGATTTACATTTTCAATATGGATTGTAATCAACACTTCAATCTTTTCCTTTATATTTTGGGAACCAGTTAAAGCATTCTCCTTTTCTAGATCATACTAAATATTAGGTTTGAAATCTGAGTAACCATCTAAAGGATCATTCACAACCAAGTTTCTAGGATTAAAATTCTTCCACCATGAGATTTTTCCTTTAGCATGTTTTCTTATCGGGTGAAAATTTGAAGCTAAATGGCCAAGAGAAAAGTAAATTCTCATTGTCCAGATTTTGTAACTGAGTTTGATCCTCCACTTTGAGTTCAATAGCAGGGAGGAAATAAACTGAAGTATCTATTTCAACCAAGATTCTAGCATACGTTGTGTGCTCAAAATCATCAGTTTTTGGGTAAATAGATAAACATTTCCCTAAAGTATTGCCAATAGTGGTTAAACAACTTTCTAACCAAAATTGGAGAGGTAGATATGAAAGATGAATCCACACCAGTTTAACATGGAAGGAATCTGAGACTAGGTTAAATAAAGGAAACCATGGTTTCATCAAAAGCATATGGGATTCAAAATCCTAGACTTTCCCAAAAATAAGATCTCTATCCGTAGCCAAAGTAAAAGCAACTATAAAAAAACCTCGACACTGGGAAAAATATCTAGCCTACCTCCCAAAAAGAGATTTGATTGCCTTGCAATCCATGCATGAAGTGTAAGAAGACTGGGAAAAGTTGTGAAATCTACATATCAATCCATTCCTTTCGAAAGATGCTTCAGATTGAACCACCTCATCACCAAAACAAACTGATGGGGTTGATTTTGCATAAGCCATTGGCCTATTACGTTTGGCATCCATTAAAACCCTATCTCCATTACGAGATCACTGCAGCGCATCCTTGAAAGATGCCTGAATAGAGAAATGATGTAGTTTATTATTTTCACTCCCAAAATGTATCTTGGAAAGGCTTTCTTTGACAAAGCAGCAAGGCCAGCAGCATCTCCACCCAATTTTGGATCCCCATGCACCATATCTCGTGACACCTTTTCCTCTAGTAGAGTCAAGGGTCACCCAATTTTGGATCCCCATGCACCATATATCGTGACACCTTTTCCTCTAGCAGAGTCAAGGGTCGATCTGGATTTGTCACCGCAACAGTTCATAGGCCGTCATAGAGCCACACACAGGAGCTCCATTGACCTGAACCAGGGATCTCGGTGTAGAGAGGAATGGTTTAGAGTGCTTCTCTGCAAAGATCTAATATTAGCAAAGTCGATGGGGGATTTACTAGACATGGGTTTCTTCTGGATCAAAACCCCAAATCCTTGGAGTTTTGGGTTGTCCCTTTGCATCCTCAAAATAATCCAACTTAGGTTCAAAAATCTTTGCAGATCTATCCCGACACTTCATCGCAACCATCAGGAAGAAACCACCATTTCATCTAATGAGAGGACCCACAAAAATCCTCACATAGATTTGCGGGGGAACTAAAGCAAAGCTAGCCAAGTGTTCCCTTGCCTCCCTTACACATCCACCCATGTTCATGGCCAAATAAAAACATAGATCTCTCATGGCCTCGGCCATTGCTAGGGCTTCGCCATCCATCGACCAATTCTTAGCAAATTTCATCAAATACAATGACTATAAGATTTTGTCAATATAAAACTTACTTAATAAAGGGATTAATCTAACCATAGTGTGTGGTGCATGGTAAATAGTTTTTCACATGGACTTGAATTGAATCATATGGCTTTCATTTCGAGGTACCTACCCGAATAACAAAAAAATATATATTAAATCTAATTTATTATAATTCATACAATCTCTAAGATAAAAAATAAGTTGAGAAAGGAAATTAGGTTTTCGATGAGATTAAGGATGTCGGATGGAATCTAGTTCAATATCTAACTTTTTATTATTATTGAGTTGTCATCCCTCTATTTTTGTTATTATTATTCTCATAGAAAACACAAAGAAACACACATGATAAGAAATCATGATTCATATGAAGAACTGTTAAATGAATAACTTAGTAAAAAAAGGGGGGATTTTATGTTATTTATATCAATTTTTTTAAAAAAAATTAATGGTAAAAGGTTTTTTAATAGGGATCTTGTTTAGGAACAACGAAAAAGGTCAATACCTAGATATCACAATGAGTATGAAAGAGACAATAAGAGTCACATTGCCTAGAAGTACAACAAGAAACACAACTATTGATCGGCGAAAACAAATCTGCATTAGAGGAACAACCAAATAGTAGAAAGAGAGCCAAAGCATTTAGGTGAGAAAAGTGATTTTTTTATGGGTCGATTTCTTCTTGTTATGAAAGGTTTTCCACCCTTCGAAACCTCCACATCTTTAAGATTTTGTTTCGAGCCAAAGGTCATCCTTAATATATCTTTATAACATGGACCCTCCCATACATTAAGAATTATAAGAGATGAAATTCATATATATCATTTTCTTTTTGATAATAGGATGAAAGTCATTTATATCAATACATGTGTGGGATGATTATGAGTAAGTTCAATAAACATATAAAGTTTGCAATCAAGAGGAAATATGTAGGTCCCTATATTCTTTCAAAGTGTGCTCAAGATAAACGAGGTGGAAGATGTGACTTCTTACAGTTATACCAACATATATGTCCCACCAATATACTCTCAATGGCTATCTAATATGATTTTTTATAGCACTTTTAGACCCTTAACGATATGTGAAATAATTTGTCCCGCCAATATATTTTTGTTGGAATCTCGAGATGATTTTTTCTATAACACTTTCAAAACTTTTATGTCCGGCCTATATAAATTTTAGTCTACCTTACCTATTGTTGAAATTATTTTTATGACAATTATGTATTAGAAATACAATTTTAAAAGTCAAATTATATTACATATTTTAAGGTTTGCATTCTACATATGAAGTAGATAATTTATTTTTTGAATGGTTGTTAATATTTGACCTTTAAAAGTAAGTAAATTTAAAAATATTGAAGTCTAGCCTTCAATCATTTAATTGTTTTTAATTAAATAATTATTTTAAAAAATAACTCCTCTACTTTCTTACGAAATGAGTAATAATGCCTAAAGAATAAACAATAACCGTTAAAAACAAATATTACATATATATATTGGCTAATAGGTATTTAGTAGTAATTTTTTTGGGAAATGATTGTCATCATATCATCGTCTCCTTGCGTGTCTATATATTATTTTCAACTACTTTTCAAAGGAACTGGAACGAGACTAGAATGAGACAGAGAATATAAAACAATTCATTACTGCAGTATCTTCATTGACACAACCTTCAAATACACCATTTATGCTACTTTCACATTTTCAGCAGTTTTCATCCTTTTCAACATTGGCTCGACCTTTTTGCTTGGGATTCTCAATTTATTACAAAAACTTTGAATCAACATATTCTTTAAGAAAATTTCCCAACCCAAAAGTACATCACTTCTTCCTTTAATAAGAAATAGGAAAAATTCCTCTCTTTATAAAGAAAATAGTTATTTAAATTCTACTTCTTTTCTATTTTTTTAACATTCTTTTAGGAAGGCATTTTTCTCCCTTTGAAAGATGTAGTCTGTACTTAACCTCTCTCAAAGATCTACTAACACATTTATTATGAAAATTAAATAATACTATTTCCAAAACCTTTACTAGTATTGTCTTGATTTCAAGTGATTTATTCATATCACTTCGGAGAAAAAAAAAGGAATACTTAAGTTTGTGGAGAAATATTTCTAAAATTTTGAGCAGGATTTTATTAGAAATAAAATTATTATGTAGTAGGGGTAGGATTTAGATGTTGAAACATTGAGCCTTAAGTTAATTCATATAAATGTTACGTAATATTCAAAGTGGTTGGGATCGTATGATTAGATTACTAATGTCATATACTTCAAATCTCGTAAAGACATAGTTTTTGGAAGGAAATTTTCTTTAATTGTTTATCTAGATTGGTTCTCTACAAATTAAGTGTTTCTTTTGAAAAAATATTAACAAACAAAATCAATTGGTTTTTACTTTTATACCGAACATTTAAAGTATAGAAAACTAAAACTAAATACAAAAATGTCATTAAAAAGAAATAAACAATAAACAATATTATTTAAACGTATATGGCTTGATAAAATAAACCAACTAGTATAATATATGTTTTAGATGATCCAATGTAAGATCGAAATAATAACACATTTTAAAGTAAATTAATGTATGTGTTATGTTTCTAATCACATTTTGTCTATTTATAATATATAAAATTTTGAAACGATAACATTAGCATGAGTGGTTAGTATTTTGCGGGTAGACCATTTATTAATATATTTATTATTTTATGTTTATTTTTTTGTTAATCATATATTTGTAGGACAAAAGTGAAAAATCATCTTCATTTGTGGCATCATTCGTATTGACATAAGAAATATAATCAATTAGAGATGTATTTAAGAGGCTTATGGGCACTAAGACACATATTTAAAGGTATTTTACTAGAAAAATTGTCTTCCATTATGGTATCATTCCTATTGACATAAGAACTATAATCAATTACAGAGCTAAGACACATATTTAGAGGTTTTGACTAGTTTTTGGCGATTATGAAGTCAGTAAAGGGGTTAAAAAAGCAAAGAAAACAAGCATACTCAATCCTCAACAAAAAAACTATTAATAATGTTTAGAGGGTCACCGACATTGTTAAATCACATCCATTAGCATAGAGCTCTTAATATTAATTTTTTTGGTTATATATGTCGATTCTAAATTATGATTATTACCCAAAAAATCTAGGGTATACTGAGATGTACTTTGACAAATAAGATGTCTACATATTTCCTTAATGGATTAAAGATACTTTAAACATTAAAGATGACAACATTCTATTTCATTTGTTTTATGTCTTAAAAATCTAAGTTATGTAATTGTATATTTGTTGATGCGCCAAAATTATCAGGAACTTGAAAAGGTCATAACTTGTGCTCCGAGTGTCCATTTGAGTCCGTTTTTCTAAATGACATGTTTCGATCGGGCATTTAACGCGGTCAATCCTCCTTATTGGTTGGAGCAAGTTTTATCACATTTTTGGGCCCGAAATCCACCATCTTGAGGTCACAAAATAGGATTTAAGTTGTAGTTCAATATTTTCCTATTTTAGGGCATTAGTTAATTTTAGTCTATTAGTTGCATTAAGAGTTGGAAAGTTCAAAATTCCTCTAAATTAGGCATGTATAAGATGCGTGGAAATTTATGTGCCTGTACAAATAAGCATGCGAACTTACTAAGAATAGCGGTGTCATCTCAAATTTCCCCCCGGGAAAATTAATCAAACACAACCCCGCACAAGAGAAAATCGAAGGGTGGGTTCAGTCATGCGAGCCCACATTTTAAATCCGACAACCGATCCTAAATATGATGGGCGGACATGTGCTCTACAATGGAGGAGATGGGTCGTGCAAAGGATCAAATAACGTCAAAGAAACCAGAGCTCGATGGGAGAAGATTGAAGAAAAGTCTCAAAGTTTTCACACTTAGCCACATACGAGTCAATTCGAGGCCAAACAATGAGAATCACAGAAGGTGCCACATGTCATCCCGACGCAATTCCAAAAGGTGCATCCAAAACAAGGCCTCCAAATGAGTGTCATCCCTCCACTTGGTCGAGCCTCAAATGTTGAATCGACCTTTGAAAATTCTAGAGCCTATGGAACGTGCCACATGGCTCAATGACGCAAATTCAAGAGGCGCAACCCGAAGGCCGAGTCCCAAACAAGCATAGGCCCTCCATGTGTCCTGTGTCCTGAAAAGGGGGCAAAACAAAGCTATTGAATTGGCTAAGGAAAGGAGAACCGGCAAAAGCCTCCACGTGTCTCAACGACAAAAATTTAAGAGGCACGACATAAAGAAGGACCCTGAACTAGTGCCAACCTGCCATGTGGTCAAAGCCTGAAAGTTGAACCGACCCGAATCAGCTAAGTATAGAAGGATCAGCGGAAGCCTCCACGTGTTGGCTCAGTGCAACTTCAAAGGGAAAATCCGGAGGTAGGTCTCAAATGTGTGTTGAGCCTCCCCATGTCACGGGTCAGAAATAAAACTCCCACCAAACAAAGGGACTTAGCCAAAACAAAAAGAAATAGGGTAGAGCCAGCAGAAGGTGCCATGTGTTGAATCAGCGCAACTTCAAAGATCGACTCCGAAGGCGGTCCCCCAACCGACACGGACCCTTCACGTGTCCAAAAGTAAAAAAGGAGATAGAGCCAATCATTTAAATTAACTAAGTATAGAAGTGTCAGCGGAAGCCTCCACATGTCTCGTTCGCAAAACTTCAAAGAGAAAATATGGAGGCGGGTCCCAAATGTGTGTTGAGCCTCCACATGTCTAGGATCAGACATATGACCCCTGCCAAACAAAAGGGACACGTGGCCATGTTTCAGGTCAAAGCGGGAAGCGGGCCTTGGAAGGAATTTTTGTCAAAAGTGGGTCTATGGGGCCGCGGAGGAAATTTTTCCCAAGTGGAAAATGTGAGTGCGGGGCTCGGGATGATTTCTTTTGCAATGTGGATCTCATGGGGCCATGAGAAAATTTTTCCAAAAGTGAATTTGGGGTTGTGGGGTGTTTTTTAGATTTTTGTAATTTTTGTACAAAAGGCAAAGTGAATTTCGGGCCCGTGGACTAATTTGGAAAAATTGTTTGTTGCCATTTTTGTATGGAGTCAATTCAAACATTCAAATGGGCATATCTTTCGATCTAGTGCTCAAAATTCAACAAATTTGGTACCATTAGAAAGGTCTTGACCTCATCCATGCCATGGAAGCTTGAAACTTTAATTTTGACAAGGTTAGGTGGGTGAAAAATAGGAAACATATTTCATGCCATTAATGTACGATCCGATTGCCTCAACAACCAAATCATATTTGAGTTGATCCTTCGTTCTTCCTTCTTCAACATGACAAAGAGACATAGAGAGGCATACTTGACAGATTGTAGATGGATTTATAGTGGCATTGATTGTTGGTAGCTTCCAAATAAGATTTCCTAACTCTTTTCTTTTCCTCTCTTCGCTTCATCTATAAAGGTAAGAGCTTGGCTCATTGTAAAGGGTTGGACATTTTGGTTTTGCACTCTCCCTTCTTCTCTGGTCTATAGATGAATTCGTAGAGTCTGAACCTTCTATTAAGACTGTAATGCAATTTTTTTCACCTCTTGGCCATTGTAATGTTCTATATCAATTTTTGAAGCAATAATATGTGTCCGTGGATGGTTTCAACCCTCTCTTATGTTCATTTCCTTTATTTGATCTTTCATTGCAATATTGGTTATCTATGCATGGTGGTTGTATTACATTTTAATGGTCTGTGTTTGATAGCAAAGCCGGTGTTCAACATTCCTTTGGTGCATCACCTCTGTTAGTTTAGGTTTAATTTCTTGCATCTTCTTAACCCTATCTCCTTGGCAAGTTAGAATAGATCCTCTGCAAATTTTATGTGTGCACCTAAATAGAGGAATAAGAACCGACCTTCATCCGAGAGAGCTCTCTTGATTTCAAAGTCCCACACTTTGAGATATGCTCCATGTTATGAAATCACACTGAGAGTCTCAACCCATCGAGTTGCAGACATTCAGGGGTGATGTGATTTTGCACTAACAGTTTTGGCATGCCGGTGGGACTAAGAGGTCTCTATTTTTATTGTAGCAAGATTGATGTGCACTTGTTGTAAGTTTTTAGCTTGTAAGGATCTTTGAAATTACACATCTGGTGACTCCAAAAGAGATAGAGTCCACTAGCTTCAGCAGCCCAAGCTTGGCATATTCATGAGAAGAATTCAGACTAGATCAAGAACTAGAGAAGAAGGATTGTTTTTCTATATATACTTGTCCCTAGACAGAGGAGAAGGGGAAGAAGAGCTCAAAGGTATCCATCTCCACCAAATAGGACCTTGTCAACACCTCCCCCTGGTAGGCCCTTCATTCAATCAACAAGAGTTCTTAGGCCAATCATAATGGCACATCCACCACCCAATCCCTATGTCAACTTCACTGGAAGCAACCCACTCGCTCTCAATGCACAAAATCCTAGTTCCAGTTGCAGCATTGAAGAGCATTCCATATTTCACTAGAGAGAACTAGAATACTCCTAGTGACCACATTCAAGACATTGCAAATGTTTGTGTAATTCATGAAATCATTGAGATGGACATTGCAAAGTAAAATTGTTAGCCTCTTCATTTAAGGGTAAAGATTTGTAATGGTTCAGAGTCTAACAACAAGCTCTATTCAGAATTGGGACCATCTATGCAGAGCTCTTCACAATCAATTTGGAGAGAAGGGAGATAATTTATCCTTGTTGGAACAATTGACAACAATCAAGAGGGCTCCTAATGAGCAGTTGACCGACTTCAACTTCAGATTCCAACGGACATGGGATAGGATTCCGGTGGCCATAAGACCAACAAACGAAGGTGATTTTCTATACTTCCTTAGAGCTTTAAATTATGATATTTCCATAATGATTCAATCCATGGAAGGTGTAACCTTACTTGCAGCCTATAACATTTCCATTAGATCTGAAGATTATTTAATTCAAGCTGGTAAACTTGCACCTAGGCCACCTGTGCCTCTATATCCATAACTAGGAGCTCGAGCACTAGTCAAACACCCACATTAGCTCCCATACCCACTCCAAGGATTCAGAGCTTAGTTGAAGCTTCCACATCATCTTATAGCTCCTCAAATGAGCTCCAAGAAGTCTTGAAACAACTGCAGAACCTAGGAAACAAGATAGTGACTATCGAGAGACAACAAGCTTAGAGTTCTAGGCCATATTAGCCTCAAACTCAGTATCAAGATAGGCCCCCATACCAGAAAAATAGACCACTAGCTCATGCTACAAATCAAAACCAAAATCAAGGACAACCTCAAGTTGTCAGGCCATTCTGACCATATAATCCAAATGTAGCTTCAACATCAAAAGATTTAGTTCCAACAAAACAACATGGCACAGGAGTACGAATGTGTTACCCCTACAGTCTACCTCACTGTCAATCAATGTGTTTCAATGGTGCACTAAACCAAGACTTGATGATAAAAACCGTTGGTGTCTCTGTAGAACCTAGTCAAGAGGAAAGTCGGCAGTAAGAAGTTCAGCAAGAGACACCTCCAACTGAAACTATGCTGCTTAATTAGCAAACAAAATATTTCTGTGGAGTTAACCATGACCATTCTAAAAGTGTAGCTGCCAATACATGGTCCAAGAAAACAAATATTGGAGAGGGATAATCATCAAATTCAGGTAATCCACAACCCTATATTACTCCATAAGGTATTGACACTCAAAGTGCAACTCCTAATGTGCAAGGTCAGCCCAAGCCACCCCTAGACCAGCTCAAGTGCCAGTTGTAACAACCCATGTGCAAGAGAAGAATATGCAAGGCAAAGGGAAATAAAGAGATAGCTCATCTCTATTCAACATAATTGATTAAATGAAGAGGAAAAATGTAAACATCTCAATGTGGGAGTCATTGGCTCTTCCAGGGCAAAGAGACCTATTACAAGCTACTATGGAAAATTGTTCAACATGAAATTAGTCACCCAATCAGCAAGAGAAAGTGCTTACCAATGTAGCTCAGTGAAGGAAATCATGGAGGAAAACAAGGTAAGAATCTGAAGCCTCCTCCCTTCAACATCTCATTGATCATTAGAGACAAGCTAGTGCATAATTGCATGATTGATTCGGGAACAAGTAGCTCTGTAATGCCAAAAAAATAGTTTATCAGTTGGGTCTTCAATATGAAGTCATTTCCAAAGGTGTGGTACAAATAGATGGTATAGAAGTAACAATGGTTGGAGTGATTAGAGATTTTAGCCTCACATTGCATGCATGTCCCAATGTGACCGTCTTGTAAAATGTATTAGTCATAGACTTTCCACCACACTTTGCATTGTGTTTGTCAAGAGACTTCACTGCTAAAATTGGAGGTTATTTGTCTGTTGATTGGTCACATATGTTATTCAGAACAAGGTATGGAGCTAAGGCTATGATAAGATCTGAGCCTATTGCAAACTTCCATATTGAGCCTCATACATCGAGTCCAATCAATGCAAATTGTTCAGCCCTTGATCAAGAAGATTATCCAAGAACCCATGAAGCTGATACCAAAGTCGGATACATTCCAGACTTGACTCTTGATGAATGGGCAAGCAAGAGGCATGCTTTTGACCCTTACAAGGAAATGGAAGAATGTGAATTAGGGGTCTATTGCTTGCATGAAGAGAATCATCCTCTTCCTAACATCACTAAGCTAGACCACAAGGATGATAATGAGGTATGACAGTTATTCTTTGATGGCTCAAGAAGTAGGCAAGGAGCCGAGAGGAGGAGCTATGCTTGTTTCACCTCAAGGTATGAAATATTACTCAGCCTTCTGTTTCCAATTTTCTTTCTCGAACAACACAATAGAGTATGAAGCCTTGATCCATGGACTACATTGGGAAAGAAAGAGAGGCATTAAGAATCTACAAATATTTGGTGATAGTGAGTTGATTGTGAACCAAGTCAGAGGACAACATGCTGTAAGGAATGACCTACTCAGGAGCTATAAAAACTGGGTATGGGACCTCATTGAGGACTTTGAAGCTTTCAACATTGTGTCCATACCTAGGAAAAAGAATGATGCAATAGACAAACTAGAAGCAATTGGGGTAGCGTTTGATGTTATAGAAAGTATAAAAAGTGATAAGTCTTAGCCCCATATCAAGGTGGTGGTGAAGCCAGCTGTCCCAAATAATAACACAAGTTGGAAACTTCGAGAATGATTAGAAAATTTTCAATTTTATATGATAAGAAGTTCATTTCTCCTCCATAAACCAAGAAAAATTGGAACAAAGCAATATGGTGACCAAGTGATGCAGCTAAGAACTAACAAATTACTAAAAGGTCTTATAACCTTGGAATCAATATTCAACCCGAATGATCAATTATGAAAGGAGAAAGAAAATATTTAGGTAAAGGGTGAAGATTCAGAGCCCATTTCCATAGATAAAGGCAAAACATTGTGAATCAGAAAGGTAAGTACCCAACAAGAAAAATATGAGTTTGTTCAACTTTGTCAAGAATTCCTAGATGTCTTTGCTTGGACTTATAAGGATTTAAGAGGTTTCAACCCAAGGTTGGCACATCACACTATCGAGTTGGATCTGGGATCTAAGCCTTTAGACAGAAGCAAAGGCTAGTAAACCCTCACATTGAACCTCTCATGAGAAAAGAGTTGAACAAGATAATTGAGGCCAACATCATCTTCCCCATCAAACATTCAAGTTGGGTTGCAAACTTGGTGCTGTGAGGAAAATAAATGGAGAAATCATATTGTGTGTAGATTTCCGTGATCTGAACAGAGCATCACTCAAAGATCACTACCCACTTCCATCGATGGATCAAATCTTTCCGGTTATAATTTGGCTCGAGAAGTTTTCTTTACTAGATGGTTACTCGGCTATAATTAGATAATGGTGAAAGAGGAAGATCAATATAAGACGGCCTTCACACCACGAAATGGGGAACATATGCCTATAAGAAGATGCCATTCGGGTTTTCTAATGTCATAGCAACATTTTAAAAAGTCTGTGGATATGGAGTTCAAACGCTTGATCAACAAGATGGTGCTGGTATATCTAGATGATATCACTATCTTCTCAAATAATGCAATGGACCACCTCTTTCACCTCAGGAAAGTATTTCAAAGGTGTAGAAGGTTCAGAGTGTCATTGAATCCAAAGAAGTGTTTATTCTTGGAACATAAGGGAAAACTATTGGGCCACATTACCTCAAGATAAGGGTTAATAATTGATCCTGAAAGAGTTGAAGCCATCCAAACACTTCCATATCCATAACACAAGAAGTCTCTCCAAAGCTTCTTGGGAAGAATAAACTTTGTTTGTAGATTTGTGCCTAATTTTTTCACCCTTGTAAAGCCTTTAAATGGAAAGCAGAAGGCAAAGATAGTTCGAGGCCATCAAGCTTGCAATATCATAGGCCTCAACTCTTATTAACCTAGATTTTTTCAAAGGACTTCATGTTGTATGTTTTGGAGGGTAAGAAACAATCTCAACTATCTTGGTTTAGCATAACAAGGAAGGTTTAGAGCAGCCCATAGCCTTCTTCACTCAGAGCTTGGAGGATTATGAAGTAAAGTATTCTTTCATTGAAAATCATGTCCTTGTCATTAGGAGTTTGAAGAAGTTCAGACACTTGGTCTCAAAAAACAAGATTCAACTTCTAGTGTCTCATGCTGGTGTCAAGGATTTTCTCCTAAAAAAGGACTTGAATGAGAAGAGAGCAGGTTGGATCACTCATGTAATGGAGTATGATATTGAAATCAAAGTGACCAAGCTGGTTCATGGCAAGGGTTTGTGTGAATAGATTGCTTCCAAGCAACAAAATGAGCAAACAGATGAAGAAGAGGTTTTCCTATTAATGCAGAATGAGCTAGAGCATCTAGCTAATGATACACCCATTCCATGTTAGACTCAAAATTTGGTGCATTTTCTCCAAACAGGTTCGTTCCCTCCAAGAAATGAGCAGAACAAAGAGAAGGTACTTTAGATTACAAGCCATCCCGTATGTGCTTGTTGATAGTGTTTGTTCAAAAGGAACATCAATGGCGTCCTATTAAGGTGCATTGGGATAGTCCAAATTGATAAGGTATTGCTTGAGTTCCACGATGGAGAGGATGGAGGCCACTTTGCTCCATGGGTAACAACGCTCAAAATTATGAGGGCTAGTTACTATTGGCCTACGGTGTTTAGGGATCGCTACTCATGGATCAAGAAATCCAAAAGTGCACATTCTTCATAGGGAAGGAAAAGCTAGCAACCCTGCCCCTTCACCCAATTTCAAAGTGGATCGACCATTCATGCAATGGGGACTAGACTTCGTTAGAGTAATCAAGCCAAATTCAAGTCGGGGCCACAAGTGGATACTCATAACGATTGACTATTTAACCAAGTGAATTGAAGTGGTGGCGCTAAAGGAGGAAAAAATGAATCTAACATCTTATATTTCTATGAAGGGAGAGTCAATAGGTTTGGAGTCCTTGCCACTATCATATCGATAATGCATTGGCATTCCTTGGTACAAGGATCACCGAATGGACTGTCAAGAATGGTGTATACCTCATCACTTCATCAAAATATTACCCTTAAGGTAATGGCCAAGAATATTCCACGAATAAGAACCTATAAGAATTATCAAAAGGACTCTTGATGAAAATAGAGAACTTGGCACACAAAGATCAAATCAACACTATGGGCTGATAGGATCACATCCAAGAGGTCTATAGGCAACTCCCATATAAGCTTGTATATAGAAAAGAGGCATTTTTTCCCATATCATTGGACATGTCCACTTTGGAGCTCATGAAACACTGGAACTATTGAGTTGAAACCTATGGAAATCAGGTATGCAAAGTTAATGGGACTAGAAGAAGCAAGAGAACATGTAATCTAGATCATTGAGAAAGATCAAGCATCGATCAAGAAAAGCTTTGATAAAAATCAAGAACAAGGACTTTTCAAGATGGGGACTTAGTTCTAAAGTGTGATGCAGATAGGGGAAAAACAAGAAGGAATTCCAAGTTTGATGCCATTTGGAGTGGCCCCTACATGGTCATAAGATGTAAAAGTAGCAATGCCTTCCAATTGGCTAAGTTGGATGGCAAAGAATTAAAGATCCTAGTCAATGGGATCTACCTCAAACACTGCTACTAAAAGGAAAATTTCTCACCCTTGTAAATATTAGCCTAGGTTTTAAATTTCTTCAACTCCGCATATGCACATTGTCTTTTTATAGTGTAGGTTTCAATTTTGCTAAGTGCTGGTGCACATGCTCTATTGCTTCTAGTGTATGCTTGTGTACAATTCATCTCACTCATGGAAAAGACTCATGACAACTAGAAATTAAATCAGAGAGTATCCCTATTGGAGTAGGTCTGAATGTTTTCATTCCACTACAATAGATCAAATTTGTGGAAAATCAAATGGGAAAGGAGTTTCCAGGTTTCAAACAACTCTATAGTCTCACAAATCTTGAATCTAAGATTTTCTTGCAAAGATAAGAGTGTATGTAGTGGAAGGAAACTCTAGTTTAGTTTTGAAATTGCCAGGTAGACTCCATGCCCAATGGATACTTCCCAAAGCACTCTTGGTCTCTTCATCTAGTAGGCGAGACATCCCGTGAGTTGCCAAACTATTATCTCAATTTTCCCCGGTAAAATTGATCAAACACAACCCTACATAAGAGAAAATTGAATGGTCAGGTTGAGTAATGTGAGCACACATTTAAAATCGATAACTAATCCCAAATCTAAGGGGATGGTAGGCTCTATAATGGACGAGTAGGTTCAACGAAGGATCAAACAATGTCAATGAAACCAAAGCTTGAGCGAGAGAAAATTGAAGAAAAGGCTCAAGAAGTTTTCGAGACTTAGCCACATACGAGTCGACTCGGGGCCGAACAATAGACTCACGGAAGGTGCCACATGTTAGCCTGGAATTCCAAAAAGGTGCATCCAAACAGGGCTTCCAAATGAGCGCTAGCCGTCCACCTGGTTAGAGCCTCAAAAGGTTGAATCGGCTGTTGAAAAGTCTAGAGCCAGTGGAAGGTGCCACGTGGCTCAATGACGTAAATTTAAGAGGCGTGGCCCAAAGCCCAGTCCCAAACAAGCGTAGGCCCTCCATGTGTCCCAGGTTCGAAAAGGGGGCAAAATAGGTTATTGAATCAGCTAAGGAAATGAGAACCAGTGGAAGCCTCCATGTGTCTCAATGACAAAAATTCAATAGCGCGCAGCCCAAAGAAGGACCTTGAACTAGCGCTAAGCCGCTTAGGCGGTCAAAGCCTGAAAGGTTAACCAACCTGAATCGACTTATTATCAAGGATCGGCGGAAGCCTCCAGGTGCCTCATTGGCACAACACTAAGGATGAGCCAAAAGAGTGGGTCCCTAAATGAGCGTGAGGATCCCATGTGTCAAAAAGTCAAAAAGGGAAAAAATGGTTGTTTAATCGTCCAAGAATAAAGAGGCGAGTACAAGTCTCCACGTGTGTCATCGGCGCAACTTCGAAGGCACAACCCAAAGCGGAGACTCAAAATACCGCCACTTGCCACATGGTCGAGTCCAAATGGGGCAGAGCAGACCTGAATCGACTAAGTATACAGGGATTAGTGGAAGCCTCCATGTGTCGGATCGACACAAATTCAAAGGAAAAGCTGAAGGAAGGTCTCAAATGTGTGATGAGCCTCCACGTGTCCTGGGTTAGACATAACACCTTCACCAAATAGAGGGACATGTCAAAACACAAAGAAATAGGGAAGAGCCAACGGAAGGTGCCACGTGTTGACTAAGCAAAAATTCAAAGATCGAATCAAGGCGGTCCCCCAAACCGGCGTAAGCCCTCAACGTGTCCAAAAGTTAAAAAGGAGACAAATTCAGCTTGTTTAAATCAACTAAGTATAGAAGGGTCACTTTGGAAGCCTCCATGAAGAACCTCAAAGCTTTGCTAACTCATCCATGCACCATAGGATTAGAGCTAAACAAGAGAAACTAACATGCAAGCATTATAACTTTGACAAAAACATCAAAAACTAACATGTATACTACTCTCTACTCTATGAAAGCTTAATGAAAGTGAACCTAGTTAGATTCTAAGCAATCAAATTGTGTGTTGTTTACTCCATGAGGGTGAATGAATCTCACTAAATGGCTACATGGCCAAGTTTAGCTATTTCATTACTAACCTAACATGGGTGCAAGATGAAGCTATTTTAATGGTGGATGACCCAAGATCAAATGCCTTATTAGCTTGGCTAATGCAAATGAGCTCTTAAGCTTTCTTAGGCTTGTTTTGGCTTTAGCTTATGTAAAGTTGTGTAGTTTGAATGGGTAGGCTTAGCCTTGTATTTATAGTTTTCCACTTGGGAGAATTTGGAATTTGGGTGCATGTGGGACTAAAGCTCAAAAAGCACTTTTAGATTAGATTAGGATAAACATGCTTTAGGCTTAGTTAAGCTAGGATTAGGCTAGTTAAACTTGATTAGCAAGTGATTAGAGACTCATTGAGAGTTGGGAGGGGTCTGGATAACCAATTGTGACTGATAGATAGCCTATGAAGCCAATAGAAGTGGTCTAGAGAGAACTAGGGAGGTTTTGAATGGTCAAAAGGAGGAATGTTTAGCTAATAAGAGAGATATTAGCCAAATAAGCTGATTATAGGAGGAATATGACCAAGAAGGTGTTGTAAATGGGCATCCGAGAGTGGAGCGAAGTATGGGGATTTAACAAAGTGTCGTTAATTGATTGGATTGGATGAAATGCTAAGTGTAAGCATATTTTAGGTGTCTACATTTGCCCCTCTTTGGGGTGACGTAAGTGACGTCACTTCAAAGAAAGTAGACAAGCATAAACAAGTAGAAAATCTTGAAGGGATAGAAGAAAAATGAGAATAATGAAGGATGCCCCCTCGATTGGCGATGGGGTGATAGAAGAACTCGATCGACTATCGAAAATATGATAGAAAGATAATAGAAGAAATGATAATGTGAAGAAGAAGAAAAGAAAGGGGATATAGAAGAAAAGGAGTATGAGAAAGGGGAATGAGCTAACATCCATCCAGTTGCCTTTTAAACAACTTTATTTTTCATCATATTGCTAAAGATCTTCATCATCGGTCCTTATTAAAAAGAATGAACAAAAGTGTAGTATGACATGAAAAGCCATATACGAACAAATGTCCATTGCTAAAAAAACCAACTCCATGCAACATACAAAATGCAATGCAATACGAGAAAGTAAAATATGCGTAACTCCATGCAACATACATAATGCAATGCAATACGAGAAAGTAAACAAGCTAAACCTAATAGAGAAACAAGTACCATGTTTTTGTTATCAAGCTTCAGTTCCAACCTATTCAAATTAATGACAAGGGTTAATGATGGTGCCCCAAGCAAGGATACATGCAAAGGGAAAATGGAGGACACTTCGGTCCGATGAAAAAGCAATGTGCACTACAAAATAGTACCAGGCAACTCATTGTGCCCCAGAGTACAAATGAAGTAAGCAACCTAAATTTTGTTGATGGAGGTAGATTAAGATGATCCATGAGTCACACACATGAATAGGTGAGAACCAAAGAGTGATGACATTTTGTAGGATGATTTTCCATTTTTATAAGTTTTCTTAAACATATTTGAATGTTTTGATTTTTCTAACATATTTGAATGATTTTTCTAACATATTTTGATTTTTCTAACATATTTGAATATGATTTTTTCTAACATATTTGAATGTTTTTGATTTTTTTTTTGAAAGTTTTCTGAAACTATGTATAGGAAGACAAGGAAGTGTGGATGCCCCTAGCGATAGATGGGATGTACAAGGGCATAAGGCCACGTGCGTATGAGAAAGGTGAAGATGTAAAAATGCCCCAATGATTAGGTGGGAGTATTCAAAGGAAAACTCTTCATAGGTAGAAGTGGGACCCAAGGCCATTATGGATAGGTTCAACATGATGGTGAACATAAACCAATGAAGTGTTGGGAAGAAGCAAGGATGCCCCCAGCGTAAGTTGGCCTAAAAGCACATGATAGAAAGGAAGGAGAAGATTGTTTTTGTGAAAGGGGACAAAGGTGTCGAAAACATGGAAAAAAGTAATCTTATACACATGGATGTTCTGAACGAAGTAGAAGAATGATGTGAATGATATGAATGTAGCTTAGAAGCCTCGTGATGAAGAAGTGATTAGCCAAAGGCACAAATGTGAGATGAGATATGGACTAGAGTAAGAGTTTGAACAAGGTCCAAAATGAGACACTTGGTAACATACTAATCCTACCTACTCATAGAGATCTAGTGTGTGCACGTGGAATTTATTACCTCTTGAAGGGAAGATTTAATAGAAAACAAGTGAAGACACCCTAGCCAATGTGTAGGGATGATTGATTTTGAAAGGTGATTTTGTGAATGGAGGGTGGAAGGATAGCCGTACATTGCTCCGCTACCAGCCAAACATCCATAGCCCCGACGGAGATGTATTTGATTCTAATCACAACATTTCTCTACTACCAGTCAAGCATCCATAGCCCGATAGATTATTATTGGAAATACCCCAAGAGAGAGTTATATATCAATTTGCTTTTGCTTTGTAGCTTTTAGCTTTTGATTTTTGATTGATTTTGATTCTTTTGCTTTTTGAAAACTTATTTCAGATCTCTTGTTTGACAAGGGGTTAAGAACCACTGATGGCTTGATGGAAGGAGGTGGAAGTGATTGTGATGATGACATTGGCTAGTGTCAACAAATATGTCCAAAATTTCTTCGCAACAAGTTTATTAGATGGTGAATGTGATAGGATCTCTAAGAGGTCAGTTGTTCTTTAATTTACCAAGGTGATAAAAGACCAAGGTCAAATGGATACCATAGAGATAAATGTCACAAAATGTGTGAATAAGCTAACCAAAACATCACCAAAGGATGAAAATGGTAGGAAGACTTGTAGAAGAATAACAAGGAAGGGAAGAAAGAAACATCCATGTGTACACAATACCTGATTGCAATGTTTGATCTTTGTACCTTTGATTTTTGTTGTGTTTTCTCAATGTTTTTGTATTTTTGAATTTTTTTTATTTTTAGATTTTTGATAGTTTTAAGAGGTTGGGACTAACAAAGTCACTCTATGTGGTAAGATCCAACAACAATGTTTGTGACTTCCTTAATAAGGGAGACTAGGTGCGTTTGTTTATCGAGAGTGATATTATCCCGATCTCGATGATTGAGGTGAGTTCACACTCAATAAATGACTGTGATTTGTTCTGAAACATGGATTTCATATGTGGGAGCTTGAGTTCCCTATCCAGAGGTTTATGCACTTTGCACCATACTTGATGGTTACGTTGATGTGCATTCTTGAATCGCGCTTGATTTAGAATTTTGAGATTGTTTGATTTGTTGGGAGCTATAGAGCTCTTTATAGTTTTGATCTGAGCTTGATTAAGAAACTATTTGGGTTTCTTATAAGCTAACGCGTGACTTATCTGATCCCGAGAAGGAGAAGAAAGTGAACGTGGAATTTATAACTGATGTGATAAATGACCATGGGCTTGCCACAACCATTGATAGAAGAAATATGTGATGGATGAAATGGATATGGTCCAAGAATTGAAGAGGAGGGGCTACCGGGAGGTGAGCTACTGATAGAAGATGATGAAGGAATTCCAGGATGTGGCCCAAGAATAGAAGAAGAAGGGCTACTAGGATGTGACCCATAGATAGAAGATGAAGGGCTACTAGGATGTGGCCCAAGAATAGAAGAAGAAGGGCTACTAGGATGTGACCCATAGATGTAAGATAATGGGCTACTAGGATGTGGCCCAAGAATAGAAGATGATGGACTACCCGGGGTGATCCATACCTAGAAGACAAGGGGCTAGTTGGACATGCCCAAGAATAGAAGATAGTGGGCTACTCGAAAATGTCCCACAAATAGTAGAGGAAGGGCTACTAGAAGGTGACCCACACCTAGATGAAGATGAAGGGCTACTTGGCGTTGACCCCATAAGAGATTGTGATTGAGGAATTATGATAGACAAAGGAGTGATTGGGTGATGAGAAGATAGGCCATGGATCAATGTAAGACCTAGGAGTTTCCTCACTTAATGAAGAATGTGAAGATGGAAGAATAAGAGGAGGATCAAGTTGCATGATTTGAGGCTCTTCCTCTATTTCTTGATAAAAGGAATCAACATTTTTCTTAGAATATGTGGGTGCATCAAAGTCTAAAGAGAATCCTTTCTCATAATCTTCTAAAGGAATATCTTCATGTGCCCCTATAAATGCCCTGATTGTTTCTTCATTCTGAAAGAGGTCAATTGGTATGATTTGTTGATCGACCACCAGGGGTTGATTGGAAGAAAGAGGTTCACTTGGTGTGGAAGACTTAGAAGATGTTTGATGATGATTGATAGAAGAAGATGAGATGAGAGATGAAGAAGATGTGTAGCTAGATGTCTCAGGAATAGAAGAAGGTGGTGTGGACCTACCTATATGATGGTATATCATCTGTAAACTAGTAGGATTAAGTCCAAAGTCTATAGATTGCGATGCATGGGTCGATTCAGACATTTGACTCAAAGGACTTTGAGTCACACGAATCTTCAAAGAAGGAAGATTTATTGGGGGTGATTGATGAAGAAGGTCTGTGAAGAAGGGGAGGACCGTGATTCAAGAATCACATTGGATGAATAATAACAAGGGTCTTACAAAGAAAGAGAGGACTGTGATTCAAGAATTGTATTAGATGTTTGATTGGAGGGATTTGGAGTCACACGTATCTTCAAAGGAAGAAGACATCATTGAGGTGACTGATAAAAGGGGTCCTGCAAAGAAAGGGAGGACCGTGACGTAGGAGTCATATTAAATGTATGATGAAGAGAGGTTCTAATTGAAGATAGGGAGGACCATGACATGACATAGATGATTAGTTTGAATTAGATGAATAGTAGTTTGGATCTGAATCATCAGAAGAGTTAGAGGAAATATTTGGATTGGAATCCTCAGAAGAAGAGGAAATGTTTGGATTAGAATTAGAAGAAGAGTGGGGGGAACTCGAATAATAATTTGGATCAGAAGCATCCAAATCATACCACCGACTATGAGATGAAGGTGGGGAACAAGTTACCCGAATGGGACTTCTAGTGTGAAGAACCAAATGAGGTTTAGTCATGATGGACATCCTTTGATGTGAACTGCTAAAAATTGAATTCCTTATTTTCGTAAGAATGAGGAACTACGCGATAATCAGTCATTGTTGGCGTCATTTTAATCTCAAATATCTAGGCTTGGATAGTGTGATAAAACTTCTTCAAAGTGAAGAAGGTGTTATGTCCATTTGGGAAGCATAACAACAACCAACTAGACATTTTGTAAGTACGGAGATGCGTGTGTGATTTTCTGAAGGGGGTCTAAGGAAAATAAACATCATGATGATGCAATCTCAATGAGATCAAAAGGGATTTCCTAGAAAATGATTTATCTAGATGAATAATCACAAGGAACAATCACGCAAGTGTGAAACACAAAGCCAATCAACAAGGAACTACTCCCTATGTAAAATGTGTGTGCAAAATGATAATTCGATGCAAAGATGATCAACACAATGTAAATATTTACATCAAGCTCGAAATGAACAAGGTGTAAATATTAACAAAGGGTAGATGTGACTCCCAATCAAAGGATACCATGACAAGTTCAACAACCAACAAGACCTAAATGTTAAAGGGTGGGGTTTACAAATGTAAGCTAAGTAACCACACCAATTGGACACATCTATCAAGCTTTGAGAGAAGTGAGATATTAGTGTCAAAGTGGTATCAAAATGATGCAAACAAAGTAAGTGACACCTTTCAAGATTTAGGACAATGTTTGAAATCAAACTAAGTCAAAGTATACTAAGGATGTGTTAAAATGTGGGCAGCGTAATGCCACAATATGGAAACTTAGATCATGTTTATGAGAAACATGACATAAGTATCTTAATTATGTCGAGACAATGCAAACAAGGTAACATGTCAAAGGGAGATAAAATGATGAATCAATCCTAACTATGATGATGATCTTGACGTGGGTATCAAGATCACAAAGGCTACCAATGATATAAATATGCCTCCGCACACTTTAGACATTTAACTTACCCAACCGCAAACATGGATGGGCGTAAATAGACAAAAAAGTGGTAGAAGCAATCGATTGGTAACACAAAGGTAGTCACCCTTCCTTTGATCAACAAAGTGTCAAAAGAAGGTGAAGGAGGAAGATCAAAATGGGGGTGAAAAATGTTGGCTTTACTTTGGCAGAGTTTTGCCTTACCTTAAGGTAAGTGAAGAACTAGGCAAGAGTAACGCGTCACATGTTTCATGATGAAAATGATGGCTCACAACTCAACACAGGTTTTAGAATGGTCAAAGTGGGCTCCTGGCCAAAGTATATTTTCCTAGGTGGTTCTCTCATCCTAGGTGCTACAAAGATTATCCACGAGTGGGATGATTTACCCAAAAAGTCACACTGACTAGTTTGGGAGTATCTCGACTTTTGCCCCCTTCAAGCACAGTGGGCATTAGATGCATCCAATTGTGTACTTAAAAGGGTCGCATAGGGACAACTTGTAACTCTATCTCACAAAGGAATTACTAGTCAGATAGGTAGTGCGGAGCACTTCCCGTTTCATCCACAAGGTTCCCTCTTGCGTGGACTACTTTGGGGTTCTGGAACCACCCCATTGTTGTAGCTTAAGGCGTTATGCCAAAGGGGTTATGTTCCAGTTGAGCGGAGAGGGACGTACCCTTTTCTAAAACCTGCAAATACAATGTTTTGAATATGTTGTTCATTTTATCTTTTTAATTAGATGTGGTTTTCTCGAACACCATTTGGCAACCTGTATAACAATTGTATTAGTAGTTTTGACTTTTGTTTTGATTCCTCCGTTCTTTGACAAGTGATGGCATTTTGGTCATGTATGATGATTTTTAGTAGTTTTCCATCAAAAGAGAAGGCATCATTTCTGATTCTCTAGATCATCCAAGGACGCAAGAGAAGAGCATACGTGATGTCTTCAAAAATCCAAAAAAGATACCAAATGGAAAAACACTTTAATTCAACTATGCCAAATTAACCAATTCCAACTCAAATATTCCTAACAACCTCAAAGCATCAAAAGGACTTAAGAATCATTTCTGATTCCCAAGATCACCCCAAGGTGACACGAGGGAAGAGCATATGTGATCTTTATTCCTATAAGTAAACAACACAAAACATTATCTAATCAAATACAAACATGTAAAAAAGCTTGCAAAGACAAATATATGATTAGATAAAACCTACAAAAAATGTTAGCACATCAAAACCTTAATTTCAAAGTGTTTAAAATCAAAGAACCCAACCCCTTTTTCAAAGCATTTAGACACGTGATAGGTTAGTATAAAATGAGAACATTATTTTAATAAAAATGTGCCACCCGAAATTTGCGCCATGTAACTTATGCCACAAAAATTTATGCATGCACCATTTTATTTCACTTCAATTTTTTTACTTACCAAGCACCTACGCCAAAAGAGAGTCATAAAACAACATATGAGTTAAAAAAGAGCAAAAGTTATGAAGCCTGATAGAAGCATTACTGAAAAATGATGCCTACGCCCCACTAAAATGACATGTGCACTCTTTTAGGGAATGCGTGTGCTGATCTTTTGTGTTTAAGAATGTAGTGAAGGTATAGTATGAAATGACGTCTATGAGGTTAGTGCACCTGCGCTAGTTAATGGTGTGTGCGGGGTTAGAGTGCATGTGGGGGTTAAACAAAAACACATGTTTTTTTCAAAAAATATCAAGAATGTATATGAAAAAAAATTTTTGCATGCACCATGAAACCTCCCTTGCGCCCCTAAAAATGTACTACGCTAGACTGTAACAAAATACGGCAAACAAACACAAGAAAAACATGATATCTCAAATTTTGACAAGTTAGCTTAAGAATGAAAATAACCCATTAAAAATATGGCTATGAACAAAGGTTACACATATAATGAGCAAAAATTCCAAGAAAATGGACATTAATTACTACAATGCATATCAAAAGTTAGCCAAAACAATGAAACTTAAACTTAAATGCCATGGGACTAAGTGTCCCCGAGTGTGCCAAATGTGTGCAATGGAAAGTTGCAAAAGCTATGGAATGAGGCTAAAGAACCTCAAAGCTTTGCTAACTCATCCATGCACCATAGGATTAGAGCTAAACAAGAGAAACTAACATGCAAGCATTATAACTTTGACAAAAACATCAAAAACTAACATGTATACTACTCTCTACTCTATGAAAGCTTAATGAAAGTGAACCTAGTTAGATTCTAAGCAATCAAATTGTGTGTTGTTTACTCCATGAGGGTGAATGAATCTCACTAAATGGCTACATGGCCAAGTTTAGCTATTTCATTACTAACCTAACATGGGTGCAAGATGAAGCTATTTTAATGGTGGATGACCCAAGATCAAATGCCTTATTAGCTTGGCTAATGCAAATGAGCTCTTAAGCTTTCTTAGGCTTGTTTTGGCTTTAGCTTATGTAAAGTTGTGGTTTGAATGGGTAGGCTTAGCCTTGTATTTATAGTTTTCCACTTGGGAGAATTTGGAATTTGGGTGCATGTGGGACTAAAGCTCAAAAAGCACTTTTAGATTAGATTAGGATAAACATGCTTTAGGCTTAGTTAAGCTATGATTAGGCTAGTTAAACTTGATTAGCAAGTGATTAGAGACTCATTGAGAGTTGGGAGGGGTTTGGATAACCAATTGTGACTGATAGATAGCCTACGAAGCCAATAGAAGTGGTCTAGAGAGAACTAGGGAGGTTTTGAATGGTCAAAAGGAGGAATGTTTAGCTAATAAGAGAGATATTAGCCAAATAAGCTGATTATAGGAGGAATATGACCAAGAAGGTGTTGTAAATGGGCATCCGAGAGTGGAGCGAAGTATGGGGATTTAACAAAGTGTCGTTAATTGATTGGATTGGAGTGTAAGCATATTTTAGGTGTCTACACACAAGTTTTTGCCATTTTTGTACGGAAGTCAAGTCAAACATTCAAATGGGCATATCTTTTGATCTAGTGCTTGAAATTCAACAAATTTGGTACCATTGGAAGGTCTCGACCTTAGCCACGCCATGGAAACCTAAAATTTTAATTTTGACAAGGTTAAGTGGGTGAAAAATTGGGAAACATATTTCATGCCATTAATGTACGATCCGATTGCACGAACAACCGAGATCATATTCAATTTGATCTCGCCATTCTTCCTTCTTCAACACGCCAAATAGACATGAGAGGCAAACTCGGCCAGTTGTAGGTAGAGGTAGATTTATAGGGGCACCGATGGGTGGCTGGTAATGAGCTTTCAAATAAGATTTCCTACCTATTTTCTTCTCCTCTCTTCACTTCATCTATAAAGGTAAGAGCTTGGCTCATTGTAAAGGGTTGGACATTTCAGTTTTGCACCCTCCCCTATTCTCTAGTCTATAGATGAATTTGTGGAGTCCAAACCTTCTATTAAGAATGTAATGCAAGTTTTTCTCCTCCATGCCAATGTAATGTTCGTATCAATTTGTGAAGCAATAATACGTGTCTGTGGATGGTTTCAACACTCTCTTGTGTTCATCGCCTTTATTTGATCTTTCATTGTAATATTGGTTATCTGTGCATGGTGGTTGTATTAAATTTTAATGGTTTGTGTTTGATAGCAAAGCCGGTGTTCAACATTCCTTTGGTGCATCACCTTTGTTAGTTTAGGTTTAATTTCTTACATTTTCTTAACCCTGTCTCATTGGCAAGTCGGAATAGATTTTAGAATAGATCCTCTATAAATTTTATGTATGCACCTGAATAGAGGAATAAGAACCAACCTTCATCTGGAGAGCTCTCTCGATTTCAAAGTCCCACACTTTGAGAGATGCTCCATCTTATGCAATCACATTAAGAGTCTCAACCCATCGAGTTGTAGACATTCAGGGGTGTTGTGATTTTGCACAAACATCGGGTTCTTGTAAACCGCTAAAAATAGTAATTTCCGACACCTAGAGTAGATTTAGTCAAACTTAGTTAGAGTTTGTTGGAAAACTCGAGTTGGGTGTTGTTTTCTTATTTAAGAAATGTTGTAATTCATGATTCAATAACGAAGAAGGAGATCTATTTTCTTTTGGAGTTCATATTATTTGCAATATGTTTAGTTTATTAAGAATTTTGGTACATTATTTGTTTATGGACATTTTACATTTATATGAGTGTTAGATGTTGCGAGGCTCTATACTGACTTTTTGTATTGACCTAGATTTTTTTCAAATAAAGTTTGTTTTAATTCATAAATTTCTACAAGTAATTAATTAATAAAATTTCCAATTAAAATATTTTTCTTACTAGTATAAATTTAACTCTTAAAAATAGATATATTGCTTTTTAGAGAAAGTTGAGTGACTTATGTTTGAAGATTCCTTTTAATTAGGGGTGTTTCATGCCCTAGGCAACTTAGGCAGTTGCCTAGGGCACCCAAAAGGGAGGGGCGACTTAATTTCTTTAAAAATTTTCAAATTTCATGTCGGTTGTGCCTTCCAGGATTCCAGCAGTCGGCTCTGCTAATAAAAATGTATAAGTTCCATTATGATTCATATAAACAAGCATGCATGGAGATGTGCACAATGCGGGGAGGATCCGAGGAAAAGCATTGTGTGTGCAGCAGCACTGCTGCCTGCGGCTTGCCCCACAATTGCTTACAACGATTCATGAATCTATCCACAGAGTTATTTGTCCTTTTCTTTCCATGTTTCAATTCAATGTGACAGCGAAGATTGGTTTTTGATTATATTCTTTATTGCACTACAAATAAACACCCGCAATGAGCTGGTTGACATTATTTTCTCAAACTCTCAAGTTTCAACCCTCATTTGGCATCTTGTTCTCAGAATCCAGTCTTTTTCTTCTGCACAAGAGTTGGATTATTTTTCGTGCAACCATTCTAGAGCAGGCAAGAGTTGCTTCAATCTCACCACAATGTTTAGGTGCGTTCAATTTTTTTTTCGTTTTTTGTATTTTATGATAGATTTAACCTAAAAGTCTTTGTTCACTATGTTTTCTTTTCTTTTCTTAGTCTGCATTGCATTTTTAATATTTTGTTAATAAAAACTTTGGACAAACTGTACAGAAGTTTTCTATTGACATTTGGGATCCATAATTTTTTTTTTTTATGATCTGAAATATTGATAGAAAAATTCTACACAGTTAATCCAAAAACCTTTTTAAGATACATGGACTACGAAAATATTAAATCTTACATGGAATAGGTATTAATCTTACAAATCCAGTCTTTGAAGAGAGAATAAAATTTCCATGGAATAGGTATAAGATGTTTTTGTGAGCTGAAATGTTATGTAAAAACAGTAAATGTCAGAAAGCAGTATAGATGCGGTAGTAATAGTGGACAGACTAGGAAAACTACTCTGTCCCAGGGGCTTGGGGCATCTTGTCCGAAGTCTTGCTAGGGCGCTCGAAACCTTAATTCGGCCCCGCTTTTAATAGGGATGATGTGTATAGATTTTTTTCCCATTTTAGAATATTTATCATAATTTAAATTACCAAAATTGCTACTTACTTTCTTTCAATCATATTTAATTATAAAGAATGGATTTTATATTGACCTATTAAAATGATTATCAATTATGCATACTCAAAGTGAATGAAAATATTGAAAATTCACATATGAGAAAATCATGAGACTTTTGGATTGTAGAGAAAATATTTTCAAAAACAACATATAAGAAAAAATAAAATTGTAACCACTATTAAAAATTGAATTATTTTTTCTAAGAAAAATTTAAATAAATCATATTTTATTATTATTTTTAAATAAAATAAATAAAATAAAATTGCAAATAATTATTATTTATTTCTGCCAACCACTACCGAACAACTTTAAAAAACATGAAGCTTTTAATTCTCATAATATTTCAAATTTTTGATAGAGTATCCAATTTTCACATGGTCTCATATGTTTTTAAACACAAAAATCTCTGTTAAAGGCATCAAAATATTTATGCGAATGTCATATTACAACCATGAGTTCTTGGTGCTTCCTCCATTTATAGTCTTATATTGAAGCCAACATATTTATTATTTCTTAATGATTATTGTAACGTGGCCTTTTAGCTTTCGTTTTCAAGGATGGGTGAAAATGCTAATATGGGTTTGTTTATCTCTTTTACATCTACTTTTAACAAAATTAATTTTTTTCAAAAAATACTTGGAGGGGACAAACAACATCACAATTATCATTTACAATTATGGGAAACATGTAGCATACGCAAATCCATCTACCTAAAAAATACATCTATATTGCAAAGGGACGCATGTTGTTGGTGTAAATGTAGCATATACATGAGGCGTGTGGATATGAAAGAAGTTGAGATTGAGGTGAAACATAACTCTATCACTTTA
This sequence comes from Taxus wallichiana var. yunnanensis, assembly GCA_018340775.1. Taxonomy (NCBI): domain Eukaryota; kingdom Viridiplantae; phylum Streptophyta; class Pinopsida; order Cupressales; family Taxaceae; genus Taxus; species Taxus wallichiana. The sequence continues at coordinate 334,824,651 of CM031235.1, read as the reverse complement.
TGTGAAGTATTTTGATGTATTTTTGTTTTCTAATTCATTTTCAAAATTAATTAGTACTATTAAGGTAAGCACTTTTTATTTGAGTAATTGGTAGAGTTTTTAAAATATACATTGTAAGATGTAAGATTGTACCGGACACAAACTCTTGATTATGAAGGGTTACCTTTTAGATGCAGGACTTGTTTTTCCCTAAGTCACTTAGTTGGACACTGTCATATGGGAAAAAAATTAAGTAGAAGTAGATCATCGCGGTGGAAAAATTCTGGTCCTAGTCATCTGGTTGTTAATAGCCAACCGAATAGTGATTCCTAGGTAGATTCTGAGAGACAAGATGATCTTGATACGTTGATTATGGAGGCCATTCCTTCACCCACTCCTATTGGTAAGGCTACACCTCATGTTGTTGTAGAAGATACCATTTCCCTTCCTCCTGTGACTCAATCTCAAGAGCACAAAGAGAATATTGAAATCATCATTCTGATTCACTCTAAGGAAAATGTAAATCCAAATAATGATGCAAGATGGATTACACTGTTGTAGTGCCCCCTTCCCATCGTTGACCATTGCTTATTCTTGCTTCTTAAAAAAAAAAATTAGAAGCTATCGAATGAGATTGTGTGTGAAAAATCCATTGGAATTTAAAAACAACAGATTCACAGGTGTAAAGCCTGACTCCAACCTATGATAGTGTACCCCAAATTCGTGCTAAATGGAAAATTCGAAACAGGAAGGGGCATCGATCATTGTATTAAAAAAATATTTGTAAGCTTTAACAGTTGTAAGTCCTCAATTAATAGGTCTGCTAAAGTCAAGGATAAGACAGCCACGTGAACATCTTGTAAATGCCTAAAAACAAAACTGTAGGTTTATAGAATCGCATGGTTTCAGGAATGCACGCAACGGTTTGTTTGAAGCAAGTTAGAATACTCTGTGCCAAAGAAATTGACAGACAAAAAGGAAAAGTCCAAAACATTAGCCAACATCCTCCCAACATGTTAATGAAGATATGGATCGGATCTTGGACCTCCATCAAAGCTTGATTGATGTAGAAGTCTATCAGATGTTTTTGTGGTGGTATGCCCAGAAAAATTGGTTTTTGGTGAGGCCTCGCAGCAAATATGGGCGCCCTGAAACATCAGTACTGCTGCTTATCCAAATGCAACTTTCTAGTCTCCAATTTCACCCATCCATCATTCCATGAATGCTACCAATCTGATCCACCCATTTTTCCATCTGGTAACGAATGGCATGTGTTTTGTTATCTTTTATTGTTCGACGTTGAATGGAGGAGAACCTAGAACAGGTTACGTGGAATGTTTGACAAAATTTCTGAAAGAAATGTGGTCTCAACAATTTAGCATGACAACCTCCATTTTATTCCCATTCCAACGAGTGTTTTAAATCAAAAACGGTAGATTTAGACAAGGGCGTGGACACCCATAAAGGCATTAGGAAGAGGGGATTTTGGAAACGTTTCCTTGTATTTCAAGCACCACTAGTTATGTAGGATGATGTGGAAATATGTGTTTGGCATGTGAGCTTTGTGGAAAAATCCCTTGAAGAAATAGGACCTCACTAGCCAACAAATATTGCAGGTTGTCCCCAAAAATGGCGTGTTGAGATGCCTTGGATAACTGGAAACAGATTATGGGCATCCTCCAAGCAATAAAGGAGAGGGGACAAGTCTTTGTCAGATGATCTATTTTCTGGTGCGCTGGGAGACGTGTGCAAAATGTGGAAGCTTGCACTTGGTACATGAACTGTTTGAGAAAATGCATGAAAGTGCAATGATTGCAGAGAGGGCATACTAGGGGAAGTATTTTATGTTTTGGCAGAGCTTGCAGCACATCTTACAACTGGTCATGTTTCATAATGTTTTGATATTAAGATTTGACGTTGATGGAATTTGCAATCTATGAATTTTCGAGAACTTGAAAATGTGAAATTATATCGACGACATGACAACGGTTTAACGAAATGTCTCAGCAAATGGAGTTTTTGTGGGTCGGGGATTGAAACCACCTGGAGAAGCTTGTGGAATGTATTACAAAAGTTTTTAACAGGCATGGAATTATTCCTCTCCCTGTCTAAATTATTTTCATTTAATGTTGTCATTATAAATTACAAGTGTTTTAATTAAAGGAATAAAACATTGATTTTTTTTTCTGTATGCATAAACCTTTACCCCTCAAGTGTAGCCTTTTCCAACTCGATAACATTAACCGAGTCTTGGAGACAAGTGATAAAAAATAAAATAGTATCCACTCCATTATTTGGGGTCATTTCGTTTTGCATTATCTCACCTAAAGGAAGAGTTAGATAAAGGTGGCATCTTCTCGAATGCTTGTGAACTTGATTTGGGATTGTCTCATACAACTAAACCTCAAATCATGAAAACATTGTTTATCACCTTATACTCCATTGTTATACAAAGAATGGCGAGACGTATTTGGTCTTCATTGAGACGGTTGGACAATATGATTTACATTCTCATTTCGGGCCTATTTAGTCTACTAGGTGTAGGCATAAGCTGCTAAAAAAATATTGTCCCTCTTGAATGATACTACCAAAATGTGTTATGTCGGTTGGATCATAATTTCTACAGTCCCCTACAATCTTATTATTTATGGGAACAGGTTGGAAGGATTTGTAATCTGTTGGTCACATGTATGAACTTTTACAAGGCCACTTAGTGGCTTGTCAAACTACTTTGCAGTATATTGCAGATTTTTAAACTACACCGTTTCGACCAGGAGATACACCTTCAATATGCGCATTATACATCTATTTATGCCATCGTTAGTTTTTGATTTATCCTAGTTTGTATCACTTTATGTCTAAAGAGACCTTATCTTCTTTCGCATATTGTTCTACCCTATTGAGAGGTCGTTTGGCATCTTGTTTTAGTTATTTGAGTTGTATTGTAGTTCTTGACCTTGAGTCAATAGTTTACAATCCAATCACTCCATTCAAAATAGAAAGTTTTTTTTTTTTTGTAAATACTCTTTTTTATATGTAATTAACCTCTAAATGTTAATGGAATTAATAAATAGAATAATGTGGAAGAAAAATACTATTGTGCTTGTCTCTCTCTCCCTCCTTTCTCTCTCTAAGACTAAGTTGTAAACGAAATGAAGTATTACATGGAAAATTATAAATTCTATCTCTCTCCTAAACAAAGATAAATAATGGTTATGTAACATTGTAGGAATTGATTCTTTCTCTCTCCTCATCTTATCTCTCTCTAAACTGTCTTTATTTAAATGGAACATAAATGGCTAAGTGTGTTTGGGGGTTAGGAATTGCAAGTTATATGCTTTAATAACTAGCTAAACGGGGATTGATTCCTTGCCCATTTAGGACTGATACTATGTTGATACTGGTGGCAGACATAATGAATGGAAATTATTCTATGTTTGTGATGATTACTTTAATTATGCACCTCTAACATTATATGTATATTTGTATTTGGAAAGATAAGTTTCATATCATTGTCTGAAAAGAATGTGTAGTTGCATTACGATATATTGTTTTGATTTAAGGAATGAAGAAGGAAAATATTAATCCTGATTTGTAAAATATCTCACATGTTTAAATGGTATGTAGTTTCATGTAAATCACTCAATGTTGAAAAAATAGAATTTAACATGTAATACTACTCCTAGGAAATAAACAAATTAGTTCTTGTTATTAAATGGATATTCATTTCTAGTACATTTTGCAAGAAATTGACTACAATTTTTGGGTCCATTTATCATAAGGAAAAAAGTAGTTATTGAATTATTACAGTTTATTTACACTCCCAAGTAAGCAATGCTCTTGATTACTTTAGTTTCGATTATGAATTTACATCATATGTGGTAGAAAAGTCAGTTCTAAATCATCAAAATGATATTACTTTCTAAATCACTCCCTATGAATCCTCACCTTGATTTTGTTGTGATCCATTTAGTGAACCACAACACTTTGGACCAATGGGAAATACCTTCCTTTCGCATTCATATTTGTTTGACAATGATTTTGATGCACGATCATAACTTATGAAGGTCGTAACTTTTGATCCGATCGTTGGATTGTCATGAAATTTTCGAGGTGGTAGATCTTCATTATTTTTATTCTAGGGCCACCTTTCCTAAAAAAATTTAGCCATTCCGGCATAGTTTTTGGGCTGATTCCTTCATCTAGTGGTCTAAAATTGGTTGTAAACATATATTTCGCTTTTGACTAGGCCTTAGAGTTTTAATACCTTTTGTTGTGTGTTTTAGAATAAGTCAAAATTTCACATGAGCCATAATTTATGAAATCATATTTGGCACGCAAATTTTGGTGCACATCAATGTGTTTTGGTAGTAGGATATTTTTGGCATTTTAGGGTTTTTTGGCATTTTAGGATTTTTAGGGTAAATGTGAAATAAAAGGAAGATGGTAGTGATGTAAGCGATTAGTGTGGATTCTAGAATGAGAATAAACCTATTTTAAATATTTTTGTTTATATTTACAAATTTTTTGTGTGCATTTTGGAGGTATTTCAACCTCTTGCATCTAGATCCACATCAATTGGTATCATAGCAGGATTTTGAACTTGTGGGATATTACATTTTCTATGTAATTTTTTCCTCTATTTTATATAAGTATGGCTATACGTGGGAGGGGAGGTTATGCCCAGATGAATAGGCATATGAAGTAGCTAAAAAGACAAGTTGTTGAGCTCACATGAGAAGTTACCCATCTTAGAAGGAGACATGCAAATGGGTATGCAAACCCGAGATAGTGATATTGAAGAAGTACCTCTATTAATGAATGATGGAGGAGATGAAGAATAAAATGAGAGATATGAAGACACCTTGAAAGAGAGACCATTTGAGGATGGATTGATCAAATCTTTAGAGGGGAAATAATGAAGACATCAAGATTAATGTTCCTAATTATGGTGGAGGGTTAGGAAAAGAGGATTTGGTGACTTGTTTAATCATATATAGAAAAATTCTTTGAGGTGAAAACCATTTTAGATGAGAAGAAGTTTATATTTCCATGCACTAAGTTAGCTTGGACATGCATTGATTTCGTGGGATCACCTAGACAAGGCAAGACAATGGAATGGAAAGGAAAGATCCAAAACTAGAATAAAATGGTAAATAAGCTATAAGAAAAGTTTCTTCATGTAGATTATCTTGAGAAACTCTTTTGAAGGTTTCAAAACTTGAGACAAAAGGATTTCAACATTAAAGAGTATACCAATGAATTTTATAAGTTGTCAATAAGGGTGGAATAGGGAGAGTCTGAAGAAGAGAGGGCTACAAGGTATTTAAATGCTTATTTGAGTTATACCATAAAAAATGAATTGAGTATGCCTCTAATCCATATCTGGATGATGTTTATTAACTTTCATTAAAATTAGAGGAAAAGAACAAGAAGAATAATTTTAGAAGATGTGTGAAGAGAGGGACATCATCATCTCCAATGAGAGGAAGAGGTAGATTTGATTATACAAAAGGTGAATCATCTAATGTAGAAGGGCGTGACGATTTTGGTCAAATCCGTGGTAACTACCAAAGAGGTAGGGGGTTTAATAGGGAAGAGGTTATAATGGAGGACAAGGATGGAATATCCCCAAAGGTAATATATGTGTTACCTATGTGGTGAATAGGGGCACATAAATTTTTATTGTTTACACTATCCTACAAACGATAGAAGACAAGGAGAAAAACAACAAGTAAATATGGCTGAAGTTAAAGAGGAAGAAGAAATGGAGGTTGCTACAGACTTGGTTGAAACCATTATGATAAGGAGGACGATGATTTTCCCAAAGAAGGATAAAGAATAGGATGGTGTTGGTGATTATTCTCGTCTGCAGACAAATATCTTTCGAACAACGTCATTCTTGGATCCATTCCTTAGCTTTGTTTCTTCCTCTTCAATTCTGAAACTCGAAGACCAATAGAAGTGGAGTGTAGATCCAACTTCTATTTTGCTAATGGCTTTGTTAGCTTATCTTCATAGTTTTCACTTGTATGAATCTTCTCTCGTTTCATTTCCCATCCTCCAATACCTTCCGTATGAAGTGATACCTCAACTAAATGTGTTTCATTCTAGAATGAAACGCTGAGTTATTTACCAAATGAATTACACTCTGACTATCACTGAACAATTTGCAATCATCTTTCTCTTTTCCCCAATCTTTAATGAATGTACTCATCCTTATCATTTCTTTGCTAGTCTCGTAGCTGCAACATACTCTACCTCTATAGTAGAAAAAGCCACAACCTTCTCGCAATCTTAATATCTAGCTAGTGACATTCCACCTCTTTGTGAAAATATATCCATTAGTGTTCTTTCTTCCATCCAGATCTCAATCCATATCCGAATCAACATAGCCACATACAAAAATATCCAAACCTCTATAAAACAACCACATACTAGATGTCCCTCTCAAATACCGAGTATCCATTGGACTTATATCCAATGTTCTTTACCTAGATTAGACATTTAAATCTACTCATAACTCCCTTTGCTTGTGTAATGTCCGGTCAGTACAAACCATAAGCATACATGAGACTCCAAACTTCACGAAGCATATGGTACTCATGTCATGTATTTGACCTCCTTATGTGATGAAGGACATTGATATTTTCTCAATTTGAAGTCTCTAGCCATAGGTGTACTCACTCGTTTTGAATCTTACATGTTAAACCTTTTCAACACCTTATTGATAGAAGCCTCTTGAGAAAAATATAATTTTTGTTCTTCTGTCTCTTTGGATTTGCATGCCAACGATTAATTTTTTGTAGCTCCTAAATACTTCCTAGAAAATGTGTGAGCTAGATTTCCTTTAATCGCACCAATTTCATGCATACTAGATCTGCAATAAGCATATCATCCACATACAACAAAAAAATAATATAGATCCCATTTTCAAGCTTCTTGAAATAAAAACAATGGTCGATTCACATCTCGAAATAACCATGCTCATGCATGAAACTATCAAACCTCATGTACCATTACCTTGGAGCTTGCTTGAGTCCATATAAACTCTTTTTCAACTTGCACACTAATTTCTCCTTACCCTTGAATTCATACCTAAGTGGTTGTTGTATATAAATATCTTCATCTAAATCACCATGAAGGAAATACGTCTTCACATCTAGTTTCTTTAAATGTAAATCATGTACTACAACTAAACTCAATATAATATGTATAGAAGTCATTTTAACAAAAGGAGAAAATATTTCACCATAGTCAATACCTACTTTCTATATAAATCCCTTTAGTACAAGCCTTGCCTTGTATCTTTTATGTCCACCCTCTTCTTTCTTGATCCTGTAAACCCACTTGTTCTGCAATATCCTCTTACCTGTTGGAAACTTAACCAAATATTGTTCCCAAGATTCCATCTCCTCATCCATGTCATGCTCCCACTACACATGGGTTTTATCCTGCAATTCTTCTTCAAAAATTTCTTGTTCACCATTATCAGTCAATAATAAATAAGATAGAGAAGGTGTAAATATTTTTGGAGGTTTACTTACCCTTTGTGACCTTTCTCACAGAAGTTTGGGGTACCAGAGGCACATTCGGACCTCTTGGACACTTGTTTCCATTCGACAAAGTGACCGACACCGATTTTGCTAATCGATGTTGGTTTCTCTCTTCTATAACTGATACTAGTTCATATGACCGATGCCGATCAAGGGTCCACCAACACCAATTACTATGTAATCATGTTGGTATTATTTTAAAATCTAAAATTTTATTTTCATTCACAAACTTCTCAACGAGTTCATCCTTGGGTAAAAATAATTGATCGTTGTACATTCTCTTTTCATTCCATCCAATGTCATGACTCCTAATAATTTAAGAATTCTCTAAATCCCAAAAATGGAATCGAAATCACGGATCCATAACCAATGAAACCGCATCTCTTGGATTTTGCATCCAATTTTTTCCTATTTTCGTTATCAATATGTACAAAATCTTCTTAACCAAAAACATTAAGAAAATAAATATCTACCTCTTTTCAGTCCAAGCTTCCTTTTGTATTCCTCCATCTAGTGAACTTGAAGGCCCAAGATTAATCATGTAAACTGTTGTATCAACTGCTTCTACCTAAAGCTGCAAGGGCAATCCAACATGTATCATCATACTTCTGGCACGTTCTATGATTGTCATATTCATTCTTTCTACAACACCATTATTTTGTGGTGTTCTTAGAACATTCCTTTCTCTACATATTCCATTTCTTGAATAGTAATAATTGAAAACCTTGCAACAATGTTCACCACCATTGTCGGATCTAAGGCAATTTAACTTTGAATTTTATTCATTCTCAACAAGAGATTTCCATCTTTTAAAAGTATCAAAAACATCAGATTTATGTTCAATACAATAAATCCATACCTTTCTTGTAGTATCATTAATGAAAGTAACATAATCTTGAGATCCTCCATGAGAAGATACAGGATGGTCCCCACACATTTGAGTGTATAAGTTCCAATTTGTTCTCCTTCTTAGTTGCCCCAACTTTGAGAAATCTCACTCTATTTTTCTTTCCAAAGATACAATGCTCACGAAATCAAGATCTAAATCTTTAAAATTTGATAACTTACCCTTACCTTTAAGATCTGCATTCCTTTTTGAGTCATACGGCCTAACCTGATTATACCACATGCATGCATCCGAATGTGAAGTAAATAACACAAAAAGGAATCAAGAACACATGTAGATAAATATAGCGTTCCTACCTTTTTACCTCTTACCACAACAAAAGCACCCTTGGTGACTTTCCAAGAGTCGATGTGAATGTAACCATGCAACAATCTTCACCTAGTTACCATGTAGAAATAAGATTCCTCTTGAGGCTTGGCACATGCCTCACATCTTTCAATACCCATGTATTTCCATTCTGCAAACTTAAATGAAATTCCCCTTTACAAATAATACTACTAGGTTCATCATCACTCAAATAAATAGGGCCAAAATTACCCTGGACATAATTTCTGAAATAACCCTTCTTAGGGGTTACATGGAAAGAAGCTACCTAATCTAAAACCCATGATTCTATTCTATTATCCAAATAAAGAATAAGAACATCTTGCATTACCTCTACTACAATATTTTCCTCCTTATTTTACTTTTTACCTTTGTCGAGTGTTAGTTCTCTTTATCTTTTGACCAACAATCTTTCTTTCCATGTCCTTTCTTTCCAAATTTGCAACAACTAATTCCCTTACCTCTCGATGTAGATCTGCCATCCCTTGATTTTGATTTCCCATTATTCTTACTCTTGGATCTCTACTTTTTCTACCTTTACTTTCTACATTCAAATCATTACCAGATAATGATTCCTTTGTAATTTTCTTACTAATTTATTCATTCAAGATTATACTATCCACATCATCAAACTTCAAAATATTATTAGCGAGATATTGTATTACTAACAACCATTACCAAGTTATCCCAACTATCAGGCAAAGAACATAAGAATAAAAGTTCTTTCACTTCATCATCAAACGAAATATAAACCAATTTTAACTAATTTACAATAGATCAGAAATCATTCAAATGACTAGATGCAGATCCACCTTCATGCATCTTAGAACTAAATAGTTTCTTCATCAAATAAAATTTATTTTAAGCACTAGGTTTTTATATAAATTAGCAAGAGATTTCATTCACTCTCTTGTAGAAGTTGCTTATGTAATATTGGAATCCACGGATCTTTGCCAGGATCAATTTTATAGATCCCAAAGCCTTTCTGTCAAGAATCTTCCATTCTTCATCAGTCATCTTCATAGGTCTAGAATTTTCATCCAATGGTAACTACAAATATCTTTGATACAAATAATCCTCAGTCTGCATCTTCCATAATTCATAATTTTAGACATCAGACTTCTCTTACTTGTATTGTTTTTCTTATGCCATTGTTATAGCTCCCACTCAATCAGAAAACCTCTCGTGAGTAAATGTATCAAAGCACAAAACCCTCAAATAAATATATGATACCATTTTTAGCGTTAGCACAAATTTGTATAGATAATATATCAGATCCAAGCATACATGCAATAAAATCATATATTCTTCTAGAAGAAATATACAAAACAAGAGATGTAAATCAACACCATATTTAATGTGGTTCACCAATTTAGGGCTACATCCACCAAGAAACAAGCCAATCTATTATCCAAAGCTTTCAGAGGATATACATTGAATATTTCCAATCTTCCACATCTCTCATATGTTAAGTACTTTCTTTCTCTCAAGATTCTCCTTCTCTCCAAGAATTCTCTCTCTCACAATAATAATTAGCACACACTTCTAAACCCTAAATTTCATGCGTATATAGGCACATACAAACTTAGGGCACTTAGCCATGCAATTAAAATAAATTGATATACTTTAATGCTAAAATTAGATCGAATTCCTATGAGTTAAATAAAATACCCACACACAGGTAACCAATGCCAATTAGCCCTAACTGATGTTGGTTCTTCCTTATCTTACCGATGCCGGTCATATGTGGCTAATGTCGGTCCCTCCATAACCGATGCCAATTACTGTGCTTTCCTATAAGTTTAATATAACATGCTAATCTGATGTAATTCAGTTCTACAACTCAACAAAACACTGATGATAAGGAGGACATGATTGTCACCGAGAAGGAAAAAAAATGATGGTGTTTGTGATTATTCTTAGCTCCAGACAAATAAATTTCAAACAAAATGCACATCTGGAGGAAAGGTATGTAAAATTATTATTGATGGTGGTAGTTGTGAAAATATGGTTTCAACTATGATGGTTGATAAACTCAATTTGAAATGTGAGAAGAACTCATAACCCTATTGTATATCATGGTTCAAAAAAGGGAATGAGGTAACCATAGATAAAAGATGCTTTATAAAGTCTTCTATTGGGAATACCTACAAGGATGAGGTGTGGTGTGATGTTATCATAATGGATGCATGTCATATATTATTGGGGAGGCCTTGACAATATGATAGAAAGGTTACACATGATGGAGGGGAAAATACATATAATTTTTGGAAGGATGGTGTAAAGGTTGTCTTGTTAGACATCAAGGAAGAAGAGAAGAGTGAGGGCTTGTTGAATACAAAAGAATTTGTTATAAAAATGGAATAAATCATCTATTGTTATGCAATGATGTCAAATAATATAGAAATAAAGGACTTTAATATACCATTGCTTTGTAGAAAAGGTACTAAAAGAATACAAAGATGTCATACCAGATGAGCTACTAGATGGTTACCTCCGAAGCAAGATATATAACACCATGTTGATTTGATCCCAAGATCGGCCATTCCAAACCAAGCATCATATCGGATGAATCGACATAGAGTGAGGAGTTTAATAGACAAGTGACATATCTAATACAAAAATGGTTAGTGAGAAAAAGCATGAGTCCATGTGCAACTCCAACTCTATTGATTCCTAAAAATATGGGGAATAGAGAATGTGTGTAGACATTAGGGCCATAAATAAAATCACAATTAAGTATCGTTCGCAATTCAAAGATTGGGATATATGATGGATGTGCTAGCGGGAGACCGATATTTTAGCAAGATTGACCTACGAGTGGGTACTACTAGATCTAAATCGTGAAGGGGATGAATGGAAAATAACTATAAAAATAAAATATGTATTATACGAGTGGATGGTGATGTCATTTGCGTTATATTATGCACCCAATAGAATTATGAGCTTGATGAATAGAGTAGTCACGAGAATACAATGATATGTTTGTTGTTTGTCTATTATCATGATATTCGATATTCAAGAAGAGAGTGGAAGAAAACTTCTTACATATGAAATTAGTGTTAGAATTGTTACGTAAAGAGAGTTTGTATGAGAACTTAAAGAAATGTATATTTCTTCAGAAGAGTCTTGTTTTTGTGGTTTTTCATCTCAAATGATGGATGAGTTAATGATTAAGGAGGTTTTCGAATGGCCTATTTCAAGCAATGTGACATAGGTTCATAGTTTTCATGGATTGGATACTTTTTATAGGAAGTTCATCAGAATTTCAATAAGCATTGCTGCATCCATAAAAAAAAGTACAAAGGGGAAGGAGTGTGTATGGACCAAGGTAGAATCATATAGTTTTGAATTGTTGAAGAAGAAAGTGTCGAGAAGAACCTATTTTGGTATTTTCATATTTTAGCAAGGTATTTAAGGTTGATTGTGATTCCTCACATGTTAGGATTGGACCTTACTTGAGTCAAGAAGAATAACCTATGACATTCTTTCTTCAAAAGATAAATGAATTAAGGAGGAAATACTCTACTTATGATGTGTAATTTTATGCTATAGTTTAGGCATTAAGGCACTAGAGACATAATCAAGTGCTAAGGAATTTGTACTCTTTCTGACCATGAAGCCTTGAGGTATGTAAAAACACAGAAGAAACTAAATAATAGGCTTGCAAAATAGGTTTCGTTTTTTCAAGAATATACATTTGTCTTAAATCATAATTTGGGTAAGAAAAATCAAGTTGTTGATGCCTTGAGTAGGCATGTAGCACTTGTGAAAATAATGGAAAATGAAGTAGGTTTTGAGGCATTTAAGGAATTGTATGAATGTGATCAAGATTTTGGTGATGTGGCGAGACAACTTAAGGACCCTAAAGTAGGAAGTGGTTCTTCTGATTATTTAATGTAGCATGGTTATTTATTTAAGGGGAACCAATTGTGCATCCCTATTAGTTCAATGAGAGAAACTATTACAAGAGAATTGTATGGTGGGGGTTGGTGGACACTTTGGTATAAGAGAGAAAATTTCTCTTATTGTAGAAAAGTATTATTGGCCAAATGTATAGAGGGATATAATTAGGATTATATCAAGATGTAGAGTGTGTGAAAGTGCTAAGGGCCATGCACATAATATTGGGTTGTAAATGCCATTACATGTCCGTATAGAGCCATGGGTTGATTTGAGTATGGATTTCATGTTAGGACTTCCTAACACACAACGAGGAATGATTCTATCTTTTTGTGGTTGATAGATTTTCTAAGATGGGACATTTCATTGCTTGTAAGAAAACTAATGATGATTCTAGAGTTGTAGATTTGTTTTTTTAAGAAGTGGTGAGATTTCATGGAGTTCAAGAATGATCACTTGAATCAGGACACAAAGTTCTTGAGTCACTTTTGGAAGAATTTGTGGAGGAAAATGGGGACACGAGATATAGTTGGTAGTGCATATCACCCCTAGAGGTGATGGGTAGATGGAAGTAGTGAACATAAGCTTGGGAAATATTCTACATTGCATAGTTGGAGATAAGCCAAAATAATGGGACTTAGCTTGACCACAAGCTGAGTTTTCCTATAATAGCTCGATAAACAAGTCAATAGGGAAGTATCCTTTCTAGATTGTATATGGTATGAATCCTAAGGGGGTCCCAGATCTGATTTTTCTACTGTTGAAGATAAGACTAGTGATGATGTAGAAGCATTTGCAAAACACATTCTACAGTTGTAGGATGGAGTGAGGGAAAAGATGAAAGCTAGTAATGCACAATATGAAGTAGCTACAAATGCTAGTAGGAGAGTTAGTATATTCAAAGAAGGAGATATGGTGATGGTTCATCTTAGAGAGGAGAGGTTTCAAAAGGGACATATAATGAACTAAAGTATAAGAAGATTGGGATTGTAGGATTTTGAAGAAAATGAGTGATAATGCTTACTAGGTGGAGCTACGAACAATTTTCTATCTCACCATTTTTTAATGTTTCTGACTTATATAAGTTTCCAAGTCATGATGAAATATTTTAGGAGGAGGAATAAATAAATTGGGAGCAACAAATACCGAAGAAGAAAAAGGAAAGGGTAATGTGTGTCTTAGACTAGAAGACAGTCACTACTAGACATGGGAGCTACAACCGATATTTAGTGCAACGAAAAGGTTTTTCAGAAAGAATAAAAATAATTGTAGTCTTGAGTGGATGCTAAATAATATTGAAAATGCAAAACTCGATGAATTCCATCAACTCAATTCACAGGAGCTGAATTCTTTTCTACTAGGGGATAATGATGCATGAGCATAGCTTGTGAAGGCCATAACTTTTGATCCGACCATTGGATCATCTTGAAATTTTCTAGGGTGGTAGATATTCATTAGTATTATGCTAGGTACAACATTTCTTTAAAGGTTTTGTTCATTTTGGCATATTTTTCTGGTCTGGGTTCCTTCATCTAGTGGTTTGAAATTGGCTCTAAATGTTTTTTTTCGCTTTTGACTAGGTCTTAGAATTTTAATAACTTTTGTTGTACTTTTTAGAATAAGTCAAAATTTCATGTGAGCCTTAATTTATGAAGGCATATTTGGAACAAAAAATTTCGAGCACATCCGAGGTGTTTTTCTCGTAGGTAAATTTTTGCATTTGAGGGTTTTGACATTTTAGGGTTTTTTAGAGTAGATTTGAAATATAAGGAAGATGATAATGATGTAAAAGATGAGTGTGGATTATGGAATGAGACTAAATCTATTTTTAAGCTTTTATTTTTTATTCATAAACTTTTTGTGCATGTTTTAGAGGTATTTCAACCTCTTGTAGCTAGATCGACATCAAGTTTTGACACGGGTGCCTCATGTATCTTTGTATACTTGAGCTAATAAATTATGGTAACATTACATGTCACCATCATATGTAATATTTGATTCAGTTTTTATTTTATTGTGTGGCATGATACTCAATCCGTATTTTATTAATCCTCCTAGATATATACCTTTCATATATCATTAATGTATTCTTTAAATGATACATTTATGAGTTTCTTTCACTTGGTATGTACACTGGAACTTAAGGATCTCTCATTATGTTAATGATTGTGTGCATGGTACGCCTTGTTGCTAATATTTTTAAAGTGCCCCTTGGTGTATTTTATTATATGGAAGTATGGGAATGTCTTTGCTGCCCGTACTAGACCCCATTTTACAATGTTTACCTTTAGAGTGTAGATAGGGTTAAGGTATGAATAGCACCTCATAAACGGTCTTATATGGGTGAATAATATATTCATAAAGTAATCATGGAAACTATTTCTATTAAGATGAAACTTTGAATGTATAGAGTAATCATAATCAGTTCTTTAACTTAATGTTATCCCTTGTTCGTTGATAAGATTAATTTTTTTTTTTTTTACGCAGGAGCTTTGCTTTTGGTAACATACATTATCATCTTAAGGAGGAGTCCTTCACTAATGGTGAATATCCATGGGAAGCCTTCAACCATTATACAATATTTGTACATGATCACTAACCCCTCATGTTTTTCCATAGGGGCCTTTTAGTATTAGGTGATATATGTGTAAGTACGCTTCATGTAAGTGGGATAAATGTACTATTTCAATTGTGTTATAAAGGATGTGAAAATTCCCATTAAATCATTATAGATAAATTTTTACTAGGATGTCAAGTTGAAAGAAATAACTCTGGATTTGATGAAGTTATTGAGAAATAAGGGTGTTTGTTTTCTCCAGTTGAATTTAGTATGGTTTAGTTCCTTGATTGGAATGAAGTACATTACTCAAAGGTAAATATGGTGTCTCGACTTGGAACTTGAATATGTAAGGTGAGCGAAAGCGTCACTTGTAATAGGAGTTTGGGGCTTGATTTTTCATAACAATGAACATAATTTTTGGAGAGAGATCACACTCACGGATTCCTACATCCCTAAGCATTAAGTGAGTATCTATAACTTGGAATTGATTCTAAAAGAGTGATAACCAAAGACCAAAGTAACCACGTAAGTGTAATAAGAAAGAGAGTATATGAGATGATGGGTAAGAGTTAAAATGGTAATTGGATTTTATCTTATAACCAAATTGAGAATTCTTATGTTGTTAAAAATGAATATAAATTACTCTGGTGAGATCAAATAATCAGAGAAACATAAAACTCTTATTCAAGATACAAAAATTAAGGATGTGAAAATGCTGAAATGGAATTTACCAATAATTAAATTGTATAAAAAAACATCCAACAAAAAATAAATAAATGTATTCTAATGGGTGGAAGTGTTTGTAACGTAGAGAAATATGTAGTTTTGAGAATGAATATAGGATATTACATGCCTTATACAATTCAATTAGATAAGTTTAAATAATGTAAGTTAACTATCAATAAGAGGTAACCATGAAAAAAATGTGTGGTGGATATTGTCTATCCTTGAGTTTGTATTTTTGTTGGGTTTGTGATTTCCATTTGTTCATTTGAGCTAGTGTGAGAGAATTTTACACTTCGTCTTATCCTATTTCCTAAACATGGGTCCATGTGTGTTAAATCATCTCATGTGATGTTAAGTTATGCTAAGTGGGTCAAGGTGGTGTCGCATAATAAGAAAATAAAGATAAAAAATTATCCCGGTAATTTTACTATTGTATTTGGGTGTGTAAATTAGTGGGAATTATAGTTAGTATCAAAGCAAGATTCATACTCTCGAACCTCTGGGAAATATGGTGTTGTGACTATTATTCATGATGGTGAAGGATTTGGAAGAGTAACTCCTATTTTTTTATGTGTCAAACTTGTAATTGTGATAATGGGAATGAACTTGTTGTTCATACAACTTAGTGTCGACTATATTTGATGTTGATGTGTTTTGTAATGAGATTTATCTTTCTCTCTCATAGATTAAACATGTATTACATGTGTGTTACCACCTTGTTGGATGGAAAATAATACTAATGTGAATTGTGAAAGTGTGCTCGCATTTTAATGTTCATTATCTTGTTATGTTGTATATGTGTATCAATGTGATGCGTACTAATGGGTGGTTTCATAATTATATTTTACCATATTGTTGCCAACATATTATGATGTATGTCACCATGTTGTTTTATAATTGTATATATGTACTAAAATTAATCACGGTATTCATCACATATGTGTTCATGTGTTATGCGATAAAATGCGTGTTGTGAAATAGGGAAAAATGGTGATCATATGGTCGGGATTGTATTGTTATTGTAATTTTGGGGTATTGTGTGGAAGTGTTATGTCTTGTAAGATATTTAACATTGTTATGTCATATCCCGTAATTTCACCACACATAATTTGTCATGGTTATTGTTCGTATAAATCATTGTGTTAGTAATATGTTATGTGTTATTTTTGTACCTTACACTAGCGACCGTAAGGGAAGTAGTTGGTAAATGTGTATGTGTTGAGAGATGAGGTGTGAACCAAGTTTCCATAACCGTGAGCCGAGTACAATATTGGAAGTGGTGTCTCATGTAGACTAAAATCCCACTCTATTTCTTTGGTATACTTTAAGCTTTCCAAAGGGGTCATAAGTGGACATCATATTGCAAAAAAAATAGTGAAATCTCAACTTGTAGGGATTATTAGCAATACACGCACTCAAAATTAGAAAAAATTATATAAATATGAATCATAGCATCTGGAATCTAGTTTCTAAACTACTATTTTTTTAAAAAAATGGACAAGTTTAGCTATATTAAACACTTAAAATTATATGACTTGGTTTTTTTTTTTGAAAAAACCTATAAGATTGTAGTCCATTTGCCCGTGATTTGGATGACCAAATCTTGTTATTTTTTTCATTTGGTGAAAAGTTAGATGTAGTTGTCTATCTTGGGATGGATTTTATTTTGTATTTTTTGAGCAATATTTTTTTTTGATGATTTTTCCGTGAAAGTGGTCTGAAAAGATTTAGAAAATGGAGAGCGCTTTTATTTGCCCGCCATAACTATATCAAAAAATATTGAAATCAAATATATATTTTTTTAACGTGTATAGAATTTCTCCACGCTTGGGATGGTATAAGTTTTATCACATTTTGATAAGCGAAACAAAATTTGTAGTCTTAAATGTAGACATGAACATTCATGGGAAAAAATGTCTTAAAGACCTATTGTTAGTAAAAAATTATAAAATGATATTTATCTTATTCTATTCACTTTAAAATCAATATTTCTATGAAGCTAATAGTCTCCCCTATGCGATGGCACCATTTTTGTGAAATGTTTTATTTTCTAAGCATGGTTCAAGTTTGTGGAAGAGAAAATTTGAAGTTTTTGACCTTTTACACTTCATAATGACCTTCCATAGCTTTGGTTGGGAAAAACAAAGATTTCCGAGCCTTAGGGTCGGATTTGATGATACAGATAGACTGTGATCATGGTTTATAAACCACGATGTGGGTTTTATAACAAGAACCATGATCACACTTTATAAACCATGAAGTGGTTTGTAAAGCATGATCGTAGTTCTTAAATCATATTTACACACATCCCAATGTTCTAATTACCATGTGATTTTTACTGTTTGACTTTACCATATGAATTACTATGAAATTCTATCATTTTTACACATTTTTCTTATCACCGGAAGCAAAACATCATGGGAGACAAGAAACAAAGTCAAAAAAGGAAGTCATTAAGTAAAAAACACCAATGAATTAGAGGAAAACAAGATTTCAAAATCTTTGAGTGAATGCGAAATCTTTGTGAATGATCAAGAAGAGGTTCATCTTCAACCCCTACTATTGTAAGCAATGAGGAGGAACCAAGTAATGAATTAAATACTCATGATAAAGATGTTGAAGTTGAATTAAATACTTGTGATGAAGATTTTTTTAAATAAATTCAATGTTGTAGAAGAAGAATTAAATACTCGTGATGTAACCTAAATTTTGAAATTAAAAGGAGACAATGAAAATGTGAATAAGGAAATTCAGGTTAAATTCCCAAAGAGACAAGAAAAAATTTGACAAAAACACCTCTAGGATTTTCATAAGAAACCTAATTATTTTATTGAAATTGATGAAAACATTTTGAAACCAATGTGTGACAAACTTTCTGAATGGAAAATCAGAAGAAAAGCCACTGAAATTTGGGATAATCATTTTGAAATTTTAAATGATTCCCAAAGATGTCAGTTGTTAGTTAGTTTGATGAAATTGATTAAAATGAGACCTACATTAAACACCTTAGGATTGACAACATCTAATATACGTGGTCAAACCTCTACAATTGTTGAAAACCTTCATGATGCATATCACATTGTTGGTGTCAAGAGATGCACTAGGGATAGTAATATTGTGTGTCGTGTACTTGCTACTAGTGTTGTAAGTGAATCAATAAAAAATAACGTTTGATTATACAAACAAGTCGAATGTTGCAAGTTAATGAAAAACTCTAATGAAAGCAATTGAAAGACGTAATATCCTTCAATCACTCAATAACACCGATTTTTGGGCATTTTCTGCTAGAGCACCGTGTAAGGACAAAGATAATTTTGATGCTATAAGAGAAGTTGTTATTCAATTTTGGCATGATAACACTAGAGTTTCACCTAATACAAGAGATGTTGTAAAATGGAGAGTTGGTTCTACTAATCGTGAACCACATCCAAAGCATTTCTTAGATATGACTCAAACTCAATTTTTTCATAAGTTTGAACAAGAGCATCTAGAAATTAAAATTAGTCAACATTTTTTTGAAATGTTGAAACCATTCTATGTGAAAATCAACCACACTTCGCACCACTTGTTGTTGTAGGCAACATGTTGAATTTGCGATGCATTATGCTAAATTTTTACGTATTCATTCTAATTTTCATTCTGAAACTATGTTATCGAATGTGGTGTTCAAGTTCCACCAATATCTTCCAGGATTTCATTCCTATGATATTTTGTGAAAAAGAAGTTGGACAATTTTTTTATAGTCAGGATTGTTTAGATGGAAGTTGTGGTACATGCGGCGGATTACCTAAATTGGAAAGTTGCATCCATGAGAAAATTGAAGGTGCAATAGGACATAATTTAGTTGAGTTTGATAAATATAAATCAGTTGCATACTAGTTGAAAGATGGAAAAGAGTCTAAATGGTGTGAGCTAGTTACAGAACATATGCCTTGTTTTTCAATTTATGAGAAAATTTAAGGATGAAATTGTTTATGAGTATGCTAGGCATACACACAGAGCTCGATGGTTGGATGAACAATTCAAGATATGCAAGGACACATTTCCTATTGGTACTATTGTTTTAGTGGTCAATTTTGCAGAGAATTACACATTGTAACCACAAATGGAGGTTCAATCACAATATTACAACTCAGTACAAGTTGCCATTTTTGTGCATATAGCATTTATACATTCTCTGATAATACAGAGAATGATCAATTTTTTAAGAGAGTACCACTTTTATATCAGTGATGATCGTACTCATTCTATTGAATTTGTGCAAGGGTGTTTTCAGTTATTTTATGGAAACTTGTCTGATAGGGACATCCACTTCAAACAACATTATATATGGTCAGATAATTACACGTCTCAGTTTAAGAATGCATGAATGTTTTATTGGATGAGTAGGATGCATGTCAAGATGGGTGTGTAACATATTTGGAGTTTCACTGAGGTTGGACATGGAAAAGGAGAGCATGATGGTGCAGGGGCATGTGTGAAAAGAGCTCTTGCAAGAGAAGAGTTGAAGTACAAAGATGGTGCTAAATTGAAAGATGCAAAGAGCATAGTGGAATGGTGTATTGACAACATGGCCCGAGGTTCTCAAGAAAATTCCACAATTCGTAGATATTTTTGGTTGATAGAGGAACAAAAAATTGCTAACTACGAGGATTGTATGACACTCACTGGGTCCAGTGATATGCACTCATTTTGTAGCTCAGACGCTACTTTGTGGGCCACATGGACAAGAAAGTTGACATGTTTTTGTGCATCTTGTATCAAATTTGTCACTGTTGAGTGTGATTCACAAGAATGGGTGGATGGATGGATTTGTAGGCCTCTAACTCTGCTTCCTAGTTATCAACCTCCACAAGCATTATGACTTGTTTTTGTAGATGAAGTTGCAACATCCAAGGACTTTGATGAAATTTTGATTTTGGTGCGACAAGGTATTTATGGTTATTTACAATTTTTGTATTGAGTTATGTCCATTGAAATTTTAATATGTAATTTAAATTTGAGTTGAAACCTTTTTTTTTGTAGGACATGTGTTTGTAGTTATTGTGACAGAAAGACAATGAAGAAGGAACAAACTATTTCTTATGTCATTGCATCGAGGAAAGAAATAAGTTGACTTCTCCTGTTATAGATGGCGAAGATATTGAGTACCCTACAGGGTCAGTGGTAGTTATTGGAACTTGGCTTCGATGGTATCCATTAAAAACTCCTCTGTTTGGGTGTTTGAAGACTTTGAGACACAGGAAAATACTCTTATATTCACATCTAGTTCTAGTGACAAATATTCAGCTGTATAGATATCGAGGAAGGCCTAATAACAAGATTCTTTGGAAGGTTCGAGAGTTAGATCATGAAGCAATCATGTCGCTATTCAGAGTAGATCCGATCCTGATGGTTCATTGGAATGAATTTACAATGCTCATGTCTAGTATATATAATTTCTTTGATATATTTGGTATATATTTGTTAGTTAGATAGATTTAAGTTCATATATTTTATTAAATTTGTGTATTTTGTATATATCTAGTATGGTTTTGATTTGAAACTTAAATTTCTTTGACTAACACTTTTATGTGCGTAGTTAGTGGTGCAGAAAAAGCTTCCACCTTTCACGTGGTTGGCTTTATTAGTAGAGAATTGTAAATTCTCGAAGCTAAGAGAAGCTTTCATTGTTTTACAAGAAAAGAGAAGCAATTAACAATGATTTATGTACCTGTGGAGGGGGTTCTTGGCTCGGAGGAGGTAGCCCAGAAGCACTGGAGCTTAGAGAACCGAAATGATGCCTCCCTAAGTGTTTACAAGACCATCCCTATGTGTGTGCACAGTCGGTTGGTGCCATGACCCACCATTTGCAAAATATAGCATTTGACAACCTTACACTAGCTCAAACTACACTATTTCACGTGTTTGCAAACAATAGGGAAGCAGAGAGCACCGATTGGAGAAGGAAAAAACAAAATAGGCTATTATAGAGGGTCCTACACCGAGGTGTAGGATTGGACGAGAGACATCTCTAGGTGCCAGAGAGTCCGTGTAGTCACCGTGAAGTTGAATTTTTTTGGTCTTAGGGCTCTTAAGGGACTACGCCCGAATGAAGTAGCCAGAAAAAATGATGTTGTTTGCACCACCAAAAAATGACACCTCCTCTAGCATTCACTAGGCCACCCGACATGTTTGGCAAAAGTTGGTTTGGTGCCATGACCCACCGTTTGCAAAATATAGCGTTTGATAGCCTTACACTGGCTCAAACTGCACTATTTCACGCGTTTGCAAACAATAGGGCAGCGAGAGCACCGATTGGAGAAGGAAAAAAATGAGATAGGATATTATAGAGGGTCCCTACATTGAGGTGTAGGATTAGATGAGACATCTCTAGGTGCCATGGAGTCGAGTAGTCACCCATCGAAGTTGAACAATTTTTTTGGTCTCAAGGCTCTTAAGGGACTACGCCCAAATGAAGTAGCCCGGAAGAAATGAAATTTTCACACACCAAAATGACACCTCCTCTAGCATTCACCTAGCCACCTGGATGTGTCGGTAGTCGGTTTGGTGCCATGACCCACCATTTGCAAAATATAGCATTTGATGACCTTTACACTAGCTCAAACCGCACTCGCACTATTTCATGTGTTTGCAAACAATATATAGGCAGCGAGAGCACCGATTGGAGAAAAAAAAAAGAGAGAAAGGCTATTGTAGAGGGTCCCTACACCATGAGGTGTAGGATGGGATGATACATCTCTAGGTGCCACGGAGTCGAGTAGTCACCATCGAAGTTGAAATTTTTTTTTGGTCTAGGGCTCTTAAGGGACTACGCCGAAGCGAAGTAGCCGAAGCAACGACATGTTGCACACAAAAAATGAAACCTCCTCTAGCATTCACCTAGCCACCAGATGACATGTTGGCACATTCGGTTTGGTGCCACGACCCACCGTTTGCAAAATATAGCATTTGTGACCTTACTGGCTCAAACTGCACTATTTCACGTGTTTGCAAACAATAGGGCAGTGAGAGCACTGATTGGAGAAGGAAAAAAAGAGATAGGATATTGTAGAGGGTCCCTACACCAAGGTGTAGGATCAGATGAGACATCTCTAGGTGCCATGGAGTCGCGTAGTCACCGTCGAAGTTGAACAATTTTTTGGTCTCAGGGCTCTTAAGGGACTATGCCCGAACGAAGTAGCCTGGAAGCAATGATGTTGTTGTGCACAAAAATGACACCTCCTCTAGCATTCACCTAGCCACTTAGATGTGTTTGGCATGTAGTCGGTTTGGTGCCATGACCCACCGTTTGCAAAATATAGCATTTTGACAACCTTTACGCTTGGCTCAAAACACTATTTCATGCGTTTGCAAACAATAGGGCAGCGAGAGCACCGATTGGAGAAGGAAAAAACTGAGACATATATATTGTAGAGGGTCCCTACACCAAGGTGTAGGATTAGATGAGACATCTCTAGGTGCCATGGAGTGCGTGTAGTCACCCGTCGAAGTTGAACAATTTTTTTGGTCTCAGGGCTCTTAAGGGACTACGCCCGAATGAAGTAGCCTAGAAGCAATGATGTTGTCACACACCAAAAAACACCTCCTCTAGCATTCACCTAGCCACCTAGACATTTGGCATATCAAGTTTCGGTTTGGTGCCATGACCCACCATTTGCAAAATATAGCATTTGACAACCTTACATTGCTCAAACTACACTATTTTGCGTGTTTGCAAACAATAGGGCAGCAGAGAGCACCGATTGGAGAAGGAAAAAACTGAGACAGGCTATTATATAGGGTCCTACTACTCGAGGTGTAGGATTAGACGAAGACATCTCTAGGTGCCACAGAGTTGAGTAGTCACCCGTCAAAGTTGAACGATTTTTGGTCTCAGGGCTCTTAAGGGACTACGCCCAAACGAAGTAGCCGAGGAAGCAACAAAATTGTCATGCACAAAATGATGCCTCCTCTAGCATTCACCTAGCCACCTAGATGTTGTGTATTCGGTTTGGTGCCATGACCCACCATTTGCAAAATATAGCATTTGACAACCTTACATTGGCTCAAACTGCACTATTTCACGTGTTTGCAAACAATAGGGCAGCGAGAGCACCGATTGGAGAAGGAAAAAAATAGAAAGAAAAATATTATAGAGGGTCCCTACATTGAGGTGTAGGATGGATGAGACATCTCTAGGTGCCATGGAGTCGAGTAGTCACCGTCGAAGTTGAACGATTTTTTTTTTTGGTCTCGGGGCTCTTAAGGGACTATGCCCGAACGAAGTAGCCGGAGGAAGCAAATGACATTGTTGTCGCGCACCAAAAATGATGCCTCCTCTAGCATTCACATTAGCCACCTAGATGTGTGGCATAGTCGGTTTTGCCACGACCCACCGTTTGCAAAATATAGCATTTGATAACCTTACATTGGCTCAAACTGCACTATTTCACGCGTTTGCAAACAATACAATAGGGCAGCGAGAGCACCGAGAGAGAAGAAAAAAACTGAGAGATAGCTATTGTAGAGGGTCCCTACACTGAGGTGTAGGATTGGATGAGACATCTCTAGGTGCCATGGAGTCCAGTAGTCACCCGTCGAAGTTGAACAATTTTTTTGGTCTCAGGGCTCTTAAGGGACTACGCCCGAAACGAAGTAGCCCGGAAGCAACGACGTTGTCACACACCAAAAAATGAAACCTCCTCTAGCATTCACCTGGCCACCTGAGACATGTTAGTGTATTTGGTTTGGTTGCCACGACCCACCGTTTGCAAAATATAGCAGTTTTGACAACCTACTTGTTATCTGGCTCAAACTGCACTATTTTGCACGTTTACAAACAATAATAGGCAGCGAGAGCACCGATTGGAGAAGGAAAAAAAAGATGAGGATATTGTAGGGGTCCCTATGCCGAGGTGTAGGATTGGAAGAGAGATGTCTCTAGGTGCCACGGAGTCCGTAGTAGTCACCGTCGAAGTTGAATGATTTTTTTGGTCTCTGGGCTCTTAAGGGACTACGCCGAACGAAGTAGCCCTGAAAAGAAAATGACATGTTGTTGTGCACCAAAAAATGACACCTCCTCTAGCATTCACTAGCCACCCAGATGTTTCAAGTTCATTTTTTGGTGCCATGACCCACCATTTGCAAAATATAGCATTTGATATCCTTTACTAGCTCAAACTGCACTATTTTCACGTGTTTGCAAACAATATAAAGAGAGCACCGATTGGAGAAGGAAAAAAATGAGAAAATATATTGTAGAGGGTCCCTACCGAGGTGTAGGATTAGATGAGACATCTCTAGGTGCCATGGAGTCTGCGTAGTCACCGTTGAAGTTGAATGATTTTTTTGGTCTAGGGCTCTTAAGGGACTACGCCCGAATGAAGTAGCTGGAAGAAACGACGTTTGTCACGCACCAAAACGACCTCCTCTAGCATTCACCGGCCACCTAGATGTGTTGGCAGTAGTTGGTTTGGTGCCATGACATCCCGAGGCATGACTTCTCACTACTCACCTCCGTTCATTTCCTAGGACTGCCTAGAAAAGGTAGTTTGTAAACATTTATGCCACGAAGGCTCAAGGAATGCCAGGAAGGCTCGGATCGGGTGGTTTGACTCCAATGGGCCTCCCTAGAGCCCTCCATAAGCACCTGAAGGCATAGGCCCCCCCCAATCGAACGTGTTGGTGGTGATGATTTTTTGGACCACATGACGTCCTTGGGGCATGACTTCTCGTGCTACTCGGCTAGCATCAATGAGATTGCAACAAGGTTAACACATTACCATGTAAATACTCTAATGATTGTTAAATGATCTCTTTTTAAGCATGTTAATACACAATAGAACTTGTTAAGAATATTTTTGCATATCTTTTCCAACTAAGTTAAGAACCTTCAATTTACCATTATATAACATATAACATCATATATGATATGTGTCGATTGTTATATCTTAGTTTCAAAATTAAATGTTAAACAAATAGATTTTTATTAGATGTTAGGGTTTCAAATAAATATGACAAGGATACCTGCTAGCATTTGAAATGCCTAAAAAATTGTCAGTGTATCATCTTTAAAATGCAAGGATGTGAATTATTTGACAATATACATTACATACATATTTATGTGTTCTTATCTAGATTGATATGTCGTAACATATGTACAAACATCCTAAATAAATATGTAAAGAATGTTCACAAATTCCTTGATATATCATTTTAAAATTCATTGAAGAACCTTGAATTTTTTTCAAATACCTTGGAATGGTAAGGATGTGAATTAATTGACAAACCCCCTCACAAAAATGTGTATTTTGGACTAGAAGGATTGTAGGGTATACAAAAATGGGGTTTTTAAAGTGTGTGCTTAAATACAAAAACATATAGGACTTAATAGGGAAGTGAATCTACTTACGATAATCAAATCATGTGTAACTTCTTAGTTGATTGGCATAGCACCAAATTATAAAGAGATAAGGTGTATCTATTGATCAATGGGATAAGCCCTATTAATGGGATAATCTCTAAAACAATGTAAATGCTTCCCTTAATTTCTTAACAATTGTACCATGCAATGTTGCACCATAGTAATGTTATATTCATATAGTTCAAGATGAACTCTACCTCGCTTATTTCTAACAATGTTTGCATTAGTTGATATGCAACAGATGAGTGTTAGCTTTAAAAAAAAAAAATGTTAGTTATAGAAATTCCCTCACAACCATTCTTTCAAAGATGTGCACATTGTTAGGAGGTGGGAAAATAATTAGAGTTGCACATACACCCTACGTAATTACTGTGAAAAAAGTAATTACGTATTGCCCTTTTGTAGTTCACCTAGCATGGTTATCATAGGTTTTGCTTAATGGAATAGGTTTTCTTAACAATTGTACCATGTAGTGCTCGGGACATGGTTTTTAATTTTAAATCAAACATACATATAGAACTAATATATGGTTATGAAAACATACATAGAAGGATATCATGTGCAATGAAATCGAATCAAACATAGAAGTAATATCGTTATGAAAACCAACACATGGATATATAATGTATCAAACTAAGTGTGTTGGATGCATGTCTCTAAAAATATAAGTTCATAACATGTGTACATCTCGAACTAAGTGTTGTTGCACGATACATCTCTGAAAATATAAGTTCATAACATGTGTACATCTCGAACTAAGTGTGTCATACATATAGGACCACATGTGGTCACATAAGGCTATATATACAATGGACTATATGAAGAATCATGAACTAGGACTAGATGGCCCATATATATATATATATATCTATGTACATCCAGGTCCTATGAATCTAATCATGAAACATCTTCCCTCTCTTCGCCCTGCTAGAAGTAGCATGTCCATGACCTGGGGATGTAGTGGAGGGAGATGCCACTATGGATTTCATCCGTGTGGTCTAGGTCTCTAAGAAGGCCTGTAACCTAACTTGCACATTCATAAACAACAAGTTTTTAACACCCAAATTTTTAAAATACATTCAAAATTTAGAAACTTAGAATTTAGTTAAAATGCATGTGAAATCTTACCGCAATGTCATGATCCCTATCAATTTGTCATTGATGCATCGCAGGGACAATAATAGACTCACGAGGGGTAAGCTACATACAAATAATTAAATTTCAAATTAAATATTTCATGTACAAAATTTGATATTGTAGATTTAAGTAATAAGAAATAATTCCTCCAAAATTTAACAAATTTGAAAAATTGTACCTCAGTTAGTGGATCTGCAGATGCTATGGCAAGTATCTACAATAGCCTCCATAGTCTGCATATATGGAGGAGTCTCTCTGGCAGTCATAAGCTATACAAAAAACATGTACAAATCAATATTAATCTACATGACTATGCACATAACAAGACCCAAAGCATAATCCACGTGAACTTCCACAATTAGAAACAAAGTGTAAAGAGAAACTAACATGCGTAAAAGTCACGTGAGGCATGTGCCGAGTAGCCTTAGTTCCCAGAGCAGATGATGACCCACTAGGCTCCTGCGTATAAAAGAAAACATATATTAATATGTACATGTACATGTGAAACATTATAATAATAAAAGTGCAATCAAATGAAATTTGAAATGTAAGTACAACTTGAAACT
Organism: Taxus wallichiana var. yunnanensis; assembly: GCA_018340775.1. Classification (NCBI taxonomy): domain Eukaryota; kingdom Viridiplantae; phylum Streptophyta; class Pinopsida; order Cupressales; family Taxaceae; genus Taxus; species Taxus wallichiana. Next base: position 334,796,588 of record CM031235.1, on the reverse strand, counting down.
TACGTTTGTAACATGCCCCAACATAGTAGCTAGCATGTCGACACTAGATGTTTCCTTCACCGATCTCTTGCTATTTAAAATAAAATAAAAAATTAGTTTTTACATGTATGTACATGACGTACAATCAAATACATATATATTAAAATCTCAAACATGAATTAAACTATATATATATATATATATAATATTTATTTGACATTTACCTGTGAAAGACCAAGATCATTTGCACTAGTTCCAAAAACATCCACCATCATCTCATCTAGAAAAAAAAAATCATGTGATCCAACAAATGATGTCTCACCTGCAATGCATATGGCACCACATGATCCATAGTGGTGTGGTGCGCTAGAACTAGCACCTCCACCAACATCACTAGATGTAATCTGGTCACTATGTTGGGTCAGAGTGTCAGTGAGCTCCCTCAATGCATGTAGTGTGTCAATCTCCACAACCTCCTTCACTGTAGGAGGGATAACTGAAGGAAGTGGGGTTTTGGGGCATGGGGATCCTTGGTTGACCTACGCGTGCACTAGGTCTACTCTGTGCAGAGCCACCTCCTCGCCCATAAAACTTAGAAAAGTCAAAATAATTTGGGACCTCATTAAGCATGAACTCGCAATATAATTTCTTCAAAAAATAGAGAGGAACCTCATTGTTGTTGCATGGTGGATAATCAAAAACCATCCACCATCGGTCCCAAAAATTGTTCTTGATTTGGTCATCATGGCACCAATGGATTGGGAACCATTTGCAAGTATTGGGGGCATTGGTTCTCGAGTCAGTAAATAATGCACAAATGTGGTCTTTTCCAAAAAATTTTTTTGTCTTTTATGGCCGCATGGGATAATTTATCTGCATACCACCACCTACAATCACCTCTAAAGGTATTCCATCTATCTATTTGGTTGGTTGGAGTTGACTTCACCAATCAATGTTTGTAATGTGTTGGCTAAAGTCATGTGGGATGGATTTGTGGCATGATTTTGTCTTATAGTCTGAATAAGGTTCTCAATGACAATTTTATTTTGTTAGATTCTTCCAATGATATCAGCTTGTGTTCCTGTTGGTTCCGTGGGGACAAAAGGAGCCACAGGAGGTGGATCTATGTTTGGAGGAGGGTTTTGAGGAATGTTTGGATGTTTGGAGGGTTTTGAGGAATATTTCGATGGTTTGTAGGATTACGAGCTCAATGAGAAACTAGAAAAAAAAAAAAAAATTGTATACATAAACAAAAAATTGAAAAACCCATGAAAATCACAAAAATAACCTAAAATGCAAAAAAAATGATCAAAATCGAGGGCTTACCTCTTTGTCTTGGTGCATGGTTAAAACTATCATGATCAGAAGTCCAAAGAGCAATTTTAGGGGGTATTCAAAGCGCGAGTGCCAAAGGTCTAGGAGAAATCGTGGTTCAAAAGGAAAAATGGGGGAAAATGAGGAGTCGCGGGTCTATTTTTTTGTCTCAAAGGACCATGATCGTGGTTTTAGGTTTGAAATCACCAAACCTATAAAAATAATTCCGTGAGTGCGGTTTACAAATGGTGTGCGTGGTTCACAAACCGCGATCACGGTACCTAAATTTCACATTTTTATGTCCACTTAATTGTCCACCAATCCCAAGGCTTGAGATTATATTCAACTTAGCAATTGAAATTCTTTATTATTGTGGTTTTATTGTTGTGATGTGATAGGACAGGGTCATGGGATTCACCATGGAGTGGTGGCACCTATGGACCCACTTTTTTTAATGGGGTACATCCCAAAGGGGTCATTGGGATGTGTAGATTTAGAACGATAGGTTACAATGCCACTTGGGTGGAGGTGATGGGGATCTATGTGGGCGGGACCATAGGTGACTTGGCCTCGTTGAATGGAGAGATAAGGTGACGAGGCTCTTGGTAAGTGACCCGACTTGAATTTGGTATTATGGGTCTTATATTTAGGTGATGGGGCTCTTTGATGAGTGACTTGAACTATATTTGGCACTATGATTCTTATATTCGAGCAACGAGGCTCTTTGGTGAGTGACCGACTTAGCTTTGCACTATGATTCTTACATTTAGGTGACAGGGCTCTTTTGTGAGTGACACAACATGATTTTGGAACTATGACTCTTTACTCTATTAGGATTCATTTGGAGATGATATGTATGATTCACAAGTTACTCGGGCTAGTCATGTTATGTAATATGATGTTGACACTTGATGTTCCTCCTTATAATTGTACGAGTTATTAGATCTTATCTTGTTATTGTGTCGTTACAATCGTAGTTTTGCGTCATGTAAAAGCTGTTTGGATACACATTCCATGATGACTTATTATATTTTAGGCATGATTTGTGTAAATTGGATCTATGCTTGGGCATGTGTGTTGAGTTCTATGTTGTGTGGACCATTATTTTCACTCCCATGGTCGGTTTAGCAATCGTGTTGTGATGCAATCATGAAAATGTGTTAAAAAGGTGTAATGTGGGTTACTAGTTTTGTGCTTTGGACCTTGTGTGATGTTGTGATGTCAAGTGTTTTGGGAAACCTGCTGGAAACTTAAAATTGAAATTCTTAACAAGTGATAACATTGTGAACATTGAAAAAGTGAATTGTGCAAACACTTATGAGAAAACATAAGTTAAAGTGTTAAAAATGATTATCAAATTTATATTTGAATTCGCTATGGATTTGAATAGTTGAACAAAGAAATTTTATGAGTTTGACACTAAGAAAATGTATTAAGGGGAATATTAATTGAGCATGGGAGAAGGTATTGAAGTTGTTCTAGGGCTTCCTTCCATTTGTAGCAAAGGAAAATCCATTTTGGTTGAAGACCCTAAGCACAATATTAATAAGGATTCTTAGTTGGATATGATCAAGGATCTTAGAAATAAAATTGAAGCAAGTAGATTGAGTACTTGTGACAAAATTTTTGAAAAGAAAACAATGATGGACTTATCCAACCGTGTCAAAAAATAGAGAAAAGAGTTGGAATGTATCAAGACAATTTAATGTGACATTTTAAGCATGTAGAAGAGAACCTTGGATATCTGTCTCTCTCTCTTCATCTCTCAATTTGACATTTTCTACAATGATAAAACAAACAAGGGCACCACATTCAAAGACATAAAGAAGGTTCTCGGAGAATATTAAAAAAAGCTTTCAAAATATTATGAAATAGTTTGGGCTTCTCCCTTCCTTTCGAGGTTATTTTTATAATTTTTTTATCTTAGCTATGAATGTGCTTACTTTGTGCTGATTTTGTGTTGACTTCATGTTGATTTGGTTTTGTTTGATAGTCTATATTTCTTATCTGTGAAGGTTCGAATTTTTGTTGATTTTGTGCTAACTTCAATCTGATTTTGTGTTGTATGGTGGTGGTGTTTTTCCCAATCGTATTTTGGGTTTTTCGGACTTTCATTGTATATCTAGGCTTTTGACCTTTTTGTATTTTGGTAGGAACCCAATCAAAAATACTCTACCCTTAATAAAAAAATAAATGAATTTATGATTAAAGTAAAATAGGAACTACCAATATTCAAAGAAAGTTAAAGAAATTGATAACATTTAAAAATTTGTTTATTCCGTTAGGGATGTGCTTTAAAAAAGTGATTGTTTTTGCTAATTTTTTTATAAGTGCATCTTAAGTCCTCTACACTCACCCATTCTTCTATTTTACTTATATTTGAGTTGCATTGAGGAAGATGCCCCTTTATCGGGAGGAGATGTAGAGTCCCACATTGTTGACTACAAACTAGTCTTGCTTCCTAAATTAAAAAAATTAGAAGCTATCAAATGACATTATGTGTGAAAATTGCATTGGAATATTTAAAAAGCAAAAAATAATGACATGTGTAAATCCTAACTCCAACCTCTTACAGCGTACCCAAAATTCATGGTAAATGTAAACTTCAAAATAGGAAAGGGGCATCAATCATTGCATAAAAAAATAGTTGTCATCTTTTACAACTCTTAAGTCCTAAGTTAATAGGTCTGTTAATGTCAAGGATATTAAGACATGCACGTGAACATATTCTAAATTCCTCAAAAAACAAAACCGTAGGTTTATATAATCGCATGGTTTTAAGAACGCACACAATGGTTTGTTTAAAGGGTGTTAGAATACTCCATGCCAAAGTAATTGACAGTAATAAAGGAAAACTCCAAAACATTAGTCAACATCCTCCCAACATGTGCATGATGATATTGATCGGATCTCGGAACTCCATCAAAGCGTGATTGATGTAGAATTATGTCAGATGTTTATTTGGTGGCCTATACCTAGAAAAATTGGTTTCTTGGTGAGGACTCACAATAGATATGGATGCCCTAAAACATCACTATTGTTATTAATCGAAATGCAACTTTCTGGTCTCCAATTTCACCCATCCATCCTTCCATGGATGCTACCAATTTGTGCCACCCATTTTTCCATCTAGAAATGAATGACACGTGTTTTGTTATCTTTTCGTGTTGGACGTTGAATGGAGGGGACCCAAGAACAGATTGTGTGGAATGTTTGACAAAATTTCTGAAATAAATGTGGTCTCATGGAATCATGTTGACCACAAAAGCCTCCTTTTATTTCTCACGCCAACTAGTGTTTGAAATAAAAATGGTAGATTCAGACAACGGCGTGGAAACCCATAAAGGCATTAGGAAGAGTGTATTTTGGACAGGTTTCCTTGGATTTCAAGCACCACTAGTTACATAGGAAGATGTGGAAACATGCACTCGGCATGTGAAGTTTGTAGAAGTAGGCCTTGAAGAAATACGGCCTCACTGGGCGACAAATATTGCAGGTCGTGCACAAAAAGGGTATGTTGAGACACCTTGGATAACTAGAAACAGATTATGGGCATCCTCACCACAATAGAGGAGAGGGGACAAGGATTTGTTAGATGCTTTGTTTTCTGGTGCGCTGGGAGACATGTATGCAATTTGTGGAAGCTTGCGCTTGGTACATGAACTGTTTGAGAAAATGCATGAAATTAATGCGACCTCATGAAGTACAATGATTGCAGAGAGGGAATAATAGGGGTAATATTTAATGTGTTAGCAGAGCTTGTAGTACCTCCTACAACTGGTCATGTTTCATATGAGATTTAGATTTGTAGTGGATGGCATTAGTATTGTATCAATTACCTAGAACTTGAAAATGTGGAAGTATATCGATGGCATGAGAACAGTTTAACGAAATGCTTCAACAAATGGAGTTTTCACGGGTCGGGAATATAAACTACCTAGAGAAGCTTGTGAAATGTATCACCATTGCAGTTAACAAGCATGGAATTATTCCTCTGCCTCTCTAGTTTGTGTTTCATGTAATGTTGTCAGTATAAATTACAAGCATTTTAATCAATGGAATAAAACATTGATTTTTTAACGTGTTGGTATGCATGAACATTTACACCTCAAGTGTAGTCTTTTCCAACTTGATAACATTAACCTAGTCATGAAGACAAGTGATTAAACATAAAAAACTATCCACTCCATGATCTGGATTCATTTCGTTTTGCATTATCTCACATTAAGGAAGAGTTAGATAAAGGTGAAGTCTGCTCACATGCTTATGAACTTTATTTGGAATGTCTCGTAAAACTAAACCTTAGATAAGAAAAACATTGTTTATCACCTAATAACCCTTGATTGTTGTATAAAGAATGTCGAGATATAGTTGTTATTCGGTGAGACGGTTCAACAATATGCTTTGCATGCCCATTTCGAGCCCTACATAGTGTAGTATGTGTAGGCATAACTGCTAAAACAAAAAATTTCCCTCTTGAACAATGCTCACAAAATGTGTTATGTGAGTTGGATCATAATGTCAACATGTCCCTTGCGATATTATTATTTATGGGAATAGGTTGGAAGGATCTAGAATCGTGTTGGTCATCTATGAACTTTTACAAGGTGAGTTAGAGGCTAATTGAACTACTTTACACTAAATTGCAGATTTTTAAACTATTACATTTTGACTAGGTGATACACCTTGGATATGTGCATTATACATATAGTCATGCCATCGTTAATTTATGATTTATAATAGTTTATATCACTATATGTCTAAAGAGACATTATATTATTTCGCATAATGTTCACCTTTATTAAGAGTTCGTTTTGCATCATATTTTCGTTATTTGAGTTGTATTGTAGTTCTTGAGCTTGGGTCACTAGTTTACCATCCAATCACTCCTTTCAAAATAGAAAGTTAATTTGTTTTGTAAATAATCTTGTTTATATGTAATTAACCTCTAGCCGTTATTGGTATTAATAAATAGAATAATGTGGAAAAAATACTATTGTATATCTTTGTCTCTCCTTTTGTTCTCTCTCTAAGACTAGGTTGTAAACAAAATGAAGCATTGCATGGAAAGTTATAAATTCTCTCTCTCTCTCTCTCTCTCTCTCTCTCTCTCTCTCTCTCTCTCCCCCTAAACTATGAGAAATAATGGTTATGTAACATTGTATGAATTGATGTTTTCTCTCTCCTCATCTTTTCTCTCTCTAAACCTGTCTATATTTGAATGGAACACAAATAACTAAGTATGTTTGGGGGATAGGAATTTCTAGTTATATGATTTCATAACTAGCTAGAGGGGGACTAATTCCATGTCACCATCTTTGCTAACACTACGTGGATGCGGGTAGAAGGACATGACAAATGGACATTATTCTATGCTTGTTATGATTATTTTAACTATGCACTTCCTAACATTATATGTGTATTTGTATTTGGAAAGATAAGTATCATATCATTGTCTTAAAAAAATGCGTAGTTGCATTACGATATATTGCTTTGATTTAAGGAATTAAGAAGGAAATTATTAATCGTGATATGTAAAATATCTCACATGTTTAAATAGTATATAGTTTAATGTAAATCACTTAATGTTGAAAAATTATAATTTCACATGTAATACTACTCTAGGAAATAAAAAAATTAGATACATTTATTAAATAGATATTTGTTTCCTAGTACTTTTTGCAAGAAATCAGTGAAAAAAATTGTTGACATTTATCATAAAGGAAAAAAGTAGTTATTTATTGCATTGTTATGGTTTAATTACACCCCCAAATAAGAAATCATCTTGATTACTTTACTTTCGATTATGAATTTACGTCATCTGTGGTAGAAAAGTCAGTACTAAATCTATCAAAATGACACTGCTTCATAAATCCCTCTCTATGACATCGTCACCTTGATTATGTTATGATCTATTAAGTGAATTGCCACATTGAACCAATGGGACATACCTTCCTTTATTCCTTCATATTTGTTTGAAAACACTTTGGACATGGGTACCTCATGTATATTTGTATGCTTGAGCTAATAAATTTTGGTAATGTTACATGTCACGTTCATATGTACTATTTGATTTAAGGTTCGAGTTTATTATGTGGCATGATACTCAATTCGTACTTTAGTAATCCTCCTACACATATATTATTCATATATCCTTGATGCATTCTTAAAATGATACGAGTTAGGAGTTTCTTTAACTCGATATCTACCGGAAATAATGAATCTCTCATCATGTTAATGAGCATGTGTAGGGTATGCATCGTTGGTAAGTTATTCAAAGGGACCCTTGGTGTCTTTTCCTATATAGAACCATGGGAATGTGTTTTCTACCCGTAATAGACCCCATTGCAGAATGTTTACCTTTAGAGTGCATATAGCATTATAGTATGAATAGTACCTCACACACACAGTCTTATGTGGTTGAATAATATATATATAAATAAATAAATAAATATGTATGTATGTATGTATGTATGTATGTATGTATGTCTTTATATTAGTTATATAATTTGGTTTTGAGGGGACTAAAAAACCCACAAGTACAAGTGGAGAAAATATATAACAATGAAGATCAAAAGAAGTAGCCTCTACCAGTGGCTAAGAGAAACCAACAAAGAACAAGCACCAAACAAAACACACCTCAAATTTAATGATGCCTCCCATATGATCTTAAATGCATTTTAGGGGGATCAATCACACTTTTATTTATCTTCCATAAAGTAGTCTAAACATCATCATTGTTAGGATTTATAGTTTCCTTGTGAATCGAATGATGATTAAATTTTCTTTATTAACACTAAGTTGAGTCACTAAAGCGGTGGAAATGACATACAATGTAGTAACATAGGCGGTGCTTGCCTAATCTTATTAGGAGAAGGAGAGAACTTCACATTTTCTGTAGTGCCCACTTCCCTTTGACACCTTTTTGATACTGATCATGTTACCACTGAATATATTATGGACATGATTATGGACTTTATTATAGTATGATGTTAGATGTTAGATCATGGATTATCGTTGACTTGATTTAGTTATGATGCATGATGATTATTAGAGACATTTTGGATATTGATGTTGATATCTTGTTTGACATGGTTGTCTTATGGATGATGTTTGGACATGTGATATTTGGATATTGTGAGTAGACCTAGAAATGTAAATTATTTGATGATGATATAGTTGTTGAGTAAAATTACAAATGATCTTATTAGTTACTTGGATGTTGTTGTGATCCATATAACTAGATGATTTTGGAATTTTATTTATATTAGTTTGGATGTTCTAATTGGCCATGAGGCCAAATGAGGTATTTGTGTTTTGCGGGTTAAAATATCACAAAAATATTAGGGGATTGGAGACCAACCACATTGGAATTTTAGATGAATTCAACAAGGTCACCATGACAACTTGTATTTATTTGTGCGTGTTTGTGTGTGTTAGGGATTCCCATGGGGGGATCACCTTTAAATGTGACCAAGGGGTTATGTGTATTTATTTATTGGTTCGTTTGTTTATGTTTGCATGTGAATATTGACCCTTTCATTATTCATTAAATGATGTGTAATATTGTGAGTAGTCATGTTGTTAAGTTAATTAATTAAAATATGTCATAAGAAAGTAATTAATAGAGTTGTTGGCCTTGAATTAAAGTGTTGTAAGAGATGTGTAAGTAATGTGTAAGTTAACTTTTGAGTGTGAAACACTCCACCTTCTTGGAAATTCGAATTTGTCTTTGGAGGTTGATTTTGGAGGCTTGTGGGACAAGTTAAACTTGTCCCATACCTCTTAAATTTATTTACCAACCATACCTATGGTTGGAGAGTTGAAATTAGACTTTTATAATGCTTTTTGAGAAGACAAATTGTAAGTTTTAATTGCACTTTTCTTACATGGTTTAATTTCAATGCTTTAGGGTGTGGGTTGGATTTGAGTATGTAAGTAAATTGTCATATTACTCACCCACCTATTTATTATGCATTCGAAGATGAAGTTGACTTTTGGGTTGGGGTTGAGGATGTGTGATGTGGCATCCTACATGGATCCACCTCATCCTCTTCTCTTCCCTCTTCTATTAACTTCGAATTGCCTGCCTTGTTTTGGGTTTCTTCACTTTTGGAAACTTTTTGGTGGCAAATTCTTTGTTGTTTTGGAACTCTTGCTTGGAGAAGTTTTTTTTTGAAAGATTATTACATGCTTGTACTTGGCTGATTGGGATTGCTTACATTGGGATAAAGCTTGTTATTTTGGAACTTGGAACAACTCCATCATGGAGAGGTAGGAGCTTGGCTCTTATAATGCTTCTCTTCTATTTATGAAATTGTTCTTGTTGTGAATGTCTTGGTATGTTTTTGGGATGTTGGGTAGATGGCCTAGGTATGGTGTAGGAGAAGACTATGGGGTTCATTTCGTGGGAGACACAAGTGTTTTGGGGAGGTATAAGTGTGGAGGAGTTGGGATTTGGGTTTCATGTTACAAAGAAATAGCTTGCATTTATTTACTCATTATGGGGTTTCATAAGAGGTTAGGGAGGCATAAGAAAATGTGAGGAATAAGGGGTACTTGGGGAAGCATAAGGGCATGTCGGGGCTTTGATTTACTATGTTTTGGTGGTTTGAAATCAGGTGGTGATGTCCATTTCCCCTTTGGGAGGCATAAGTAGCATCCCCCATAGTTTCTTGCTCCTTTTATTTGCTTGATGAATCCTTAGTGTTGTTTGTTATGCTTTAATGTAGTTCTGAAACTACATTACATTTGGAATGTGCTTTAAATGTTAGATTTACATGTGTGTTTGTGGAAGCCTGTTGTATCAATGAGTTGAATCACATCTTCCATTGCTTTTGTGGTTGGGGCTTGGGGGCCAATGAAGAAGGATGACTTCTCCTTGTCATTGGATATCTTGATTGGTTGGAGAGAGTTGCATTTCCCCTTCTCTTGTTGTGATCGAATTGGAAAAATGATAAATCTACATGTTGTTGTTAAGAGCAAAGGAAAATGAAATAAAATAGTTGTGAGTCCTGGTTGAGATAAATCTTATTGTAACCTTCCCACTTGAATTGGATGAACTTGTATATGTTTTGTAATGGAAATATGTTGCATTGAATACAAAAGTTGTAAGATTGAAATGTGAAAGAGATATACTCCATTTCTGTTCTTTTGAAAGAAAGAATTGTATTTTGTATGATGAATTTGAAGAATGAAAGAAAGAAGTTGTAAGTTATCTTTTGGGAATCAATAAATTATTGTATTACCTTTCTCAAATTGCATTGTGGTATTGAATCTGATCATTTAAATGTATTTGAAATCTCTGTTTGAAAGGAAGAAATGCATGTGAGGAAAACACAAAGCTCTGTCTTTTGAAAGGTGTAAAATTTGAAATCAGAATTGCATTTTGGTTTTGAATAGTTTGATTTGAATCAAATAAATGTATTATATTGGAATTGGAATGTATTCTAATACTTGGAAGTAGAAAATGGCAAATAGACCCTTTAAAATTTGATCTCTGTTTTGTATTTTCAAACTGGCAATTATTTAATCCAAAATGCATAGACCAAACCTACAACAAAGAAATAACAAATGAAACATTAAATTTGACATAATAAGATCTAAATGAACTCATCTAGGCATTAACACTTAAGGAATTTCTTAGAAAACTTAGCAAACTCGGGCTCCAACTCTTTCACTGTCATTTTGTCGTCAAAGTTGTAAATTTTCAAATTGGAACTCAATCAAACAAAATTACCTTCCAAATCCATCCTAAATCCATCTAAGAACAATTCCCCATGCCTATTTGACTTGTTGAGAGAGAAAGAAGATCAAATTGAGTAAAATTTTATAAGTCAAAATTTACCAGTTTGCCTTTTTAAAGCTTGCAGATCATTTTCATGAAATTGACCCCTTAAATATTATCAAAATGAACGATTAATTATCCCTGTACAAAGAGGACATCGAGAGATTTCTAGAAAGTTCTTGTTTGCTAAAAACCAAGTTCCCAATCAAAAGTTATGGCCTCTGAAGTTTTCCTTCATTTGGCTTCAAAAATAATTCTAACTGTAAAAATAAAATAAAATAAAAAATAAAAAAAGGGATTTTTTTTAAAGTTTTCTTCCCGGCCCCACTGGCCTGCAACAAATCAGGTGCTACCATATGGTTTCATGAGGTGTCGGCAGAGGAGTGGATCCTTTTAAAAAAACTTAGCGCGTCGTAAATTTTTGGGAAAATTTTCTAAGTTTTCTCTGCAGCCCCGCCAGCTCGCGACCAATCAGGTGCTACCACGAGGCATCGACAGAGGAGCGGATCCCTTTAAAAAAAAAGAACTTAGCGCTTTGAAAAAATTTCTTTGGGAAAATTTTTCTAAGTTCTCCACTTGACCCATCGATCAAAGTGACGATGAATGGTGACATGTGGTGCCTTGGGCATCGGCGGAGCACGCAGATTGTTTTTGTTTCCTTAGCGATTTTCGAAAAAAAAAAAAAAGATAAAAGTATTAAAATTATCCGGCAGCCCGAATTTCTGCCAGAGTTTGGAAATGTCGACACGTGTCCTTTCGGGCTCACGGGCGCGCGGAGGCAATTCACGCTTTTGTCCCAAAAGGGAAAAAGGGCTAAAGTTCTTCCCGCTCGCCGGCCCGTGCATGGGAAAAATTTGCTTCCCCACCCTACTAGTCTGCATTCCTCCTTTGAGAAAAATTTCTCTCCATAGTCCATGCAGACCCGAGTTGGGAAAATTTTCTCCCCTAGGCCCGCAAACCCGCTCTTGGGAAAATTTTCCTCCCAAGGTTTGCCGGCCCATAACTTGAGAAATATGAGTTAGGAGGACTTCTTTATATCACTAGAAAGGTGAGGAAATTTCCTATCTAATCGGAATGTTTTGGGAAGTTTTGAGTGCGTTAAATTTGAGAAAAATCAAGTTGAATCTTCTTCGCTGTTAGAGAGTGGTATAGTGAGAAATTACCCTCTTAACCTAATTGATTAATCTAACCCTAAGTTTGGACCTTGTGATATTTTATAATTATCGTATTAATAAAACTATAAGCTATTAATAATGTTTGGCTTGAAGCTTTCTTACGACAAGCTGTTGTTTGGTAACACAGTTATCGACTCCTTTAAACAAAAAAAAAATATCTCATAATTTTTCCTAAATAATCCTAGGTTGTTCTTGGGTCTCAAGTGGGTTGTTTTAGTGGGCGTTACATTTTCTAGAATAGGCTCGGTTTTTACTCGAAACATCCTCTAAAACACTATCGATTGGACAAACAAGTGACTTATATCAACATTCTTCCACCAAAAAGATTTAGTTTTCCTCTCATTATTGTTCTTAGTGACTTAGAATTTGTAATAATTTTCCCCAACGTAAAACAATTTCTGCATTTGAAGGGAAAGCCTTCATAATCAAGAGGCTGATTCTAGGATCTATTTTGAATTTTTAGTTCAATGCTACTCAAGTAGGTTTTTGGAGGTATCAATCTCAATCAAGATTCCAGCATAGGTTGTACGAGTAAAATCTGCAGTTTGGTCATCTATGCTCAAAATATTTCACAGCATATTTCCAATGGAGACAAGACAGGCTTAGTCCTAGAATTATAGTGACAAGTGTGGTAATCTAATACACACTGGTTGGCGAGACAAAGTCTCGGTTATTGGATGAAAGGAGGGGACCTAAAGTTTCATGACAAGGTAATGCGACAAAAACACCCAAAGATCCTTAACAACAATATCTTTATCAACAATAGAAGTAAAAACTATGATAAAGAAACCCTTAGCACAGGGGTAAATGTTTAACTGCCTTCCCAGAAGGGAGTCCAACGCTTTGGAATCCATTCCTGGAGAGTAGGAAGGGTAAGCCAAAAGCCACTTAATCTGTAGATAAGTGCATGGTCTTGAAAAGAAGCTTTAGATTTGAGCACCTCTTCCCCAAAGGAGGAAAAGGGAGTATTATTTTCTAGAACCATAGAAGTGGGAATAGTCCTCCTTTGCAACACCTCTCTGAGGGTCACAAGAACATGGTTTCCATTTGAATGATCTTCCCTCACCGTTGTTCTTTAAAGAACCAGCACGTGTCCGTGCAGGGGACAAAAGTTCCCGATCCCTACATACTCTAGCAGTAGACCCGCGAGCGGAGGAAATAGAAGAGGAGTGAACGGCTTGAACATGGGAAACCTTCCCATCGTTCAGAAGGAGCTCTTGGTTGACATCGCTACACATAGTTGTCGTAGGCCTAGATAAACATGCTCGAGAAGATTTGGTGGCGGTAGATCTGCCACCCCAAACGAATAATACAAAATTCGTCCATCAAAACTCCATCTTGGACGAGAAGAGATCTGGTCTCCATGGATGGATGGGGGAAAACCCACAACTACCATCATCCGTCAATCGGCTATTAGGAGTCCTTTGTCTCGCACATCGCCATTAATCTAGAAAAACCCCTAGACAATGCCACTACTAATTCCTTAACTTGTGCCTCCATGAGAGGATCCTTCATCACCATCTCCTACTAATGCAGATTCATAACTAACATAAGCCCATTTAGGGTTCACATGACTTCATTTAGGGTTCATAGGGCTTCGCCTAAGGCTTTGCTTAGGACTCACCCTATGTTCTCCTTTTTCATGTCTTTTTCAAAATCTTGATCTCGATATTCCAGTACATATAATTCACAAAGTAATCGTGGAGTTGATTTCTATTAAGATGAAATTTGGAATGTATAAGAGTTTTTATTTGGTGAGTTAATAAAAGTGGGATTGTGGCTCCCGGATACCTTACAAATTCGAGATACATCGTGAGAGACCCAAGTGAGAAAAAAATATAAAGTGAAAGGGAACATAGAAATGACCTCTACCAACGGTTAAAAGAGAAGAAACTTGAGTAGATGTAAGCTAAACCTAGGGGTGAGTCAAGGAGGCTCATTGTCCCCAAACACAGAACTAACACAATAAGGCTCGCCAATAAAATCCACTCAAGAGCGACTTCGTGATAGAAAATGTTTCTTTTGATGAACCCTCGTCCATCCCTCACCATCATTCCTGGGAGATGAAGAAACTAAAAATCACCCTTATCGGTCCCGAGGATCACTTCAATCTTCCCATTTAATAAATCCAATGTCATACAATTAAATGATGGGATTTTACGTTCCATCTGATTCCCTACATCCTCGAAGCGGTGCACATTAAATGCCAAACAATCCTTTGAGGGGTATAATTCAAAAATTTGGGGATCCCACCCACCGAACCGGTCCTCCCTGTCACCTTGACAGGCTCTGTCCTTTTCCTCCACCGAGCTCCCATCTACCATGGTTCGAGATGTCCCGCTATGCAGCTCCCAATCCACAGCAGACAAAGATACATCGTGAGCAATTAGGGTAGAGTTCAGAGGCATACAAATACGCCCACCACCTGCATCTCCAGCCAACTCTTCCGTCGCGCGAGAAGCCATCGCAGCCTTGTGACTCCCTGGTCAACTACACCAGACAGAGGAACAACGGGATTAGAGTTACTTTCTAGATCAGTCTCCTCCTTGTCCATAAGAAGAACCACTTATTTAACTTAGTGCAGGATCATTTCTTTTGGTAACATCCACTTTCATCTGAAGGAGGAGTCTTTGACTAATGGTCAATCTGCCTGGGAAGCCTTCAACCGATCTACACTATTGTTACTCGATCACTAACCACTCATGTTTTTCCATAGGAGCCTTGTAGTATTAGGTGGTATGTGTGTAAGTACGCTTAATGTAAGTGGAATAAATGTGTTATTTTAGTTATTCTCTGAAGGATGAGCACATTCCCATTAAAGCAGTGCAGATAAAGTTTTACCTCGTCAAGTTCTTGAATAAACACCTTTAAATTTGATGAAGTTATTGAGAAAAAGGGGTGTTTGGTTTCTCCACTTAAATTTAGTATGGTATTTTCCTTGAGTGCAATGAAATACATTAGTCAAAGGTAAAGATGGTTTCTCGACTTGGCACTTGAATATGTAAGGGGAGCGAAGCCATCACTTGTAATAGGTGTTTGGGGCTTGTGTTGAATGATCATAATGTTTAGAGTGAAACCACACTCGGCTTCTTGCATCCCTAAACATTAAGTTAGTATCTGTAACTCATAATTTATTCTAAAAGAGTAATAATAAAAGACCAAAGTAACCATGTAAGTGTAATAAGAATGAGAGTATATGAGATGTTGGGTTAGAATTAAAATTGTAATCGGAGTTTGTCTTATAACCAAATTGAGAATTCTTATGTTGTTAAAAATGAATATAAATTGTTCTCATTGAGATCAAGCAATCAAACGAACATAAAACTCTTATTCGGGATAAAAAAATTAAGGATATGAAAATTTTAAATTGACCCTTACCAATAATTAAATTATCTTTATAAAAACGTCGAAGCGGATAAAATTAATAAATAAATAAAAGTATTCTAATGGGTGGAAGTTTTTGTAAAGTAGAGAAATATGTAGCTTTGTGAATGAGCATAAGAAATTAAATGTCTTATACCCTTCAAATAGATAAGTTTAAATAATGAAAGTTAATTGCCAATAAGAGGTAACCATGAAAGCGATGTGTGGTGGATCTTGTCTATCCTTGAGTTCGTATTGTTGTTGGATATGTGATCTCCATTTGCTCATTTGAGCTAGTGTGACACAAATGTACACCTTGTGTTAGCATGTTTTTGAATCGCGGGTCCATGCTTGTTCAATCATGACATGTGATGTTAAATTATGCTAAGTGGGTCAATATGGTGTCGTGTACTAAGCAAATAAAGACAAAAAATAATATCCCGATAATTTTACTATTGTATTTAGGTGTGTAAATTTGTGGGAATTACAACTAGGGAATACGAAGAAAGGGAAAATTGCAAAAGATCCCCTCAAAATGCATTTAAGATCTAAGATGGAATATTATTGTTTTTATGTTTACACTTTGCTGTTGATACTTGCATGGTTTCTCTACGCCGCTAGTGAGGCAGCCTCACTTGATCCTCATGGTTTTATCTTTGTCTCTAGTTGTAACATCTTGTTATGGGGTATGGGTCCCCTCAACCCACATTTACCTAATAAAAAATAAAATAAAATATTAAATAATCCGTGTTGACAGCATTCTCACATTCCACGACATCTAAATTCATTGGTTTCATCATTTGGCGTGTGACTATAACATGAAATTCCATCAATAAATAATCATTCTGTGCATTGGATGTGACTCCTATCTAGTTGTCTGTATTATTTGATATATCTTCGCAGAAAGCAAAAGTATCCACCTCGCTGCCTGAATGTCAAAAACAGTAAAGTGGGCCAATTATTACATTATTATCAGTTCGAAATGGGCTCCAAAGTGGCTGACCAGATCAATGTAGCTATCGTTTTAATAAATGAAGCTATTGGTGCAATAACTTTTCTTTGCACGGCTTGTTTTCTTTTGGTTTCCAAGATTTATCAGTTCAATTTAGGCAAGGGATGAAAGACACATTTTCCCGAAAAAGAATCTTAGCAAAAGCTATTCATATTATTCATTTTGTGACGAAATAGAAACTAGTGATCAAGATTTCAGTATTTTTCAAAGTAATTCTCTATTCTGAACATCATTATTTACGTAAAGGTGACCTTGGGTCTTCTTAAGAGGAACCATGTTTTTTTAATGCTAACATTTGGAGGTATTTTGGTAATTTATAACAGAATATGTGTAATGCCCTGTTCTACGTTACACCTGTTCATCCTTCGGTGATCGATTGCTAAGCATGGAACGTCATTGTGCCTTCGTCGATCATTGGCGGGCTTCGCCTTGGTTACAAGGAATACTCAATCATCTCCCTCTTCATCGTGTTGCTGGTGTCGTGTTGTTGTTGTCGTTACTGGCCCTTACGACACCTGTTACGATTTCCTTGTTAAAGGAAAATCATGTTCTCTGTTACCGTACTTGTTTGTCGGCCCTTATTAATAGGATTAATAATTATTATTACTATTAGGTTATAAAATAATAATAATAGTATTATTATTTTAGTTGTCGAATAACAATTACTATTATTGTTATTTATTTATTTATTGTGTCGATTTCAGGAATATTATTAATTACCTGTAAGTTACCTTAATTATTTTTTTTCTTATCGGCCGCTCTCGAAGACTGAGCCCCGATTCACGCATGAGGAGGACCTTGTTCTTGGGTGATGCCACTGCTTAGGAAGTGGTGTTCGTTCTTAACGTTTAACATTTTGCTTATGACCGTCTCAGATCTCGTTGCGTGCGGTGTATGCATACTTTCTTTTTCGGTTAGTGTTTTGGTTGTATGGGGGCATCCACCCACCCCAACTAATACTTTTACCCTTGCTGGCTGTGTGCTCATGTTACCTTTTTGTTGAAAAGACCTGGCTGCGTGGAGGATGGGGATATTAAAATCTAGCCATGTGTTGTTAATGCCTTGCAACCAACTTAATAAAGAAAACATAATTTTTTTGCTCTTCTCCTTCTATCGCCATTCTTTTCCTGTGCCTAGCTATACGATTAGCTAGCTAGTATGTGTGATTGGTGGAAGGACTGTTATCCCTTTTATTGTTCTTTAAATGTATGCAGTGGGTGTTGGGCGCGTTTTCTTCTTGGGCGTTTTTTTCTTTTCTGTCACCTCATTTTGACCTGCTCACGCAAAGAAACTTTGGTGGCCACGTAGCTTGCATTGGCGTGTTCTGGATAGTGGATTCATTGATGGTGAAATGAAGGTCTATCACCCTGATGTTGCGTGGGTGGGTGTGGATTCTCAAAATCGTCTTTGTCTGGCGAGTTTCGGTGGAGCGTAGAACTGAAATTCTCCTAGGAAAGTGCCGTGAGGAAGTGATTGGCTATATGCAGCAGCTACAGGGTAGAGAAGTAAACTTATCCTAGAAAATCGGTGGCCTCAGGAGAGAGTTAAGTGCGGCAGTTTCTTTGCGCGAGGCGATCCCAAGGAACCGTTGGTGTTGATCCTGATGTTCTGGTTGCACGCGACCTCAGTCGTGATCAGTTGTTGCAAAATCTTGCAGCTGTAGTAGAAGAACGAGATATTTGCCTTGCCGCTTCCCCTGTACCACGATGGTCATAGCATTTTGGTTAAGTCGTTTCATAGTCGCTCCCACTGTACCTGTAGATTAATGGCGAAATTAGGTTTGATCGTGGGTATTGTTGATTTGCAGTGGCAACACATATCCTTTTTTTATTCGGTCCTGTTTAACCTGCTGTTTCAATCCATCGCTGGAGATGTGGTATGGCCGCCCAGTCAGTGGTTAATTCCAGTACAACTGTATTTATTGGGGGCGATTTTAAGTGTGTTTTCCATTGTGGCGGAAGAGCTAATTCGGTGTGCATTCAGTGTGTCTTTTCTGTTCTGTCACGTCACTCACGATCGTTTCCTGTATAAGTATCGACCCACCATTCGATGTTTCACAGATGGCTGACAGGGAAACTGGCGAGGAGATGGGGCGGCTGAGTGTCATGCAAGAGAACCATTTTTTTAGGGTAATCCATTATTCTGAAAGGTGAATTTTGTTCCACCCCGCCAGAAATAAGACCGAGAATGGCTGCGAATCGAGTGCTGGATTTTATCTGGATCCGCTGAATACCCTGTTGGATCACTCTCCGACTTCCAGATTTTTAAAAGCCATTTTATTGATTCAGCCCGATGGAAGGTATTTAAATTCCTCTTTTTAAAGTAAAATTTTAAATAAGCAACTATCTATTTTGATGTATTTCAGAAATGCTCACTTTTATGCTTCAACCCTTGAATTTTCTGCCTTGTTTTGAAACTTGCATTCTGCAACGTGTGCTTAGGGGTTTTCAAGGTTGATGTCTTGAGTTTTCTGGTAAGAATTTAAGGCGCTAGATCGAAATTGGAAGATATGTAACACGTTTTCTTTCACAGCGTCAAGGGCGTCGAGCAGTTTTGCTGAGAGCGAGCCCAAACGCTCCATCTGGCACAGAGTTACTCCTGGCGTGAAGCTCACCGACGAAAAGCTCAGGTTTTCATCCAAAGCAATGGAAGATGCAGGAGGGCGAAGCTGAATCTGGAGAAAAAGGCAAGATATTTCTACACCTTTCCACTTTGTTATTTTATTTAAAAATATTGTGAAATCGAACCACTTTTTCCTTGCATTGATTTGTCAGTTGGATGTCATGATGGGAGATTTCCCTTCGCCTATTTCTCCTTGTTTTAGCTTTTATCATTTGATGTATGTGGGTCGAAAGGATGCATGTGCCCTCTCCTCTGAATTTTATGTTTCTCTTACTCGAATGATAGACCTTCATCATGTTTGTTTATGTATTAATTCTTCTCTGCGATTGAGTTGCGAGTTATTATGTTGATCATCTAATAATTTCGATACTCATGGAAGTAAGTTACGATAACTATGAAGCTCCTCCCTAGTACCCAAGTTGTCTTTTGATGTTTTTGTTAGCACCTTCACAAGTCCCTTTGATAACCTTTTGGCATCGAGAAAGAAAGGTCGTAGGATTGTGTGAGCAATGCGTGGGCTAATGACTTAGAGTTTTGGTATTAAAGCGATAGAATGAAAAGGTTTGTGTGCAATGTGTTTTGCCGTCTCGCGTGTTTAGACTATTACTATCTTTCATCTTGTTTCTAGGCTTTTAAGGCCATCCTCAAGAAGTACCTTGACCATCCCTATCAACTTGAACCATAACTAGCTTTTCGGATCAACTAAGCTTGAGGTTTCATTGTGCGAATCCAGTACCTCGTTGATACTAGAATAGTTTGATCTAATCCCCCTCTCAGAATTATTGCTGATGGCACTCTTCTATTTTTCCTAACTGGCATTATTTTCTCCCTTGTAATGTTAACGCTATTAATTAATATTGGTTGGTTTTTATGCATGTAATTACCGTAATAGTTTGTGATGGAAATTTCCTTAAATGTGATTAATCTTCGGGAAAAACTCAGCTTTATTTGATAATCTTATGGATTCATAGCGGAGGTTTTGTTTGGATAATGTCACTAGAAACCATGTTTGTATCTATTTTGTGTGACGGTTGTTGTGTTACCAAGGTTAACATAAAATATGGTTGTTTTGGGATATGGGTAATTTATTTTAAATTAACCAAACATTAGTATTGTAGTGGAGGTTTGCAAACCTTTAGTGTTATAAAAACTTGTTGATGACATTATTGTATACTCTTGTTGGATGAAACCCCCTTCTTCTCTCGCGTGTTTGCTACTAGCCTGTAAGACTTTGACCCTTCCTGGATGATTGGTAGATCTCTTTGTAGTTAATGGTCAAAACTAGTATACTTTGCCTTCGCTTCGAAACTTATGTTGTGTGTATACTCTAATTGATTTCCGGTTTGAAACTCAATTATACATGGCTTTTTGTGTTGATTTCTGAAACCCGCGTTTCCCCTTTCTTGGGCCGATCAACTTTTGTTCTTTTAGAAATGTATTATTTTAGCCTATGCGTTGGTACCTTTGATAAATTTCTAGATGGTTGGTCTATTTATATCAAATCTCAATCTTGTAATTATTGTTTAATTACTTACTTGATGGGAATTCTGTTTTTGCTAGATTGTTTGTTTTCTCTTATAGGGCCAAGGGCCATTCTCTTACGATTGCTATACTTTCGTTGTTATTACTCCTAACTGAAGTACAAGGTCTTCTCCTTCTTTGATTGGCATGATGAAGACTTCATTTTAACTTGATGTGTTAATAGTGTTTAGAGGTTTGAACCAATTCTTGTAATAAAGTGCTTCCTTTTCGTGATATTGTTAGATAATAGTTATGGTGGTTTTGTGTAGCCTTATCTTGCTCAGTTCTCGTGAACTGACTCTTGTAGAAAATTTGCTGCAGATGGATCTTGCGTGTAGATGAGGGATAGATTTGTAGACTTTTGTCATCAACCTTAGTTGAGAAGATCCTTTGCTCGAAACCTTTTTATGTTGATCAAATTTTGTTAACGTCCAGTGGAAAGTTTAGAAGAGGATTAATGTCTTAGTATAATGTATTGTGGACTTGTCATCTGAACTTTGGAAACCTTGTATTGTGTGCCCATCATTGAAATTATAAGAAAATTTGGTTATTGTGGTTGAGTGACTTGTGGAGTATCAGTATTTTAAGAAATGATGTAATCTTGTTTTGTTCTCGTTAATGAGTGTTGCTTCAACTTTGCCTTGAGAATAAATTCTGAGTTAAACCTTGCCATGACTTAGTAATAAAGTGTCATAAGTAAACTAACATGGGATTGTTTAATACTTCAGGAAGTTAAATTAAAAGTTGTATTCAAATAAAGTAACGTAGGGGTCACCAACTTGAGAGCAAGAAATTCTTGAGTAATCAAGGGCAGGACTATCATTGCAAGTAACATTATATAACTTGATACCCCTAGCTACACTAATGAACACTATCCCTTTCATGGTGGAATTCTTAAACGAACTTAAAGGAAATCTATGGTTAGTTTTGGAAGATAATAAGATTTAATAAACAGGAGAAAACAATTTTGAAACCACACAATCTATCTCTCAGCCATTTGGAAAGTAAATTCTTTTACTCCTTGTTAATACTTTTAGCGAAGCCTAAGTAAAGTTGTTGTTAGTTAAGTTAAGAGCCCTATCTTCAATTTAATCTGTGATAACTAATGATGTCCTAAAAATGTTTCATCTCGACCTTCTCCCTCTAACCCTTTTTGAGGCACCTTGTATCTCTTGTCTTAAGTGTGTTGAACTTAAAACCATGTTGTCTTGTGGGCAAGAAGCGAATCTTAGTAGCGTTAGTGGTGAGTAGATGGCCTTGTGGAATTTAACTACTCCTTTTTCTTGATAAACAAATTAAGAAAATAAATGTCATACTAGAGAAGATTTAAAGATAATTACTCGAGTGTCGAAAAGGAACAAACTTGGCTTGCGAGTTAAATCATACGGATCATATCTTGAGCCTCCTTGAAAACGTAAGCTAAGAATTGCAAGATGTCCTTTTAAAATAAATGACCCTCAAGAATATCTCCTTGTGGTTGGCCCTAACTGTAAGTGTGTTCTGTGATTGGACTTCTATGTTGTCTTGTCAAAAGAAAAGTAAATTGTCCTTGATATGTGTGAATGTATTCGTGCTGCCTTTATGGCCATCCTTGTATCAAGTTGTTCACAGTGTTAGTTGTATCCTTAGTGACGACATGTTGCGTCATGTTATGTGTCAAGCAAGTCAAAAAAAAAAGTTATCTTGTATTTCACTGTGTTGTTTGTGTGTGTGATTATTTGGGTTGTTCTGATATGTAGATTAGGTTTTAACCTAACCTTTAGTTAGTTTGAATCTGGATTTAATATGTTTGGAAGAGATGAAATAGATAGTATGTAAATGAACAAAAATAATTGATATTAAATTCATGGGAGTTAAAGTTAAAATATCGAACCAAATAAAACAATCGAGGATAATCAACATGAAGTTAGAGAAATCCTTTATACTTTTCACAAATTATTCATTTTTATAGAAAGTAAGAACATTGAGTTGAGTATATGTTGAATTATGTTTACTAAAAGAAAATAATTAAAATTTTAGTTTCTCGATAATAAAAGTGTGCATTGACCAAAAGTTATACCACAAATTGATTGTTTGTTAGATTCGGGTTCACAAAAATATAAATGTAAAAACTCATTTTACAATAACTAATATACTAAACAAGACACATCTAGATGTAATCAAGTGTAATTCCTATATATACAATTAAAAATCACTTCTATTACCAAAATAGGTCTTACTGCCTATCCCGACCCATGCCCCTAAAAGAAATGAACCCTCAAAGATATATCACATGGCCAAAATGATCTTTACTTAAACGGGTTGAAAATGTTAAATGGTCATCAAAATGGTTCCTTCTCAAAAATATTCAAAAGTGATTTTGAAGATTGTTTTGTGTTATTCTTTTTGCAAGAAACCACCTTTGTCATTTTTACACATGCTACAAGTCATTTAGAAATTTTTCTTTGTGGTCAAAACCGTAGTTTGAGTTCTAGTTCTTGCGATAACTATCTAAAAACTTAAGATATTAATTGGGCATTGTGTTATCCCTATTTTCTAATCTATGCTTCTTGTTGTTGTATATATCTCCCTCCCAGAGTAAATATGGAAAAGCAGAAGAATATGGAAATCAAAAGAAACTCAAAATATGACATTTAAATTCACGCCACAGTGCGAGGTTGGATTGCACAGGTAAGAAAATGTTGACATGGAAAATTTACGCCCATAGTGCGAGGTAAGAAAATGTCGACATGAAAATGGATGCGCCTTGCACAGGTAAGAAAATGTCGACATGAAAATGGATGTGCTTGTGGCACGGGGAAGAAAATGTCGACATGGAAAATTCGTGCCCATGGCGCAGGTAAGAAAATGTCAAAATGGAAATGGATGCACTATGGCGTAGGTTGGAGGTGTAGATCACAAGACATCAACACCACATTTTCAACGCATATGGCACACTTAAAATTAGGTTAACATGAGGACGGATGCGCCGAGGTGCATCTTCGGGAGAGGCACAACATTTTGAGTGTTGACACCCGTGCAGATAAAAACAAACCCTAACGCGAGATATTCAAATGGCCATAAATTTTCACACGGAGCTCGGATTCATGCAAGATTGGACTTTTCGAAAGCTTACAAGGTCCTCTATCCAACCATAATCAGCCATTTTTGGGTTTTCTAGGGTTCTCACCTACCGCCATAATGAGATAAATTAAATGCAACCTAGAGGTGGTTGGGGTAGATTTGGAATACCTCTCTTTTCCCTTTCTCATTCTTCCTAGAAATTGTAAGGAGGGGCTTCTTTCTAAAGGTTGGACATTCTTGTTTTCCCCTCCTTCTTCTCTTTGGAAGGTGAATTTGTGGAGTTCAAACCTCCCATCTAAAGCTGTAATGCAACTTTTCCTCTTAGCATTTTTGTAGTGTGTTGTATCAATCTTTAGAGAAAATAATGCATGTCTGTGGATGATTATCAACCCTCTCTATGTTGATTTGCATCCTCTTGATCTTTCACTGCAAATTTTGTTATCTGTGCATGATCTTGCATTGCATTTTAATGGTTTGTGTTTATTGGCAAGATAGGTGTTCTTCATTCCTCGGTGCATCACCTTTGTTAGTTTAGGTTTTATTTTATGCATCTTCTTACCCTATTTCCTTGGAAAGTTAGTTTAGGTTTTTGAGTAAACCCTCTACATTTTTACATGTGCATCTGAATAGAGGAATAGGAACCGGCCTTCATCGGAGAGCTTTTCCAATTTTGCAAGGTCCCACACTTGGGAAAAGCTCCATGTTATGCAATCGCACTGAGAGTCTCAACCCATCGAGTTGCAGACATTCAGGGGTGTTGTGACACACCATCAACACTTATGTCTTATAGAAAATTGTAATAAAAATATGACACAATATTAGCAAATATTGTAGCATATCCAAGCATCCCATCCCTTATATTGCAATATGTTCAAAATATATAGCTAATCATTGAATGATCTATAAATGCTTTGATTGATCTCATGGTATGGGGATGTTCTTGAAAAACATATTTTTTCTCTAAATAAAATTATCTAAGGAGATACATAGTAGATTGTTCATAAGTCACGACAATTGGTGAAAGTTTTACAATTGTAATAACAAGCTAAACTAGTTTGACAAATGAAAAAAACATATACTTAAAACATTCTTGAGATTCAATAGTATCGAGATGGGTAACCTCTTGGAAAGTCTTGTTTTCATACCCTTATGAACATCGAGATATATTTAAAAGTACAAAGTGGACGACTCATGCTTGTAAGAGATAGGTCATTTTAGTTAAGTTAAGTAATCCATCACTTGAAACTAAAATATCAAATTTCAAATAAACATTATAGTTGTTTCCATCTAATAACTTCAATATCAATTTCGGATTGAATTTTTTTGTTAATCTAGCGGATTATATACTCATTATTAAATGAACCAACACACTAATATAATTACATAGTTATGAACTAAAATTATAACCTTATTCACATGGAATCAAGTCTGCAATATGTGAGAGATCGAATAAACAATAGAAACAAATTTGTGAAATACAAAATTAGGGGATAATGAGCAAAAGAGGAAGGTCCTTGATTTTGTAATGTGTCTCGAAATGACTTAACCAATTCTATATCATATGGATCTTTTACGTAATACCATATTTAAATAACATAGATCCTAAAGAAACAACTAAAAATATATTTGTGATAGAAAATGAGATGAAAAAACAAAGACACAACAAATAAAATAAGAGATATTTTTTAAAAAAATGTTAATAAACATAAAAGAAACAACTAAAAATACAAACAACACAATAAATCTACATGTCAAAATAATTCTAAACTAAATCAATAATCTATCAACACATAAATATAGTGACATTTAAAATAACGTCAATAGAGAATTGATTGACAGAAACAATGGGAGTGGGCTTGACGGAAACAATGACAAAATTTGAATCCCCTCATTGGCGGAAAGTGGAGAATGATTTTGATCCGGTAAGGGGGATTGAGAAAGTGGAAGGAGTTAGAGCATGGTCCCATGGAAGGGGGCTCCATAAATATCTCGACGGGTGCTACTGAGAAAATTTAGAAGCATTTTAACATTTTTAACGTCCGATGATTTTTTTATTAGTTTCCTCAACAATACCCTCGAGATATTATAGGACCCCTTTAGATTTGTATATTTATTTGTAGGTAAATTAAATCATATTTCTCTCTAAAATCAACACAAAATAATGGTGGGAATGCATATTAGATTCTATCGGCCCTAAAATGTAGAGGGAAACTCCGAGCCTCCCCTCTCCAGTCACCTCTTAACTTTAGGGGATAAAAAAGTGGAGCTCTTGTTTTTAGGCCTAGATTCTATTATTTCCTTAGATGGCTGTTTTGAGACAATAATAGAGACAATAATTGACCAAATTGTCTCAAATAGAGATAAAAAAGTTGTGTATTGTCTCTATTATTGTCTCAAAGCGGGTGTCTCTAATATTGTCTCTAATTATTGTCTCTTTAGAGACAATATACATTGATACATATTTTGTCTCTCTAGAGACAATATCATTATTGTCTCCCAGAGACAATAATGAATACTAATTTTGTGTCTCTCTAGAGACAATACTAATTTCAATTTTTATTGTCTCTCTCTAGAGACAATACGAATTTAAAGAATGAAAATATGAATTTCAAGAATAAATAATAACCAAATATCATATAGTGCAAATCAATGGCTACATATCATCTATGATGTCAGAGTGGACTAGTAATTAATATTATAAATTAAGAACAATTTGATTTGAATCTTGTGCCCAAAAAATGGGTCAAACATTTTATTAATATCAAATAAAATAAAATACAAAAGGGTGTCTAAATGTTGTTAACCCTTGAAATACAATGATAAAATACAAAAGGGTGCCTATATGCCGTTAACCCTTGACATACAATATTCACACCACCTCTCCACCACCAACTTCAAGCAATCCATTTGCTTCCCTAGTGTTACTTCGACGATATTTTCTTAACTTTTATTTTGAGGAACTGCCTCTCTGCCGACAGTTGTCATCTTCATGTTCTTTCCATATTCTTCAAAATACCTACAAGGACATTATACAAATTTAAATAAAGCACATTTTTGAGATAATTATAGGAAGAAAGTGAATTCATAAATGTTGCAACACCACAAAATAATTTGAGAAAACTAGTTCATAGTTAAGGAACAAAACTAACTTTTGAAACATCTCCTCAGTAACAGAGGGTGGAATTCTTGCAACAAATATTCATGTAATCTTCTTGGAAGAAGATTTCCTTTCCCCCTACAAAAATCATGTTTAATATAAAAGAGCATATCATATTCTGATATAAATTAAAGATAACAGCTGTACAAATTGTAAAAAGGGTGATCCAATTTTTGGCACACTAAGTTCCTCCCATGGGCATTAAAACAGATGCTCATACAATTCAAGTCATACAGGAGTGACCAATTCCAAGAGTACTACCATCAACTTGCATATACTCTAGCATAAAATGTGAAAGCAGTTAAACTTACATCAAAAGTTCTTCCAAAGGAAACATCATTGTCTATTCTTAGCAAATGAAAGTACAAATTTGCATAAAATTAAAGGCCACAAGACAACATTAATGCCTCAAAAAGAATAATAACATCTAGTCTATTTTTGACACACCATATTTGAAATCAACCACTCGTGATTGACATAGATAAATAGCAAATGGTGAAATAAACAAATTTAGAATTGGGAATTCAAAGAGTAGTGAATACCATCAAATTTTGCCAATAGATGAGGATGATATTTCTTTCAGCATTAAGTTGACAGGTAGCTTGAAGCATAACACCATAATACCAATTATCAATCCTTTGAATACACTGAACTAGTTATTTGCATAGAACTATGATAGTTGACCACAAAATTTGGCTTATAAAGTCAATGAAACCTTGTTCTAAAGCCCACAAAGATGATTTAATCAACATTTACTTGCTTAATGATAGTACTTGTTCCTCCAAGACAATTCTGGTGTAATCACAGTTGCTATCATAACATGATCTAGTATAATAGATCTTTTTATTTGAAACAACAAACAATTTCTGATTTCAGCTTTCACCCCTTGTGCATTGCAAGGTGGTTCTCAACCTTGGGGAAACATATCCAACCACTAGTCATGACCTCTAAAACTAATGCACTAATTTGTGCTAATGCAACCCAGAATAGACTTTTGCTTAACTACGTAGTCATCAGTTTCATCTTACAAGTGATGAGAAACAATCTCAAGCCAAAAATCCAAGAGGGCATTCAACCGAGGAGACATAAGAAGATATCACGATGAGATCATTTAAACATTTTTGACAACATCGTTGTATCCATTTAACAACATTTTATGTCGATGACACCATCAGGTCAAAGTCAAAGTGGATCCAAACCCCGATTTTCTCACTCCTATCCAACCTAATTAAGATGCATGTTTTACCTGCTTAAGTTGACAGACCTAGCTGCTTAAGTTTCCAATTACTAAATTAGCCTAGGATAGACTCAACGAAAAACCTACATGACATTATAGTGCTTGATTTACATAAATTTATAAGAAAATGAATGACGTATTCAATTTAAATCCCATATTCCCAGCACAAACATTGAAGTAAAATCTACTCTGACCAGCAAGTTGACATTTTTACAGCATTGACAAGTTATGACATCAACATTAGCTCTACAACAATTTGACTATTTTGACCTGAAATTGCAGTGTTGATAAGAATAGCAACACTGAATTTTCTTGCAGCAATTGGACTGAAGGATGGAATTATATTTTCATATTTGACTAATATATTTGACTGATCAATTGACTACTATAAAAAGCATAAGAACTGTGTCATTAGTTTTAACTAAATGTTTGCTTTAATACAAACTGTTGAATATTGTACTAGCACAGTTGACATTGACTGAATGGTGCGGTTAAATACTTGTTCCTAGAAGGGACAAAACTATTTCCAATGAAAAGTGGGACATCTATGCTATTTGGATACAATAGCCCAAAATAGCAGATCAGTTCTTTGGATACAATAGCCCAAAGTTGATAAGTGGGGTGTGTTCTTGTATACAAAACTGTGTTTTCTGTGCATGCCATTCTTTGGATAACTAAACTAAGGATTTTGTGAAGTAGCAACTCTTGTCAAGAGGTAAGCTTGGTATAAAGGTTTAATTGATTTGTAATAACATTCTTGGAGTTCTTAGAACGTCTTAAAGTTAATAAAGATGACAAACTCAGGAGATTGTCCTTTGGCGGACTATACCCTGTCCTAGATGATCTATGAATGAAATTCTTGCTTAAGTTGCACAAAGAACTCTTAAAACTAGTCATTGGAAGGAGTATAATGGTAACTGGTGTACTCAGAGAAAATGAAAGCTCATGGGAACTGTTAGTTTAGTGCAGTATTTCTAATAATGGTTACATTTATTGTATTACCGACATATCAGTAATACATAATTGTGGTGTGGCATAATGTAAGTATTAAATAAGGGTTTGTAGGATAGTTTTAATAACAAATATTCAATGTGTATAGATACTAAGGATCATAAGAGGCATTAGCCCCGATTTTGTGTAAATCTTAACTTGTCCTTTGGCATGCCTCATGGAGGCTCTCAACCATCACATATTTGATATTTGTCATTGGTATGTGTGATATAATAGACAAAAGCACTCATGGAAATTTCTAGTTTAGTGCAGCCTTTGTTAGACAATAATATAATGGTTACGTTTAATGTACTATGAAAAGTTGGGAATATATAACCGACAGTATGTCATAATGTAAGTATTAATCAATGGATTGTAGAATAAATGTAATTACAAACCTCAATGCGTATAAATACTTAAAGGGCATTATCCCTGAGTTTCTGTACATTGTTGCTTAAACTTTGGCATGCCTCATGGAAGTTTCCAATCATCATGCATTGTATTCACTGCATGTGATACAATCACCATCATCTATCTGTTTGTATAATGCATTCATAGTCAGTGGATGAGACTTACTTCAATTATCATTTCCCTCCAATACAATTCCTTTATAAGAAATAGTTGTGCTTAGATTATTACATGTTTTACTTGCTTCCCAGATCCTATTGCATAATCTTTCAGGTCTATTTCTGACTAGAAAAGGCCTTGAGGTTATTTGGGACAATGTTTACCCTAAGTACATTTGAAAGTTATTTCTTCTCTTAGGCGACTTGACTCCAGTCTAGCTTCTTATTCTGAGTTCCTTCTTAATATCTTGGATGGTGCCATCATTCTCTTGGATACCTTTGACATCAAGGTCTGCATAGCCTTGATTCCCCCATGCGAGATCGAATTCTTACATCGTTATTTTGGGTAAAGGTTAATGTTGGGTAAAGGTAAAGGTTAATGAATTCTTACACTATTTGATTCATGGTTTATCATGCGGAGAGAGAAAGGAGGGGAATCACTCTTTGGCTCATGTACTAAGAATAAATGTTCATAGTTTAATCTATTTTAAGGGTCATGCACAAGTGGCATTTCCTAGAGGATAGAAATAGGGCATCCAAAGTAGATCAAATAACTTATTTCAAACATCTATGCCTATTAGCGATTTTAGGCATAACTCAAAACTTTCTCATACTTTAGATTCCTTGCCTTCAACTAGGGCAAGTAGGCTGTAGAACCAACTTCACTATAGATTGTATCATAGATTATCAAGAGAGTTCTAAGTGAATGCTAGAATGTAAACACTCTTGTAAGACCTCCAGGATGTAAACTTATTTAAACACCTATCTTTTCATTTAATCTACAATAACTCAATTTTTCATTCTTACACTAAATTCCATGGATTTTATTTTCATTAATGAAAAAAAGAAAATATCTTGTTCTATTGGCATTGCACTTTAAACAAGTATATGCACTCAGACACATGCAATGATGAACACACAATTTATTATGCATATTGATTTGCAACTATGCTTAACCATCCCGTGGAGCATCCTTCCCTACACCATGCATAGTTGCATGTACAAATTTTTGCACCATAATCTTGAGAACAAGCTTACATTCTTGCCAAGTGCAAAGGGATCAAAAAAGGGAAAAGACATACCTGTAGGATGCTCAAAGCTTTTATGTTGAGCACTCCTGACCAAAAATTCAATACCCCACACCAAGCTGCCAAGAAAATTACAACATATGGGATAAATAAAAATTAGAAACTACTAAAATAACTAGTGGAAAAATCATAAACTAGTGAAATAACTTGGACCAATCTTCAAATCACAATTCTAGAAGTTAATCCTTGTCTAAAGACCTGAGTCACATTCCAACAATCTAAAGATCAAAAAAGTCTGTATGCCAACATAGAAGTGTAGTATTTCAAAACTCTTCTATCACATACAAAAATACACATTTCAAAATTTGAAAAAATGGCTAGTCGTAAAGTATATGAAATTATGAAACTGAAAAGCATGGTATACAGCAAGAAGTGATTAGTCAAAGGAGTAAGCAAAGCATACAATGAATGTTGAATAGATTGATTCAAAGAGATTAAACAACGCAGCTAAAATTAAAAAAAAAAATACATAAAATTGGAACACTATTTATACAAAAGCCTATTAGGATATCCATCATTCTATCACAAATTTAATCTTGTTTGTTTAATTCAATATAGCCTATATTTTCTAAAGGATCTTCGTCAGAAAACACCTATAGGCAATAGTAACATGCAATCATTACAGCCAAATCATGATTAACTCCACCAAATAGGGTCGATTGAAACTACACTAACAATTTAAAACCACTATACTATAAGTTTGGGCTACTGGAGATTGCAAAAAGACAAGCTCACAACATGGTTACCTGTTTAAAGAGTTAAGTGCATTTGGTAGCAGGAGAGCTTCTTGATTCCTAAAAACTGCATTGGCTACAAATACAAGCAAAACAGAAAAAAACTACAAATTATGAAGTTTCTAATGGATACGCACAAATTCCATGAATGGAGATTGGAATGGATGTCATCAGATAATTCTCGTGTACTACAGAAAGAAGTTCCGTCTCAAAGGAAATGTTGGTCCTTGCCCCTAGCAATGAAGAGGACCACTGCAATGGCTGAACATGACTCTAGTATTATTTGTTGGTACATTGTGTATCCATACCTTATTTTTAGCTCCACCTTATTTGTTGGTACATTGTGATGGTAAATTGGCAGATTTAAAGCCTAATTCCACAACTTTTTCCAATATCCTACCTGTTTGCCAAAATGGGGGAT
This sequence comes from Taxus wallichiana var. yunnanensis, assembly GCA_018340775.1. NCBI lineage: Eukaryota > Viridiplantae > Streptophyta > Pinopsida > Cupressales > Taxaceae > Taxus > Taxus wallichiana. Next base: position 334,764,559 of record CM031235.1, on the reverse strand, counting down.
TTGGATCCGAGTTGCAGGTAGGAAGATCTGGACAACTGTTTTTAGGTTCTGACCCCTTAAAAAATACGCTAGACCCATTAATGGGAGTGAGGAGCTCAACAAGTAGTCTCAAAAAAATCCTAGCAGATTGAAAATTTTGATCTAAGATTTTGTATAAATATTAAGTGGCATAATTTTTAAATATATCGTTCACATTGTAGATCAAAGAACTAAAAATTTCACAGAAAACAATAGCAATCAAAATTATTTTTCTTGCTACTAACAATAGTGCAAAACAGGGGAAAGAAATATCATGAAACAACAACGATGCATATTCTCCCGATGCGTTTCTCCTGATGAATCATCATTTTTATAGAGGGGACCTTAGAAGCAACCTGGCGCCAAATCTAATTGACTGCTCCATCTAGGTCATCGTATTCGAAATATTTTTTTACCTGGCCAGCAGAATGAGCCTTTAAGTTCTAAGCTTCAGCAATTAAACATGGCATACCATTGACAAGTTATAAACTCATAAGGAAACCATATAATACATGCATGATGACTGATACTATTGTTGCCTCTGTTGAAACTGAACTAAAGTAGACAAAAGCCAGATGATCCAGAGGCCAAAAACAACACAGAAAAGTCTTTTGATATTCTATGCAAGAAAATAGCAATTCTCTAAAGCTATGGAGCTACAACAAATGCATATAGTGGATGTCATAGACTAGGCTCGAAGAGACAAAACAAAACATAGTATAATCAAGAAAAGGCAACACCTAGGGTCCACTTGTAAATCTTTCCCAACTACCCCACTACGACATCTATGTCACATAATTGAGAACAATGAAGTAATTTAAAAGCTTGAAGAATTTAGGGTAAGCAGAATTATTATGAGCAATTGTAATAGAGTTTGTTCCCTGTAATTGTAATTGCAATTGTAAATGTTCCTTGTTTGATAATATTTAAGTGGTCTTAACAAGCATGTGAAAAAATTACAATCGCAACTTTTGTAAATCATTTCCAACACAGAACCATCATAACAACATAATCCAAATTAATGATCACAACCACCCTTTGTCAATGCATAACAGGGCTGGAGAATGCATTCAAGTGTGCATAATGCAAATAGTAATATTTATGTCAATGAGATCACAAAGTTAATGTAGTTTCTATCAAATAATTAGAACCAACTGCATCAATTAATGTTATGCTGCATACCACTTGCTACACCCCCACTAGCTGCATCATGAAATGTTGCATGGTATATAGCTCGAAGAGCAAGTTCACCAGCTTCTTCCACGGGCATATCCCAACGGTAACTACGTATGCAACCATGAGACAAAAGAAGTTAGTGCATGTATAACATCAAACAATGAACGCTGGAAAACAATGAATAAAAGGCTGGGCAGACATACCCACTATCCAAGATACCGTAGGCATATGTAGAACCAGATCCGACAGAGAAACGCATCCCCTTTAGTCGTCCTCCTTCACTTTCTACATAATATAAACCAGGGCCCTGTAAATGCAAAGACAACAGTGCCACTATGATTCTTCATAAACATCCAAAAGAGAGCATTTCCATTAATAACGTGATCAAACTTCTTTTACCGTTTCATCCCACCTGGAAATCATTATGCCTTGGGGAAACATATCCAACCACTAGTCATGACTACTATAAAAATCATAAGACCTTCTCGCCATAGACCTTCTCCATCACCTCCCCTTTGTTATCATCACAATCTATGTCAGGCACCCTCTCAATCATCTCAGATATGTGGCGTGTGGCAACAAAGGCCTCACTGAAGTACTTCAAGTTGGGAAGAGCAGTTCCAAGAGCTCTGTTAATACATTACAATGATTTCAAAAACAAACCATAAGTTAAAGTTAAAATCAAACATCCAAAATACTATATATAAATACAGTGCAAGAAGTAGAGAAGGATAATTAGGAGTCATGCAAGCCTCCAGTGATAAATGAAAGACCAGTTACAAAGAATCTTTGACCACTCTCCCCTTGGTACATGACCAGCCTGGTTGCATACCAAGACAGGAATGACCAGATGGCGAAAGAAGCTCCATTGCTACCAATGGTAAAACCTTTGGCCAGTCCTTGTTTAACTCCTAGCTTCACCAAGTCATCCAATGCAGCTGAATAATTGTCCAATGTTCTCTTCTCTCCCACAAAGGAATACACAGTTCTAATGGAGGAGAGAGCCTGCTCTACAATGATACCAGGATTTATTCTATTATGTATGCAGTTTACTAGCCAATCCCATGAGAATCCATCCATACATCAATCCTGGGATTACAAGTAAAGCCAAGAGAGGGAAAGCTACCAAGGCCAATTTCCAACTTAGGTAAAATGATGTTGCATAGCTGAACACAAATAATGATGTATTCATCAAGAAGTTTGGAACCTGAAACATTCAAGGCAAGACATCTAACTCATCAGAAACTGTACAAGGAAAGAAGGCCAGATTGGAACAAAGCATATGAATAGTATGTTTCTAACTATTTACCAATATATGTAGGACTAGAATGTCATCTTATCTTACCTTCTTTCACTAAAGCCACTCCACACCATCTAGAGCAAGAGAAGACAATGAAACCTAGAAAAAAGGAAAAGACGAAGAAATTAGACAAGGAAAAGCAATCTAATCTATTAAAAATGAAAACAAAATAGCATGAGAAGGTCCACATATTCAAAACCATGTTATAATAAGACCTACGATAAGTTACAAGGTTAAATTGGAAGCAAACTTGAATCTTGGAACTTATCATAGGTCTTTGTTTTCATTAGAGATAAAGTAGATTGCTTTTCATTGCCCAGTATCCAGTATCAATCCAATTTATACTCTACAAGCTCCGTCATTATAATATCTAATGACCAGACATGTGCCTTGAGAAGAGGCTTCTCTGCCCAAATGTACTAGTCATGAAATATTTTAATTCCTTCCTCAACCAAAAGGAGGGCAGAGAAGCCTCTTATCAAGGCACGTATCTTGTGATTATATATTATAATGACAAGATATTATTCTACTTTATTATTGTGTTACTCCACTTAATCTTTTCAAATATAGCCTTTATTTCTGATCTTAGAATTTTCCAAACCCAAGAATAAGTTACAGTGTAAATGACTAAATCCTTTGTAATCTGACTCACTCCAGGTTAGGCATTTGTTTCTCATAAGTTGGCTATAAGTACATTCCTCTTCCATTTTAATATAATATAATTTATCAAAACAAAAAGGATTTAGTCATTTACATTAAATCTCATCAAGGTCACATAAGCTTCTAACAAGGTAAGAGCTTGTATCTAAATGGTTGAATGCATTTCCTTTGTTATTCTAACAGTATATTGAGTGCTTGAATGGATAGAGAGTACTAAGAGGAGTCAAAGGCCCAAGAGCTAAGGTGGTTAGTGAGGAAAGGAGTGTTTTCGAGAGTAAGGAAGGACAAGTGAAGACCAATTGGGAACTACAAGCACATAAGCTATATGAAGGTTTAAAGGAAAGGTAACATTCTTAAGCTCAAAACTAAAGAGACTGGAATAAGAACAAGTAAGGTGGGAATCACAATAAGTGAAGGTTGCAAGAGATAGAGCTTGTCCTGGGAATAGGAGAACAGGAAGGTGTCCAAGAATATCATTTCAAGATGAAATTAAATAAATTTATCAAGGTTTGAGAAATATAGCAAGTTTTTATCCTTTATAAACTTGGTGTGGATCCTCATATGCAAAGAAGAAAGTGAAAATTGAGGTTTGTGAGCATCTGGATTGTTTTTTTGCATGATGTTAGTTTATATCTACATCAATAGCACAAGCCAAAACCAGCACATTCCCTGCTTGATAATTGAATAAATAAAGATGATGAAATGTGTTGTATAGCATTTGTTCATATATTTGTATTCCAAAGTTGAAACTCTAGCTAAACAAATTTCTTAAATACATCCATTTGAAAAGTTCCAAGAGATATCAATCTCAAGGCCCTTATCAATTGACCCCTAGTAATAATTACATGAGGTATTTGGATGAATATGCAGATGGTAAGCATAGAGACATTATCGGGAGCACAAGCAGCACTTATGATGGGCATTTGTTTGTGAGATTTGGTGAGGTGATTTCACAAAACACTATTTGACTAGAATGAGACTGGGATGGTGTTGTGTCGGTAAACAAATTTCCAAAGTGGCATGTAATGGTGTTGGTGTCAAGCCTTTTGGGTGTTATCTAGCTTGTAATTGTTATCTATGTGATGCCCATAAATAACAAGTAATTTCCGAGAGTTGCATTTCCCTATAATGGGATCTTGTTCCACAATACTCTCCTTCTCAAGCTTTTCCCCATTGTAGGCCATATATTATAGAGAAGTTCACATGACCTTGTCCATATGTAAACTACATATTTTTAATAAATTTTGGGTGATCATACTCTAGTGCAAAAATAATTCCTAAGAATAGATCAATTGTCTAGCTAAAGGCCACACACAACCTCTAGGAGATTAAGTTGTAATGCTAATCATATTTCTGCAAAACATCCATAAAATTAGGACATTGCAAATAAAATAATACCGAATTCTGGAATTTTGAAATCACCAATCAAAGGCAAAATTTTGAGCAGATTAACCACATAAACTAGAAAAAGACTGATGCCAAAGAAGGAACGAAAGTTTTTATTAAGGCTAATTGAGAATGGATTGATATCCTCTTCCTTTGGCTCGAAGGGATTTCTATTGACACCAAATCTGGGTTGTTAAAGGAAAATTTGGGCATCAAGTAAACCTAAACAACACCCGCGTCCCAGTCTCATTCCAGTCAAACAAAGTGTTTTGTGAAATCACCTCACCAAATCTCATAAACAAATGCCCATTTGTGCTCCCTCTAACATCTTTGTCCTTACCATCTTCATAAACTCAACAGCCGCTGCATTTTCATTAGTAAAACACACCATAAAACAAAGCGCCTAACCCCAAAACCAAACCCTCGCCATTTCTGAGCACAATCATCAGAAATCTGCAATAAAACTTTACGATAAATATTGAACCCGAAACCAGGTCAAGCAAGAATAGGGGCATCATCAATAACGGCCAAGGCATCATCAAAGATATAAAATGCAGACCCGTAAACAAAAACAGGGCAAACAAATTGGATTAATGACGAATACCTTGTGCCAGCCTCCTTCAGATACCTGCTCAGCCTAAGATCTGCACCAGTTGCTTGCTATTGGCGTGCCTAATGCATGCAAAGAATGAAATCACCTATGCCATCTCCCGCCCAGTGAAGTTTTCCCGCAAATTACCTATGCCAAATTCATTTGCCCGCATTTTTCCAGCTTTGCAAATCACCACTTGACTGTAGACAGTGTATGAAGTGGCCTCTCAAAATTGTGCTTTTTTTGTTTTGGTTTTTTCCACTACCTGAAAGATTTTCCTACAGTGAAATCTTTCTCTTTTTGGTTTGTTTGTTCAGGGCATGGCTTGGTAGGTTGGTTTGGTGTGGAATGTTGTTGATTGCTGGCATTTTCCTATTTTGGGTTGGGGCATGTGATCTGAGTGGAGGTTTTCAAATTTTAGTTTGATTGTTTAAGAAAATATCCCCACTGATTCACTTTTCATCCCTGTACAAAAGAAAAGTCCCTGTTGTGTACTATTTATATAGTATCTGAGAAGATTTTAGTGCTCAATAAGTAAAGATTCTGCCACAGATTTGCTGGCACAAAATAATAATGTCAGGAAATAAAAACTACTGTGATGGGTATCGTTAAAATTACATTGTTTATAATGGGTTTATCTTTTGTAATCTTGTATTTGTTCTATTTCACAATGTTGGTTTAATAATAATTATATGAATTGTAAAACGTTACATAGAAATATGTTTACAGTTTTAATCACAGTAGATTCCAATAGGATCTGAGACCCACTTCACAACAGAAAAGAGTGATCTCTAAACCAGTAGAAAAATGTTTTTCTTGATATTGAAGACACAATTTAGAACAAGCATTGTCAGTCTCACCAGCAAATATTTTTGATACAGAAAGAAATCCTGTATGCTTGACAGTGAACTATAAAGTCAAAATTTTCACAGATTTCTTTAAAAAAACTTTCAATGTAGTGATAGATTTGCAAGCCAGAGGTAAAAGGCTGGGCATACCTACCATCAGGATTTTCTCATCTATCTAGAAAGGAATACCTACTTGGGTTTTGATAGTTTATAGAATGGACATGTTGTTGCAGGTTGCACAGGTGCTTTTAACTTTGCCCTTTTCATTCTCTCAACTGGGAATGGTGTCTGGCATCCTCTTCCAAATATTCTACGGTCTGATGGGCAGCTGGATAGCGTACCTCATCAGCATTCTATACGTGGAGTACCGTACAAGAAAAGAAAAGGAGAACTACAGTTTCAGAAATCACTTTATTCAGGTAACAGAAAAGAAAACCAATAACCACTTATAAAGAACACTGTTTGCAACATGGTCAAACAGTATTGAATGCCTAAGTTGGAAGGTGCAGATTGTAGATGATGCATTGAAGTTCAGGACGGAAGATTGAAGAAAGTATGTTTGTTACAGGTTTCTGATGGAGAATTTTTTTAATGCAGGATTTTCATTAATCGGTTCATCGAATTTACCGTTTAAGCAGTACTGCACACTTTGGCAGCTCAGTCTCAAAATTGAAGATTTTGTCAATCAAATGTTCTTCTTCCCAACTGGAGGGTAATTTTATTTAGATTCCATGTATTGTTGTGTTTTGAGATATTGTGCTCATTAGGGTTACAAGTGGGGTTAATCACTGTATCACAAGCTTAGGCATTTTCTCCTTATTCTAATGGTTATTTTCTCAGGATAGTGCTAGTATTATTCAAAGTTTGTTATGCCTTCACCTAGATGACATACCTATCATACAATGACTGCTAGTGACGTGCCTTCTTTAGATACTATATTAAGTTTCATTTTGTAGCGAGTTTATTATATTGGGTTGCATGTATATGATTTTGTTTGGTGCAAATAGCTAGATGATTTGATGCACGAACTTGATGTGCTATATACTATCTTGGGTGCAGAAATGGCATCATCGTCTTCCGGTTCTCCCATGCGGCATGCAAATTTCTTCGAATAAAATGCAAGGAAAAGTGTGTGTTTGCACCATACTTTCCACCGAGACCAGCCACCGAAGTTTGCCAATGTTCACAGAATTTTCGGTAAAGCAACATAACAAAGCTGCTAAAAAGTAGTGCCACAACATCGAGGGAAGTCGCCGTGAATACCCTAGCATTGGCGCAGATGCCAGACTAAAAGATCATGTGTATGGGTTGGTGGGAACCATCTGCATTCTTCAGAGGCAGGTGCACCATTTGTAATGTGAGTTGGTGGCTGCCCACGCAAATCTCGCTCGCTACACTAGTGGTGGCACTATTTTGAATCCTAGCTCCTTGATTCAACAAGGGAATTCTTTCGACATGCAAAGAGGAATAGGCATGGCTATACATGGATCGGTTCCAGACATGGGAATGGCTATGCAGGGAATGAGAATGGGAATGGCCATGCAGGGAACATGTATGGGCATGGGAATGGGAATGAGTGAGGCGTCACATTCCATACAACAACAAGACATTTATGAAGAACAACTGATTAGAGAACAATTAGTGGAACTAGCAAGAGTGGGAGGAGGTTCTTATGAGGTAGTGCTAGCAGCACTTGGAAGTAGTACTGGCCCAATCACTCCTAGTGGAGAAATGGTGTTTAATCACATGATGCCCCCTGGTAGTGATGGCACTAATCAGAGAAGCAACGGAGGAAAATTGGGACATTTATCTCCTCATTAATGTTTTCTGCTTAATTTTATTGCGAGAGGTGTCCTGCAGCATCAAACACATGAGAAGATGTGATTTAGAGTCGATGATGAAGCAACTGAAACTTGCACTCTGGGATCTGCAGGATGCCTTGCATTCTCACCCAAAGCTCTTAATTCATTCAAGAAGATGGTCCACTAAAAAATACTTGGAAAAAGGAAGCATAGAAGGAGAATATGTAAAATTTGGTTTCGATACAAACAAGAAAGTTTTGAGAAGATTGATGTCATGGCACGGTGAAAAACATGATAGGAATAGTGAGACAGCAAACACAACCTCATAGGCATACTCTTCCACAGTGCGCTAATTGTATTATTAATGAGAAACCAATGTCAAAACACAGTGTTGAGTTTGTAGAGGCACTTTCATTGGCTACGTTTGCATGCCTATTGGTGGAAATTGTAGCGAGGCTTCAGCATGTGGTCGAGGTGGTGGATGAGCTTGCAAGGCTGGCAAACTTCAACCCCTGCAATCCTTACTCGAAACAAGAAGCTGCAAAGAATAATCCTCCTCCTCCTAATTATACCCCTAAACCCAGCTTGAGAAGATCAGCTGAAATACATGTTTCAAACAGCTTCCCGAGTGATTTTCTCTTCCTGCATGCCCTCTATCATAAATGTTTCTGAAAGCTTATAAAAATGGCACTGTAAGTATTGGAAGCATAATGCTGTTTTAACTTGTACTCAATTACTCACTGAGAAAGTATTATCATGAAAAGGACGTTGATAAGGAATTAAGGGTTCTGACTTAATTTGAGTAGAGTTGAAAGAAGGGCTGATACAAATTCCATGACACCAAAATAAACATCAGTGTCCTATTTCCTTTCCACAAAGTGTGCAAAAAATTCATTGATCTATGACAAGGTGACAATAGTCCATTGATTTTAAATTAGTTTTTATGGCTATATTGGACTAAAGGCCCATCATACAAACTTGACACATTGTGAATGGATGAATAGATGGACATTCTGATATGCATCTGTTCTGAGCATTTCCTCATGGTACAAGACATACTGCAAAAATCAGGGGGCATTCCGAGAGCCGCAGGTTGCCTGAAGTTGCATCAGTCAAGCTGGCAGACCTTCCAACAAGACAATTGTAATCCATCTAGTTGCATGTTTTATGGTTGTTTCAGGCATACAGACGTTCCATATTTTAAATTTATAAAGGATTCTCAGAACTGGGAATACTGAGGATTATAATGATCAAATGATGATAGTGGCAGCTTGGAAATGGAATATGTTGTTATTGATGATGGAACTTTACATAATGTATGATTACTTTCTTAGTTGAGGTAAAAGCTGTTGTATTATTGATATATGATTGCAATGATGTTTATATTGGTGAATAGATAATATTACCACGTAATAAAAAAACAATAGACATTCTACAATGGATGAATAAAACGAAGAGGATGTGATGATTTTAGATGATATATTATTGGTCTCCATGAGTATTCCTCCGCAAACTTACAGAGGTCTTACGCTAAAACATATTTTTTGTGATTCCAGTCTACAGATAGACAGTCAAATATATAAGGATAACAATGCCGGTTGTTAATCTACGAAGCAATTGGGTACTTTTGATCTGGATCTCTTATAAATCCTTTCCAGTTACTCCAACAAAGTCATTGACAATGTCGAGTATTCTAATAGATATCTTGGGCAGTGCAATGATCTTAATACATGTAGGTTGGAGGGAAATTAGCATTCATCTAGAGCATACTTATTGTGTTGATAAGAATAGCATTAGCTTTTGTGATACAACACCCTTATAGAGAATTGGATCATCGGAGATGACTGTAACTTCTTATTGGATTGCTCAAAAACACAAGGGGAAATTGCCACACAAAGCACAGGATAGAGAAGATTTGTAGAAGTTTGCTACAGACATTAGGATGTTTATTTGCCAAATAGGAAGAAAGGTAGCCTTCAATGCAGAGCGACTTGACAAATTCTTAGAATCAACTAAATGGTTGAGCACCAATTACATGCCGATGTCAGAAGTGATGGACAAAGGAGGTCAATCAAGAGATAACTAGATGCATGTACAATCTCCAAGACCAAGATTAAAGAGATTGGAAATGAGGTAGTCTCAAAATGCCATGAAAGCTCCAGGCAACTACCCAAACAAAAGAGTAGAATTGCATCAATGATAAGATACAAAAGGAGACAATAGCAAATTTGGGTTTAGGTAACCAGATAGAGTTAGAGTTCGTACTAGGGTGTTCAAAGAGAATTAAATCTTCCAAATGAAGATTATTTCGTAGAATATTATGGGGCTGCACCCCACAGAAGAAGAGGCTACTCATAAGAAAATTGTAAAAGAAAACCAAGCCATTATTATCCTACATGAAATGAAGTGAAGTAAATAGATGCTTTAGCAGCAGAGCCTATCATTATGGCAATGCACAGAAATAGTGGGAGCAGAAGGCAAGGTTTATCCAAAGAATCAGAAATAGTTTGGGACCATGGAGAGGTTTCATGCCATTGTATGGATTCCAATACTAATTGATACACATGCCATATAAAAAGTACTAAGTCTAATCTATCTTTTTCTAACCAATTTCTATGGCCCAAACAGTACAAGACAAGGAAAACCTACTGGGACAAGCTTTTGTGATGCAACACCCTTATAGAGAATTGGATCATCGGAGATGACCGTAACTTCTTATTGGATTGCTCAAAAACACAAGGGGAAATTTCCACACAACACGTGATAGAGAATATTTGTAGAAGTTTGCTACCGACATTAGGATGATTTATTTTCCAAATAGGTAGAAAGGTAGCCTTCAATGCAGAGCGACTTGACAAATTCTTAGGAACAACTAAATGGTTGAAGCACCAATTACATGCCGATGTCAGAAGTGATGGACAAAGGAGGACCAGACAATGACCTGCCACCATTGCATTGTTAGGTCCCCAACTATAAAGAGTCCCTTTAAATTTGAATAGATACGGTTAGGCCACCCAGACTTTGTTGATTCGAGTCAAAAGACATGATCTAAAATGTATTATTTTTTGGGAAGCTGAAGAAGTCAAGGCAGGCTTGCAAATTTGGAAGGAAGTTTTCAACAAAACTTTTAAATAGGAGATCTTTAAAGCCCAAATGGAAGAGAGAGAAAAAATCCAACAAGAGGCCTTCAGCGAGAAACTTAAAAAATAAGATGAAGAAACAACTCAAAATCTTGACAGTGGCTACAGAAGTGAGGACATCTTCCAGAAGTAAAAGCCAAGGATAAGATGGTTAAAAGAAGGGATGACAAATTCTTTAATCGAGCCTGTAGGATGATGAGATAGACAAGCTATATTAGGAGATGGGAAATACACAATTGAACTATGGTCCAAAATCCAAGGGAAATTAGATGGGTAGTTGTAAGATACTTCAAGCATATTCTTTTCAAAGACAACATAGATTGAAATTCTTGTTGTATCTGAATTGGGTCTGGTAATCTTACTATGTGATAGGCTTCGTAAATAGTTTATGAAATTTTCCTTGTATAACTTAAGATGGGTCAAATGGCATGATGGTTTTATGGGATTCTGATATGGGCCCTAATCTCTAATGCCAAAGACTCCTATTTTTTACATTAACCTCATTCTATTTTGGATTGGTTGCTTCAATCCATGATAAAGGTGGATTGCCGTGCCGGTTTTGCTGCTCATTGGTAATTGGCGTGATGGTTGTTTCTGATATGGGATCCCCCAATCTTATCCTGATTGAGGCTTTCTTGGATTGGCTGCTTTGTGATGATATGTGTGCTACAGCTGGGCAGAAAGTTTTGAAAAGTTTCTGCCTCTGAAGGTGGCCATCTCGATATCTCTATTCAGCTTGGTTAGGAGGTATTCCCTGACATGGTGTTTAAAATACAATCTTGTTATTCCTCCATGGTTGAGGGTGACTTTGGTCTTTCTGAAACTATATATCATCCATTGTTTTTGCAGATCAGGGCCCTACCCTAGTTATACCATCTTCATACAAACAAAAGCCGCTGCATTTTCATTAGTAAAACACACCATAAAACAAACCGCCCAACCCCAAAACCAAACCCTCGCCATTTCTGAGCACAATCATAAGAAATCTGCAATAAAACTTTACCAAAAATATTGAACCCGAAACTAGGTCAAGCATGAATAGGGGGCATCATCAAAAATGGCCAAGGCATCATCAAAGATATAAAATGCAGACCCGTACAGAAAAACAGGGAAAACAAATTGGATTGATGAATACCTAGTGCTCAGCCTCCTTCGGATACCTGCTCGGCCTAAGACCCGCACCAGTTTCTTGCTATTGCCGTGCCTAATGCATGCAGACAATGAAATCAGCTATATTGCCATCTCCCGCCCAGTACTGAAGTTTTCCCGCATATTACCTATGCTCATTTGCCCGCATTTTTTCCCCTTTGCATGAAATCGCCACATAGCTGGAATATGCAAAAAAACATTAATTAAAAAATGTTATATTAAAGGGACGTGTCACATTTTAGGAAGGGTATTAGAGACAAAAGTATAAGAGTGTATTAATTAGAGACAAAAATATATTTTTGTCTCTAATTTTGACAGGGACGAAGAGAGGCAGTCGCATGACAGGGCTTTGTCTGAAAAGGAGATCCGATTTAATGAAGAACTGGAGGACATTTTGGCTTCGGAGGATGAATATACTATTGAAACGTTGATGATGAATATTATTAAGGAGACAATGGAGATTTTGATTTTTTCTCCACCCCTAGCATTCTTGAAGTGGTGCTTAACATTGAGAAGTCCTGGTGTTCTGAACAGAAGGATGTGGGGCTACCTGATAAGACAACAAAAATTAATCTTGTGACTGCGACAAGAAAAATGTTTTGGATTTTTGGGAAGGTTCTTGTTATCAAGAGTATGTTTCTAATACTTTCAGTATCAGGACACACGACTTGATTGAGGAAGAGGGTTGGCATACAATGCAATCAAGGAAATCTAATAATCCTTCTTCTTCTCGTGTCTGATCGCTAACAAAAAAATTTATGTTGACCTTGTGTGGGACTGGATTTTTCTGCGGTATTCTCTTAGTTAAAGATGTTTTACTCAGACCCTAAGCTTTGTGTTCTGGGCTAGCCTTTTCTAAGCTTCTCTTTTGTATAGGGTATTTTTGTCCCTTTAAAACCAAATATTATTTACCTTATCTAAAAACACTATTCCATACCAAATTAGAAATCATATACTTTAAATGGGCTCAATGGAAATAGGTTACGAGTAATTAAGTATATTTCCTAGAAATTAAAACATTATGGATTTTGAATTAGAAACTATTTTCATTTCACGTCTCATATCTTTCCCATTCATCTATAATATATGAAATTAATAAATTAATTTAAATTCATATATATTTTTATTAGATAAGATAATAAGATAGGGAAAAAGGCTCCACAAACTGAACAATAAGAATGCATCACGAGAGAACGAAAGGAGAGAAGGATAAAGCATTTAGGATCAAGCGGAGAGACCTATAACAATAGTTGAAAAAGAAAAACCAACACAAAGGAAAGCTAAATCCAAGGCCCGATCAAGAAGGTTTGATCCGACCGAAGATAGAGCTCCACCTAAAGACCTACCAATGGGAGCTGCGAAGCTAAATTCAAATATATTATATTGTATTGTATTCGAGATAATATGTTGTTCACCATGTTCTTCTATCTTTATAATTTTTGAATTATTTTTATTCGACATTAATCCTTTCATCAAATTCATATTCCATATTAATTGTGATAATATAAACACGTGTTCGACAATATTTTCTTTGAAAAAAAAAAGCTGTTATAGAATTCCAATTATTTTAAAATAGATATATTTAAAAACGCAATTTTCATAAGTCGGTTATGATCGAAACAAAATTTTCACTTATTTTTACAAAGTAAAATGTTCAACAAATGAATGAACTATTTAACACTTGTTTGGGTTCGTTTTCTTTATTCTAAAAATAGATATATAAAAAAACTTTGATAAGTGGGATACAACCAAGAGAACTTATTTATCACATATCTTTACAAGGTTAAATCTTAAACAAATGAATGAACTATTTAACACTTATTTGGGTTCTTTTACATTAGTTTGTTGAACATTCAACCTTGCAAAAATATATGATCTTTCTATGGAATGATTATGGTCTTTCCAACTCAAATTCAACAAACAATGTATTTTTCTTGATCATATAAATATAAAAGTGTGTTTATATATATAACAATGACTTCTAAAAAAATTAGGCTTGAAAATAGTTACGTCTACTATAAATTCCACTCTATCATATTTGATCTAAGCATGCAAATTAAGAGCCATGTAAATAATTGATTAATTATTGGTCATCACTTGTAAAATCAAGGTGAAGATCAATGAAATGAATCAATGATCTTAAGAAGGGAACCTTTGCTAATTTTATGAAAGCTATTGCCATTGAAATTTCTAATGCTAAAATTTTATCTCCTCGATTTGACTAGTTGGATTGACATTCTATTCATGCATATTTATTACAAATCCTTCACAAAAGAATGCTTCAAGCTATAATTATTTGCTTTAGGGATATTAAGGCACCATCAATCTAACACAAAGAATGAAGTCAGTAAGCGCCCACAAAATTTAGCACACGAAACCCGAAGCCAGTGCAAATGTTATAATAGAAAAATTATGGAATAATTTTTTTGTGTTAAAAGACGGATGTAACGTTAAGCTAATCCCTAGGTTAATAAATGATCATCACAAAATTAATTAAAGCATAATGTTAGATAAAAGCATTGATTAAATCTCTAGTTGAGTTTAAGAATATTTCATTCCATTAATCCTAAATAAATTTAATACCCAGGTTCCTAAGGTCGGCAAAAATAAATAACTAAAGTTCGGTCAAAATAGCTCCTTCATTTAGACTAAGCCAATCAATTAATTATTCCATTGCAAAAGTAAACTAAACTAATAGGGTAGAGTTTATTTAATTAAATTCAAGGCTAAAAGACAATAAAATTAATTAGTTTCAACACACACCATCGGCCCCTTTCTAAAGGAAGACCCATGTGATCAAATGATCACCCCACCTAACCCACCTAACTTTGAGGGGACAATCTTGGCCCTTAGATGGAAACAATATGGGCCATTAGATGGGGAAATTCAAACTAACCTAAAACTTTTGAGGAGTCTTTTATTCTTCTCTCTTTTGTTCATTTCATTCATTCTTTGTTTTTTTGCAGGTTAAAGGATGAAGGAAGAGGAGGAAGCCATGGATGAAGGAGGTTACAAGCTTGGGGATGGATATACACATCCCCAAACCCATAATGTTTTATTCTTCTATTTTTTATTCTACCCTTTACAAGGGTTTGTTTTTAATTTCTATATTTTATTTGTTTAATCTTTTTAAACGAAAAATGTCCATTTGGGTATTCTTCATTTTACCAAAAATCCATTTTCTTTAAAGTCAAAGTTGTGTTTCTCCACTTTTCTTATACAAGTAAATATACAAAAATAAATTCCTTATATATCAATTTATAAAAGTATAAATTTGTATATAAGTTAAAATTTCATTATGATATTAAAATCTGAAATTATTAACATAAAATTATATATATATATATATATATATATATATATATATATATATATGTATGTATGTATGTATGTATAATAGCTATATATTATTTTAATAAAAACCCAAGAATAATTAATATAGATTATTTTGCATCTTTATATATATATATATATATATACCCCGCATTATTTTTTATAGCGTAGTCTATACTTCCACCTTGGTTGCGACCATGTCTTAAATAACTCACTTTATTTAAAGACTTAACATAAGAGTGGGGCTCGACCCGCATCAATTTTGATAACGCAAAATAAATTAAGGGTGGGGAGGGTCGACGACCCCACCCCCACCCATATAACTAATACAACCTACCTAACCTACTTTATTAATATCAACATTTACTATTAAAAATAATACCCTTAGTGTTTAATTATAATATTATATATATATATATATATATATATATATATATATATATATATATATATATTGTTAGTGCAAAATCATAGCACCCCTAAATGTCTGCAAACCAGATGGTTTGAGATTTTCAAAGATGATTGCACAACATGCAACATCTCTCAAGGTGTGGGACCTTGCAAGTTGAGAGATCTCTTGATTAAGGTTGGTTCCTCTTCCTCTGTTTAAGTGCACATAAATAAATTGCAGAGGATCTGTTTCAAATCTACTCTATTTTACCCGGGATACGGGGTTGAGAAGATGAAAGAAAATAAACCTAAGCTAATGAGGTGATGCACCAAAGGAATGTTAGACATCGTTACGTAACTTAACACAAACCACATGAATGTAATACAACACCATGCACATGTCACCAAAATGCAATGAAAAATCGAGAAAGACAACAATGAACACATGAAAGGGTTAGAAATCACCCACAGACATATATTATTGCTCCATAATCCATACAATACATTACAGCCACCCAAGAGACGAGGAGCTTTGTATTACAATTTGAATGGGAGGTTTGAAAGTTCCAAAATATACTTGCGAACAAAATAAGAAGGGAGGTGCAAATGTAAATGCCCACCCTTTTACAATGCACTCAACTCTTTCTTTTATAGATGCAACATAGAGAGAAGGAGAGAGAGGCGGGAAAACCAATTTGAAGCTCAGCTACTAGCCATCAATGCCTCTGCAAATCTACCCCAAATCTATCATGTACCTCACTTTGTATCTACTTGGCGTGTTGAAGAAGGAAGAGCGACGAATCGAATCAAATTTGATCTCAGTTGTTGGGGATAATCAGATTTCATATTAATGGCATGAAGATGTTTCCCCATTTTTCACCCACCAAACCTCTTTGAAATTAAAGTTTCAAGTTTCCATGGTGTACGTGAGGCCAAGACCTTTCCAAAAGTGCTAAATTTGTTGAATTTTGAGCACTTTGGATCGAAAGATATGTCCATTTAAATGTTTGAGTCGGGTCTATACAAAAATGGCAAAACCAATTAAAAACGGGTCCGCTGGGCCTTGTGTTCAATGAAAGATTTTCAAAGAGCTTTGGATATGGGGCAAGATGCCAAAGCTTTGTGCAAAAGACCCTCAATGGACCATATGATAAGAAATGAGCAAAGAATCCTATTTGCATGTATTAAAGCTTTAAATAAACAAGAAATATAACAAATATCATTAACCTCTATTCTTGAAAGCTTAACAAAATATGCCTACTAAAGACTTAAGCAATTAGTTTTGTTGTTTACTCCATGAGGGTTAATGAATCTCACAAAATGGCAACATGACCAAGTTTATCTATTTCATTACTAACGTAACATGGGTGCAAGATGAAGCTATTTTAATGGTGGATGACCCAAGATCAAATGCCTTATTAGCTTGGCTAATGCAAATGAGCTCTTAAACTTTCTTAGGCTTGTTTTGGCTTTAGCTTATGTAAAGTTGTGTCTTTGAATGGGTAGGCTTAGCCTTGTATTTATAGTTTTTGGTTTGGAAGAATTTGAACTTTGGGTGCATGTGGGACTAAAGCTCAAAAAGTACTTTTAGATTAGATTAGGATAAACATGCTTTAGGCTAGGCTAGTTAACTAGGTTTTAGGCTAGTTAAACTTGATTAGCAAGTGATTAGAGACTCATTGAGAGTTGGGAGGGGTATGGATAACCAATTATGACTGATAGATAGCCTACAAAGCCAATAGAAGTGGTCTAGAGAGAACTAGGGAGGTTTTGAATGGTTGAAAGGAGGAATGTTTAGCTAATAAGAGAGATATTATCCAAATAAGTTGATTATAGGAGGAATATGACTGAAAGAGTGTCGCGAATGGGCATCGAGAGAGTGGACGAAGTTGGGTTGATCAAAGAAGTGTCGTTAATTGGTTGAATTGGAGGAAATGCTAAGTGTAAGCATATTTTAGGTGTCTACATTTTCCCCTCTTTGAGGTGGCATAAGTGACATCACTTCAAAGAAAGTAGACAAGCATAGACAAGTAGAAAGTTTTGAAGGGATAGAAGAAAAATGAGTAGAATGGAGGATGCCCCCTTGATTGTCGATGGGGTGATGGAAGAACTCGATTGACGATTGAAAAGATGACAGAAAGAGAACAAAAGAAAGAATAGTGTGAAGAAGAAAGGGGATATAGAAGAAAAAGGAGTATGAGGAAGAGGGAATGAGCTAACATCCATTCAAAGTGCCTTTTTAAACAAATTTATTTTTCATCATATTGCTAGTGATCTTCATCATTGGTCCTTATTAAAAAGAATGAAAAAAGTGTAGTATGACATTAAAAGCCATATATGAACAAATGTCCATTGCTAAAAACACTAACTCCATGCAACATACAAAATGTAATGCAATACGAGAAAGTAAAAGATGCCTAACTCTATGTAACATAAATAATGAAATGCAATACAAGAAAGTAAAAGATGCCTAACTCCATGAAACATACATAATGAAAAATAATACGAGAAAGTAAAAGATTCCTAACTCTACGCAACATACAAAATGCAATGCAATACAAGAAAGTAAACAAGCTAACCAAAAGAGAAACATAATGTAATGTTTTTGTTATCAAGCTTCAGTTTCGACCTTTGTGAATTAATGACAAGGGTTATGATGGTGCCCCCAAGCAAGGACACATACAAGGGGAATAATGGAGAACACTTCAGTCCAATGAAAATCAATCTTCAATACTGAAAGCAGATTCCAAGCAACTCATTGTGCCCCGGAGTATAGATGAAGTAAACAACCTAGCTTTTATTTATGGAGGTAGATCAAGATGATCCGCGAGTCACACATGAACAGGTGAGAACCAAAGAGTGACGTTTTTAAGGATGATTTATATTGTTTTTGATTTTTTTAAAAACTTATTTGAATGTTTTTTTATGATTTTGAAAGTTTTTTGAAGCTATCTACGGGAAGATGAGGAAGCGTGGATGGCCATAGAGATAGATGGGATGTACAAGGGCATAAGGCCACGTGTGTATGACAAAGGTGAAGATGCAAAAATGTCCTAGCAATTAGGTGGGAGTATTTAAAGGCAAACTCATAATGTGTAGAAGCGGGACCCAAGGCCATTATGGTTAGGGTCAACACGATGATGAACGTAAACCAATGAAGTGATGGGAAGAAGCAAGGATTCCCCCAATGTAAGTTGGCCTAAAAGCACATGATAGAAAGGAAGGAGAAGATTTTATTGTGAAAGGGGAAAAGGTGTCTCAAAACATGGCAAAAATTAATCCTATACACATGGATATTCGAAAAAGTAGAAGAATGATGTGAATGATATGAATGTAGCTTAGAATAATGAAGAAGTGTTTATCCAAAGGTACAAATCGTGAGACAAGATACGGACTAGAGTAAGAGTTTGAACAAGGTCCAAAAAGACACTTGGTAACATACTAATCCTGCCTACTCATATAGATCCAATGTGTGCACGTGGCATTTATTAACTCTTGACTAGGAAGAGTTAATAGAAAACAAGTGAAGACACCCTAGCCAATGTGTAGGAATGATTGAGTTCGATTGGCGATTTTGTGAATGAAGGGTGGAAGGATAGTCATACATTGCTCCACTTTGCCGGAGGCATCCATAGCCCGATGGAGATGCATTTGATTCTAATCACAACATTGTTCTATTGCAAGTCAGAATCCATAGCCCCGATAGAGATTATTGTAAATACCCCAAGAGAGAGTAATATATCAATCTACTTTTTCTTTGTAGCTTTTAGCCTTTGATTTTTGATTGATTGATTTTGATTCTTTTACTTTTTGAAAAATTATTTCAGCTCTCTTGTTTAACAAAGGGGTTAAGAATCACATATGGCTTGATGGAAGGAGTTGGAAGTGATTGTGATGATAACATTGGCTAGAGTCAACAAATATGTCTAAAATTTCTTCGCAACAAGTTTATTAGATGTTGAATGTGATAGGATCTCTAAGAGTTTAGTCGTTCTTTAATTTACTAAGCTAATAAAATACCAAGGTCAAATGGATACCATAGAGATAGATGTCACAAAATGTGTGTAAATAGGCTAACCAAAATATCATGAAGGGATGAAAATGGTAGGAAGACTTGTAAAAGAATGATAAGAAAGGGAAGAAAGAAACATCCACGTGCACGCAATACCTAATTGCAATGTTCGATCTTTGTACATTTGATTTTCTTGTGTTTTCTCAATGTTTTTTGTATTTTTGAATTTTTTTTTTTTTTAGAGTTTTGATAGTTTTGGAAAGTTGGGACAAAAATGTCACTCGTGTGATAGGATCCAACAACAATGTTTGCGACTTCCTTGATAACAAAAACTAGGTGAATTTTTTTATCAAGAGTTATGTTATCCCCGATCTCAATGATCATGGTGAGCTCGTACTCAATAAATGATTGTGATTTATCCTTAAACAAGGATTTTTCATGTGGGAGCTTGAGTTCCCTATCCATAGGTTTCTGCACTTTACGCCAAACTTGATGGTTGCGTTGATGTACGATTTTGAATCATGCTTGATTTACAATTTTGAGATTATTCAATTTGTTAGGAGCTTTAGGGATCTTAGAAGTTTTGACCTGAGCTTGATTAAGAAACTGTTTGGGTTTCTTATAAGCTAATGCGTGACTTGTCTGATCCCGAGAAGGAGAAGAAAGAGAACGTTGACATTTAGAACTGATGTGAGAAATTACTATGGGCTTGCCACAACCATTGATAGAAGAAATATGTGATGGATGAAAAGGATATGGTCCAATAATTGAAGAGGATGGGCTATGAGGAGGTGAGCCACTAATAGAAGATGACGAAGGGCTACTAGAATATGACCCTAAGATGGAAGAAATTGGGCTATAAGGACATGGCCCAAGAATAGAAGAAGATGACTAGGAGATGGCTACTGTAGAGAGGTATCCCACAGATAGAAGAGCTTGAAGGGCTACCAGGATGTGGCCTAAGAATAGAAGGTAATGGGCTACCAAAAGGTGACCCACAAGTAGAAAATGGAGGGCTACTAAGATGTGGCCCTAGGATAGAATAAGATGATGGGGTACTTAGCAGGTGACCCAAGGAGATATTTTGATTGAGGAATGGTGATAGATAATGAATGATTTGGTAACGAGAATATAGGTCATGGATCAATACTAGACCCGACATCTCATCATGCTCAGAGGAAGGTGAAGATGGAATAGAAGAAAAATCAAGTTCCATGACCTTAGGTTGCTCATCTATATTATGACAAAAGGGATAAATTTCTTTTCCCCAATACGTGAGCGTATCAAGTTCAAGAAAGAATAATTGTTTGCAATCCTCTAAAGGAATATCATCATGTACTCTAATTGTTTCTTCATTCTGAGAGAAATCAATTAGTAGAGGCTATTTTTCTTTAGTCACGTAAGGTTCAATAGAAGAAATAGGTCGATAAGGAGGGAAGATTGATTGACATAAGAAGATGACTCAAGAGAGGAATTAGGATTAGAGGAAAGTGTCTCATGAATGGACGATTTGGATTTGGACCTATGTCATTTTTCTAGAAGATGACATAATGTAGGTTGGAAAGTAGGATCGCATAGCCATTCGTTAAGTTGCGACATAGGAGTCAAATTAGATGATTGACTAGAGGTAACCTAAGTCATGGAACTCTTTGACAGAGGAAGAGGTCATTGAGATGACTGATGAAGGAGGTCCTACGAAGAAAGGGAGGACCATGACTCAAGACCCGAATTATATGTTCGATCGATGGAACTTGGAGTCACACGAGTCTTCAAAGGAGAAAGACATTGTTGAGGTGATTGGGAATGAAGGTCTTGCAAAGGAAGGGAGGACTCGTGATTCAGGATTTGATCTAGGTGTATCTAAATAATAGTTGGGATCCAAGTCTTCAAAAGAAGAGTGGGAGTCCGAATGGTAGTTTGGATCTGAATTAGAAGAAGAAGAGTGGGGGAACCCAAACAATAATTTGGATAAGAAGAATCCAAACCATACCACTAACTATGAGCCGAAGGTGGGGAGCAAAGGTACTGTATGGCCCTCTCAGCATGAAGAACCAAACGAGGTTTAGTTGTAATGGGAATATTTTGATTTGAATTGCTAAACCTAGGTTCTGTATTGTAGTAAGTGTGAGAAACCGTGTGATAGTCAGTCATTGTTGGCATCGTTTAAGCACAAATGTCTAGACCTAGATAGTGGGATATAACTTCTTCAAAGGGAAGGAAGTGACGTGTCAATTTGGGAAGCATAATAAAAACCCACTAGACATTTTGTAAGTATGGAGATGCATGCATGATTTTTTGAAGAATGTATAAGGAAAATAGACATTGTGATGATGCAATCTCAATGAGATCAAAAAGGATTGTCCTAGAAAATAAGTTTTCTGAATGAATAATCAAAAATAATAATCATGCAAGCATGAAACCCAAAGCCAATGAACAAGGAAATACACCCTATATAAATGCATGTGCAAAGTTATAGTTCGATGCAAAGATGATCAACACAATGTCAATATTTACGTCAAGCTCAAAATGAACAAGGCATAAATATTAACAAAGGGTAGATGTGACTCCCAATCAAAGGATACAATGACATGTTCAACAACCAACAAGGCCAAAATGTTAAAGGGAGAGGTTTACAAATTTAAGCCACGTAACCACACCAATTGGACACGTTAATCATGCTTCACGCAAAGTTAGTGAGATATTCGCCAACGTGGTATGAAAAAAGACAAACAAAGTAATCAACACTCTTCAAGATTTTAGACAATGTTTGAAGTAAAACCAAGTCAAGGTATCTTTGAGGATGTGTTTAATGTGCGCAACGTAATGCAACAATGTGGATACTTAGATCATGTTTATGAAAAACACAACATAAGTATCTTAATTGTGTCAAGACAATGTGAACAAAGTAACACATTAAAGAGAGATCAAATGATGAATCAATCTGAAATATGATGATGATCTTGAAATCAAGATCAAGTGGCCATCAAAGATATAAGGATGCATCCACGCACTTTAGACATTTAACAACTCAGCCACAAACATGGATGAGTGTAAACGAACAAAAAGTGGTGAACACTATCTATGACAACACTCCCAAAAGATGCCTTCTATTGCCCCAAATGGGCAACAAGAATGCAAAGGTGTAGATCAAAAGTCTGGAAAATAAATAAGCACCACACTAAGAGCTTTGCCTTGTCCTAAGGTGAGAATGAAGCTAAGCTAAGTGAAACATCATCCAATTTCCATGATGAAAGGCACTTAGATCCAACTTAAGTGGTTTCTTTTCCTTGTTTAAAAAAGGTTCTAAATCCAAACAAGTTATCACTTTGTTATGGCCAAGACACGACAAAGGACTAGTAAAGTGGGCCTCAAGACAAAATGGTATCCTTAATAAGATCTCTCAACTATGTAACACTGTGTATTCTCTACATAAAACCCGAGAAACACAGGAAGCAAATAGGAAAAATTATGGAATAAATTTTTTTAGAAAGATTCAAGGCCTTAGCTCGGATTTTAATTAAATCCAGATTACAAAATAAAAATAAAAATAAAAATAAAAATTTACAAGGCGGTTTAAACTAGAATAATGATTAATACTTTAAACCCAATTTCTATATGATTTAATTCTCTCTCCACAGACTCAAATATTTTATGTAAATAATCCTCATTATTTAACTCAATTAATCCCATGTGCAATTATTATTTAAATACCCATTATCAATTTTTAATTTAGTAGACAAGTGTAATGCCCACTAATTTTTTTCTCTGCAATAGGAGATGGCTTGTACGTTAAATGTTGTAGCCATCTTAACCATATTATTTTGTCTTTATTAATGATATTACAGATATCATATTATCAAGATAGCATTCTAATAACCAACCTAATAACTTTATAAACATCATTTTATCATTTTATCATTGTAAGCTTTATAAATATTATTATAACATCATAAGGGTATTATTTATAACATTTAATGTAATCACGATAATATTATTATCATTATAAAATAGGTGTTATAAATCCGTCTAAGAGTGGGCATGATTTACCAAAAATTCACACTGACTAATTTGGGAGTATATCGAATTTTCCCCTTCAAGTACAGTGGGCACTAATTACATCCATCGTGTACTCTTTCCAGGGTTGCGATACAGACAACTTTGCAACACTAACTCACAAGGAAAACTAGTCAAGTGGGTAAGTGAGGTGCTTCCTGTTTCATCCACAAGGTTACACACGGTGGTGGACTAATTTAGGGTTCTTGGAACCACCCTCGTGTTATAGCTTAAGGCCTTATGCTAAAGGGTTTATGTTCGAGTTGAGCGAGATAGGGACGTACCCTTTTAAAACCGCAATATAGTGTTTTGAATATGGTGTGTTTTTATCTTGCTTAACTTTATGTGGTTTTAAGTAGAATACCATTTGGCAAACCTACAAGAACACGTGTATTAGAAGTTTTTTATTTTTTTTTTGATTTCACCTTTCTTTGACAAGTGATTCTATTCCTACATACCAAGGTTAGTAATTTTCCAAAACGTCATACAAAGGAGATAAGATGTTGTTTTGATTTCCCGATCGTCCAAGACGCAAGAAAAAAGCATACACAACAAGGCATCTCACTCAAATTTGTAATAAATGGAAAATTCCTAAGTACAATGTGAAAATGAGTTCCTTTTAACTATATTTGATAGCTAAATAAACCATTTTGCAAGTATGAAGAAAGTGGTGAAACGTTTCTGATTCCCAAGATCACCTAGAAAGGCATGAGGGAAGAGCATACGCGTTCACAAATAAAGATGAAAATGTTTTTATTAAGTTAGTATATATAAAAAAATTAATGCAAATGAAACCTGTAAACCACTATTAGAACCCTGCAAGAGTTTAGAAAACCAAGAAAATAAAAAAATTCTAGAAATCCAATTTTTGCACTTTTTAACAGTTTTTAGTAATTTGCATTTTTGGAGGTCTCCAGAAGCACTTTGGGAGTTTTGTGATAGAAGTTGGTATACAAAAGTTATATAAATTTTGGAAGTTCCTTGCAAAGTAATCTTCGTTATCTTTCCGATGCCTATTCAAACTCTGAAAATGGGTTAACGAGTCAAAAGATATGGTTAAAACAAGGAGCACTAAAAAAACAAAATGAATGAATCGAACTACACAGAGACACCCGTGCATCCAGAATAACACTTGCTTTGACCCCAGCCAATGGATATGTACCCAAGTATATAGGTGTGTAGGAAAGAAAAAAATGCAAACTCAATAGAGTGAAATAGGACACTTGCGTGCCTAGAGTGACGCATACGCACCTAGCCAATGGATACACGCCCAAAAAAAATAGACAATTTCAAATTTTTACAGTCAAGCTATTTACGTATACGTGGCCAGAGAGATGGATACACAACCTAGATGATGGAGACACGTGCACATCCTGTAAAGGTGAAATTTATAGATTTTCACACAGTTGAGTGCCTGCCGCATACGCAGCTAGAGAGGTAGATACACGGCACATATGATAGAGATGCGTGTGCATCCCTTGTAGAGGTAAAATTTACAAATGATGAGAACTGCTATATAGGTACGCACCTATTCTGATGGAGACGCTAGGGTTTCAACATGTATGTGCCCCTTGTAAACACCTACGCACACCCTGTGAAAAACCTGCAAAACTCATGATTTTCAAAATTTCAAGAGCAAACAGGTTAGTTGTTAGTCAAAGTGTCCTATTTCTATATCAAACCCACAAAATACATGTAAATGAAGGTCATTTATCTAGTGTTAGAAACAGAAATGAGGAAATAACAAGTGATTTGACCCAAAAACTTGAAAATAAACTTTGAAAAACCTAAAATACCTCCATTAATGGAGGATGGACATAACTATCCCATTAGGCGTGCCAAATGTGTTCAATGAAAGATTTTGCAAAGAGCTATGGATATGAGGCAAGACCCCAAAGCTTTGTGCAAAAGACTCTCAATGGACCATATGATAAGAGATGAGCAAGGAATCCTATTTGCATGTATTAAAACTTGAAATAAACAAGAAATCTAACAAATAACATTAACCTCTATTATGGAAAGCTTAACAAAATATGCCTACTAAAGACTTAAGCAATTAGTTTTGTTGTTTACTCCATGAGGGTGAATGAATCTCGATAAATGGTAACATGGCCAAGTTTAGCTATTTCATTACTAACCTAACATGGGTGCAAGATGAAGCTATTTTAATAGTGGATGACCCAAGATCAAATGCCTTATTAGCTTTGGCTAATGCAAATGACCTCTTAAGATTTCTTAGGCTTGTTTTGGCTTTAGCTTATGTAAAGTTGTGTCTTTGAATGGATAGGATTAACCTTATATTTATAGTTTTTGGTTTGGAAGAATTTGAACTTTGGGTGCATGTGGGACTAAAGCTCAAATATCACTTTTAGATTAGATTAGGATAAACATGCTTTAACTTTAGATAAGCTTGGTTTAGGCTAGTAAAACTTGATTAGAAAGCGATTAGAGACTCATTAAGAGTTGGGAGGGGTTTGGATAACCAATTGTGACTAATAGATAGCCTAGTAAGCCAATAGAAGTGGTCTATAAAGAACTAGGGAGGTTATGAATGGTTAAAAGGAGGAATGTTTAGCTAATAAGAGAGATATTAGCCAAACAAGTTGATTATAGGAGGAATAAGACCGAAAGAGTGTCGTGAATGTTGGGCTCAATGATGGGTAAGCTTGAGTCCTAGCTAAGATGGTATTGGTGGTGACTTAATTAAGTTGAATGTTGTGGAGGTGGTGATCCTGGGTAAGGAGAACCTCGGCACTTATGAACACAGGTGCGATTCACAATGGTGTATAGTTCAATGGGCCTAGGATTTGGACCTCTAGTCCTCTAGAGGTACCAAGTGGCTTGAAATAGTTGTCATCGCAACCATGGTTTTAGTTGGCCCTATGATAGGTAGGTCGATTGGTGGAAAGGAAAATCTGGTGTTGTCCATGATTTAAGTGGATAGAATTGAGCTAGATCTTTGCTGGGTAGAAGTTTATCGGGATGGTAAAGTGACATTACTTCTGATCTAATGTGGTTATGTCGGATCTCGAGTAGAAGTGCATGGTGAAGATAGTTTAGAGAAGACAGATGGGGAAGATACAGGTGTGTTCAGCTGTGAGCATGCGAGATCTGTGCGAGGAGTTATGGCGAGCGGTCAAGTATGGCATAGGAAGTGGCACTTGATTTGGTGGTTGGAATGTTGAGGGGATAGCATGTTCCTATTCTAGATAATGTGGAGAAGCGTCTTCACGTTTACCATAACCATATGCCCAAAGAGTTGTCATCATGTTTGTTATCGAGGAAGAACTCATCACGTTGTGTTGGTTCTAGTGGTGAGCTCTGTGAGGGTTCCTGGACCTATGGTGATTGAGTTGAAGTGGCGGTTGGAATTGTTGCTGATTGTCAAGAATCCTCATCCTTCGCGCGCCTTGTATGGAGTAGAAAGTACTATTTAAGTGAAATTTGATGGAGCACTTAGGCTTTGTGTGGAGTGTAGAGTCTTGAAGAAGTTAGCCATCGAGGGTATCCTTTCCACACCCTTGTGGATTGGCAGATTTTTGAAGTAGATCTTGTGAGACTATAATTGCGAGTAGCGAGGTGGTTGCATATTTGAAAGTGTCTTTGAGCAGTCTGATGACAATTCACGGAATTGGAAGTCGGAGGTAGGGAAAGATTGTGGATGGAGCTAGGTGTTTTCATGGTTTTTCTGGAATAGTTGAGTCCTTTCTTCTCTTGTTCATTTGGTCATATGTGTTTGTGACATGTATTGCTCAAGCGATCTCAATACATGGAGGTTTTCATGTAGTCCAGGTTTGAACCTTTATATATGTCCATTGATGAAGTTGAGCAAGGATTGTGTTGGCCAAATCGTCCATTTCCTTATGATGGATAAGCCGGATCAAGAGTTGGAGTTTGAAATTGGAGGTGAAGATTGAGGGGTGGCAATGTGAAGTTAAGGGAGTTCTTAGTGTGTTGGGTTGGTTTTACTTTAACATTTAGAGCGGTGAACCCTTGGAAGTTTGATGGTCAAGGTCGGGTAGTTTCTTGTGAAGATTGTTGGCCTTGGTCCCTTGAATTTGATTATGATTACGAATAGGGGACCTCCTCTTGTGTACTCATGCGGTTGGGTCTTCATGGCGTCGAGGCATCGCCAATTTCAAGTGGGGAGATTATGACGGATTCGATGAGCCGGGACCGACGAGTTAAGTGAGCGAGCATATCAAATGACGAGCTAGGAGGTGAGTTGGATGGCGAGTTGGGTGTGATTATACCAGTGTTTGTGCACAGGATCCGATCAAAACTTCATTGTTAAGCACACTCGGGCTAGAGTAGCGGCTGGGATGGGTGACCTCTGAGAAGTTCCCAGTGTCACACTGTTTTTATGTGGCCGAGGCGAGAATCCCTTAAAAATACCACTTGGGCGGAATCCCGTGAAAGCTGTCAAGTCGGGCGGAATCATGTGAAAACTAGCACTTGGGTGGAACCGTTAAACTACAAACTCGTGTGGAATCCTATGAAAACTAGCACTCGAGGTGGAATCTTGTGAAAACTACCGGTTGGGCGGAATCCCGTTAAACTACTACCAACTCGGGTAGAAATCTGTGAAAACTAGCACTCGGGTGGAATCACGTGAATACTACCGGTTTGGCGGAATCCGTGAAACTATCAAGTCGGGTGGAACCCTATGAAAACTAGCACTCGGGCGGAATCCTGTGAAAACTATCAAGCGGGCGAGAATCCTATGAAAACTAGCAAGTGTATAGTCCTTGTGGGTCTGTAGATCTCGTGAAGCTAGGTGATACCTGTAGAAGAGAGTGGTCAAGACCACGGGGAGAGGGATTATTCAATGTAACTCCGAGCATTATCGGCAGAGTCCGACTCGGTGGTGTGTGTATGTGGTCTAGTGTTGCCTTGGTGTACTTTGGGCTGGGTTGTCCTATAAGAGTACTTGGCCTAGGGCCTTCCTTATTGTACTTTTGGGCTGTTTTGTCCTGGATGAGTTAATAAGACATATGTGTTCTCCCAGTTGTTTCTTGCATTGTTTGTTTCCTCTTGTGTTAGAGTGAATTTCCTTTCAGTGTAGATGTTTTGTGCTTCCGCTAATTTAACCCATGTATTTGCAAGAATGCCATTGTGTTGTGAGTGTTCTTGTGTAGGTAAACATTGAAGGCGTAGTCCGTAGCTTTAGTAGAGTTCTATTCCCACGAAAGAACTTGAGGTTAAGCCAAGCGGTGCCAGGCATCCAAGAGTGGAGAGAAGATGGGTTGATTAACGAAGTGTCATCAATTGCTTGAATTAGAGGAAATGCTAAGTGTAAGCATATTTTAGGTGTCTATAGGCCGAAACTCACATTGTGCCTTTTGGCACCAACAATACAAAATGCAAAAATTACCTCGTAGCCCCGTAATTCACTTTTGGCAAAAAATCATTTTCGGACTTGATGGTCCACTTTCTCCATTTTGGCGAAAATTCACTCCAAGGCCCACCGGACCACATGCGGTGAGACTTGACACGTGGATCCTCTAGGTGTCGGTGGAGGTGTAGCTCATTTTTCACTTTACACCTCCTTTGGGCAAAATTCTAAAATTACCTTCGACGACCCGCCATCGTGCTTTGAATTTTCAATATGGCCACATATCCCTTTACGGGCCTTAGCCATTTTATTAATTTTGGATTTAAGATCCCAGTGGGCTTGAGGGCCCAATATTAACTTTTGTGCCTATTGTAAATATCTCCCCTTGCCAGGTAGATATGTGGCAAGTGGAAGAATGTAGAAATCAAAGAAACTCAGACCCCAAAATTCATGGTGCAAGTAAAAGGTGCACATAAGAGTATGTCGACATAAAAATGGATGCGCCCTTGGCGCAGGTAAAAGAGTGTCGACACGGAAACGGATGCACCAAGGTGCAGGTAAGTGGCGCACATAAAGGAGTGTCGACATGGAAATGGATGCGCTTATGGCGCACGTAAGAGTATGTCGACATAAAAATGGATGCGATATTTATTAAGTGCAGGTAAGAGGGTGTCGACACAAGGGAAAAGTTGCGCAAAGGCACGGAGTCGAGGCGCATAGAAAAGAGTGTCGACACGGAAACGGATGCGCTTGAGGCACGGGTAAGTGGCGCACATAAAGAAATGTTGACATGGAAACGGATACGCCTATGATGCGAGGTAAGTAAATGTAGACACGGAAATGGTTGCACCGTGGTGCACATAAAGAAATGTCGACATGGAAATGGATGCGCTATGGTGCGGGTAAGTAAATGTAGACACGGAAATGGTTGCACTTGTGGCGCACATAAACAAATGTCGACATGGAAAGAAAGATGTGCCTATGGCGCGAGGTAAGTAAATGTAGACATGGAAATGGTTGCACCCATGGCGCACCTAAGGGTATGTCGACATGAATATGGATGTGCGTATGGTGCACCTTTAGGAGGCGTGACATTGAGTGCCGGACAGAAGCGAGATTCACGACCCAAATATTGAGACGGCCATAACTTTTTACAGGTAGCTCAGATTCACGCAAGGTTGGACTTTTTGGAAAGCTTACGAGGTCCTCTATCCAAATATGACTGGATATCTTTAATTAGGTGGGAAAAATTTCTTAAAAATGCAAAATACCTGGTTCGCCACTTTTAGGTTTCTTTAGGGTTCTCACCTACCACCATAATGAGATAAATTAAATGCAACCTGGAGGTGGTTGGGGTAGATTTGGATTTCCTCTCTCTTCCCTCTCTCATTCTTCCTATAAATTGTAAGGAGGGGCTTCTTTCTAAAGGTTTGACATTCTTGTTTTTCCCCTCCCTTCTTATCTTTGGCAGGTGAATTTGTGGAGTTCAAACCTCCCATCTAAAACTGTAATGCAACTTTGCCTCTTGGCATTTTGTAGTGAATTGTATCAAATCTTTGGAGCAAATAATGCATGTCTGTGGATGATTTTCAACCCTCTCTATGTTCATTTTGCATCCTTCTGATCTTTCACTACAATTTGGTTATCTGTGCATGATCTTGCATTACATTTTATTGGTTTGTGTTTATTGGCAAGACAGGTGTTCTTCATTCCTCGGTGCATCACCTTTGTTAGTCTAGGTTTTATTCTTATGCATCTTCTTACCCTGTCTCCTTGGCAAGTTAGATTAGGTTTTGAGTAAACCCTCTGCATTTTTACGTGTGTATTTGAACAGAGGAATAGGAACCGGCCTTCATCCGGAGAGCTTTTCCGATTTCGCAAAGTCCCACACTTGGGAAAAGCTCCATGTTATGCAATCACACTGAGAGTCTCAACCCATCAAGTTACAGAGTCCGGGGGTGATGTGATGTGCCATCAACAATTTTGGCATGCCGGAGTGGGACCAAGAGGTCATTCCACATATTTGAAGGAATTTTCAACAAATTTGGACTAAAAGTTGCGGAGTTTTACAATTTCACATTTTCACCTTCTAAATTTGAACTTTGAAATCGATTTTCAAGGACTTAACTTGCTCAAAACAAGTCAAAATTTCACCAGTTGATAGATCGGGGGATAATCTTCAAAAGGGTATTCTTAGTTTTTTGAGATTTTGACTTTCAAAATTTCATGGTTTTTGGTATTTTGGATTTCAGGATTTCGGAAGTCTGGCATTTTTGGGTTTTCAGGACTGTCATTCCAAATCAAATTCCAAACCCTAAAATCTCAAAAATATAGGTCTTTCAAAATTTTGAGTTTAAATATTGTCAAGTTTGGTGTGTAACTTGGCAGATCTAGCATTTTGAGGCTCATTATCTAACACATCTGGCGACTCCGAAGGATCGAATTCGATGGTTTAAGCAGCTGAAAAGTTGCCAGGCATATGAGAAGAATTCAAACCAGATCGATCGATACGAGAAAGGGCTATTTGTCCACTTGCAACTATCACCGGGAGGAGGAAGGAGAGGAAGAAGACCACAAAGGTCACCATCTCCACCTACCTTAGGACTTTTCTACACCTCCACCCTGGTAGACCTTTTCTCGCATCAACAAGGGTTCTCAGGCCAATCAGAATGGCACAACCACCGAATCCCTTTGTCAATTTCACCGGAAGCAGTCCACTTGCCCTCAATGCACAGAATCCGGTTCCAATTGCAGCATTGAAGAACATTCCATTTTTCACCGGAGAAAATCATACCACTCCTGGTGATCATGTCAAAGACATTGCTAACGTTTGTGCAATCCATGAGATAAATGAAATGGATGTTCTTTGTGAAATTGCTGGCATCTTCGTTCAAAGGGAAGGCATTGCAATGGTTTAGGATCCTTGGGCCGGTACTATCCAAAATTGGAATCGATTATGCATAGTTCTCCATGAGCAGTTTGGAGAAAAGGGAGACAATTTGTCTCTCTTGGAACAATTGATGACTATCAAAAGAGCTCCCCATGAGCAGTTGAATGACTTCAAATTTAGATTTCAAAGGTCTTGGGATAGAATTCCGGTGGCCGTTAGGCGAACATTTGAAGGTGCTTTTCTATATTACCTTAAAGCTTTGAATTCCGATATTTCTATGTTAATTCAATCTATGGGAGGCATGACCTTACTGTTGCTTATAGCATTGCCATTAGGGCTGAAAAGCTGTCTTATTCAAGATGGTAAGCTAGCTCCTAGGCCTCCCATGCCCTTGTATCCAAACTTTGAAAATCCAAGCACTAATCAAGCACCCACTTTGGCTCCTATTCCCACTCCTAGAAATCAAAATTCAAATGAAACTTCTACTTCAGCCTCTAATGCTTCAAATGAACTCCAAGAGGTTATGAAACTTGATTCTGAAAACCTTGAAATGAGTGGTGACTATCAAAAGATAGCAAGCTCAAAGTGCTAAACCATATCATCCTCAAGCGCTGAGTGCAGCTAGGCCCCATACCAACAAAATAGGTCACCAATTCGGGATGCAAATCAAAATCAAAGCCAAGTAAGGCCTCCCACCAATAGACCATTTTAGCCCTATAGCCCCGATGTTGCATCGCTTCAAAGCATTAGTGCCAGTGCAAAACAACATAGCTCAAGACTACGATTGGTGTTTCCCATGCAATGAACCTCACAACCAATCTATGTGCTTCAATGGTGCTTTGAACCAAGCCACGATGGTGAAACTCTCTGGCGTTGAGGGTGAAGTGAGTCGAGAAACAAATCAGCAACAAGGGACATCTCAGCAAAACACGGCTCCAAATGATACCGCACTTGTGAATTGGCAAGCTGAGGATTTTTGTGGCATGAATCAAACATTTTCTCAGAGTGTAGCAGCTAACACAAGATCAAAGAACAGGAATATGGGTGAAGGGCAGTCATTGGCTCCAAGTGATCTACAACCTTCCATCACTCCACAAGGTGTTGGTAAGCAAAATGCAGCTCCAAACATACAAGGACAGCCCAAACCACCTTCCAAACAAACTCAAATGCCAGTTGTTACTTGCCCATGCACAAGAAAGGAATGTGCATCCTAAAAGCAAAGAAAGAGATCTTTCATCCCCATTTAGCATCATTGATCAAATGAAGAAGACAAACGTGAATATATCAATGTGGGAATCTTTATCCATCCCACTCCAAAGAGATCTTCTACAAGCTGTTATGAAGAATTGGTCAACTTCAAACCAGCGAGGCCCATATGCAAGAGAAGGTCCTCACAAATGCTACTCATCTGAAGGGAATCATGGAGGACAACAAGGAAAAGTTTTGAAACCCCTCCATTCTATGTTTCATTAATCATCGGGGATAAATTATTACACAATTGCATGATTGATTTTGGGGCAAGTAGTTTTGTCATGCCCAAGCAAATAGCTGATCGGTGAGTCTCAATATGAAGTCATATCAAAGGGGGTAGTGCAATTGGATGGGAAAACAATGGCAACGGTGGGAGTGATTAAAGGTTTGAACCTTATGTTGCATGCATGCCCCAACATTACTGTTTTACAAGATGTGTCAGTGATAGATTTTCCAGCACTATTTGCCCTATGCTTATCAAGGGATTTCACAGCTAGAATTAGAGGCTACTTATCTGCTAATTGGTCACACATGTTGTTCAGAACAAGATATGGTACTAAGGTCACAATCAGATCTGAACCAATTGCAAACTTTCATATTGAGCCTCATACTCCAAGCCAAATCAATGCCAACTGTTCAGCTTTTGACCAAGAAGATTATCCAAGCACAGATGAAACTGACACCAAAGTTGGAAGCATCCCAGATTTAACTCTTGATGAATGGGCAAGTAAGGTACATGCTTTTGATCCCTACCAAGAAGTAGAAGAATCTGAGCTAGGAGTCTATTGCATACATGAAGAAAACCAGCCTATTCCTAGCATCACCAAAATAGACCATAAGGATGACAATGAGGTATGGCAATTATTTTTCGATGGATCAAGGAGTAGGCAAGGTGCAGGAGGAGGAGCTATGATTGTTTCACCTCGAGGCATAAAATATTATTCATCTTTTCGTTTCCAATTTTCTTGTTCAAACAACACGGTGAATACAAAGCATTGATTCATGGACTTCATTGGGCTACGAAAAAGGGCATAAAGAGCTTGTAGGTGTTTGGGGATAGTGAGTTGATTGTCAACCAAGTCGGGGGACAACAACATGCTACAAAGAATGACTGTTGAAGAACTACTGAGAACAGGGTATGGGACCTCGTTGAGATTTTGAAGCTTTGACATCATGTCCATACCTAGGAAGAAAAATGAAGCCGTGGATAGGCTCGCAGCTGTTGGAGCAATGTTTGATGTGGTTGACAACATCAAAAGGGAAAAAATGCAGCCACATATCCATGTGATTGTGAGGAGGCCAGAGTTTGAGATAATAACACAAGGCGTGAGTGTTTGAGAACGATCAACAGATCGTCAATTTCTTACAAGAAGAGGCCGAATTCTCAGCTAGGAATCAGGATAGATTAGAGCAGCAGTATGGGGATCAAGTAGTACAGTTTGTGGACAAACAAGCTCCCAAGGGTTTAGTAACATTGGATTCTATCTTCAACGTAAGTAAAGGTCAAGAGAAATGATTAAGAGCTAATTCCGGTTGGGAAGGCAAAACACTTCAAATTGGCAAAGTGGCCCTTTGAGCGGGAGAAATTAGATTTCATACAACTTTGCCAAGAATCCCGGAGATGTCTTCGCTTGGAGCTATGAAGACTTAAGAGGTTTCAATTCGAAGTTGGCACAACATACCATAGAATTGGATCCAGATCTTTAAACCCATCGGAAGAAGTAGAGACCAGTCAACCCTCACATTGAGCCTCTAATGAAGAAAGAGTTAAGCAAGCTAATAGAGGCAAGCATTATATTTCCGATCAAGCACTCAAGCTGGGTTGCAAACTTGGTTCAGTCAAAAAGAAGAGCGGAGAAATCAGGTTGTGTGTGGACTTGAGAGACCTAAACGAGGCATCTCTCAAAACCATTACCCACTTCCTTGATGGAACAAATATTGCAAGTAGTATATCGGTTGGAGAGATTCTCTCTCCTAGATGGCTACTCAGTAGTACAATCAATTAATGGTGAAAGAAGATGACCAGTTCAAGATGGCTTTCACCACCAAATGGGCACCTATGCCTACAAGAAGATGCCATTTGGACTATCAAATGTTGGAGCCACTTTTCAAAGGGTAATGGATATGGCATTCAAGGTTGATCAATAAAATAGTTTTGATATATCTCAATGACATCATTGTATTCTCCAAAAATGCAGCGGATCACCTCTTTCATCCGAGGTAGGTATTTGGAGGTGTAGAAGATTTGGGGTATCATTGAATCCCAAAAAATGCATATTCTGGCTCACGAAGGAAAACTTCTAGGCCATATTGTTTCAAAGGAGGATTGACGATTGACCCAGAAAGAGTTGAAGCAATTCAAGCGTTGCCATTGCCAAGTCACAAGAAGGCTCTTCAAAGCTTCTTGGGAAGGATCAATTTTGTCTGTAGGTTTGTTCCAAACTTTGCAGCTCTCGTAAAGCCAATAATGCTGATGTTAAAGAAGAGCATGGCATTTAAGTGGACATCTGAAGGCAAGGCAAGTTTTGAGGCAATAAAAGAGGCTATATCTCAAGCTCCGACTCTCGTCAATCCAAAATTCTCCAAGGATTTCATGTTATATGCCTTCGGTGGTGGAGACACAATTTCTGCAATCCTGGTTCAGCAAAACAAAGAGGGATTAGAACAACCAGTTGCTTTCTTTAGTCAAGGTCTAGAGGAATACGAAACAAGGTACTCTTTCATTGAAAAGAATGTTCTTGCGAGAATCAGGAGTTTAAAGAAATTCAAGCACTTGGTCTCAAACAACAAGATCCGATTATTGGTCTCTCATGTAGGAGTCGAGGACTTCCTTCTAAACAAGGATCTGAATGAGAAACGTGTAGGATGGATCACTCATGTCATGGAATATGACATCAAAATTAAGGTCACTAAGCTAGTACGTAGAAAATGACTATGTGAACAACTAGCTTTGAGTCGGAAAGTTGAAGAAGGTGATGAAAAAGAGGCTGCTTGTGCTACGGGATGGTCAAGAATAGGAAAATGATGATGTGCCCGCTCCTTGTTGGACTCAGAATATGATACACTTCCTAGAGGCAGGCCTATGCCCTCTAGAAATGAGCAAAGCAAAGAGGAGATACTTCAGATTACAAGCCATTCCATATGTGCTTGTTGATGGTGTTTAGTTTAAAAAGACATCAATGGAGTTCTATTGAGATGCATTGGGATAGGTCAAATTGAGAGGGTGTTACGAGATTTTCACGATGGATATTCAGGAGGACATTTCACCCCACGAGTAACAAATCTCAAGATAATGAAGGTAGGGTATTATTGGCCCCTGATATTTGGTGATCTTGCTATACATGGATAAGAAAGTGCAAGAAATGTGCACTCCTCACGGAAAAGAAAGACTAGCAAAGCACTTCCATTGTACCCAATTTTGGTTGACCAAGCATTTATGCAATGGGGATTGGACTTCATCGGGGTCATCAACCCAAACTCAAGCCAAGGCCACAAGTGGATTCTCACGACAGAGACTATTTCACCAAGTCGACCAAGCGGTAGTGCTCAAAGAAGCAAATGAGTCTAACATACTAGACTTTTATGAAAGAATAGTGACCGAGGTTCGTGTGCTGGCCATTATCATATCGAGACAATGCATTGGCATTCATAGGTTCCAAGATTACTGAGAATGGGCATCAGAATGGAATCTATTTGAGCACCTCTTCAAATTATTACCGCGGGGTAATGGATAAAGCGAGTCCACGAACAAGAATTTGCTAAGGATCATCGGAAGGACTCGGATGAAAACCAAAGGACATGGCATACCAAGCTAAGATCAGCATTGTGGGTGACTGGAATAACGCCAAAGAGGTCTCTTGATAATTCTCCCTACAAGTTGGTCTATGGGAAAGAGCGATGTGCCTATATCATTAGAATTGCCCGGCATTGGAGCTCATGAAGCGATTGGAGTTATGCGAGTTTGAACCCGAGTGGAGCCGGTATGCACAGTTGATGGAATTGGATGAAATTAGAGAACATGCGGTTCAAACAATTGAGAAGGATCAGGCCTTAGTAAAAATATGGTTTGATAAGAAGGCAAGAGCAAGGACCTTCCAGGGAAGGGGACCTAGTTCTAAAATGGGATGCAGATCGGGAAAAACCAGGAAGGCATTCCAAGTTTGATGCCATTTGGAGTGGCCCCTACATGGTCACAGGATGTAAAAGTAGTAATGCCTTCCAAATGTCTACTTTGGATGGAGAAGAACTTTCGATTCGGTTAACGGAATCTATCTTAAACATTCTTTACTAAAAGGAAAGGGTTTACCCTTTTAAATATTAGCCTAGATTTCAATTCCTCTAAGTGCGTATGCACATTGTCTTATTGTAATTTAGGTTTCGATTTCCCTAAGTGGTGCAGCAGGTTTTGTTGCTCTCGGGTTGAATTCTATAATTGAGAATCTTTGTCCGAGGAGTTGTAGTATCGGGTTTGGGATCGAGATATCGAGGTTGGTTTCAGGTTATTGCTTATGACTCCATGCCCAATGGATTGCTAAAAGGCCATTGATCTTCTACCTCGCGAGAGCGGGTGATCTGTTGAGTCAGCAAATTGTTGTAAATATCTCTCCCCGGGTAGATATAGACAAGCGGAAGAATGTAGAAATCAAAGAAACTCAGACCCCAAAATTCATGGCGAAGGTAAAATGCGCACATAAGAGTATGTCAACATAAAAATGGATGTGCCCTTAGCACGGGAAAAGAGTGTTGACACGAAAGCGGATGTGCGAGGCGCGAGTAAGTGGCGCACATAAAAAAGTGTCGATATGGAAATGGATGCGCCTATGGCGCACGTAAGAGCATGTCGACATAAAAATGGATGCACCCTTGGCACAGGTAAGAGGGTGTCGACAAGGGAAAAGTTGTGCCAAAGGCACAGGTCAGAGGCACACAGCAAAGAGTGTAGACACGGGAAACGAGATGCGCGAGCGCGTGGGTAAGTGGCACACATAAAGAAATGTCGACATGGAAATGGATGCGCCTATGGTTCGGGTAAGTAAATGTAGACACGAGAAATGGTTGCGCTTGTGGTGCACATAAAGAAATGTCGACATGGAAATGGATGTGCCTATGGCGCAGGTAAGTAAATTTAGACACGGAAATGGTTGCACCGTGGCGCACATAAAGAAATGTCGACATGGAAAAGGATGCGCCTATGGTGGAGGTAAGTAAATGTAGACACAGAAATGGTTGTGCCCATGGCACACGTAAGGGTATGTCGACATGAATATGGATGTGCCTATGGCGCACCTTTAGGAGGCGTGACATTCTGAGCACTAATAGGAAGCAGACCCTAACCCAGATATTCAGACGGCCATAACTTTTCACAAGGAGCTCAGATTCACACAAGGTTGAAATTTTTGGAAAGATTACGAGGTCCTCTATCCAAATATAATTGGATATCTTTAATTGGGTGGGAACAAGTTCTTAAAAATGCAAAATATAGTTCACCACTTTTTAAGTTTGCTAGGGTTCTAACCTATCACCATAATGAGATAAATTAAATGAAACCTGGAGGTGGTTGGGGTAGATTTGGATTTCCTCTCTCTTCCCTCTCTCATTCTTCCTATAAATTGTAAGGATGGGCTTCTTTCTAAAGGTTTGACATTCTTGTTTTGCCCCTCCCTTCTTCTCTTTGGCAGGCGAATTTGTGGAGTTCAAACCTCCCATCTAAAACTGTAATGCAACTTTGCCTCTTGGCATTTTGTAGTGAATTGTATCAAATCTTTGGAGCAAATAATGCATGTCTGTGGATGATTTTCAACCCTCTCTATGTTCATTTTGCATCCTTCTGATCTTTCACTACAATTTGGTTATTTGTGCATGATCTTGCATTACATTTTATTGGTTTGTGTTTATTGGCAAGACAGGTGTTCTTCATTCCTTGGTGCATCACCTTTGTTAGTCTAGGTTTTATTCTTATGCATCTTCTTACCCTATCTCCTTGGAAATTTAGATTAGGTTTTGAGTAAACCCTCTGCATTTTTTACGTGTGCATCTGAACAGAGGAATAGGAACCGGCCTTCATCCGGAGAGCTTTTCCGATTTCGCAAGGTCCCACACTTGGGAAAAGCTCCATGTTATGCAATTGCACTTAGAGTCTCAACCCATCGAGTTGTAGAGTCCCAGGGGTGCTTTGTGATGTGCCATCAATAGTGCCCTATTTGTAAAAATCACAAAAATTCCAAAATTCCAAAACTCCCAGTAGACCCGCCGACCCGAAATTCACTTTGGCAAATTTCCCTCTTTGGGCCCTCGGCCCACATTTTCATTTGGGCGAAAAATCTCAAAATCTCGCTCCGCTCTGCATTGGAAAAAATCCTTAAAAACTCCCATCAGTCCGCTTTTGGGAAAAATATCTTCAAGACCAGCAGCCCATAACTTACGAAATATGAGGAATTAGAAGGACTTCTTTATATTTTTGGAAAGGGAAGAGATTTTACATTTGATGGAAATATTTTCAGGAAACCTTAAGTGTTTAAAATATATAAAAAAATGGATTGAAGCACTAAAGGAGGAAAATGGGTGTAGTTAACCAAAAATAAGCATGAGCTTATTTTGGATAACAATTTAGCGACTCATAGGGTACATCCGCTGTTAGATGAAGCAGAATAGTTGCCTTGTGAAGCATCCATTGGGTATGAAGTCATAATTGATAGCTTGATTCTGATGGGAAATTTTAAAATCCATTCCTTGAACCGCTTGGACATTATTGGAACTAGATCGACCACGAGTCTTTTGGAAATGGGCCCTTCGAAACTTGATTTTAGTTGCTTTGTATTTGTTCTATTTTAAAATTAGCAACTTTCATGGTGACCATGGGTCTCCCTGATGTAAATGTTGAAGGGCCTGGTGCATTCACCTGGAGGCACATTGAATTGTATAACGACACAAACCTGGAGCAATAAAAACCTATGCCACAACACTTAGGGAAATAAAACCTACACTAGAACAAGACAATGTGCATATGCAGCTTAGGGAAATTAAAAACCTAGGCTAATATTTTACAAGGGCGAGGAATTTTTCCTTTTATTAGTAATGCTTGAGGTAGATCCCATTGATAGGATCCGTAATTCTTCACCATCCAACTTAGCTAGGTGAAAGACATTGCTACTTGTGCATCTTGTGACCATGTAGGGGCCACTCTAAATGGCATCAAATTTGGAATGCTTTCTGGTTTTCTCGATCTGCATCCCACTTTAGAACTAATTCCCCTTCTTGAAAGGTCCTCATTCTTGCTCTCTTATCAAAACTCTTCTTTATCAATGCTTGATCATTTTCCATGACTTGAATTACATGCTCTCTTACCTCCCCTACCTCCATTATCTCTACATACCTAATTTCCATAGGTTCAACCTTAGCCAGCTCCAATTGTTTCATGAGCTCCAGAGCGGGAAATTCCAATGATATGGGAAATAATGCCTCTTTTCCATACACAATATTGTATGGGGAGATGCTTGTCGACCTCTTTGATGTGATCCTATCAGCCCATAGAGCTGATTTGAGCTTTGTATTCCAAGTTCTCTAATTTTCATCAAGATTCCTCTTGATAATCCTTAATAGGTTCTTATTTGTGGACTCTGCTTGGCCATTACCTTGAGGTAATAATTTGATGAAGTGCTAAGGTATACACCATTCTGATTTCCCATTCGGTGATCCTTATACCAAGGAATGCCAAGTGCATTATCTAATATAATAGTGGCAGGGACTCCAAACTGGTGGCTATTCCTTCATAGAAATCTAAGATGTTGGATTCATTTTCTTCTTTTAGTGTCATTCTTAGTCCACTTGTTGAAATTGTCATTGCTGCAGTAAGTATCCACTTGTGGCCTTGGCTTGAATTTGGGTTAATCACCCCAATGAAGTCTAGTCCCCACTACATGAATGGCTGATCCATTGAAATGAGATGAAGGGGAATGGCTGCTAATTTCTCTTTTCTTGTGAATAATGCACACTTCTTGCACTTCTTAACCCATGAATAGCAGTCCCTGAACACCGTAGGCCAATAATAACCATCTTTCATGATCTTGAGAGATGTTACTCGAGGGAAAAGTGACCTCTTACTTCTCCATCATGTAACTCATGCACAACATTATCTCAATTTGGCCGGTCCCAATGTACCTCGGTTGAACACTATTGATATCATTCTTAAACAATACACCACCAACAAGCACATATGGGATGGATTATAGTCGGAAGTATCTCCTTTTTATTTGTTCCATTTGGAGGGCACAAACCTATTTGAAAGTAATGTAGCAAGGCTTGGGTCGAACATAGAGCGGGTGCATCATCACCGGCTGCTCCATATCATTATATAGAAATAGGACATCCTCTTTTTCACCCATTGATTTCGGGTTGTTGGTTGGAGGTGAGTTGTTCACACAGACCCTTACCTCGAACCGGTTTTGTCACCTTGATCTCAATATCATATTCGATTACCCAGGTGATCCAACCCTGACCTCTTCTCATTCAAGTCCTTATTTAGAAAAAAATCCTTGACACCAACATGAGATACTAGAAGTTGAATCCTATTGTTTGAGACCAAGTGTCTAAAATTCTTGAGCTCCTAATAATTGCCACTGACATGTTTTTCAATGAAACAGTATTTTACCTCATAGTCCTCCAAGCTCCTACTTAAGAAGGCTATTGGTTTTCTAAACCTTCCTTGTTGGACTGGACCAAGATGGCTGAGATGGTGTCTAACCCTCCAAAAGCATATAACATGAATTGTTTTGAGAAGTTTGGGTTAACAAGAGTTGGAGCCTATGATATTACAAGATTGATGACTTCAAAAATATCTTTGCCTTCTGATCTTCATTTAATTTCAAGACTCTTCTTTAACATCATTTTAAAGGCTTCACAAGAGTAGAAAACTCGAGGACAAACTGTGGACGAAGTTTATTCTCTGCAAGAAGATTTGGAGAGAATTTTTATGTTGTGGCAATGGAAGTTTCTAGATGGCTTCAACCCTTTCTGGATCAATTGTCAATCCCTCTCTTGAGACAATGTGGTGAAACAATTTCCCTTCATGAGCTAGGAACACACACTTTCTTGGGTTAAATGACACCCCAAACCTTTTACACCTCTGAAATACCTATCTAAGGTGGAAGAGATGGTCTGCGACATTCATTGAGAAGACGGTGAGATCATCTAGATACACCAAGACCACATTGTTGATCAAGCCTTTGAATGCCATGTCCATGGCTCGCTGAAATGTTGCTCTGGCATTTGACAGTCCAAATGGAATCTTCTTATAACCATTTGTTCCCCATTTGGTGGTGAAGGATATCTTGAATTGATCTTCGTCTTTCACCATTATCTGGTTGTAGCTTGAGTATCCATCTAACAATGAAAACCTCTTATAACCAGCTACAACCTATAAGATATGTTATATTGATGGAAGTGGATAGTAATCCTTATGTGATGCTCTATTCAGATCACGAAAGTCCACACACAACCTGATTTCTCTATTTTTCTTCCTCACATGCACCAAGTTTGAAACCCAACTCAAATGTTTGATAGGGAAGATGATATCTGGCCTTCAATTATCTTGTTCAATTATTTTCTCATGAGAGGCTCAATGTGGGGATTTATTGGCCTTTGCTTCTATCTGAAAGGCTTGGCTCCTGGAACCAGCTCAATGGTGTGTTGTACCAGCTTTGGGTTGAACCCTCTTAAATATTTGTAAGTCCAGAAAAAAACATCTGCGAATTCTTGAAAAAGCTAAATGAATTCAGATTTCTCTTGTTGAGTGCTTATCTTTCCAATCTGCAATGTTTTTCCCTCTTCTATAAAAATGGGCTTTGAATCTTCACCCTTTACCTGAGTATTTACCTTCTCCTTCCGGAACTAGTCATTTGGGTTGAATATTGATTCCAAAGTAACAAGACCCTTTGGTAGTTTGTTGGTCCTCAATTACACCACTTGATCACCATATTGTTTCTCTAGTTTGTCTTAGTTCCCGGAGGAGAAATCAAGTTATTCTTGTAGAAAGTTGACAATTTGTTGATCATTTTAAAAAAATCCAACTTGTGTTGTTTATCGGGACAAGCGGCCTTACAACCAAATTGATATGGGGTTGATGCTTCTCACTCTTGATACTCTCTATGACATCAAATGCTGCCCCCAATTTCTATCAGTTAGTCTATTGCTTCATTCTTCTTCCTTGGGATGGAGTTGATGTTGAATGCCTAAAAATCCTCAATGATGTCCCATACCCTATTCTTGTAACTCTTTAACATGTCGTTCTTATCAGCATTTTTTTCTTGAATTGATTTGTAACTAGCTCTTTGTCACCAAACACCTGCAAGTTCTCGATTCCTCATTTCCCTACCCAATGCAGTCCATGGACCAAGGTTTCATACTATGCTATTTTATTTAAGCAAGCCAATTGGAAATGGAAAGCTGAGTAGTATTTCCTACTTTTAGGTGAGACAAGCATAGCTACTTATTCGGATCCTTGCCTACTTCTTGATCCATCAAAGAATAAGCTGCCATACCTCATTGTCATCTTTGTGGTCTAGCTTAATGATGTCAGGAAGAGGATGATTCTCCTCATGCAAATAGTAGACTCCTAGCTCAGATTCCTCCATCTCCTTATAGGGGTAAAAATCATGTCTCTTGTTTTCCCACTCATTAAGGGTCAAGTCTGGGGTACACCCCACCTCTGTATCTGCTTCACAAGTGCTTGGGAGGTCCTCTTGATTAAAGCCTTAAAATTGGCATTGATTGGGCTGGATTCATAAGACTCAATATGGTAAACTACAATGGGCTCAGATCTAATTGTAGCCTTAGCTACATACCTTGTTCTAAAAGCATGTGTGACTAGTCGGCAGACAGATAGCCCCCAATCTTAGCGGTGAAGCCTCTAGACAAACACAATTTAAAATGTGGTGCAAG
Organism: Taxus wallichiana var. yunnanensis; assembly: GCA_018340775.1. NCBI lineage: Eukaryota > Viridiplantae > Streptophyta > Pinopsida > Cupressales > Taxaceae > Taxus > Taxus wallichiana. The sequence continues at coordinate 334,720,289 of CM031235.1, read as the reverse complement.
TCCATGACTGATATGTTTTGCAATACAATCACATTGGGGTAGGCATGTAGTGTGAGGCTCAAATATTTGATGACTCCAACAATTTTCACTGTTGTCCCATCCAATTACACTACCCCTAGAGATGACTTCATATTGAAGGCCCAACTGATCGGCTATTTGTTTTGTCATTACAGAGCTACTTGCCCCTAAATCAATCATGCAATTATGTACCAATTTGTCCCCAATGATAAATGAAACATAGAATTAAGGGGGATTGATTCTTACCTTTTCCTCCATAGTTTCCTTGGCCGAGCCGTATTGATAAGTACTTTCTCTTGCTAGTGAGGGGGCTGATTTGAGCTTGACCAATTGGCCGTAAGAGTTAGTAATAGATTTCTATGTCTGAATGGCTAGTGACTCCCACATTGAAATGTTCACATTTTCTTCTTCATTTTTCAATGATATTAAATGAGATACTCTTTTTCTTCCCTCCCTTGTGCATTTTTCTCTTACACATGGGTCGCTACAACTGGTGTCAAAGTAGATTTAGAAGGTGACTTGACTGATTTTGCATATTGTGTTACATTTGAGTGCCAACACCTTATGGAGTAATGGAGGGTTGAAGATTACTTGAGTTTAGTGACTACCCCTCTCAAATATTCCTTTTCTTGGAACATGTATTGGCAGCTACGCTTTGAGAAGGGGCTTGATTCATACCATAGAAATCTTCAGCTTGCCAATTGACAAGCACAGTTTCACTTGGAGGTGCCTCTTGCTGATCTCCTTGCTTCTAATTTTCTTCTTGGATAGACTCTTATGAAACACCAATGGTTTGTACCATCAAGGCTTAGTTTAGTGCACCATTAAAACACATTGAGTGGTTATGAGGCTGATTGCATGGGAAACACCAATTATATTCTTGTGCCATGTTGTTTTGTTCGGAACCAAGGTCCTTGTTGTTGAAGTTGTGTTTGGATCATATGCGGAAGAACCTTAGCTTGATTCTAATTAGTAGTTTTGAAGCTGGTAGCCTATTTTTTTGATATGGGGGTCTAGCTTGATACGAGTCGAATTTGAGGTTATGGCCTAGAATTTTGAGCTTGTTTCCTTTTCATAGTTATTAGTTCATTCCCTATGTTTTGCGCAGCTTGTTTCATAACTTCTTTAAGCTCCATTGAGGTATTAGAGGATGAGGTAGAGGCTTTGACCTGAACTCGATTCCTAGGGAGTAGGTATAGAAGCTAATGTAGGTGTCTTTGTAGTGCTTGGATCTCCTAGTTCTTGGTATAGAGGCATATGTGGCCTAGGGACAAGCTTGCTAGCCTGGATTAGACAATTTTCAGCTCTTATGGAAATGTTATAGGCTGGTAAGGCTATGCCTCACATTAATTGAATCATTAAAGCAATATCAGAATTTAATGCTCTAAGGAAGTATAAGAAAGCACCTTCATCTTTGGGCCTTACATGGCCTAATGGAATCCTATCCCATGTCCTTTGGAATTTAAAGTTGAAATTTTTCATCTTTTCATTAGGGCCCTCTTGATGGTTGTCAAATGCTCTAACAAGGATAGGTTATCCCCTTTTTCTCAAACTGGTTATGGAGAGCTCTACACTGAGATGGTCCCAAGTCCGAATAGAGCATGCGGTTAGACTCCTGAACCATTGTGAAACTTTTCCTTAAGTGAAGAGGCTATGAAATTGAATGCAATATCCATCTCAATGATCTCATGGATTGCAAAAACATTTGCAATGTCTTGAATGTGTTCACTAGGAGAAGTCTGGTTCTCTCAAGTGAAATGTGGAATTTTGTTTAATGCTACTACTAGGACTAGATTTTGTGCATTGAGAGCGAGTGGACTGGCTGCCAATGAAGTCAACATAATGGTTGGGTGGTTGTGCCATTCTAATTGGCCCAAGAACCCTTCTTGATTGAATGAATGACCTACTAGGGGAGCTGTTAACAAGGTTATTTTTGGTGGAGGTGGGGACCTCTGGGCTCTTCTTCCCTTCTCCCTCTATCTGGGAAAAGTGTAGAGAGACAAATAGTCCCTCCTCTCTGCGGTTCTTGACCTTTTTGTATTCTTCTCATGAACTTGACAACATTGGACTATTGAAACAGTAGATTTTGAATCTTTTGAAGTCGCGGATGTGAAATTTCAAATCTTCTTAAAAACTGAAAAATTACAATAAGTGCACATCAATCTTGCTGTAATATAGATGGAGACTTCTTGGTCCCACCGGGCATGCCAAAACTATTAGTGTAGAATCACAGCACTCGAATGTCTACAACCATATAGGTTGATACTTTCAACATGATTTCACAACATGGATCATCTCTCTAGGTGTGGGACCTTGCAAGTTTAGAGAGCTCTCCAGATTAGGGCTAGTTCCTAATCCTCTATTCAGGTGCACACAAATAAATTGCGGAGGATCTATTCTAAATCTACTTTATTTTACTATGAAGACAGGGTTGAGAAGATGCAAGAAAATAAACCTAAGCTAATGAGGTGATGCACCAAAGGAAAGTTAGACACCGATTACGAAACTTAACAAAAACCACAAGAATGTAATACAACACCATGCATGAGTAACCAAAATGTAATGAAAGATCAGAAAGGAAACAATGAACACATGAAAGGGTTGGAAATCACCCACAGACATATATTATTGCTCTAGAATTGATACAATACATTAAAGTGACCAAGAGGTGAGAAAATTTGTATTACAGTTTGAATGGGAGGTTTGAAAGCTCCACAAATCCACTTGCAAACAAAAATAAGAAGGGAGGGTGCAAAACAAAAATGTCCAACCTTTTAAAATGAGCCCAGCTCCTTCTTTTATAGATGTAACATAGAGAGAAGAAGGAGAGAGATGCGGGAAAAGTAATTTGAAGCTTAGCTATTGGCCATCAATGCCTCTACAAATCTACCCCAAATCTGTCATGTTCACCGATTTGTATCTGCTCGACATGTTAAAGAAAGGAGAGCTACGGATCAAATCAAATATGATGTGGTTGTTAGAGACAATTTGATTGCATATTAATGGCATGAATACATTTCCTATTTTTCACCCACCAAACCTCTTTGAAATTAAAGTTTCATGTTTCCATGGCATAAGCAAGGTCGAGACCTTTCCAACGGTGCCAAATTTGTTGAATTTGAGCACTGGGTTGAAACATACATCCATTTGAATGTTTGAGTCAGTCTATACAAAAATGGTGAAAACCAGTCTACAAAATGGGTCCGTGGGCCCAAAACACACTTTGTGCCTTTTGGCACAAAAAATGCAAAATGAAAAAATTGCTTTGCATGCCCCACAATTCACTTTTGGCAAAAAAATAGTTTCAGACTGACGGTCCACTTTTCCATTTGGGTGAAAATTCACGCCTGAGGCCCGCCGCCCACATGCAATTGAGGATTGACACGTGGCTCCTCTAGGTGTTAGCGGAGGTGCGGCTCATTTTTTCACTTTACGCCTTCTGGGAAAAATTTAAAATTACCTCCGATGACCCGCCATCCCACTTTGACTTTTCAACATGGCCATGTGTCCCTTTGTGGGGCTTAGGAATTTTTCTTCATTTTGGCTTTAAGATTCCTCATGGGCTTGTAGGCCCGAAATTCACTTTTTGCCCTATTTGTAAAAAGCACAAAAATTCAAATACTCCCTGCAAACCCGTGGCCCAAAATTTGCTTGTGAAAATTTCCCTCTTCGGGCCCATCAGCCTACAATTTTCATTTAGATGAAAAGTCTCAAAATCTCCTCCCACAACCCCGCATTGGAAAAAATCCTTAAAAACTCCCGTCAGTCCGCTTTTGGGCAAAAATACCTTAGAGGCTCGCCCATAACTTGCGAAATATGAGGAGTTATTTATATTTTTGGAAAGGGGAAGAAATTTCCCTATTTGATGGAAATATTTTCAGGAAACCTTATTTGCTTAGAATATCTTAAAAAATTGATTGAAGCACTAAAGGAGGAAAATGGGTACTGCGATTAACCAAAAATAAGCATGAGCTTATTTTGGATAACAACTATCTCATAATCAACAACATTGTTAGGATTACAAGAAAATTAGTGTATTAAAATATTATTAGAATAATAATATTTGAATAATCCATGTTATTTAAATTTCTCCTTATTAGTTAAAGTAGGTCAAAGTTAGACTAATATGAATAGGGAAGATTTGCATACAAAGTCTACACAATTACTTACTTGCAATTGTATTTAAGTAGAAGTTGTGAATTTATGTATATTTTTGTTTTGTAAAAAAATACACCAAATGTGAGGTTAGGCCAAACTAAGTTTCCTTACATAACTTACCAAACAAATGACAATAAGGAGAAACAAAGGCTTCCATCCAAACTAGAAATTTTCTTACAACTAGTTTAGTAATACATGTATAGTTAAAATGCTTCAACTTACATTATTTTACTGTAACCAAAAATACCATTGTTTCTTCACAAGAAAGTGCAACTAAAAGAATACTTGTTTCTTTCAAAATAGAGTCTAACATATTACAATATTTTGGGATATAAAAGTATATCAACTACTTTGGAAATGAGAGTACATCAACCTACAACATTACTATATTTTGGAGATGAAAGTATTTTGGAAATTAAGAAGGGTATATCCATTCCATACTCATTCAAAAATCCCTTTTATTCAGAACAATATAATCTTGATAGTTTTCTTTCAACATCACTACACATATTATATTTTAAATTTTCTAAATCCGCACATTCTTAAAGGAGTTTACAAGATAGAAATATTTCCAAAGAGTACAACAAATTTCTCACAAATTTACAATTTTACAATGCATCCCCTCAAAATGGGAAGTATGAATTTGAAAATAAATTACAACAAGGCTATCCACAACAACTTTCAAGTCTTCAAAAATATATGTCCTCTCCACAAAGGTAGCTCCAACTTAGGCATTCTTCAACTTCACAAAGAGATCACAAACAAGGAAGGGGGAGTAGGCAACACTCTCCACCCAACCTCAAATCCATTAAGAGAATAATCCATTCTCTTCATGGCCCTCGAGGCCCAACCAAGGAACCATGAATGGAATTGAGAAACATTGAAAACTATAATAAAGAGGATTCTTAACAAAACACACATACAAGACACATAACTCCATTAAGATCACATAACCAACAAGTTCACCCATACACATCAAAACAAAGGTTTGAGGATAAAACCAAGTAGAAAGGGAAATGGGATTCCACCTCCTTATGTCTCCCAAGTGAAGTGTGGATTCTTTCCATACGCCTCCAAGTGCACACTAATAATCACACAATTCCTTATCTCTCCCTTGCAACAAGCAACAAATCCATGAATCCCTTTTCTCACCCCATACACAAGACTCCCATTCACACTCCCACCAATTTTTATGTCTCACATAAACTCACTTTTCCTTCCCAATGGTCCCATAATCCCTTCTCAACACACCCAACTAAGGATAACTACTAAACCAACCCACACAACACCATCACAAGACATAAATACTTTTAACAAGCACAACATTGCTTACAACAAACAAAGTAACATAATAATAAAATTGTGGAAAGCCTACCTCTCCATCAAGATCCAAGAAGAAACTTAACAAGCCTCTTAAAATCCAAGCCAAGCACTCCAAAAGCTCCCAAATCAAAAGTGCACAAGAAGCAAAATGAGCAAGTAACCCCCATTCCAACAAAAAATCACAAATAAATAGAAATTGGAAGTGAGGATGATGAGGTGGCTCCATGTAGGATGCCACTTCATCATCCCCCATCCTCACACTCAATTCAAACACACCAAGACCAAGAAACATCAATGCACAAGTAAGGACTATGACAACCCACATGGCTCAAACTTGCACACTATGCTTTCAGGGAAATAATAAATTTGGGAAGAAATAAAGTGCAATGATTTTCCTTCTCCTACACTCAAAAATGGACAAAGAAGTCAAAATTGAGCTTCCCAACCCATAGGTATAGTTGTTGGGCCAAATTAAGAGGCATGAGACAATGCTTGTCAACAAGTCCCACAAGTGCCCCCAAGTCAAAAATATGAAGTTTGAACTTGGAGTGGAGTAAAATACTCCCAAATCAAAATAAATTCTTCTTACAAAAGGACAACAAGAACATATTATCACAATAAGTCACATCTCTACTTTGGTTAAACTAATAAAGAAGGTTTAAGTCTAATAAACACACAATTATACATGCTAATAAAATGAGAAATTTTTCAAAATTTAAATACACAAAACATAAATAGACACACACAAAAATTAAAGAAAGGGACACAATTCAGCCCATGGCCACATATGTGAAATCTCCCCCATGGGAGACTTACAAACAAGACAAGAAAATCACTCACTAAACAACATTACACAAGTTGTCAATTTGACCTTGTTGCTGACATCCAATGTGGTCCCCATCCCCTTCGGTGTTTGTTGGTCCCAAAAATACCCCTGAAGCCTTTAAGCCATATTAACAATGTGATAAAAATACATATATACATATATACATATATACATACACATATATACATATATACATATACATATATACATATATACATATACATATACATATATACATATATATATATATATATATACATATACATATATATATATATATATATATATATATATATATATATATATATATATATATACATATATATATATATATATATATATATACATATACATATATACATATACATATATATACATATATATATATATATATATATACATATACATATATATATATATATATACACATATATACATATATATATACACATATATATACATATATATATATATATAAACTCTAAATTCATCATTCAACATTTAACAATTCTATTATCCATCAATATGCCAAAACCTAACCCTAACATCACTATCTAGTACATCATGATAAAACATAAACATCATAGTATACGTAATCTACATATAAGTATAATTTATCATCTACTAATCAATGTATCATAATAAAATGTCTAAACATTAGTCTAATAGAATAAATATCAAGATAAAACATTGTCAAAGAGGAGTGGGAAGAAGAATAAATAAAATCATAACCACAATGGAGACACAACCAAAAAGTAAAATGCAAATAGGAAATGTTTAGCTATTGACCCAAAAACCGAAGATTTTGAGCACACTACTTATGCAATAATCTTGGTTAATATGTATACTTGTTGTTGAATTCCCTGCTACTATTGACCTTAAAGTTGACTATAGAACTTGGATTCAAAATTTGGATTACGAAGGGTTTCCCTTTAGATGCGTAACATGTTTTTCTATTGGCCATTTAGCAACATATTTTCACTTGGTTAGAAAACAAGCTAACAGTAGAAGCTCTTGTGGAAAAACTCAAATCCTCGTCATATGGTGGTGAATAGTCAGAGGATCCCTTAACCAGATCCATGAACTTGTGAAAAAAATTAAAGTTTTGATTCCAATCTAAAGAAATGAAAATGTAAATCCAAATACGGAAGAGGATTGATGAGTTGTCTATTGAAAAAATAGTGGCACAATCTCCCGCTTAACATGCAAGCTAAGATCAAAAGGAAGGGGCCACTTTGTTGAGATTGCTGGTTTTTATTTGTTGTAGTTTGTTTGATGTTGCTATTATTTTGATCTTCGGTGCCGTTGGTAGAGGCTAGATTGTCTTGTTTCCTCATTGCTTATGTTTTTCTCCACCTATTATATGGGGTAGGGTCCCCTTAACCCTCCTTTACCAATAATAAAAAAATAATTAATAATGAAGATTCAATCTTGAAGGGTCCTACAAAGATATCCTCCTACATAATAGTAGTAAATTCTTACCTCAAGTCCAAGTCTATCTCCTAATATCTCTCCATAAGATTTATTCTCTGATTATCACATATAATATCTCTAGAAACTCTACATGAGTTTTTAACATCACTCACACATAATATTCTATCTATTATGAGTTTTTAATTCATAACAACCCATGTAAAAATATTCTCATAATAATAAATACCACTCATTTAATTCAACACTCCTATAATGTGTGACAAATGAACTATGATTTCCTAATATTCCCTGTCTTTAGTGTGGATAATATGGAGAAAACATTATCTTATGCTCCAACTATGGACCCAATGCTTTCTCATGATCTGGATGGTTTTTGTTTTTAGTATAGTCAATGACCTTTGGGATGGTTTTACATGTGGTTAACCAACAACCATAATAGGATATTTTTCCTGTGCGTTAACTAAGCGCCACAACAAAGGATTAATTTGCAAGGTTAACTAACAACCTACATATCATGATGTTACATTACCATTTGGCATTCATCACTTTCTTACATTAAGATAAAATAAATGTAAATTATGCTCAGTTATGGAATATAAAAATATAGAAATATAGAATACAAATGGGAACAAAGGTATAATGGTTATGATAAACAATTCACTTTTGTAAAAATATAAAAACAAAAAAAGTGTACATTTGGTTAATAATAGTAGAAATGACACAAATTTTAACCTAGATGCATGTTTTCTTACACCTAAAAATTCCAAATTCTATAAGAGACATGATATATACCATGAATATTGTTACTTATCATTATAGAGATATATTTCAACCTAGTGAAAAACATGGAGATTTTATTAATAAGGAAAATTTAATGAAAGGATAAAAAGGAAAAGAAAACATTTCAAAGTAATTAATGATGATCTCGATATGAAGCCCCTTTAGATTGTAAAAGAAGAAACTCAAGAATGGAATACATTTTAAAATTATGAAAATTATAGTATCTCATCATTGAATACACAAAATCACACACTTAATATTGTTACATCACGCCTCTAGTATGTCATTATATGCATGATTCCTAAGCAAGAAGACTAGACATTAACAAAACTTGTTTTTATGTTTACAAATTGTTATATCTTTCTGAATTCTTCTCCTTTAGTTTTTGGAATTAAATTTTTACTTTTTACATTTCACAACATGTGACCCATCTCAACATTTTTGTTTAATCTTTAGAGCCTCCTAAACACTAGCACCCGAGACGGATGGGAACACCAGTGTGTTACGGTCCCCTTTGGGTGCTTCTATTATTTTCCCCTCTTTTCTCATATTTAAAATGCCACATCGATTGTTATCTTTTCTAAATTCCTATTTATCACTATGGTCATATTTTTTAGGTCATAAAAACAAGAGTATTACACACACACACACACACACACACACACACACACACACACACACACACACACACACACACACACACACACACACACACACACACAAACACACATGACTTAGTAATTATTCTAAGGGGATGGGGAAGTTGGGATATTACTTCTATCTATTACTTGGGCAAGTAGTGCCAATCAAGGAAATCATTTCAAATGCATCATTCATTGCATTGCAAGAGGAAATTTCTAAGTTCCATATTACATATTCATCTTGGAGGAATAGTATTTATATCCCATTACATTGGTGCAACCTGAAGAAGGGAAATATATATTCATGGGAGACATTTAATCACACAAATACTAGAACTACATTGAATGTGAATGTAGTAAAGCATTTGATGACAATAACATTGAGGTGACCATTGAGGTGAGTCGAATCAATACTATGCATTATTTATTCCATCTAATGTGTGCTTGAGCCTTGTGGAGGTAGATATGGTTTATTTTATAGGTATATGTGTGAAATTGAAGTCCTAGAATTAATTCATATTGATAAAGAGAAAATTGAAGAAGAAAATATAAAATCATGAAAAGTCTAGATCTATAAATGTTTCTTGGACACTAGCACCTATTTTGGACACTAGTACCCAAGGCACTCATATCCTTTTTGGGTGGTACCATCCGGAATACTTTAAGATCTATGTTATCTCGATGGAACTTACTTGGTTCATATCCATATTGTTTAACCCATTCTAAATCCCATAACTAGTCAAGACATCAATTTATCAATTAAGTCATTCTTATTATCTTATTTTTTACACTTGCTTGCTATTGCATGTTGGATATTTATTATTTTTATATATTTCGTTAATATTAATCCTCTAATAAATACTTAAAATTTATTAAATCATTTGGTTAACCAATCCTTACACACTCTTTATTGGATCTCTTTTTCTCTCATCATGCCTACCACCTCTCATGACATTAGTACTAAAAATATTAATGACCAAAATACATACATTTTTATGATCCGAGAATATATATCTCATGAAGAATCCCAATGGATATCTACATCCACCTCTCCAGGACACTAATGTTATGTAACTTTGACTCCCACAATTTCTATTCCACTATTATCCTCTCCTCCCACCAATGTATGGGCATGTAGAAGCTATGTTCCTATTTCCACTCGACACAAATCTTTCTTCCCCTCTTATTTCTCATATCCAACATAGACATTATTTAGGCAATTATTCCTTAGAGTCATATTACAATGATTTACAAGATCAAATTCATCAATCGCGACATGCGTCTTCTTCTTCTCCATATATTTATTCTTCATTCTATTACATAATCCTCTTTTACCCAAAGTTTCTTTTGATCCACTCTCTTCCAATTTTTATTCACCTAAGTTTCCTATTTTTGACAACCATCAACATGAAAAATAACACCTTTAATCATTTCATGTTGCATACTTGGATTCTACTTGTGATGAGACATTATTAACTAAATTGTTTCTAGGAACTTCTAAGACTATGCTTCACAATGGATTTATGATATTCCTATACACTTTGTAAGATATTTTATTCCTTAATCAAATATTTTAGACTTACATTTTTATGAACATTGAAACTAAAATTTCATATGCACAAATGGCCAAAATGAAGCAAGGATCTAATGAAAATATTAGTGACTATGTTTTGTGCTATAAGAATAATCTTTCTAAAATGAATAATGTCTTAGCTAAATCTAAATTGCAAGATCTATTTATCTAAATTCTATTTACCCCTTTGTAAGAGTTAGTTCTTATTGATTCTTTTATTATTTTAATCATTTATGTCATACTCTTAAAGCATGTGAAAATAAGTTACTTTCTATGGGAAAGCTTAAGTATGTTGATAATGTTTCCAATCAATCTACTAATAAGTTTCCAACCAAATCAGACTTTAAAGGAAAGCCTACTCGAGCCTAAACCTACTATTAATGTGTTATCTCACCATTAAAATATATAACTACAAGCTACATGAGGAATGTTTACTAGCTTTCCATATACATCTCATATGTAGTTGTTTTAGCTAATTGAAACTAACTGATTTATCTCTTGAGCTAGATTTAATTGTTCTCATGGAAATAATATTGATGAAAATGCACATTATGGTTATCATGGAGGAATGGCCATTCTAATTATCAATGATTTAATCTTATAATTTTCATCTAAGATTTTATTGAAAACAATGAAATTCAGCTACATGAGCATGGTGTATTTATTTTAAAGATAGTAATGTAGATAAAAATCTTAATATTTTCAAAATCCATTACGAACATAAGAAAGTTACAACTGAATCCTTTTCAATCATTCTTCTCTTGTATTTCCATCTCCATCATATTTGAATCATCCTCTTGGATTCCTTGTTGATACTACTCATCTTCCTATGTACTCCATCATTAATTTTATTTTATTTTATTTATTATGGCTAATTTTTTTTTTTTGGGAGGGGACCGTACCCTGAATACAAAGAGACTCAAGAGAAAAAAAAATTCAATAAAATACATCCAAAAGAAAGGCCTATAAGAAAAATGAACCTTGAAGCACAAAATTAGTGGAATAAATTCCATAAGAAGCACAAAAACAAATAGATGGCAACGACACAACAAATACCAAACATAAGATATAACTAAGAGCCACAAGAGATCTTCAAACTATTATTTTCTTCTAGGACTCCGAACATAACAAGATGAACCGTATACAAAGTTTTCTTATTTACTTCAGTCCATCCATCATTACCCTTGTTAGGAACAAATATATCAACTTTTCCCAAAGATTCAATGTATATAGTGTGAAAATTATTTGAGGGGGATCACCAATTTAGTTGCAACATTTGAGTTAATAGTGGTCCCCACTTGTGTTGTCATTTTTTCTATTTCTTCTGTTTCCAATCCAACTCATAAAGTAGGGAATCAATCATTAATGCTTCATAATTGACATTCTCCCCAAAATCTTGGTTTTTCTCAATGGTCAATATATTAGTTCTTTTAGCACCAAATTTGTCATTAGATATCTCTCCATCACCTATATCCTTAGGATTTGACATGCCTAGGTTAGAGGAATTCAATTTAGATACAGGAGGGATCATTACTACCGTTGACTTGGAATGATATCTAATAGGGGATGCCATCTCAAGTACCACATTTCCCTCCTAGATTTAGTTCTATGATCAAGACACCTTGTGATTGGTCTTACACAAAAACACGTAAAGCCACATCATGATACTTTTCTTCTTAAACAAGAATTGAATCCATCTCCTTCACCATTTTTTACTTTACACTAGTTGTTCCTTTGTAATTTCACTATTGTGAATCGGTTGTTTAAGCTTCTAAACCGAGGTGTGAAAGGGTGGAGGGATTTTCCATTAATTGCATCGTAAAATGCCATGACCTACCAACTTGCACTTATTACAAAACACATGAGAGTCCTCAAATACAAGCTTTTGTCTTCATACTCCATCTCGTGATTCCGAGTTAATGACCATTGGGGATTTGTGCTAGCAGAGATGTTAATACACATCCTAGGTGTTATGAGCCTAGTTCTTGCAAATGTAGACAGATCGATATAAATCAAATCTCCCATTGATTTAGCTATCCCACCAAAAAAATTGTTTCCCAAAATTTCAAGGGTAGTCATGGGAGGGTGACCCAGATGGGTCACGCTATCAGAGTGTGGGTAATCACTCCCATTTTCCATCTGGCCAAGGATAGAGTGGTTCTTCCATAAAATAAAGGCACTCCTTGCATAACCTAGTTCATATCTTGAGAGAGAAAATATGAAGAGGAAGATTCTTTATGAAAGAGAAACTATGGAAAGTTTTTCTAGAGAGGCTTCCTTTTCTTCTTGGCCCAATCCTTTGCTCGGTTGATATTTGGCCATATCCCAACAAAAAAAACCATAAGTGAAAATCTCTATCTATCATTGGCTTTGTTTACAACAATGTTTGATATCTTAAGCCAAGGAAAATCATGCTTCAATATCATACTTAGACTCAACACTTGTTGTTGTGGACATTTCTTAAAGAGCCTAGGAGACCAAGATCACCTTCCTAGGTCAATGTCCTCCTCTAAAATCATTAATTTTATTGAAGATACTTATCATGCCTCATTTTTTATATAGTAAAAACTCTATATCATGCTAAATATATAAAATGTGCAATGAAAACCAAACTCCCACTTAAATACTCCTCTACCTATCATTATGAACCCTTGTTCATGCCATCCTATCTCCTATGGTATTCTCATTCTAGATGATAGGAACATGATAACATATTTTTAAAGTGGTTTTTATGTGCAAGGAAGTATATCTAAATGGATTCAAGAATCTCTACTAAGTTCTAAGGTGGAATAATGTTCTTCGGTGGCATTTGAATGGATATTTTAGGCATCTTGTAGTGAGAGGACACCCTCATGAAGCTACTTGTAATGGTTCAACCAATTTTGAGGTTTTGAATGAGATAAATGAAGAGATCCATTGAATTTTTAAGGAATAATTTGGAGGAATGTGGTGTTGGGATCCATCCAAACAAATGAGGTTCATTTCAAGTATGTGGAATGCAAGCTTCAATAGAGAAAGTGAACCTTTTCTCGAGATTCCTTGAGTTCTAGGAAGAGATTTAAGTAAATAAATAAATTAATTAAAATCTCTTGGAGTCCATTACATGGTGGATACATCAGTTTAGGTCTATGTCTTCACCATTCTCCATGATAATCTAAGTCACTACTCTTTGCTCCTTTGTACTTGAAAGTGTGACTTGACCTGAATATAAAATTGAAAGAAGAATTGGTTATTGGAATTTCTTTAAATGAATGAAACATGTGTTTTGGTGTCACAATAATATAATATTTGTCCTTTGAACTCAAATATATTTTCCTGAGGTTGAAGAAGCACTCTTAGTGTTCTATTCTAATATTGGTAAGATGACATCAACATATTTTATAATATTAAGAACACTTTGAACCATCACTTTTCCCTTGTTTTTTGGTGTAAGGTGACATTGAGATCACAAAAATTCAATCCATTTATAAATAAGTTAAGTCGTGTCACTTAAAATACTACATCTTGCACATTAGGCCACCTTACACTTCCAAAACATGATGACATCAAGACTTTGTGCACCTTTTCACTCTTATTGTCCCTTTTCCCTTAAAGTAAGGGGAAATTTGGGACACAAAAGTGTTCCCCCATTTTGTTGGATTAATTTTAACCACTTAAGGCAACTCAACTTGATTTCTATCAAGGTTAGTAGCTCGGTTTCTCACTCACATGTCCCCTCTTGATGAAAAACAAACCATGTGGCACACTTTTACATCTTATTTTCCCCTTTCCCTTGTCCCAAAATCCAAGGGGATAAAGGGGACACAAAATATCACCCAAGATAATGGATTTATCCTCTAGTCACATACATAACCTCATCTCCACTCATAACATCTTATTTTTAGCCCCTTCATTTCCCTCCCTTTGCTCTCAAATGGTGACACTTATTACAATCTTGTGTAAAGTACAACTTATTATCCCTATTATCCTCTCATGTAAAAAAACCCCTATTTTCATTTGTGCACCTCACCCCTAACATTTGAATGACTGGGTTAAGCATGTGTGATTAAATGTGATTTAAAGTGCTATAGGATATAGAGTTTCAAATAATTTTGAAACTAGTTTTTCCATAAAAAATAGAATCTCAACATGAAAATAGATGAAGCATAACTTAAAAATCCATTAAGACATAACATTTTTCTTCCATGGAATCCATTAAAACCCACTTTTTGTTTTATTTCCAAAATGGTATTTTTCTCATTGTAGATAATCTTGTTTTCGATTAACCTCAAAACTTCATAAAAAAATCCATTTAAAAACATATTCTAGATGTTCTATCACATGGGGATGTCAGGACATGATTTATTTTGTATTTGATAAATAATTTTCCATCCATCAACGCCTTTTTTTAAGAATAATTTTCCAGCCATGAAGTTCACAGAAGATGATCATCATACAACAATCCTTCAGGTGAGTCATTTCTTGTATGATGAAGTGAGGAATTTTTGGAGATATAGAGGGATGCATTTTTATGAGTATTCTTCCCTCTTTGAATATAATCACATCTTCACAATGATCCAAGAGGCCAAATTGACTAAACTTTAGAGAAGACGATCCTCATAAATTAAGATTTCATTTTAGCCATTTCTCGCATGATGAAGTTGGGTATTTTGGAGATATAGATGACTGATTTTTCTCTCCATATTCTTACATCTTCAATGAAATTTGAACTTCCCCACCTATACAAATGATATAATTGTAAAAATATTAGAGCAGAGCATCCTAGAGAAAAACCTAAACATTTTAGACCATTATTATGTAAGAGGGCATGAAGATCTCTGGAAATGTGTGAATGTAACAAGAATCGCACTATAAATGTAGTCACAAAATCATGCACTTTAGAAATTATTTAGTCCTAGTCTCATACTACTATTCATATGGTTTTTGAGTGAAGAAAGTACTAATTAACCCATGTCTTTTGGCCATTTTATTTTGTTTTCTATCATCATTGCCAACCTTCAACACATAATTTTCCAATCTATTTTTCTTGTTTGGCATTATTTTACCTTTCACTTGGGTTTCAACCCAATATTGTGGTGCCCTAGGCACTCGGTTCCCATTTAGGTACCCGAACCTTTCTACACTTTCCTCCACTTTCGGGCACTTTTTCACCATTTTATCTTTTTATATTTTTAGTGTTCAACCTTTTAGGGTTAATTATAATATTAAAAAAGAGAACCATATAAATATAAAGTTATGAGACCATAATGAGGGACCAAACACTAAGAATACTATCATCACCCAAGTATACATCCATCAAAGTCTCCATTTGCATCCATCTAGCTCCATCAAGACACACGGATGGTTCATCTACATCATACTACATGGGAGAGAAGTTTATTCTATTCCATCCACCATTCAATTGCATTTTGTACACATAGTTATTGCTCTCTACTTTCACAAAGTGCAACTAGCACAAGAGCACCTAGGGCATGACTACACACACATATAAAACAACATCAGGTCTAATATGTAGTGTAGTTCTCAATTAGTAAGTCCACCATTGTGGAAGCTAAGGTCACCCAACCCTTCATATGCATCTTTATGTTTTTAGGGTTTGATGTTTTCTTGGGATTTTGCATGTCTTTTTCTTCAACACAGATTACAAAGTGACATATGATGCGGTGAAATGAAGTTAGTGCAACATGAAGCAAAGGTAGAAAACCATTAAGTGATAGCTCGGATGAAGTTTTAGATATTTTTAACATACTAGAGTGCCCATATTTAAGACTAGGGACCCCATAGGTGCCCCTGTACCTATCCAGTGCTCAAGTCCACTTTGATTGCTGGATCTACCCTGCTCGGACTTTAGCACTTGATTGTTTCCTCCTCCTATTTCTCCATCCATCTCGTAACATAGTTAAAAAGGTTGTTGAATCAATTGAATTATTTCTAACTCTCTTTGCACTTTAGGATTTTGCATATCTACTTTCTTAGTTGTTTGGATCATTTTCTTTATATGTTGAATCTAATTGAGAAACAACTACAAAATTGAAATATTACATGGAAAACAAATATAAAAAACATTAAAGGTTAAAGATAAATTTCACATGAAATTTTGCAATTATTTCTTTAATATTACAACTTCGTTAATTCATATTAAATATTTTATATTTTCTTGGTAATTAAGAGCACTACCTAAGAAGTATGAATCAATTTTCTATGATATGATTGACTTAGTATACTCTTACATTTATTTAATAAAACATAAGATTCAAGCCTAATGGAATGTCCTCTTTGAAATAATTAATGATGTCTTTAATGATTTTATGGATCAATTTAAAAACCATTTAAAATTATTCATGAATACCCTTATAAACTACAACTCACCATGTTAAGATAATCAAAGCAATGAAGATATGATGAGTTAAGAAGTATGACCACCACGTTATAGTGATAGTTAATTAGATAGATTCAATGATATGGTCATAGTGGTTAAAAAAGAAATGACATCCACATGTTATGTTTTATGATAGTTAAATATCAAATATAAAATTTATAATATCTAATTTTTCATAAATATACTATTAGAACATATATATAAATGGGATATATCACTATTATTGACAATGTTTCTTGTGTAAAAGTATAGATGAAATAAGATTTATTAATATAGTTTGGTAAAAAATTAGAAATATCTTTAGAACTACCATGATTATTATACGATATGACAAAATTATGCAAAAATACCTTGTTTGTATATGATTTAATTTACAATGAATTACAAAATTGCATTAGGTTTTTGCACTCAATTCCTTGCGATGGGTTATATCGTATATTTATTAAAAATATATGATTCATGAAATGAATGTTGTATGATTTAATTTACATCAATATGTGCAATTTGTAATTAAAAATGAATGGACCACTATATGCATCGATAATCATATTTATTAACAATATATAGATTCATGAAATGAATGTCATATGATTTAATTTACATCAATATGTGCAATTTGTAATTAAAAATGAATGGACCACTATATGCATCGATAATCATATTATCCAACATGCTCAAAATGAGGTCATTCATATTGAAATGTCAATGTAAACATATAAAATTAGAACTCAAGTCCGTAAGAAAAAAAAATTCAAAATAACATATCCAACCTCAAAGGATGTTATCACAACAATACAATAATACATGAATTAAAATGATCAAAATTTTCAAGATAATAACAAGATAAATTATTATATTCTTTGTCAAAAAAGTGCAATAAATTGTATGATAATACTAAGGAAATGATGATTTTTTTCTTTGCGACCTACTCCTCATAATCTTCCACATTATGATAAAAATATATTTTTACTAGATGTAATATTTTATGATTATTTAAGAAATGATGTTATTACAGGTTACTTCTTTTATCATCTATATAAAGATGTTATCGAAATTTATTGAAGAATTGCATAGATTTACATAATATAAATAGTTGATGTTTTTCTTAGTCTACATAGTTTTCTATATCACTTAAATAAGTACATATAATTTCTTATATTTTGCTTTTCACAATGACAAGTGATTGTTTTTGTGTTCAATTTGATTACATTTTGTTCATGTTATTATTATTTTTTACTCTTTTCATCTTATACTTATATGACTCCCTTTGTATAATTCTCTTGAAATTTGATTTCAAGACTAAGTTTTCTCTTCGATGTATAAAATTCATGTTGATATTTTTATTTTCAAAATATTTTTATTAGCATTCTTTTGTTAATCTAAGTTATATTTCATTATACATTTTATAGTTATACTCTTGGTTTCCAATTATTGTAGCTTTTTTTTATTTTCAATAATTACACAATGATTCTCATGATATATGTCATGTTTATTTGTTTTTTTATTATTGTTTAATTTTTCAATAATTTAAATCATGCATATTTTATGTAAATTGACTAATATTATTATTTATACCAAATATATATTTTTCAATTAAGATACATTATATTCAAACCTACTACATTTTCATTTTTGTACATTGGTATATAATGTTTTTTATTAATTTATTATTCTTCATCATTTAAAACCTTTAAGGCCATTCACATGTTTTAAAACTAGATTGATTAAATTTCAACAATTTTCATATCATTGGGCATCATTCCTCTTATTTTAACTACAATCATTTTACAACAAACGTCATTACCTTTAACTTTGTAGTGGCGACCAGGAAAAAAACTAGAATAATAAAAAAATGAGAATGCGTGGGGAATGTGGGATACTATAGATGATCATTGTATTCCTTTTTTAAATTATTTTTTTGGAAAGTTGAATGCGTAGTGGGCAAGTTTTGGGTGGCATGAAGGAAAGGGGATATGGTCCAAAGCACGTGGGCAACTAGAGAAGCATTCATACCTATCTTTTTCGCATAACAATCCTTTGTAATCTATTTGATGTTTGAAGACCTAATCCATGAAAAACCCAAGCCCATGTTGTAAACTTATCATTGTTTTGGATAGTTGCAGCAACTAAAATTTGTTTGTCTTAGTTGTAAGTGCCTTGGAAAATATGCCGAAAAATGCGGATGTATGCATAAGGCATGAAAACTATTTCAAACCACCAAGAAGAAGATTGACCCTTGAACTGATTTGGTTGAGGATTTGTAAATCGGTTGTTGCTGGAGAAGGCTCTAAAACTTTAAAGAAATTGCAGTTGTAGGTGTAAATTCTTCCTTGTTTTTCTGCATACTCCCCTTCATGTACCCAATTTGTGCTTGTAGTGCGCACTTCCCTTTGACACCTTTTGATACGATCATGACACTATTGACTATGTTATGGGCATTGTTATAGTTTTGATTTAGTATGATGTTAGATGTTTGAGCATGGATTATTGTTGACTCGATTAATATATGATGCATGATGATTATTACAGACATTTTATATAATGATGTTGATATACTTTTTGACATGGTTATATATTTATGGATGTGGTTACGACATGTGACATTTTGGTTATATATTAAGTAGACCTAAGGAAAATTAAACTAATTTGATGATGATATAATTGTTTATGAAATTGTAAGTGATATTGTTGATTTTCTTGATGTTGTCATGATTCATATATATATATATATATATATATATATATTTGAAGTATATTATATTAATTTGGATGTTACGATGCTTGCCCATGAGGCCGAAGGAGATATTTTTATTTTGTAGGTTTAAAATATCACAACAAACATCGGGAATTGGAGACTAACCAATTTGGAATTCCATATGAATTCAACAAGGTCACCATGGAAGCGTATTTGTTATGTTGTTTGAGTGTTAGGGATTCCCATGGGGGGGATCACCTTCAAATGTGACCAAGGGATTTTATGTATTTTTTTTATTTGGTCCCTTTGTTAATGTTTGCATGTGTTTATTTTGTGGTGCTTTGACCCTTTCATTATTTATTAAATGGTGTGTTAATATTGTGAGTAATCATGTTATTAAGTTAATTAATTAAAATATGTCATAAGAAAGTAATTAATAGAGTTGTTGGCCTTGAATTAAAAGTGTTGTAAGAAATGTGTAAGTGATGTGTAAGAGATATGTAAGTTGATTTTAGAGTAAGAAACATTCCACCTTCTTGAAAATCCGAATTTGTCCTTGGAGGCTGATTTTGGAGGCTTGTGGGACAAGTTAAACTTGTCCCATACCTCTTAAATTTGTATACCAACCTTTCCTATGGTTGGAGGGTTAAATTTAAACCTTCTTTATGCATTTTTGTAAGTCAAGTTGAATGTTTTTATTCCAATTTCTTCATGTTTTAATTTCAATCCTTATGGGGTGTGGGCTTGTTTGAGTGTGTAAGTAAAACTGTCATATTATTCACCCACCTATTGATTATGCATTAGAGAATGATGTTGAATTTTTTTTGGGGTTGAGGATGTATGATGTGGCATCTGCATGGATCCACCTCATCCTCTTCCCTTCCATCTTCTATTAATTGGAATTCTTTAGCTTGTTTTTGGGTTGCTTCACTTTTATCACTTCATTTTTGGGAGACTTATTTTGGGTTTTGAGAGCTCTTACTTTTGGAGAAGATTGGAGATTGTTGCATGCTTGTGGATTGTTGATCTTGGACTTTTTCATTGGAAAGCTTGTTGTTTTGGACTTGGAACAAACTCCATCATGGAGAGGTAGGAGCTTGGCTCTTGAAATGCCCTTCTTTCTTTCTTTTATTGTATATGTAAATGGTTGAATGTTATTGTTGTGAATGTTTTAGCATGTTTGTGGGTTGTTGGGTAGATGGCCTAGGAATGGTGTAGGAGAAGGCTATGGGGTTTATTTTGTGGGAGGCATAAGTGTTTTGGGGAGGTATAATTGTGGAGGGAGTTTGGATTTGGGTTCCACCTTACAAAGAAATAGCTTGCATTTCTTTACTCGTTATGGGGTGCCATAAGAGGTTGGGGAGGCATAAGGAAATGTGAGGAATAAAGGGTACTTAGGGGAGGCATAAGGGCATGTCAGGGATTTGAAATGTTATATTTTGGCGGTTTGTTCTTAGGTGGTGATACCCATTTCCTTTGTGGAGGCATAAGTAGCATCCCCCATAGTTTCTTGCTCCATTGGCTTGCATAATGAATCTTGAGTTTTGTTTGTTATTTCTTAATGTGGTTGCAAACTACATTCTTGTTTTGGACTATGTTTTTAAATGTGAATTTGAATGTGTGTGTGTGTGTGGAAGCCTGTTGTTGTCATGAGTTGAAACACATCTCTTATTGCATTTGGTTGGGGCTCGGGGTCAATGAAGAAGGATGGCTTCTCCTTTCATTGGATTTCTTCGTTGGGTGGAGAGCGTTGCCTTTCCCTTTCCTTTTTATGATCAAAATTGGAGAATGATGGATTTGCATATTGTTGTTCTGGAGCAAAGGAAAAGATAGTTTTGATAGTCCCTTGTGAGAGTTCTATTTGTAAATTTTTTTCCCACTAGAAGTGGATGACAATGTAATATATTTTGTGATGGAAAGATGTTTTGTATTGGCTATGATAGCTGTAATTCAAAATATGAAAGAGATGTGCTCTGTATTCTTGTTTTGAATAAAAGAAAGGAAAGATTCATATTTTGTATGTTGTATTTCAAGGAACAAAAAAAAAGAATGTTGTAAGGATATCATTTTGAATTAATAGAAGATTGTATTATATTCCTCAAATGGCATTATTAGGAATTGAAATCTGATTGTTGAATGTATTTTGAAATCTCTATTGGAAAGATGAAAAAGTGAATACGTATGAAGAAAATACATTACTCTATTTTTGAAGAAATGCATGATTTGAAAAAAATAGATGTTGCATTCTTGTTTCTACATTTGATTGAAGGAAAGATAACTATTTAAAACTAGCATGGAATGAATTCAATGTTTTTATAGTGGCAAAAGAAATAGATTAATCTTTGTTTTGAAATGTATAAATTTCATTTTTATTTCACTGTAAACTCTATAAATTTTTATCAAAATGTATAGAATGACCCCTGCAACAATGAACAATAAAATAAAACATTGAATTGAACTTAATATGTTAATATTCCCCCAAAGAAACTAAAACACTTAAGAAATGGTTAAGGATCTTTTCAAATAAAACAAAGGCAAAACTATAGTTGTTTTCTGTCAAAATTGAGAAATTTCGAATCGACCTTCAATCTAACAATTTACCTTTGAAATCCATCCTAAATTCCTCTAAGATAAACCCTCCATGTCTGTTTAACATGTTGGGAAAGGAAGGAGGTTGAATTGAACAAAATTTTATAAGTCGAATGTTACCAGTTTTCATTTTATAAGCCTGCAGATCATTTTCTCAAAATTGACCCTTAAAAATTTATCCAAATTAAATTATTAAGGTTTTGTGCAAAGAGGACATCGAGATATTTCTGAAAAGTCCTCGTTTTCCAAAAATAAGTTCCCTATCAAAATTTATGGCCTTTTGAAGTTCGCAGAAAAGGAAAAGCCTCTTGTGCGCCCATCTTGCATGCCCATGATAAAATGAGTCTCTTACATGCCTTTCTTGCATGCCCATGAGAAAATGAGTCTCTTCATGCCTATCTTGAATGCCCAGGAGAAAAAGGAGTCTCTTTGTGCCTGTTTGTGCACCCGGGAGAAAAAGAGTTTCTCTCGCGCCTCTCTTCCGCACCTAGAAGAAAAGTTTCCTTCTGCGCCTCTCTCTTTTGTGCCGGGGAATTTATTCCGCATGCCCCCTAAGAAGATAATATATCTATGCTAGGGATGAATTTCATATTTCTTAGTGTTTTGTAGGATGATTTCATAATTGTTGAAATGAACTCTGGAATTTTGTTGGGAACACTTTAAAAAAAAAAATTATTCCTTAATTCTTCTAACTAAACCTAGGTTGTTCTTGGGTCTTGAGTGGTTGTTTTAGATGGGTGTTACACTTGGTATTAGAGCCATGGGTTCAAAATATTGGACCCTTGGGCACACTAGAATGCTTGAAACATGAACTTTAACCTAGCACACTTTTAAATCTAGAGAACAACTTGGTTTGAAATTGCATTTTAGTAAACATGGAAAACTAAATAAAAGAAAACTAGAATAGTGAACTAAATCTTGCCTTAGTCTATACAAGAGGCATGGAAAAGATGAGGGTATTTTCACATAGACCTAGACTTACCACCACTAGATCATGTTGTAGAAACTATCCTACCAAAGATTTTACGAGACACTTTAGGTGTTAATGCCGCTCTACGCGGAGGGACCGTAGGAACACGACCAGTCATACATGATAGGGTGAAATCCGTTGAGGCTCTTGCATCACCTTGGAATAATGAGGAGCATAGAGGAGAGAACTCTCATGTGGTGTAAGTTAGAGTAGACTCACCACAAAGGGGACAAGGAGACCAAGTTTCATGACAAGAGATAGATCTCGGAGCCCTAGGATTAGAGATGAGCATGTAGGGAGGCCTATGGATCATCATGACTACAATCTTCAAACCACATCGGGGAGATCCTAAAGCTATGGCCATCACATTATTCTAGTGATGTAGAAGGATTTCGAGGGATAGGCCTAGTTGGTGAGCTTAAGAGGATGCTTCAAGCTTTTCCCTTGTTCTAGAACACGAAAGAATGTGTGTGTTCTATCCATCTACTAAGGGATGGAGCAGGTGTTTGGTGGAGGACTAGAGGAGCAGAAGCTCCATGTTGATTTTGAGACAGTTACCTAGGAGCTCTTTGAGGAGCATTCTAGGAGTAGATATTTGTCACGAAGGTTCATATAGCAGAGGATAGATGAGTTTCATGACCTCCAGCAGGCATCTCTTACAGTCACTGAGTATGAGAGTAGATTTTTGGATCTACTCTAATATGTTGATTACATGCGGAATGAGCAAGTATGGATCAAAGGTTTATCAGGGGCCTCAATCTTGACATTGGAGGTGTAGTTTGGATCCATTTTCTATAGACATTAGCTGAGGCCATTAAGAAGGCCTATATAGCGAGATGAGACTCGGGTAAAGAAACAACAGGCTAGAGACCAAGTTTGAAGAAACATCCAGTAGATGCAGGACAGTAGATCGAGGGAATTAGTACCTCCTCCTCATGGTGGATAGGGTTCATCATAGTCATCTTTTAGACCACAATAGTAGCAGTAGTAGTCCCACCCACCTTATAGACCTCCACAAAGATTTGATGCACAGAGAGGGTCAAAGTATGGGGCCTCCTCCTAGGGGTTCTATCGGGAAGCGGGGTGCCCAGAGGGCTCAAGTAATAGGAGCTTGCCAGAGACCTCGGCGAGACCAGCGGATCATCATCGGGATCCACACCATAGACCTCAGAGTACCGTTCGGACCTAATACACATGGGAGAGGATCATGCGGTTGTTTTGGTTATAGAGTTAATGTATACTTTTGGAGAGACTACCCTAAAAACCCTAATAACAAGGGTAAACATAGATCTCATAGCCTACCATTGGTGACATGGGACGTAGTCATCAGATCTATACAGTGGTCGAGAACCACTAGGTTGAGCATCAGAGTACATTTATTGAGACCACAGGTAGCATTGGTGGTATTCCTACCTCCATTTTGTTTGATTCTGGTTCTTGATTTTTTATCATACCATCTTTAGTAGAGTAATGCAGGTGGTGGAAGTTAGGCAGGGTCTTAGTTGGGACGTTGAGATGGCTTTTGGAGCCAAGATCTCTGTAGACTCTTTAGTTAAGGAGTGTGTAGTGGATTTGGGACCTTTCACCACTACCTCGGATCTTTGTATCCTTCCGTTGGGCTCGTATGGAGTCATCTTGGGTATGGCTTTGTTGTCTACACACAGGGCCAGGATGGATTGTTACCACAAGATCATATCTTGTGCAGATGATCTAAGAGTTGAGAGGTGATCTTGGGGTTAGGAGACCCATTTCTATTCACACCATCTCTACTATGCAGCTTAAGCGGTGTGTGTGACGGGGTTGTCAGATGTATGCTATTAATGTCAATGACAAGATCGGAGGATGGATGTAGTGGGCCATCGCTATATGACCATCCCATTTTGAGAGATTTTTCTGATGTTTTTCTAGGGGAGCTCCTGGGGTTACCACCCCCCATGTGAGATTGATTTTCATATAGACCTATTTTTGGGAGCAGAGCCTATCTCACGAGCACCATGCTAGATGACACACCGAGCTCTATGAGCTCAAGTTGTAGCTAAAGGGCCTTTTGGAGAAAGGCCTAATCCATCCTAGTGTATCCCCTTGGGGTGCACAAGTGATTTTGTGAAGAAGAAGGATGGATCCTTGCGGTTGTGTATTGATTACCGCTCAGCTGAACAAGGTAACGATAAAGAATCATTATCCCCTTCCGTGCATAGATGATTTGTTTAATCAAATGAAGGGAGCCACATTTTCTCTAAGATTGATCTTAATTCAAACTATCATCAGCTAAGGATTAAGGAGATGGATATTCATAAGACCACTTTTCATACGAGATATGGGCACTTTATGAGCTCATATGGGCCTTTTTGTTTGTGAATGCCCCCACAATATTTATGAGTTTGATGAATGGGGTATTCGGGACTTTCTTAGATCACTTGTTCTCATCTTCTTGGATGACATTTTGATTTACTCACATACGCATGAAGAGCATGAGGGCACCTTCGTCAAGTTCTTGATGTCTTCGTGAGAAGTAACTTTACGGGAACTTGGAGAAGTGTGCCTTCTTTAAGACAGAGGTGTATAATTTGGGACACATCATTTCTGGGGAAGGTATCATAGTGACCCTTTAAGATTAGAGCCATTATGGATTTTCCAACACCCACTAATGTGGCAAAGTTGCATAGCTTCATGGGGTTAGTAGGTTATTACAGAGATTTTTTAGGACTTCTCTAAGATTGCACACCCCATCACTTCTCTTTAGCGGAAAAGGAAGAAGTTTGATTGGTCGAGATAGATGTGAGCATGCCTTTAGACAACAAGGAGTACCTCACAAAACACCCATTCTTGCAGTTCTGGATCCACAAGGTGATTTTTTCGTATGCATGAATGCTTCTTTGAAAGGACTTGGAGGTGTGTTGATGTAAGAGGGTAGAGTAGTGGCCTTTAAGTCTCGCAAAATAAAAGATTATGAGCTCAATTATCTGACTCATGATCTTGAGCTTGCGGCAGTGGTTCACGCCTTGATTCGATGGAGACACTTTCTTCTTGGTCAGAGATTCACACTCAGGATAGATCACTTGAGTCTTCACCATCTCTTCACACAGCCCAATCTCAATGCTCGTCAGCGGCGTTGGATGGAGTTTCTTTGTGAGTATGATATGGAGATAGAGCATGTGAAAGGGAAGGAGAATGTGGTTGTAGATGCTCTCAGTAGATGGAGACATGTGGTTATGGCCACTTCAGTGGGCACAAATTTGTAGAGTAGGATTCTATAATAGCTTCCTCTTGACAAGCTTCTACATTGCAGCGAGAGTAGAGATCGAGTCCTAAAGACCCCTTGAGGGGAAGTTTGATGGTTTCTCATTAGAGGCAGATGGACTTCTTAGGCATAAAGGTTAGATTTATGTTCCCAGAGATGGAGGCTTGAGACAAGATATTTTGACAGAGGCACATCGTGCACCCTATTCAACCCTTTCCCAAGGTGAAGAAGATGCACACTACTTTGAGATAGTTGTATCATTGGAGAGGACTTCATAGAGATGTGGCTCAATTTGTGTCATGCTATTTAGAGTTCTAGAAAGTGAAGGTCGAGCATCAACATCTAGTTGGCCTTCTCTTTCCTCATGCTATATTGGAATGGAAGTGGGACACCATTTCCATGGACTTCATTGTTGGGCTACCGATGTCGAGATATCACCACAATGCCATCATGGTCATGGTGGATAAATTGACAAAAGTGGCACACTTTTATAGTGAAGACCACTTATATAACTAGTGTAGTGGCACGGGTTTATTTGGATGATATTGTCAGGTTACACGGATTCCATGGAAGATCATTTGTGACCACGATCCTTTGTATACTTTCCATTTTTGGACTACCATGCAGCATGCCCTCGAGATGAGGATCAACTTCAGCACAACATATCACCCTGAGATAGAATGTTCAGACGGAGCGGGTGAATCAGATTTTAGAGGATATGCTCAGGATGTATGTTATGGATCATTAGGCGAGATGGGAGGAGTACTTATACTTGGTGGAGTTTTCCTACAATAATAGTTTTAGAGTTCTATAGGCATGGCTCCTTTTAGGATTTGTATGGCAGAGAGTGCAGGACACCTCTTAGCTAGGAGGTTAGAGGAAAGGTTTCTCTTGAACAACTTTGTTACAAGACATGGAGTAACAGTGGTTTTGATTGATCGAGACAGAGACTATAGGAGGCACAAGATAGGAAGAAGAAGTATGCAGATCAACATAGGACTGACCATAGTTTTGATGTGGGCATGAAGGTGTTCCTTCATTTGAGACCACATAAGAGTCCTATCTGTTATGGAAAGGGTTCTAAGTTAGCTCCTATATTCGTGGATCCTTTTGAGATCTTGGAGCGTATCGACCCTTTGGCCTACCATCTAGAATTACAACCTAGCTTGTCTCACGTGCATGAAGGTGTTCCTTCGTGTGAGACCACATAAGAGTCCTACCTGTTATGGAAAGGGTTCTAAGTTAGCTCCTAGATTCATGGATCCTTTTGAGATCTTGGAGTGTATCGGCCATTTGGCCTACCATCTAGCATTACCACCTAGCTTGTCTCACGTACATGATGTGTTTCATGTTTCATTCTTAGGAGATATATTGCAGATCCTTCTCATGTGCTGGATTGGACCTCATTGTAGATGTAGGATCAGGGGTAGGTGATGGTGGAACCCTCGTTTGCATTATAGATCGTAAGACCCTGGGCCTTTGAGGTGGAGAGATTGATCAGGTGTGAGTGTAGTGGGACAGATATGATGAGACTACAATTACTTGGGAGGATGTTACATTGTTATGAGTTTAGTTTCCCCATATGTTCCAGTGACTTCCAGGAGGAAGTCAAGTCTAAGGGGAGGGGAATGTAGTTCCCACTTCCCTTTGACACCTTTTGATACTGATCATGACACTATTGACTATATTATGGGCATTGTTATAGTTTTGATTTAGTATGATGTTAGATGTTTGAGCATGGATTATTGTTGACTTTGATTCTTATATGATGCATGATGATTATTAGAGACATTTTATATATTGATGTTGATATACTATTTGACATGGTTATATTTATGGATGTGGTTAGGACACATGAACATTTTGGATATATTGAGTAGACCTGAAAAGGAAAATTGAATTAAAATTGATGATGATATAGTTGTTGATGAAATTATAAGTGATATTGTTGATTTTCTTGATGATTGTTGTGATTCATATATATTGATGATCTTGAATTATATTTATATTCATTTGGATGTTCTGATACGGCCACGAGGCTGAAGGAGGTATTTGTATTTTGTAGGTTTAAAATATCACAACAAACATCAGGGGATTGGAGACCAACCACTTTGGAATTCTAGATGAATTCAACAAGGTCACCATGGCAACTATATTTGTTTGTGTGTGTTTCCATGTTAGGGATTCATGGGGATCACCTTAAATGTGACCAAGGGATTTTATGTATTTTCTTTTATTTGGTCCCTTTGTTAATGTTTGCATGTGTTTATTTTGTGGTGCATTGACCCTTTCATTATTTATTAAATGGTGTGTTAATATTGTGAGTAATCATGTTGTTAAGTTAATTAATTAAAATATGTCATAAGAAAGTAATTAATAGAGTTGTTGGCCTTGAATTAAAAGTGTTGTAAGAAATGTGTAAGTGATGTGTAAGAGATATGTAAGTTGATTTTGGAGTAGAAACACTTCATCTTCTTTGAAATTCGAATTTGTCCTTGGAGGCTGATTTTGGAGGCTTGTGGGACAAGTTAAACTTGTCCCATACCTCTTAAATTTATATACCAACCTTACCTATGGTTGGAGAGTTAAATTTAGACTTTCTTTATGCATTTTTGTAAGTCAAGTTGTAGGTTTTAATTGCACTTTCTTCATGTTTTAATTTCAGTCCTTATGGGGTGTGGGCTTGTTTGAGTGTGTAAGTAAAACTGTCATATTATTCACCCACCTATTGATTATGCATTGGAGAATGAAGTTGACTTTTGTGTTGGGGTTGAGGATGTGTGATGTGGCATCCTACATGGATCCACCTCATCCTCTTCTCTTCCCTCTTCTATTTATTGGAATTCCTTAGCTTGTTTTGGGTTGCTTCACTTTTATCACTTCATTTTTGGGAGACTTCTTTTGGTTTTGAGAGCTCTTGCTTTTGGAGAAGATTGGAGATTGTTGCATGCTTGTGGATTGTTGATCTTGGACTGTTTTGCATTGGAAAGCTTGTTGTTTTGGAACTTGGAACAAACTCCATCATGGAGAGGTAGGAGCTTGGCTCTTGAAATGCTCTTCTTCTTTCTTTTATTGCATATGTAAATGGTTGAATGTTATTGTTGTGAATGTTTTAGCATGTTTGTGGGTTGTTGGGTAGATGGCCTAGGAATGGTGTAGGAGAAGGCTATGGGGTTTATTTTGTGGGAGGCATAAGTGTTTTGGGAGGTATAAGTGTGGAGGGAGTTGGGATTTGGGTTCCACCTTACAAAGAAATAACTTGCATTTCTTTACTCATTATGGGGTGCCATAAGAGGTTGGGGAGGCATAAGGAAATGTGAGGAATAAGGGGTACTTTGGGGAGGCATAAGGGCATGTCAGGGATTTGAAATGTTATATTTTGGTGGTTTGTTCTCAGGTGGTGATACCCATTTCCCCTTTGGGAGGCATAAGTAGCATCCCCCATAGTTTCTTGCTCCTTTGGCTTGCATGATGAAGCCTGAGTTTTGTTTGTTATGTCTTAATGTGGTTGTAAACTACATTTTGTTTTGGACTATGTTTTTAAATGTGAATTTACATGTGTGTGTGTGGAAGCCTGTTGTTGCCATGAGTTGAAATGCATCTCTTATTGCATTGTGGTTGGGGCTCGGGGCCAATGAAGAAGGATGATTCTCCTTTCATTGGATGTCTTGGTTGGGTGGAGAGTGTTTCCTTTCCCCTACCTTTGTTATGATCAAAATTGGAGAATGATGGATTTGCATATTGTTGTTCTAGAGCAAAGGAAAAGATAGTTTTGATCAGTCCCTTGTGAGAGTTCTATTTGTAAAACCTTTTTCCCACTAGAAGTGGATGACAATTTAATATATTTTGTGATGGAAAGATGTTTTGTATTTTACTATGATAGCTTTAATTTGAAATATGAAAGAGATGTTATCTATTTATGGTTTTGAATAAAAGAAAGGAAAGATTCATATTCTGTATGTTGTATTTCAAGGAAAAAAAAAAAGAATGTTGTAAGGATATCATTTTGAATTAATAGAAGATTGTAATGTATTCCTCAAATGGTATTATTAGGAATTGAAATATGATTGTTGAATGTATTTTGAAATCTCTGTTGGAAGGATGAAAAAGTGAATACGTATGAAGAAAATACATTACTCTGTTTTTGAAGAAATGCATGATTTGAAAAAAATAGATGTTGCATTCTTGTTTCTACATTTGATTGAAGGAAAGATAACTATTTAAAACTAGCATGGAATGAATTCAATGTTTTTATAGTGTGGCAAAAGAAATAGATTAATCTCTGTTTTGAAATGTATAAACTTCATGTTTTATTTCACTGTAAACTCTGCAAATTTTTATCAAAATGTATAGAATGACCCCTGCAACAATGAATAATAAAATAAAATATTGAATTGAACTTAATATGTTTAAGGACCCCAAACAAACTAAACCACTTAAGAAATGGTTAAGTATCTTTCAAATCGAACAAACCTTTTGAAGTCATTTTTGTTGTCAAAATTGAGAAATTTCAAATTGACCTTCAATCTAACAATTGACCCTTGTAATCCATCCTAAATTCCTCTAAGAGAAACCCTCCATGTCTGTTTGGCATGTTGGGAAAGGAAGGAGGTTGAATTGAACAAATTTTATAAGTCAAATGTTACTAGTTTTCATTTTATAAGCCTGCAGAGCGTTTTCTCAAAATTGACCCTTAAAAATTTATCCAAATTAAATTCTTAAGGTTTTTATGTACAAAGAGGACGTTGAGAGATTTCTGAAAAGTCCTTATTTTCCAAAAATGGAGTTCCCTATCAAAAGTTATGGCCTTCTGAAGTTCGTAGAAGAGGAAAAGCCTCTTGCACGCCCGTCTTGCGTGCCCATGAGAAAATGAGTCTCTTAAGCATGCCCTCTTGCACACCCATGAGAAAATGAGTCTCTTCTATGCCCATCTTGTGTGCTCGGGAGAAAAAGAATCTCTTTTCCTAACTAAACCTAGTATGTCTTGCGTGCCCGAGAGAAAAGAGTTTCTAAGAAAGCCTCTCTTCGCAATCGGAAGTAAAGTTTCCTTCCGCGCCTCTCTTCCACACCTAGGGGAATTTATTCCATGCATCCCCAAAGAAGATAATCTATCTTTGCTAGGGATGAATTTCACTCTCTTAGTGTTTTGTAGGATGATTTTATAACTATTGAAATGAACTTTGGAATTTTGTTGGGAACACTTTTTTTTAAAAAAATATTCCTTAGTTCTTCTAAGTAAAGCTAGGTTGTTAATTTGGTTTCGAGTGGTTGTTTTAGATGCGCGTTACGGTGCTCTTGAACAAAGTATGGAAACCCATCAAAATATTTTTCTTAGGATATTAATGTTTACATTATGCTTTTATATTCAATAAGGATAAATGTTAGTAGTTATATTATTGTTATATAAACAATAATATATTATTAGAGTTATTTTAACAACTCCTATGATTTGAGTTGTGTATTGTTATGTGAGTAACAATCACAACTAAATAGGATTATTGTTAGAGCAACTTCCTATTTATAGGAGTTTTATATTCCAGTATATTTGTAATCTATTTGAATGACGATATCATTGAGAGTTTTATTAATTATTCAGTCATGTCAAACTGCTCCAAAACCATGATTTGGTGTCGAGTGATCAATGGTCATGTACCTACGAAAAATGTTTTTTTAATTTAATGGAGGAATAGTGCATTGTTCAATGTTGGTGAGATAAAATTGAGAAATGGTTAACCTTATGTAGAATTGGGTCATAACTTACATGGATATTGTGTTGGCGAGAACTTGGAGAACATATCACAGCCAAATCAAAGTTGTTCCTCACTATTTTGAAGCGTTTTGACATCATCGACCTATAGTTAACGCATCACATATATGGGGATATGATAAGTTTTAAAAATGTCCATCTAATAGTTTGATTTCATTCTATTATTAATGTCGTATCATGGCCAGTATGTGTTATGATTAATGTTATTTGCATTGAGCCTGAGGTGCATCAATCTCCAACAACCGGTATTTCCTTCAAAACAGATAGTACTTGATCATTAAGAAAAAGGAGAAAAGTGTAGAGATCTCCATTGCTCCATTCAGTTCTATGTTGGCAATGCGATCAAGTCTACACTGTTTGGTGCTCATAAATTCAATGAATCCAGATAAGTTTTAATTCATATGTATTACTTATGTAATACTAGGCTGACTGTAGATGGTTGTAAGATATTCTTATCATCTAAGTGGCTTGAGGTTTTGACAAAGCATTTCGAGGAGGCAGCTATTCTAAAGTTAGACCAAGTATATTGTCCATATTGATTACTCAGAATTGACGACTAAAACAGCCATATATATGTTGCTACAAGCGTGCTCATCTTCACATCCTTTAATGTGAAAAGAATTCCTGAAACGTGCAACAGTCCCACATCAATAGTATACATGTCTCCAGTCACTCCTTTTGGAAGATCTATTTTCCATTTGTATGGTTTTTGAAAGTTGTTGGCCTTCCAAATTTGGTAGAAACGTGCAGATAGTGGTTTTTTAGAATTCAAACATGAAGAACAACTCCAAATTCAAGTAAAACTTAGTCATGAACAACTTTTCGGTCAGGTGATCAAATCAACCAAAAATTTATTTTTATTTTAGAGATATTGAAAGCACCTTTTTAATGCATTTTCACTTTATAAAATGGAGCTTCATGTTTTTTGTGGAATTATCGTAATGGGGAAATTAGAAATCATTCTGTCACTTCAATGAAGCCATGAGTTTTTGCAGCCATTTGTGATTGGCTAATTTTTTAATTTTTAGCAAAGACTATAGTTTGAAAAATTTAATTTTACTATTAATAATTGCATTTTAAGGGTAATTATTACGTTTTTAGCCAAATTAATATTTTTCTGACACTATTTTTTGGGCCTTTGACATTTTTGGAATCCTCATTTCCTCTCAGTTCCAACGAGTGGTCACACGATAAATTTTATCTTCATCTGGAGTAATTTTTAATCGTTGATCCAATTTTAATTCAAATTGGGCTTTTTAACAGAAATTAAAACCTTAATAAAATTTTTCTTGGTACCAAATAAATCGATTGCAATAGTTTGAAAAAAGTGTTTGTTTTTATTCTCTTTGCATTGATTCAAATTTACGTTGAAAAATGTGATGTTTGAAAAAATAATTTATGGACGCATTTTGATGTTACCCAACGTGTGATGCCCGTTCGATGGTTACCCCGATTCTTGTCACAGTGACCCCTTTCTACTGAGCGTCGAGCGACTGTGTGTAATTCGATGTCTTGGACCATGTCTTAGTGATGTTTTAGCACCTTCCCTCTCCTTCTTGCTTTCTCGAGTCGTTATTGACACCTCTGTGTGTGGACTGTGTAATGCTTCCTGTGCTGGCCTCCGCAACGATCGTTACTTTTCCTTATTTAATGAAATTTGTGTCTTCGAAGCCTTGTAGGCAGCCGGAATAACGTTTGGGTTTTGATAGGGTGTGTCCGTTAAAAAGAGAATGCCCATAATAATAATAATATTCCTTTTAAATTCGTCGACCTCGACTGCTGACCATTATGACTATAATTGATAATTATTTTGCAAGCTGTAAAATGATAATAATGATAATAATAATAATGACATTATGATTGTATTATCGATCAACGATTTTATTTTATTATTATTTTCTTTATATCGATTGTTATCGACATCATCCTTTGTTATCTTTAAACTATCCTTTTAATTTGTTTGTCGCTCCCGCTGATCGAGCCTCGTTGCGCAAATGAGGAAGAGTATGTTTTGTGGTGGCACCACGGTTTGGGGGTGGTGTTCGCGTAAATATTTTATTTAAGTACTCAACCCCGTTCTCCTCCTGGGTCGACCGATCCCTCAATCTTAGGATTGTTTTAAATTACTAATATTAAATGTGGATTTTTATGTGCCCAACTGACCTTGTCTCTCCCTTTTGATCTCCTTGTGTACCACGTTTGGCGTGGGGAGGGAATGTTAATGTCTTTTGATTTTTTTCCTTGGTTGGCTTGGAGGTGGGTGGCTTTAATAGCCACCTGCCATTTCATTTAAACCCCATCCTTTTTGGCATGTTGGACTCTCCTTTGGTGGCCACACATCTTCCATTTATTTTATTTTGGATTTGCAAATCTTCTGCCTTTTTGTGGGACTACACTGCTTTGTCATTGGCTGACTCCCTAGCCACATGAGTTTGTGTGGTGAAGGAATATTTGTTTTGTGTGGTCACATGAATTTTTTTTATCAAGGCTCTTGCAGACTGGTTCCTTGTTGAAGGGGGTGGAAACTTGCTGGAAATACGTGGTTGGTTCTAACTCTTGCCTTGCTACGCATTTCCCCCCTTTTCCTATACCAAACGTGAATCCAATCATTCCTTCCTCACATGCCGTTTACTTCTACTCTACCCGTAGATGAGGGCTTGATAACACAAAATATGGACATGGTTTTATGTTGTTTCCTGATGCGTTTTGGGGGAAAAGGAGCGATTGTTTTCTTGTTGGCCGCATGCAATGTAAATATCCTTATTTTTTTACCTGCTTTATGGCCCTTCCGTGGTTATCCTACCCTCCATGGATTGGGTTGGTTTTATCTTGAACTCATGGGTAACTAGGAATGGTTATTGTTTCTTTTATGTGGTATTTGGGACACCGTGTGGGTGAGAAGCATGAGTTTGGTTGAGAAATAATTTTGGCTTCCAACTTTGGGAGAGGGGTGTCTGCTAGTGCGGCCATGAGATCTAGATATTTTTTAATGTAAGGCATGATAAGCCCTAACCCTCTCTCTTAATGGTTTATTCCCTTTAGTATTTGGATAAATCAATCTCTGCAATTTTTGTTTGAATTCTGTAGATGTGAGTTTCTTTTGGAATGTTGATGTGTTATTTTTTTTACTAAGTAAATAACGTTTGGACTCTTGATATTATATAATATTTATTTACATATATATATTGAATCTTTCTTGAAAGAGATGCCCAAAAAGAGATGGGTTTCGAATGACTTATAATCATAATTGCATGAGCTGATCTCTCTCCCCCTTTACAGTTTATCTTAATTACTATTTGACAAGAAGAAATCTCTCCAGTGATTCTCACTTATCGATCTTATAAAGTTGGTTTATCTTTTTGCCATGATTATTCCTGTGAACAGTGGTTTCTGTAGAAAATATTGTGGTGTGTGAATGAGATTTAGAATATTCCTTGTATTGTTTTTATTATGTAGAACATGGCTTGAAAATGGGAATTTTCTTGGAAGACTGTGTTTGTCTTTTAATGTGGATTGATAATAATATAAACCCCCCAATTAGGATTGGAGGCTTCTATTTGGGAGAGTAAATCTTTGGTTTTCTTGGTCCTTCTAAATACCATCTAACTCTTTTGATTATCATTTACCTTGGGGATTATTGAAAACCCCTAATCATGCCCTCTGTTATTATTATTACTATGAGATTATTTTTAGATTGGAACGCTCCTAAAGCATGTGTTAATGGGGTTTTTATTTTGTGACCTTTTTGAATACGGTAAGCACTCAAGACATTAGCTTGTGTGGATAACTATATGGCTTAAGTTTGAGGCACTACTTGGATCTTCGAATCAGTTAAAGTAATATTGGATACATCGAACTCTCATGAATGTGTACATTCTTCAAGTTTGATTGACATGTGATGGCCCTCAGGCATATGAATTGACAATGCTTGAAATATGAAATTATAAATTTATCCTATACTTTGACTTCAAAGCTTGTTGAAATGCTTTTTGGTAGGAAAACAGATGAATAGGGAAGTTATGAGAACTACCCTAAAATGGATTCATACACAGCCTTAAGTAAAGGTGACAACTACCATAATGGGACTGTACATACCATATATGACAGTAAGGATAGAAGTCGACCTGAAATTATTTAACTTCATTATATAGAACAATAATTAATACCCATAAATTGAGATATGCAAGTGGAGGTTGAATTATATAACATGATATATTATGTTATCAGGTAACCAGTAAGGATAAATATGTTATTTCAATACTTGGTTAATGAGTGGAATATTTTCTGGCATTTACGATGATTATTATGTTAGCTAAAAATTGATACTTGCATCTCATTAGGAGTTGAGATAATGTTGATACTTGTATTTATAGTGGCTTGGACCACGCTTACATATCTTAGCTAGTCAAATGTATCTTTGGCATATTAGCAAAAGATGACAGTATTGTCGATCATAACTCATTCTTATGAGTTGGACTCTTTTACTAAAAGAAATATATAAGACATGGTAATAAGCAACCAAAAGGATATCTAAATAATATATGAACTTGCTGATTGGTGAAATCTTTGTTAACGTAAATATATTCTTAAAATTGCGAGATAAATATCAAAATTATACTTACATATCATTGATTATCTATTAAGGTTCGATACTTGGTATTATCGATGAGTAATTTAAGACCGATACTTGTTTTTTTTTATATAGAAGCTTAATGTTGTTGGTGCTTCTATTTAATTGAAAGATAATATTATTGGATACTTATATATGAGAAGAAGATTGAAGATATTAAGTGATCGTTATTATTACTACTGTAATGTAATTATGATTAAATGCAAGGTTAAGGTTGTATATCTAGCCACTTGGAATTTTGTTCATATGTAAGCAGATTTTAGGGAAGTGAACAATAATGGGTATGAAATGTATTATCATGAGATGTGCAGTTAAGATTTGAATGCATGTTAGAAATTATTTGATAGGGATTATTGCAACCTTTCATTTATGTAAATGCTAGATGGCATAAATTATTAGGTGAGGATTATATCTTATCATGCTCAGTTCTAGCGAACTGACTCTAGTTAATATTTGTGCAGATGGATTATGCGAGTAGATTAAAGGAAAGAGTGTAAAAGTTTCATCAGTTCA
The DNA here is from genome assembly GCA_018340775.1 of Taxus wallichiana var. yunnanensis. Taxonomy (NCBI): domain Eukaryota; kingdom Viridiplantae; phylum Streptophyta; class Pinopsida; order Cupressales; family Taxaceae; genus Taxus; species Taxus wallichiana. The sequence continues at coordinate 334,682,752 of CM031235.1, read as the reverse complement.
ATTTATGAAGTTCCTTGTAAAAATGTTCAATGTGTTGTAAATTTTGTAACATTGCTTGCAAAAGAGTTTAAAAGATCTCTTGCCTTGGAATGTTCGGAAAACTACGTGATGAAGTTGTCTTGTCCTTTTTGTTGTTAGACTGGTAACTTATCCTTGTGAGAAGTAATATTCAATCTTTACATTGACATGAGTATTGTAAAACCTTGATCTTGAGAATAAAGTGCTAAGTTAAAACTTTCTAAGACTTTGTAATGGTGTGTTATAAGTAAAATAAAATGGGGTGGTTAATCCTTATAGAAGTTTAACTGAAAAATTATATTCAAATAAATTAATGTAGAGATGACTTACTTGAGAACAAGAAATTCCATAAGTGATCAAAGATGAAACTATCCTTGGTTAAGTAAAATTATATAGCATGTTATCCCTAACTACACTAGCAAACATTATACTTTTTATGGTGAAATTCGTAAAAAAATTCTAAGGTGAAATAAATTGATAATTGTTAGAAGATAATAAGATTTAATAAGTAGGGGGAAACAATATAGAAACCATGAAATTTATCTCTCATCCTTTTTGGAAAGTGAATAGTTCCTTTTGTAAAGCTCTTTCAATGAAGCCTAAGTAAAATCTTTAATATTTCTGGATAAAACCTCAAGCTCCAATTAAATCTTGGTAATAACTAACGATGTCTCAAGGATGAACTCAATTGAACTTCTTCCTTTAACTTTATCCAAGGTGCCTTGTAATTCTCTCTTAAGTTTGTTGAACGTGAACCAATGTTGTCATAAGGGCATGAACGAGATTTAGTAGTGTAAGTGTGAATAGATGGCCTTGTGGAATTAAATTACCATCCTTATCAAATAAATAGATAAGATAAATAATTGTCGAAAAGGAGAAGACTTTAAGTGAACTACTCGACAGTGTATAAGAAAATAACTCATTTGGTAAGAGGAATTTGTACGAATCATATCTTGAACCTCTCTGAAAACATAAGTTATGAGTTAAAGGGTGTTTTATCAATTAAATAACCTTGATCATTTCTTCTTTTGTGGCTTGCCCTAGCTAGTAAAGAGTGTCGTGTGGTTGGACTTCTATGTTGTCTGTCAAAAGAAAAGTGTATTATCCTTTTGGGTGTGAACATTTCCATGCTTGACCTTCTTTGTCATACTCATAATAAGTGGTTCCCAGTTTGGTTGTAACCTTGTGATGACATGTGGTGTCGTGTTGTGTATCAAGCAAGTCAAATATATATATATATATATATATATCCTTTGTTTTCCTATGTAGTCTTGTGTGCCGTTTTTGTGGGCGTTACACAATGTCCCAAAAATAATGTATTTCACATTGTGGGAGGAAGAAAATAATAAATTCAATTTGGAAACAAATGAGCTTTATATCCAAATCAAACTAAGGTAGAAACATGATATCAAAGGATGGAGGAAATAGAGGAAGGAGGAAATCCAGCGTTAAGCTCGTTAGTTACCAAGGACGGGGCTGCAAAGAGTTGTGGTGACATATATATAGTGTGAGTATATGCTTTTTAGTGTGGTGTCGTGCACTTCAGTTTTTAAAGTTTGCAGTTTTCAATAAGTGGAAATTTAACATTGAGGGGGGAGCATGATCAACATGATCCAATGTTCTATTTCAAGATTTTCAGTTGTGTATGTGATTATTCCTATTTCCCCAATGCAAAAACATAATAAAGAACAAATAGAACAATGAAAGGTAGCATCATGAGTCTTGATGAGGTAGAAAATTTAGATGTGTCCTTGTTCATGCCTAGGTTTTGGTCAGCCTCCGAAAACCATTGAAGGTTGTTGAGATGTGTTCTGCATGAGTTCCCGCACTCCTAGGTTAGATGTGTTCCCTAGAGTGACTGGTTGATTAGCAGATGATTCCTTAGCATGTTCCCATCCTAGTTAGTCATATGTGTTCCCGATAGTACATGGTCGATAATAGGTTGATGTGTTCCTTCTTCTACTACCTTCGGTTTGAGTGTGTGCCAAGATCATGAGCGCGTAGAGGCGATGAAGAATCGCAGAGGAAGTTTGAAAGTTCTATTGTTACCATATAAACATTAAGTTGGGGAATGTTAGGATATTAATGTTCACATTATACTTGTGTATTTAATAAGTATAAATGTTAGTAGTTATATTATTGTTATATAAACAATAATATATTATTAGATTTATTTTAACAACTTCGTATGATTTGCGTTGTGTATTGTTACATGAGTAACAATCACAACTAAATAAGATTATTGTTAGTTAAACTCCTAGTTTGTAGGAGTTGTATATCCCTATATATTAGTAATCTATTAGAATGATGATATACAAATAATTTTATTAATTATTCAGAATCGTGTCAAACTAATCCAAAACCATTATTTCCCTTATACTATGTGGAATTATACACAAAGAGTTTTATTGATTATTCGGTTGTGTCAAACTGATCCAAAACCATTAATTTTGTCTTGTTTGGTGTAGTTATTCTAAGTTCCTAGTTTACGGGAATGTAAAAAGTGGAAGCATACGTCTGGCCCATGAACTGTTGGCAAAATGTCAAAAAAATGCAGCGTGGTTTTGTGATCAGCATTGAATGCAAGATATGCACGAAATGGGTTATTAAAAGGTTTGAATATTGTAAGCAAATGCAGTTGGTGTAAATTCACTCATTTGTTGTTCCTGCATCCTCCCATCTCCGTCAAAATGGAAACCTTGGAGCAACCATAAAGACTTCAATAAGATAAAACAGGAGATCTCACCATGGGTTGATGTACATTTACATGACCCTGGTGGATAAATTTTCGAGTTAGGAAGCATTTTGCAGGCATGTTAAGCACTTGCCACTTTAACATTTTCTAGTTTTAACAATCACACAAACGAAATGCTCTTTCTCTATTTTCGAAAATGGGTTTTGCATGAATCATTTTCTCTCCCTCTTGATAGCTTATTCAATTTGGTATTTGCATAGATAATCTTCTGCAACATTTCTCTGGGTTGAGATATGTACTTGAGGAAGATTGTTACTAAGTATTGTTTGATTCTTGTGAAATTATAGTTGTGTTTGTGGTTCTGTTGATATGGGTATTTGGGTGTGTAAATGTTATTGAGTTTTACTGATTGTATTTTGAGGTTGAAATATGTTAAAGTTATAGAATTAGAGGGCTTACTGTATTGCGGTAAAAGTTATATGTTGATATCTATAGATGAATGGATTAAACCCATTTTCTGGGTTTCTATGTTTTCTATTAAATTGATTACCCATATTGTACTTGGATGTCAAAGATTAGTAAGGTAAAGAACTTCTGGTTCATTATGAGTTTTAAATCGATGGGTAGATAATAATATCGATTCAATAATGCTATCGAGTAGCATGTGTATAGATCACGTAACCAAGAGATGATGCAATTCAAAGTTGAAAGCTGGGCATTATTATGTGATTGCTTGTTTTGTGGCAAAATGGTCAAAGTGAAGTCTTAATGTGTTTGAGATTTGTATTATGAGGGTATATTTTAAATCCATATGAAGGGTATCTATAAATACTATTATTAGGAAAATTTGATAAAATATCGGTCATAACCGGATGCACTGAAATAATTATTTTGAATCCATGGAAATATTGTTTAGGAGTATGTGTTGCATCTAGTAGTACTTAATTATGGGTTTTCTGGTTTCTTAGTTTAAGCCAATCTGGGGTTAGTTTCCATAATTTCTTTTAGACCCATGAGGTCAATTTTATTTGATATGTTTTAGATTATATCATAACCATGATATGATAGAGAATAAATTGAAGGGGCCACTAGGCCCTTAGTGGGGTGTAATTATGATCATCCTACTTTTCCTCTAAAATTTGGAAAATGAGTGTTACCTTAACCTAGTCTAAAATTTAAGAAAATACCTCTGAGATGTCGTTGTTATCCGAATTATGGGTATCGGCAGATTTATTTAGTGCAGGGCATGGCTTAATTGTTTCCTTTGGTAACATTTAGTGCATCTTTAGTGTTGTTTGATAAAATCACATAGGGTACTTGGTTCTTGTCTATGACATTCTCCTTATGATTTTTAGACATTGGGAATGTGTGGAAGGGTTTAATGTTGATGGAATTTGTTTTGATGATCTTGTGGTTTTGATAGGAATAAGGTAATTTATGGTTACCTTAATACCATTAAAAAAAAAAAAAGCGTATTTATCATTATTTGGAATACTATCCTGGGATCTATTTCCTTTGGGTGAACAATGTTAAGCATCCACGAGGTTAAAAGCACTCAATTTAATGAAATTATACTATTTTCCATGTTGGCATATTTAATACATTGTTTATTGGTTAGTTTGGGTACAGGTGGTTACACCTCCTAACTGTTTTCACTATGTATTTATTCACCCCCTCGTACATTCAATAGATCATTCAAACATTATTTTACATTGCTCTTGTGCTAACATTGGTATCAGAGCGTGGAAGTGGGAGTAGCACACCAGAGTAGCGTGGAGGATAAATTCTGTTTGGTGCAAGAGCGTAGACAGCCTTTCAGCCTTTCCTTTTCTCTGCGTGAAGATATGTTTTATATCTGGTGTTGCTGCTCTCCCTGCACGTGTGACGGTCACATGGAGCTCGTCCCAGGCCCCTTCCTGTAAATCCGTTGAATGCCCTGCGTGTGACATTATCGAGGATTCGTTTGGAGTTCTTTGCTGGTGCTCCCTCCTGCGTGGAAATCTACAGACCCAGCAACAAAACGTTCAGTTTTGAAACCGTTTTTAAACTTCCTGCATTGAAGATAAGGAACCCTTGGAGGCCCGTGCAGTTATCTGTAAGCTTCCTGATACGATCCAGGAAGATGTCCACAATCTCTTTGCCGATGGTATAATGGCCACGGGCAAAGTTGTTAGCCGCATCTTCTTTTCCACTGAAAATCCCCTCCCAAAGCAGAGGAATGCCTGGCGCTGGAGCAGAAGAGGTGGGATGTTCAATACGCGGCTGTGCGTGGCACTGAAGGAGATCAGAGTTCCTGTCCCGTTTTGCTATGCGTGGAGGAGAGCAATATTCATCCTAACATTGTCTTAGTTCTATTTTCGCGTGAAAAGCAAATATATTTTTTTTTAACGGCGTATTTCTTTGTGTACATGCAGTAAGCACAAAGAGTAAACAATTCCCATTCTACGATGGAAGGGTGAATGAAATTTGGATTTTCATTCATCTCCACTGATTATCTTCAAAGAGAGGGGATAAGCTTGTCTTGAAGAAGACAGTTATGAAATATAACCGCTTCAAACAAAATGAGAAGACCATACAAGTGCTAGTTTACACGAAAAGAAGAACATGGAGAATTCTGTTGTTGTATTTCATGTCTGGCAATGTGGCATCGATCATTAAACTGATCCAAGTCCACTGCGAGTTATCCCATCAACGACCATTTCTCGGCGTGTGAGGAAACAACAGTGACCAGAAGAGTAAATAGTCAGGCGTGTGAGCGTACTCAGAGGAGGATACCCATGGTACAAGCCCGTAGTTCAAGAATTCAAAAAGAAGAATCAGTCACCAAAGAGGGAGAAGAGAGCATGTGGCAATGACCACTGACCAACTTATCAGCACTGTGTGGAGTTTGACATGAGTGGCATCGACCACCGAAAACCCAGGTGTGCGTTGGTAGACTCCTTCCCCAACATCTTCTGGCTGTTGTTCATGAGACCATGTAATACATTAGCAAGCGCATCGTGAAATATGGAAAAGATCAGGGAGACATGTGGAATTTGTTTGAATCAAATCGGAACAAAACGAGATTAAGCCCCTTCATTCATTCATCAAATTTGCTATCAAAGATGGACGCGAACAACTAGGCTATGATCCCATGCAATCGATGAGAGCATGAAAGTCATGCCTAGAGATGTTAGCAACATTGCAAGCAAGCATAGAGACGTGCCGCATTTGAGAGAACCGAAGAGCATTGGTATATCTACTCTTAGCCGGTATATATCTCTCCAAAACTTGCAATCGAGGGACATAATGGTGAGTCTTGTTTGACATATAGACGGAGAAGAGTTGTGTCGATCCAGATGACAAATGCGAGATTAAATGCCCTCAGGCACATCTGTGGCACACCACACGAGCTTTTGAGCTCACTTCTTCATCTATTTTTCTACAAACGAGAGCACATCTGTCATAGAGATTCAAGAAAATCCAGGCAAAGTCCTTGTTGCAAGAAGCAAATAGGACATGTCATGACGTAACAAGATGATGAATCTGGGGTAGATTTGTAAAAACAATATATTAAGGGGGGGAATGTTGGCATATTTAATACATTGTTTATTGGTTAGTTTTAGGAATAAGGTAATTTATGGTTACACCTCTAACCGTTTTCACTATGTATTTATTCACCCCTCGTACATTGATAGATCATTCAAACATTATTTTAACATTCCAGCCATGACCACATCTTTAAGATGACTAGGGGATAAATAATATGTTCTAGAATGAATTTTTTTTTATTATTTAATTACTGATTGATCGATGTATATACATATTGTTAAGTTTTTAATGACATTTGGTGGAGTATATTCACACCTCATCGATTTATGATGGAGATGGTTGGTAAGACAATTAATGGCATTTGGTGGTACATATAAATGCATATATAGAGTGGCATTGAGTTTGTAACGATGATTACTCTAAGAGAACTTGTGATGTGAAAGTGGAGTTCCTTTTATATAAACCAAAATTATAGATTAATTAAGGAAGATTATGAATCTAAAGTACTATAAAACTTGGATGGATGTTTAGAATACTAACTTGCATGAAGGTCTTGGGTAGTTTTTAGTATTATATTTCAATCATATAATCAATATGATTACATGATTGAAATCCCAATACACTCGACATTTTGTCTCTAACCTATGAGGTCTATGGTCTTACTTGATTGGTTGTTAAACTCTTGTTGTTTTAGAGACATTGTTCATAATTGAAGCATGTGACTTCCTTCTTAGTTGGCATGGTGGAAATTTTATTTTTGACTTAAGAAGTTTGTTAGTGGTTAGAGCTTTGATCCATTTCTTGAAATAGAAGGTTTCCTTTCATGATATTGTTAAATAGTAGCATATTGTTGTTATGTGTAGTTTTATCATGCTCAGTTCTCATGAACTGACTCAAGCTAATAAATGTGCAGATGGCTTTTGTGAGTAGAAAAAGGAAAGACTTGTAGAATTTGCATCGGTTTTTCTTATGAAGTTCTTTTGTACAAATGCTTAATGTGTTGTAATACTCTGGAATGGTATTTGTGGAAATTTTAGATGGGGCTCCATACTTTAGAAATCTATATTGTGGAGTAATGTTGTCATAACCAGTTGAAACTAAAACTTTTAAATACTATTGTGAATGATATAATATGATCACAACATTGTTATGAGTATTTAATTGTATTTTAGCGTCTTGAAAGATAGATTAGCTTTATTTTGACCAATATTGTTATTTTTGTTTCCAAGTCAAGGTGCACAAATAAAATCTTTTTCCATCTTTGGTTTGTGTTCGTGTTGGATAGAAATGATGTAACCATGTTTAGTCTTCACAAGGGTAATGGTAAAATTTTGAGTTATGTTTATGTATAGTAACCCCTTCTTGGTCATGACATTAATGCAATTCTAGGTATAATTAAGTGGGTTGGCAATCTTTTAAAAAGTTAATAAATAAATAAATAATGAAGTTGTGATCTTCTAGATAAAATCAAGAGCCTTTAAATGGAAAAAAAAATAAAAGAAACTATCTACTTGTGTAAAAAGAATATACCCTTACTACCCTTAAGCTACTGATAAAACTTTATCCTTATTGTTGTGAGACATTAAATGATATTAAAGTGTAATCAATGTTTAGCTTTTGGGAGAATAACTAGGTCTTAGTAAGTGAGATGGTTGATCAAGAAACCATTAGCTCATTTGTTCGAAACCTAATATGTATTCTTTTATCGAACTTAATCAAGAGAAGCCTAAATGAATCTTTTACCCAATACGAGATAGCTTAATAATTGACTTGCTAATGATTTGGTGAGGTCATGAAGATGAATTCAATTTGACCTTCTTCCACTAAGCATTGCAAGTACAATGTAATCCTTTATTTAGTGTTGTTAAATTTTAATCCTTGCATAAAAGAAGATTATGGTTCCGAACCTAAGCGATACCCCACTTCAAGTAGAGCTTACACTCATCTCCTTATGCAATGGAGGTATGAAATGAGTTTGAGTAGCGTGGGTTTGGATAGATAGCCTTGTGGAATTGAATACCTCCTTGATTAAATAAAAAAATTAAACAAGTAATTTTCATATTAGAGATGATCTTAAGCTAGTTACTCAATAGTACAAAAGAAAATAAATCTAGCTCTATAAGAATATTTTTATGAAATATAACATGAACCTTAAAAGATTTGAAAGACGTTTCTAGTAAATAAGTAACCTTAAAATATTTTACACCGTGGGATGCCTCTAACTGTAAGTGTGTTCTATGGTTGGACTCTTATGTTGTGTCTTGTTAAAAAGGAAAGTGAATTGTTCATGATGGGTGTCGTATGTCCCCTTGTGCCTAGGTGATCAATTATGCGTCAAGCTCATTGAAAGTTGGTTGTAGCCCATTGTGATCACCTATGGTGTCATATAAACTTCAAACAAGTAAAACAAAAAATAAAGAAAAATTTATATGTTATTTATTGTGTTGTCTTTGTGTGTTTGTTTTAAGCGGGCATTACAAAATTAAATTGCATTTATGATACCTTGCAAAATTATTACTTTTTCCTAGTTTACATTTTTTAGATCTTACTTACTATGAGGAATAATTATTATTTATCAAAATTATTTTAATTATCTATTTACCATCTAATGGCATTATTATATATTTTCAAATTAATCTATGAAGAGAAAGAACCCATCTTTCAATCTTATATTTCTTTAGTTTTCCCTACCTTTTGGGAATTCTTCTTTACTTTCATTACACCAATTCTATATTCCCACTTTTAAAAATTACATTCATTTTTTCTAAAATTAAATCGATTATATCTTCCCGATCTTAAGATATTTTATAATTGTTATTCTATTGTTTGGAATTGGATATTATTGTTTGGAATTTTATGTATAACAAATATGATTTGTATGTAGATATCTTAATATTATCACAATTGATACATATTTTCTTATCATGTACATGGATTGCATAGTTTCTTCCTTCAAAAATGTGTTACGAACACATTTTTTTGTGAAAATTCACACATACATTGTAAATAATGTGCTTTCACATTATATAGTTGCAATTTTAAAGACATTATATTATCACAAGGTGATGTGCGAGAATGTGTATATTATATCTAGATACGATGTTGTGCTTAGAGATACAACTATATTTTAATTCAAAGACAACTTATATATATTACAACCAATTTTATCATGACTAATTATACATTCATTCTTTATTTTATCATTTCTAGATTTTATAATTTTCCTTAGCTATGAATATATATTATCAAGTATTTAACTACACATATTCTTACCCATTTATAGGAGAATCAATTTATAGATACATGGTCACAAATTTATTGATATCATACTCTAAGGCAAAAACAATTTCTTTATTTTCTAGGTCACACGAGTTGCACTCTATAAAAAGTAGCATCTCTTCCTTCGTTTAAATGATCATTAACATTTGCAATATTAACATTGATAAATTTTTATAGGTATCATCCTTAACATACTATTAAGCATTTCTACATCAAATTGTTATTTCATTAATATGTAAAGAGTGATAAAAAAGTTAGATATTTTATATGGTTGTATTTACTTCATTATGTTTTTATTTATTATTGTTCTAGCTTAGGTTTTTATTGTTGTGTTCTTTTATGTTACCCTATATTTTTTGTCCCTTTTAAGCTATCAATAATTTTTCCACTTCCTTTAACACATTCTCCTTAAATCAAGTCAATTATTTATATTTTTGCTATTTTATTGTCTTCTATTTTTTTCCCTCTTTCTCCTTATTTTCTTTGTCATCATCTATTTTATTGTTTTTGTATGGTATTTAATAATTTTTGTGATATTATTTAATTTTTTCCACATAAATATTGACATCACTTTGACACAAACATGGATTCTATTTCATTTTTGTGTAACCATGAATTTCTTCTTAAATAATATTTTAATTGCATTTTCATTCCCATTGTGTGTGACCTAACACACCAATATGTTTTTAATTTTATTTCAAAAGTTTTAAAACACCTAGAACACACTTGTATGTTGACACATTAAATCTTTTCCTTTGAACTAGAGTGACATTGCATCCCCACAACAAAATCCTATATCAAGAATTTATATTTCTATTCTAGCTACTAGTTGTCGAACATGTAAGTGTTGGGAGATAGAGATGAATTTCAATACGTGTTTAGTGTTGGTTCTAATTTTGTTTGATTATAAGGGACTTAACAATAATGAATGGATACCCACATGTGATCCTTTAACATTATACCTCTTTGTGCATTTTAAAAGAAAAATGTAAAACATGTTTTGTTCAACTGAAAACGATTGACAAGTTAACTTACGAATTAGAGAAATATGTTCACACGTTATAACATGTAAAACACATCTTTAAAATCAAATCTATATTTTTCTCTCTAATTTATAATAAACTTACAAATTTTATCATAGATTAATTAAAAAAAAAAACTAGAAATTATCATACTTTGATTTTTCTATGCATCATTTATCAAGATTTATTAACTTGTTTTCTTCAAATTTCAAGTACTTATTGTTCACATAAATGTGTGAAATCAACTACATCTAGAAATCCCTTTTCCCTAATATATCCAAACAATTTACACTTTTACGCTTTCTATAATCTAAACCGTGCTATTAAATTTTATATTATTAATTAATTCTCATTAGAACCTAATTACTTGTCGAGTGTATTAATTAGTTCATTTATGTTTGTAAAAGCCCTTTCCACAGTGACGTAAAAGCCCTAATTAACCATGTATATACCGCTGCAGCTCCACGGGTTTGTCATTATAATGATTGCCACATGCATATTAATTTTCTCTCTTGAACCTGACGGTCTATGTAGTTGAAATATACTTGGGAGCTTATCATCTTCTCTGATATATCACTTTCATGAATTTTAACGAATATAAAAATCTAACTATTATACAAAATGATTGTGGGTATGAGCTGAATTTGAAGGCAGACTGCAGTTAAAAAGGAAAAAACTATCATTCGAAACATATCATCTTATAATTTATACCCGACAGGCAACGTTGACAGAGTCCGAATACCCTAGACAAACCATATAGACAACGGTGACATTCGAATATGTTTGTTATTATATAAATTATTTCTTCGAAGTGAATACGATTGTATTGCAATTTTCTTTACAGTACTTACCAATCTTTTGAAAATAAATATTGGTGTGGACAGACGGTATCTATATTGAATTTTCTGTTCACCTCAATCTTTGTCATATATATTTGATAAGACAATAGTCTTGGAGGGATTTGGATGTTTTCTTAGTGTGAACAAAGACACGATTTCGTGGACCGTCAAAGCAACAAATTACCATTATTAACAATCTTATGAAAGCTATCTTTGCAGTCATATCATACAAACAATTCTGTTTAATTTGCATCATACCACATGAGAGTTCATTTGTATGATTTCGTCTACTGTCTCGTTGTCTTTTTCAATGGTGGGCATTGTAATATTATGAATAGGTGTGGTCATATATACATTCATAATGTAAGAGTGGTCCACCTGGCGACATTAACGGTGAAGTTCATGCCACTTGTTATATTATTGATGGTCCGAAGTGCGCTTGAAATTAGGGTAGCCCGGCCGATATTGACATCCATTAGCTACTTCTGCCTGGTTTTTAATTGGACGTTTGCATAAATTCCCAACTTTTTGACTTTTCAGTTACACAATCTAGGTAGAGATAAAGACACGTATTCCGCTCATTATGCCTAGTACTTTCTTGAGCATGATAGGAATAACAAAACTTATAAAGAATGTCTTTGGTGGGGTGTTTAAAAAGAAAAGGAAAAGAAACAATTTTGTTAATTTTGTTAAATGGAATTTATAATATATGGGATTTTTGTGGGCATACTTAATTGAGTTTCAATTAGATACATATTATTTTATCATTGAAAGATTTATACTTTTGCTTTTCCTTTCACATAATAAATTATCACTATTAGATAAATGGAATTGAACAAGAAAACAATTTGAAATAGATTACTAATTTATGATGAATAGATTTTTTTATTAGATTACGTAAAAAGCGGGGATTGTGGCTCCCGGGGCCTTATAGGAAAAAATATCACGAGAAACACAACGAGGAGAAGATAAGGCATTAAAGAACAAGCAAAAAGACATCTCCCAACGATCGGAAAAACTATAAAGTAGTGAAAAACCCGGTTGCGAGAGGACAAGTCAAGGAGACTTGACTCGAACCAAAGATACTAGTGCCCACTACCAAAATCAGCTCTAGAGCGACTATGAGTAAGATAATGCTTTTTTTGGGTGGACCTCCATTAAACCCTCTTCATCAATTCCATCAATTCCGGGGAAGGGAGACCCATAGGCATGGGCCCAATGTAGACCTTTATCTTCGCATGTAATTAAATTATTTTAAATTAGGTGTTGAAGGTCTCATTATGTTTAATTGTTTGTACTCGCATAATAGTCACATCGGATGTGTATACAATGTAAGATACCTCTTTAGATATAACCTAAAGAAAACTCATTTTGATGTATCCAAGTACTTGGAAAAAAATGGTCATTAGGGTTATTTGAGAGAGAAAAGGGTAACACAAAGTAATGAAAATAGGTGAGAGCATGATGTAGGAGAGAACTAGAAGCTAGAAATTTATCAAATAGAACTACAATAACTCTTATTTACACATAATATACACAATTCTAGATCATACATAAATCTTTATATCCATATATAAGATAAAATAGAGATTACAACTTAAGAGAAAAATGTATACAACTATGAAGTCTCAAACTTTAATGAATGTTAAAAAAATTGAGGATTCATTTGCATATATATTTGTATGTTGATAACTTATATGTGTATAATTTCTAGTTATTTCAAATCATATTATTACACGAGTTTGTGTAATCCTTTATTTAAAGATGTACGATGAATACACATTTATGTGGAAACTCAAATCATGTATACATTTTGAATGTTAAATTTCCATTGTAAAGTTATAATCTTGAGGACATGATATTACCACTTCTTCATTGGGATGACATTCATTGTACCTAAGATTAAGATACATTCGTCCCAAGCACGAGACACATATAGTTATATTTAAATTCAAAACAAATTATATATATTCTCGTTAGTCTCATCACAAGCAATTTATATCCAGTCTTATCTTGTCATTGTTGTGTACCTTGTGATATGGTGTTATAATGTATATAAGTTGATGGAGATGCCGAAATTTGACACATCCCCTCTAGTTAGTTACATGTTTGTAATATATGGGGTCACATAGGAATTAGTTATCTTGGGTAATAAGTCCACCTACATTGTGATTAGGTATTACCTCTACATTAGGAGTAATATATGCATATAAAAAGGATATGAGTATCATTAAGAGATGTTACTTATGAGTTGAGTCTTCTACTTTAAGAAACAATATATGAGGTATCCACCTAAAAGTTCGAGTTCCCATTTTGGGAAATAGTGGAGTTACACCTTCATTAAGGAGAATTAAGTATCATGTTACACTACCTTAATGGTATTCTTATAGTTATAAAAGATTGAATATTTGGGCATCTTGGCCAACAAATAAATATTACATGGTGTAGTGCCCACTTCCCTTTGACACTTATTACATTTTGATTTCGATTACTATTGGTATATACATGGATATTATTGTATCATTTTGGCTTAGCATGATGATTAGATGATAGAGATACTTTGATTATTGATGGATTTCGATTCATAGTATGATCGTGTGGATTTCTTAGGAGACATTTTATATTGATGATGATGTGTTGTTGACATATTTATATCTATTTTTGACATTCGACATTTTTGTCATATGGAGTAGGATTTAGTAGTGAACTAATCTTGTGTTCTTAGTGGTATTGATGAAATATAGAATTGAGATGTTGTTGGAATTTTAAAATAGTAACATTATTTTCTTAGATGACGATTTAATTTATGTATGGATGATTGTTGATTTATATGCATATATTTTACCTTGGATGTTTTGATGTGGCCACGAGGTGAAGGAGGTATTATGTGTTTTGTAGGTGTTTATTGTTGTCCAATATTTTCCCCCTCGGAAAAATGATCAACACGACCTTGCACACATGTAAAATGGAGAAAGGTTGTTTTCGATCATACGAGCCCACATTCGATTTCAAAGATAAAGATTGCGGTGGGCTGGAAATGGAAATGACATGGCAAGTAGGAATGGTGAGGAAACATTGAAGAAGATCAGAGCTCGGAAGAAGAAGAATGGAGGCATGATAAATTCAAAAAAATTGAAATTCAAAAAATTTGAACTTCAAAATTTTGGCACTTCGGAGAAAATAGGGAAAAATGGTTTTAAAAAGTTTCAAAATCCCGAAACCTAAAATTCTAAAATTTCAGACTTTCGGGATTTCGGGTTTCAAAAATTGTCAGGGCACAAAGTTGGAAAATGGAAGAAAAGTTCTAAAACCTCAAATTTCAGACTTTTGGGTTTCGAGGTTTTGGAAATCTCATAAAAGTTGAAAAATGACACAAAAAATATAAAATTCTAATGTTTGAAAGTTTGTAATTTCAAACTTTTGGGATTCGGGTTTAGAAATTCTCGGCGGAAAGTTGGAAAATGGGCTCAAATGTCCAAAAAGTCTGAAATTTCAGACTTTTGGGTTTCAGATTTCTAAACTCTAGATGCAAACTTGTGAAAAGGAAGCAAAAAGTTCCCAAAATCTGAAGTCTGGAAGTCCTCTGGATGGGTGTAGGAAATGGGCCAAAAAGTTACGAAAACCCGAAGTCTAAAAGTAGGAAATTAAAAATTTCAAGATTTTGGGAATCTTGCCAAAATGGAAGTAATAATATTTTGAATCCTGAAACCCTGAAATTTTGATATTTTGGACTTTTGGGTTTCATAGTTTGAACTCTCGGAAAATTTGGAAAATGAACAATGTTTTAATCTCCAAAGTCAAAATGTCTAAAATTCTAAATTTTGGGATTTTGGAGAATGCATGATTTTTGGACTCTGAAGCAGGAAGATTAGCATTTGCAGAATGATACCTCGACCTTCAGATGGCCATAACTTTCGATTGGGAGCTCAGATTTGAGAAAGAGATGACTTTTTGGAAAAATCTTGACGTCTACTACTCAACTACGAGTGGATATCTTTAAATTAGTATGACTAAGTCCTAAAAAATGAAAAATACAGTACGCCATTTTTAGAGGGTCTTCCAAGTTTCTCACATACCACCATTAACGTGGTATGGTCTTTCTTTCTTTCCCAACAAGGAACAACACATAGAGGCATGGGATTTGTCATGAATCCCGTCACTGTTGTAGGAGAATTCAATGCATTTTAGAAGTGGTTGAGGATGGATTTCAGGTTTCTTCTCATCTCCTTCTCTCATTCTTCTATATATTGTAAGGAGGGGAATTTTTCTAAAGGTTGAACATTTGTTTTTCACCCTCCCTTCTTCCCTTGTCTATAAGTGAATTTGTGGAGTTTTCAAACCTCCCATTCAAGTTGTAATGTAATCTTGCCTCTTGGCCATTGTAGTGTACTGTATCAATTTTGGAGAAATAATACATGTCTGTGGATTGTTTTCAACCCTCTTAGTGTTCATTGCATTCATATGATCTCTCATTGCTATTTGGTTAATTGTGCATGGTGGTTCTATTGCATTTTTAATGGTTTGAGTTTAATTGTAAAGCAGGTGTTCAACATTCCTTTGGTGCATCACACTTGTTATTTTAGGTTTATTTCATGCATATTTTCTCAACCCTGTCTCCTTGGTGAGTTAGAGTATGTTTTAGAGTAAATCCTCTACAATTTGAATGTGTGCACCTAAATAGAGGAATAGGAACCAACCTTCATCCGGAGAGCTCCCCTGATTCGCAAAGTCCCACACTTTGGGAGAATCTCCATGTTATGCAATCACACTAAGAGTCTCAACCCATTGAGTTGCAGACATTTAGGGGTGTTGTGATTATGCATCAACATTTATATCGCAACAATCAAAGGGGGATTGAAGACCAACCACATAGAAATGTTGGATGGATTCGAGAATGGTCAATATGGCAACTTGTGTTATGTTGTGTGTGTTTTATTTGTTGTTAGGGGGTTATGGCCAATTGTGACCAAGGGATTTGTTTGTTTTTATTTTATTTTCCTTTTTTAATTTTAGTGTATGTGATTTTATGGTGATGTAATTCCCTTTTATCATTTGATTAATTTGTGTCTAAATTAGTAAATTTATCATGTTAATAAACTAATTATGGATGGGACTAAAATAAGTAATTTATAGATTAGATGGTTCTTTGGTTTATGTGTTGTAAGTTAAGTGTATGTGATCTTGAGTGTTGTACACTCAACCTTTCCTTAGAAATTCGGATTTGTCCATAAGCGTCAATTTTGGAGGCTTGTGGGACAAGTTAAAATTTTCCTACACCTCTTAATTTATTTTACGAACCCTACCTATGGGTTGGGGGTAAAAATAGACACCATTATGTGTTTTGAAAGGAAAAAAATGAGTTCTACTTGTAGTTTCTTACATATGTTTATTTCTTTGTCCTAAAGGGTATGGGTTGGAGTGGTGTGTGTAAGAGGTTTGTCATACCTCTCAACAACCCATTTATTTTTCTTTGGAGTATGGGTTTCACTTGGGTGATGTGGAGTGGAGAAGAAATGATGTGGCTTCTTACATGGAGCCACATCATCTCCCTCCTCTTTTCTATTTATTGAAATTTTTGGGAAGCAGATGGGGTTACTTTCTTAGCTTTGGATCTTAGATTTTGGACTGATTTCTTATTGGAATAGAAGGGAGATTGTAGTTTATTGAGTTCGAAAGATTTTTGGAACTTTCTTGAAAAGTGGAGATTTACCATGGCAAGGTAGGATCTTACACTCTTGTTTTCTTCTATGTTATGTGTTATATGGATGTGTGTTCTTGGTTGAAGTGTTGGGTAGTAAATTAACCTTAGGTTGTGTTGAGATTTTGAAATGGGGATGCAATATGTTGGGAGGCATAAGGTATTCTTTGTGTGTTTAGGAGGGAGTGGGTTTTGGATGCCCCACCTTGTTCAATTTTTTATTTTGTGTATTATGTGAGCCATAAGAGAAGGGAGGCATAAGAGTGAGGGAGACATAAGAGACATATATTTGTTGTTGTGGGGAGGAACAATATATTTTGGGATTGATGTGTTGTGGAGGATTTTAGAGGTGGGCATCCAAACTCTTGGTAGGTACAAGGGCAACCCCATGTTCATATCTCTACTTGGATTATTTTGGGGCCATTGTTTTGCAAGGTTGTCTTTAAACATGAGTGTTTTTGTGTGGTTATATTTCTTGTGTGCTTGTTTCTAGTAAGTGTGGAAGCATTGTAGAGTTGGAAAGTGTTGGATCCATCCCTTATTTCCTTGTGGTTGGGGCTTGGGGGCCAATGAGAAGAATTGATTATTCTTCTCATTGGAGTTTTGGTTGGGTGGAGAGTGTTGAATTTCCCCATTTTTTTGTTGTGATCAAGTGAAGAGAAGATGGAGCTTGGTTGGAGATTTGATTCTTGGAGCAATAATAGAAGAAAAAATATATTTCATTATAGTTTCCTTCTTGTAAAAATTCCCACTTCAAGTGGAAGATTATTGTATTGTTCTTTTGAAATAAAATTTGTATTGATTATTAGTTATTAAGATTGTATTGTAGGTTGAAAAAGGAAAGAAAGACATTTTAGTAAAGCTAGTTTTGTTGTAATAGAAATGAAGTTGAAAAGGGAAACATCTTGTTCCCATTGTAGTTGATTTATTTTCTCACATAATTGTGTTGCTCTTGCTCTAAAAATTATTGGAAATATTGTTGAAAGTCTCTTGTGGGAATTTTGGAAATTTGTATGAAGGAAATATTAAATTTTATTGTATTACTTGAAAGGCATATAATGGAAAAGTTAGACTATTTTGTGCATTTTCTTGTATTGTTTGATAGAAAGCCGAAAATTGGATGTATAGATGGAAAGAACTTAAGCCATAATGGTCTTTTACTTGGCCAATGAAGTAGGTTAGTTTCTAATTCTAGTTGTGTAAAGAAATTTCATAGTTGCAAATAGACCTTAGATCTATTGAGTATATAAATAAGTTATTAAGCTAAATCAAGTTCATTTTAAATCAAATATAAAAAATAGTAGCATAGGTAAAAAAAAAAATTTAAACTACCATTTGATAATGTTGCCATCCCATTTTAAAAAAGAGACATTGTAAGTGTGAGATTTAATTTAGCTAAAACAAGTATCATATTTTCCTCTCAATAATATTGGTATTAAAATACTATTATTATTGAAAATAATAATAATTTTAAGTTAATAAAAACTATATATATATATATATATATATATATATATATATATATATATATATATATATATATATATATATATATATATATATATATATATATATATATATATATATGTATGTATGTATATATGTATGTATATATATATATTATATAATGTATGTATATATGTATGATATATATATATTATATAATGTATGTATATATACATATATATATACATACATATATACATATACATATACATACATATATACATATACATATACATACATATATACATATACATATATATATATATATATATATATATAATGTATGTATGTATGTATATATATATATATAAAATACATTTTAACCGAAATGCAAAGTAATTTGACCAAAAAGAGTTGAATTCGTTGTGTTTAGCGCAGAGGCCGCACCCTACATTTTTGTTGGGAATAGGGTTGCAACCCCACCCCCACCCCATTTGTTGGGGAATAGGTTTGGGGGATGGGGGTGGGCTTCGGCGAGCGACCTCCCCCAACACCCAAATATTGCAAACAATAAACCAATAGACCCCCACCACGGCCATAATATTTCTATGCGCATTTTCATACTATTTGTGGACTATGTATTACCCTAATTTGTCACCGAGCTTGTATTTATTCAGTTCGTTTATATATATATATAAAGACATATATACAAAAATATATAATCATTATAATAATGGTGATTTTGGGTTTTAATCAATTAAAATTTTCAAAAAAAAAAAAAAAAAATGCGTATATGTGTGTGTGTGTGTGTGTATACAAACGTGTGTGTGTGTGTGTGTGTGTGTGTGTGTGTGTGTGTGTGTGTGTGTGTGTGTGTGTGTGTGTGTGTGTGTGTGTGTGTGTGTGTGTGTGTGTGTGTGTGTGTGTGTGTATATATATATATATATATATATATATATATGCTTATACCCAAATGAAAATATATACAAAATTTGATCATATCACTAAAATGGGGAAAAACCCATATGCCCATTTGGGAAAATATCAAAATAATGAGATAAATAAAAAAATGAATACATTGAAACCCTACATGAGGGTGCAAACAAAACGAGAAAATAGATGGATCATGTGTATCCATCCAAAAGCTTGAGATGGCCTCTAATGGCTTCCTTCTTCTCCTCCTCCTATATGCAAAACAAAAGAGAAATAATAAGTCAAAATAAAAGATAAAGAAGCCTTTCATAAGCGTGTTAGTGGAATCCTTTGATCTTGTTGATTCATCCCTACAAAAATTAGGTGGGGAGTGGTTGAGTAAAAATTCAAATTTTAAGATTTAAATGCATGGGTTGACTCTTTTTAAGGGGCCACTTTATTTTTGTAAGGGGTGAGTTTATTTTTCTAACCCTTGTGCTAAATTAAGGACCTTGATATTTGTTTTTAAACCTAGTCACCTTGTGAGATTAAAATAACTTTAGAAATTAATTAAATAGACTCCTTTATTCATGGGATTAATTTTTCCTAGTTGACTATAGTGGAAATTAAATGTTTATCAAAATAACATTTAAGCGGAACCTAAACCATGCCTTAGGATAACTAAGTTTATTAAAAATGTAATGAGAGATTTATTATTTTATTATAACGGGAAATTTATATTATTAATTTAAAGTGACTTAGAAACAATAATGTGACAACTGTTATTTTTGAAACCTTTATGGGCACATTTTTCAAAAAATTATTCCATAATTTTTCTAGCTTGCCCTAGGTTGTTCTTTGGTTTCGTAGTGCGAGAATTTAGCGGGCATTACACATGGTGTTCATATTGATTATATGTTTCATGCTTTTAAATTATTATATGAAAAGATATTATTAAGTGCTTTATTAGAGCATCAATATGGGAAATTTTTTATCTTAAGCCATAATTTTTGTGATTCATCTATATCTTTAGAGAGACTATATATTTTTTAGTAATGTTTTTGTGTAGTGGAGAAATCACTAAAAGAATATACCCTCAAAGTTTTATATTTTTAGAGTTTTTTTGCGAAGGATATGATAGTTTTAGGTTTTCAACCCTAATTTTAATATTTTTGCTATATAAGATGGATGTTGACTTGTTGTTTATTACAACATATTGTGGAAACGTGAATAAATTTCCCGAGAAACTAATAAATTTTAAAAAGAATTGATCTGGTTTATTCCAATTGTTGTATTTTTATTGTTTTTAAAAGAAATTATCCACAAGTAAAAATATTTAAAAATTTTGATTAGTTTACATTTTAATAAATATCTTAAAAATATAATCAAGATTAGTTTTCACTTTTTTATTATTTGAGGACAACATCTAGACAAAAGGGAACAAAAAATGATCAAAAGGTTCAGATTCTTGAAACCCAAATTTTTCTTGATCATAAAAAAGAATACATTTTTCGGAGATGGTGTGAATAATGCTAGAGAATGAAGGATCAAATTTAGTATAGTTAATTATTTTATAGAAAAATCCTCATTTTACTTGTCAACTCAATCTTGGCGGTGTAGTAAGAACATTGTGACATTGAGTGAGAAAAATTAATTTATATTCGTCTTTGGAGGAAATGGAAAGTGTTTTCTTATATCAATGGGACAAAAATATGAAGAAGATGATGTTATGTATGAACCTACAAATGATATAGGTGCAAATTTGAAATTTTATTATCTATCTATGATGATGAAAAACATTAATTGCATGACTTAAAAATGAGATCCATATCCCTCCCTCTCTCATCTAGACTCCCTTTTGGAGTTAACTCAGCCTTTCCCTTGAAGTTATCAACTTCATTTTTCTCAAAAATGCAGTTTGTATCCCTTTTTACTTATCTTTCTAAACCATTTGCGCAACCTCACATATTTGGAGAGTGGTAGTTTTACAACATTTATGTTTGTTGTGCAACTACCTCACTAACAATACGGTTCATTTTGTCACCATATTTAGAAAAGGTAAAACATGCAATTTGAATGCGTGTTTTATTTTGACTTGATTTTATCTCACATTTCTTGGTCAATTTGGCTAAAAATAGGCTTGTAGGATCGGTCTTTAGTTCCTCCTCCCTTCTAGAAAAATGTTGAATCTTTCTCTTTCAATCAAGTCATCATTTCTTGATAGACATGTGTTCTTGACATATTCTCTTCTAAAACCTTTTAAAATGAAACCTTTATTTGTATCATGGGTTTGGAATTTTTTGTGAAGTGTTATGCTACAAATGTTTTCAGAGAGTCTCACATAGATATGTAGTTCTCTACTGTATTTCCATGTTTCTCACATTCCAAGTACCAAGCGATCTATCTATTTTCTTTATTTTTATCTTATATTATCTTCCTTTATCACCTAGATCGGTTGGATTTCATACATTGGAAGCATCTGGAATTTGAGGAGACATTGGATGCATCATCAAAATCATTGGGATAAGCTTCCATATTATTGCAGTGACTAGGTTATAGGTGTATTTTAATTATTCGAATATTTAACCATATGCATTAAATATTAGAATTAAAAGAAGTTATTTATTGAGTTATTAAGAGAAATATTCCATCCATTCTCGTATACATCTTCATGTTTCGTGTATTGTTTTCAATTATCATGTAAGAGAGCATGAAGATCTCCTAAAATGTGTGAATGTAACTAGACTTGCACTATAAATATAGTCACAAAATCATACACTTTAGACATTATTTAGTCCTAGTCTCATATTACTATTCATATGGTTTTTGAGTGAAGAGAGTACTAATTAACCCATGTCTTTTGGCCATTTTACTTTGATTTTTGTCATCACTGCCGACCTTCAACACATACTTTCCCAATCTATTTTTGTCATTTGAAATAATTTTACCTTTCACTTGGGTTTCCAACTCAATATTGGGGCATCCTAGGCACTCGGTTCCCATTTGGGGTACCCGAACCTTTCTACACTTTCCCTCCACTTTTTGGGAAATTTTTGACAATTTGATCTTTTTATATTTTTAATGTTCATCCTTTTTGGGGGTTAATTACAATATTAGAAAAAGAGAACCATATAAATATAAAGTTATGAGACCATAATGAGGGACCAAACACTAAGCACTACTATCGTCACCTAAGGTTACATCCATAAAATTCTCCATTTGCATCCATCTAGCTCCATCACAAGGCACAAGGATGGTTCATCTGCATCATACTACATAGGAGAGAAGTTTATTCTATTCCATCCACCATTCTATTACATTTCATACACATAGTTATTGCTCGTTACTTTCACAAAGTGCAACTAGCACAAGAGCACCTAGGGCATGACTACACACACACATATAGAACTACAACAGGTCTAAGATGTCGTGTAGCACTCAGTTAGTAAGTTCACCATTATGGTAGCTAAGGTCATTCCGATCCCTTCATATGCATCTTTAGTTTTTTAGGGTTTGATGTTTGTCTTTGGATTTTGCATCTCTTTTATTCATCACAAATTACTAGTAACATACGACTTGTGATGAAACGAAGTTATTGCAACATGAAGCAAAGGTAGAAAACCATTAAGCGATACCGCAGAGGAAGCTTATAGATGTCTTTAACAAACTAGAGTGCCCATATTTCATACTAGGGACCCCACAGGTGCCCCTATACTTATCTAGGTTCCCAATTCCACTATGATTGCCCAGATTTGCACTTTTCTAGACTTCGACACGATTGTTTCCTCCTCCCAAGTTTGAATTAAGGTTTTGAAGTTCCCTAGGCAGTACTCGGAGGGTATGCCCCCGGGACTAGGCACCCACCTGTGCATGTTTTTAAAACAATTATAGTACAAATTTTAACACATTCAATTCAAAAATCTCGTGACAGAGAAGAGTAGGAGGATGACTTGGCACACTTGAAAATTGTAAGAATTTAGAAGACATGGCCACTGGAGAATAGATCATTAACAAGAAAATTTGAATGCAAACTTGAAGAAAAAGAGGGCATTATGACAAAACGGCACCTAAAAATGTAACTAAACAAACATCCAACAGGACTAGGAGAATTTAAGTTTCTACGACTGCATATACACATGTAGCAGAATCTAGATCATACATGTAAGATTGTAGCTTGTAACCTGTTCTGTTCAAGTTTGCTTGCAACTGCCAACAACTTTTTCTTCATTTGGTGAAACCATGAATGAATTGTAATTTGTGCACAGTGCAACCCAACAAAGCCGCAAAGCAAATTAGAATTTAGCGAATCTACAGTAGAAATCTGTAGCTTATTATAATATTATTGCCTTACATTGCAACGGATGCAATGGTGAAATACATTTGCAATGAATAATATTATGAAATTTAAGCAATGAACGGTTTATTGGGAGGGATTCAAAAATAAAATAAGGTTATTCTGAGTTAGTATTTGTGCCCACGCTTTAGACCAGCAATAAACGGGATGCTCGTAGACTCGAGGCTCGAGCCATTTCTCACCAAGGAGCAATTGGGAAACAATGAATTTCTTGACTTGTGAAGGATGATTCAGAATGTGATAACCCATCTAGTTTACGTGCACAACTTTGTCACTTATGTCAGTCCGTGACAATTCTTTGTATTTCAAATGAACACGTTTGGATTAAAACCTTATACTGGAACCACTATTGGAGTATCTGCCATGGCTGTTGCTGCATTTTGGCTAGTAGGAACAATACAGCTATGCAATTCCTACCCAAACAAGTGGACCAAGCAACGGTGGCACTGTTATGCCTTGGGTAGTAACCAAGATTTTTGTAAGAGGTTTACTTATGGTAATTTCAATTCCACTATAGTTTCAATGTTTATATATTATTGGAAAATGACAATTGATTCACACCAGTCCGTTTTCAAATTGGTAAAGCCGACATCAAAATTGATTTTTTTTTAAAAATATAGCCACTGTCTTTTTGACGCCCTAGAAGCTGCGTACATTGCCTAGGGCATGAAACACCCCTAGTGCCTCCTCTTGTTTCTCCAGCCATCTTTGTAACATAGTCTAGCAAGCTCTTTGAATCATTGAGTTCTTTCTAACTCTCTTTGCACATTAGGGTTTTGCATACCTACTTTCTTATTTGTTTGGGTCATTTTCTTTATATGCTCAATCTAGTTGAGAAACAAATACAAAATTGTAATATTCCATGGAAAACCTATATAAAAACATTGAAGGTTAAGGATAAATTTCACATGAAATTTTGCAATTATTTCTTTAATATTACAACTTGTTAATTAAGAGCACTACCTAAGAAGTATGAATCAAATTTCTATGACGTTATTGACTTAGTATACTCTTACATTTATTTAATAAAACATAATATTCAAGCCTAATGGAATGTCCATTTTGAAATAATTAATGATGTCTTTAATGATTTTATAGATCAATTTAAAAACCATTTAAAATTATTCATGAATACCCTTATAAACTACAACTCGCCATGTTAAGATAATCAAAGGAATGAAGACACGATGAGTTAAGAAGAATGACAACCACGTTCTAATGATAGTTAACTAGATATATGCAATGATATGGTCATAGTGGTTAAAAAATGAAATGACATCCACATGTTATGTTTTATGATAGTTAAATATCAAATATAAACTTTATAATATTTAAGTTTTCAAAAATACTATTAGAACATATATATAAATGGGGTATATCACTATTATTGACAATGTTTCATGTGTAAAAGTATAGATGAAATGAGATTTGTTAATATATTTTGGTAAAAATTTAGAAATCTCTTTAGTACTACAATGATTATTATTAGATGTAACGAAACTATGCAAAAATGTCTTGTTTGTATATGATTTAATTTTACAATGAATTATAAAATTGCATTAGGTTTTTGCACTCAATTCCTTCGATAATGAGTTATATCGTATATTTATTAAAAATATATGGATTCATGAAACGAATGTCATATGATTTAATTTACATCAATATGTGCAATTTGTAATTAAAAATGAATGGACCACTATATGCATAGATAATCCTATTATCCAACATGCTCAAAATGAGGTCATTCATATTCAAATACCAATGTAAACATATAATATTAGAACTCAAGTCCGTAAGAAAAAAAAATCAAAATAACATATCCAACCTCGAAGGATGTTATCACAAAAATACAATTATACATGAATTAAAATGATCAAAAATTTCAAGACAATAACAAGATAAATGATTATATTCTTTGTCAAAAAAAGTGCAATAAAGCGTATGATAAATACTAAAGAAATGATGAATTTTTCTTTCTGACCTACTCCTCATAATCTTCCACCTTATGATAACAAATATATTTTTATTATATGTAATATTTTTATGATTATTTAAGAAATGATGTTATTACAGAGTTACTTCTTTTATCATCTATATGAAGATGTTGTCGAAATTTATCAAGGAATTGCATAGATTTACATAATATAAATAGTTGATGTTGTTCTTAATCTATATAGTTTTCTATATGACTTAACTAAGTACATATAATTTCTTATATTTTGTTTTTCACAATGACAGGTGATTTTTTTTGCGTTTAATTTTATTACATGTTATTCATATTATTATTAGTTTTTGCTCTTTTTCATCTTATACTTATATGACTACCCTTTGTATAATTTTGCTTGAAATTTGATTTCAAGATCAAGTTCTTCTATTCTAATGTATAAAATCCATGTTGATATTTTTATCTTCAAAATATTTTTATTAGCATCCTCTTGTTAATCTAAGTTATATTTCATTATACATTTTATATTTATATTCTTGGCTTCTAATTATTAATATAGCTTTTTTCTATTTTCAATAATTACGACAGTTCCATGATATATGTAGTGCCCACTTCCCTTCGACACTTTTGATATTGATAATGATATTGCTGACTATATTATGGACAATATTGTAGTTTTTATTTAGTATGGTGTTAGATGTAAGATTATGGATTATTGTTGACTCGATTCATATACAATCCATGATGATTACTAGAGACATTTTATATATTGAGGATGATATCTTTGTCTGACATGGTTATATTTATGGATGTTGTTCGGACATGTGATATTTGGATATATTGAGTAGACCTAGAAAATAGAATTAATTTGATGATCATATAGTTGTTGATAAAATTGTAAATGATATTGTTGGTTGCCTTGATGTTTTTGTGATGCATATATATAGATGATTTTGGAATTATATTTATATGTATTTTGGATGTTCTGATGTGGCCACGAAGGCCGAAGGAGGTATTGTGTTTTGCAAGTTAAAATATCACAACAAACATCAGGGGATTGGAGACCAACCACATTGGAATTCTAGATGAATTCAACAAGGTCACTATGGCAACTATTTTTGTTTGTGTGTTTGATTGTGTTAGAGATTCCCATGGGGAGGTATCACCTTTAAATGTGACCAAGAGTTATGCATATTTATTTATTTGGTTCCTTTTTATTGATGTTTGTATGTGTTTACTAAGTGATGTGTTTACCCCTTTTATTTAAATAAATTGTGGCATATAATGTGAGTAATCATATTGTTAAAATAAATTAATCAAATTGGGTCATAATAAAGTAATTATTGGAGTGGTTGAATCTTGTATTAAATGTTGTAATATATGTGTAAGTGATGTGTAAGAGATATGTAAGTAAAATTTGGAGTATGAAACACTTCATCTTGTTTGGAATTTGGAATTGTCCTAGGAGACTAATTTTGGAGGTTTGTGGGACAAGTTAAACTTGTCTCATACCTCTTAAATTTACATACCAACCTTACCTATTGTTGGAGAGTTTAAATCTAGCCTTAATTATGTATTTTTGTAAGTCTAATTGAATGTTTTAATTGCACTTCTTACTTGAAATTAATTTCAATCCTTTGGGGTATGGGCTTGATTTGACTATGTAAGTAAAACTATCATATTATTCACCTATTTATTTATTGTGTCTTGGAGATTGAAGTTGACTTTTGAGTTGGAGTTGATGACGTGTGATGTGGCATCCTACAAGATCCACCTCATCCTCCTCTCTTCCCCCTTCTATATATTCAAATTCATTTTATTGTTTGTGGGGTTACACCCTTTTGGTTGCTTCACTTTTGCATTCTTCATTTGGGGTGAATTCTTTTGTTGTTTGGAGATCTTGCTTTTGGAGAAAGTTTGCAAACTTTTTATAGTCATGTGTTTAGTTTATCTTGGGATGTTTTGCACTTGGAAAGCTTTTGGTTGGAACTTGGAACAAACTCCATTATGAAGAGTTAAGAGCTTGCATCTTGAAATGATCTTCTTCTAATTGTGCAAATGTTATTATTGTGAATGTTTTGGCATGTGTGTGGGCTGTTTGGGTAGGTGGCCTAGGGATGGTGTAGGAGAAGACTATGGGGTGTTTTACATGTGGGAGGCATAAGTGTTTTGGGGAGGTATAAGTGTAGAGGTATTTGGGATCTGGGTTCCACCTTAAAAGAAATAACTTGCATTTCTTTACTCGTTATGGGGTGTCTTAAGACGTTGGGAGGCATAAGGAAATGTGAGGAATAAGGGGTACTTGGGGAAGCATAAGGGCATGTCAAGGATTTGAAATGATATATATATATATATATATATATATATATATATATATATATATATATATATATAATGGCAGTTTTTTTCTCGGTGGTGATACCCATTTCCCCTTTGGGAGGCATAAGCAACATCCCCCATAGTTTCTTGCTCCTTTGGCTTACATGATGGATCCTGAGTTTTGGTTGTTATGTTTTATTGTTACAAACTACATTCTCTTTTGTACTATGTTTAAAATATGAGATTTACATGTGTGTTTGTGGAAGCCTGTTATTGTCATGAGTTGAAACACATCTTCTATTGCATTATGGTTGGTTCTTAGGGGCCAATGAAGAGGGATGGATTATCCTTGTCATTGGATGTCTTGGGTGGGTGGAGAGCATTTCCTTTCCCTTGTTCTATTTTGATCAAAATGAAAGAAAGAAAATGGAGGATCTCCATGTTCCTATTTTGAACCGAGAAAGAAGAAAAAGTTTGGCAGTCCTTTGTGAAACTTCTTTTTGTAGGCCTTTTTCCACTTCAAGTGGATGACTTGTAGTATTAATTTTATTAGATAGTTATTTTGTTTTGGAAATGAAATCCTATGTTTAAATTAGAAAGAGATATGAACTGAAATTTGTCTTGTGTAAAGAGATGTGAAAGTGCATTTGAATGAAAGGAAAAGAGAAAGAGTGGTAGTTTGTAAAGTTGTATGTGATAAATATGAATAGAAGTTGTATTCTATTCCACAAATGGAGTTCTTGGTGTGTATAATCTGTATTGAAATATTTTGAGGAATTTATATTTGAAAGAGAGAAATACGTATGAAGAAGATATATTACTCTATTTTGTTGAAATGCATGATTTGAAAAATAAAAGATGCATTCTTGTTCTTACATTTGGATTGAAGGAAAGATAACTATTTAAAACTAGCATGAAATGTAATCAACATTTGTATAGTATGGTAAAAGAAATAGATTAATCTTTGGTTGTGAAATGTATAAACTTCATTTTTATTTCATTTGTAAACTTTGCAAATTTTTGTCAAAAGATACATAACAACTTCTGTAAATCATGGAAAATAATTAAAGCACTAATTCAATTTAAGAAAGATCAAAATGAGCCAAAAAACTAAAATACTTATGAAAATTTTATT
Organism: Taxus wallichiana var. yunnanensis; assembly: GCA_018340775.1. NCBI lineage: Eukaryota > Viridiplantae > Streptophyta > Pinopsida > Cupressales > Taxaceae > Taxus > Taxus wallichiana. The sequence continues at coordinate 334,653,559 of CM031235.1, read as the reverse complement.
GAACTGTCAAATCGGGTTTAAACAATAAATCTCGACTTTTGATGTATAAAAATTGGTAATTTTGGAATTGCTAATCAATCAAAACTTTTGAACCTTGCAATCCATCCTAAAATCTTCCAAGTAAAATCCTCCATGCCTTTTGGGCATGTTGAGAAAGAGTTAATGGTAAATTTGAACAAAATTTATAAGTTTAAAAAGACTAGTTCACTTTTTAAGTGACAAAGTGAAACATTTTCTAAAAATTACCACTCAAACTTCATCAAAATTAAAATCTTAAGCTTCTTGTACAAAGAGGACTTTGAGAGCTTTCTAAAAAGTCCTCATTTGCTAAAAATGGAGCTCCTGTCAAAAGTTATGGCCTTGATGTTTTTACTTCATTTGGCTTCAAAATAATTTAATCTGTCAAATTTAAATGAATAAAATATTCTCAAGGCGGACCCATCGGCTAAAAATTTGATTTTTCACTTTTTTCCTAAAAAGCAAAAATTCATGAAGTTTCTCGCTACTTCACTAACTGCAAGCCTTTATTTTGCCTAAAAATAATCTAAGTTTGAAAAAGGAAATTTGGAAATTTTTCTGTGGCCCTACTTCCTGCCGTTCGCTTTGGGAAACATTTTCGCGCAGCGCGTGAGCCTAGAACCCTTAACTTAACCTTTCCAAATTTTGCAAAATTCTTGCTTTGCTCGCGGCCCCGCATTCCCACCCTTGCCTTAGAAAAACGCCTGCGGTTGCGTCGGATTGCATTTTAAAACTATACTTTTAAAATTTTGGGAAAAATTCTAAAAGTTTCTCCGCCAACCCACCTCCTCACATCCAATGATTGGTTGACACGTGGCTTCACAAGATGACGGCGGAGGAGCAGTTGATTTGTCAACCTTAACATTTTAAAATTCTTTTGGCAAAAATTAAGAAGTTTCTCCGCCGCCACGCCACTCGTAGCAATGAGATCCGAGACGTGTCATCGTCCGAGCATCTACAAAGGTGCGGGTTAATTATAGCCTTTGTGATTTTTATCAAAAAAGTATTAAATTCTTAAGTTTCCCTAAAAGTTTGTTTCCTCTGCATGAATTAAGGCTTGACATGTGGCGTCTTGAGTGATGACGGAGGCACGGATCATTTTGATCCCCGATGTTTTTGGTAAAAATCTCAATGTCTTAAATTCTCGACAACCCGCCTTCACTTTGGGTTGAATTTTTTGGACACATGTCCCCTTACGGGATCTGCGGGCATGTGAGGTTAATTGCGCCTTTGTCCCAGAAAAGGAAAATTCACTAAAGTTCTTTCTTGCTCTACCCGCTTGCCGTGCATGGGAAAAATTTACCTCCGCACTTTCTTTGGTCGTATTTATTTTACGGGTGAAAATTTCTCTCTCCGAAGCCCACAGACCTGAGCTAAGGGAAAATTTTCCTCCCGGGACCTGCAAACCCGCTCTTGGGGAATATTTCATCCCAAGGTCCGTTGGCTCCTATCTTGGGAAATAGGAGTTAGTAGGAATTCCTTATATCACTAGAAAGGTGAGGAAAATTGCTATTTAATGGGAATGTTTCCAGGAAGTTTTGAGTGCATTAAATATGAGAAAAATTAGCTTGAATCTTTTAAGAGAGTTATGGGAGTGTGTAAGTGAGAATTCACCCGTTAGTTTAAATGTGTATTCTCCCTGTAATTAAAACTTGCTCTTGTCTTGGATCTTGTGGAATTAAATAGCTTGGGTATTTAATTGTTTTGGTCCCTTAACCCTATAATTTTAATCAAGGAATATTTAGCTAAAATGTCAATGTAATCAGTGATTGAATTAATCCTAAGGAGATTCGAGGTAGGTGTAGATTTATTACACTTATTACTTTATAATGTGGAATTAGTAATTGTTATAATGGGAAAATTTATTAGTTGAATTTAATTTTCTTGAGACTTTAGTTGTTAACACTTTTTAAAAAAATGTATTGCATAATTTTTATAACTAAACCTAGGTTGTTCTTGGTTCTCAAGTGGGAGTACTTAGCGGGCGACACACTTGGTATCGAGCCATGGGTTCAAAGCTTGGACCCTTGTGCACATTAGAAACTTTGAGACATGAACTTTAAACCTGCACACTTTTAAATCTAGAAAAAAACCTTGTTTGAAAATTGAAAAAGAAATATTTATGAAGAAATATTACATTACTCTATTCATTTGAACTACTAGAATTAAAACAATAATAAAATAATAAGTTGTTTGAATTGTTGTACTTGCTTAGTGGTTTTTTCTAAACACAGGTAACTAAGAATGTCAAATTAAATATATTTTTGTTAACTTCTAGTGTATTGGAAACTTGGTTCTCCTTTGAAAATGTGTTGTTTTAAAAGTCCAATATCTTGAATTAATTGTATGATACGTTAAGCCCTTTCGAGACCCTTCCTTATTAGAGTTGTTAGAATGATAAAGCGTATGATGTGATTCTTGTGGTTGGACAATAATAGTTTTGTTCTCGGGTCGGGAGAGCAAATTAGAAGTTTTTAGAGCTTCCTTCCTTCGAGTGGTTAGGAAAGATGGTCTCAGTTGTCAATTTTTCATTTTGTTACCCATATGGTAGAGTAGAAATTAAGTATGGGTGTTGTTTGTGACCCAATCCTACCTATGTGTCCTTAGAACTGACCTCGAGGCAAAGTACCCCTATTAGCTTCCATGAAGGGCTGTGAAGTGAATGTGGTGTTAATGTTTTGTATTTTATATTCGTAAAATTGTGTCATTTTATGAAGGACCAACATCTTATTTTATGATTGATTTGAGAAGCTCTGAGGATCTTTTTATTTATATTTATTTTTGCGAGAATTTTCAGACTTTACAATGCGGCTACTTAGCCACTTTCCTTGATTGTTGATATTTCTTGGACTTTATTTTGATTGGTGACTCGGAGCTCATTGATATTGTTGGCTACTTAGCTAAACGTTATGTGATTCCTTCTTGCTTAATGATGAGTTGGTTCTACACTATTTGTATTGTGACAATTCGTCATATGGGGGTACACCCTTGGTGTCTTGAATGTCTTCTTAGGTGTTTTAAGTTGTTCCTTGGTGTTGGATGCACAAAACCTTGAGTGTGTCTAGGATCTTAGAGTGAAATTTTCATTACTTGACCTTACTAGATAGAGATTTAGTCAGATTTATTGTGCGTTCTAGTTAAGAATTGTTAGTGGTGGTGGTGATTCTCTTACTGATCTGTAAGAGCTTGAACCTCATCGAAGTGGAGGTGTTTAATTGTGGGTTGATGAATTATGTTAGGATTAGATTGCTTTTGGCTGGTTGTGGATGTTAGTGGAAAAGTGTTATCTGGTAGTGGCTTCTCTTCGATGGCATGCTAAGTTTTATCAGGATTTCCTTATTTCATTATATTAAGTAGTGACTTGAGGGTTGTATGAATCTTGGTAATTGTGGTCATAATTAATCCCATTCAAGTATTGTGTGTAAATTAAGTGTGTTTGTTTTCCCTCTTGACCTATAAATAAGTCTACCCTTCCTTAACATTTTAAATTACTATGAATAACACTCTATGACCTATTAATTTTGGATTACGTGGAGACACTTATGGATGCTTTGAGTCTTTTGGACCATGAAATTAGTGATGTTAGTGTAATTAGACCTAGATAATTTAATATCGATGATATTTTATAATGTGATTCTTCTTGGGAAAGCGTAACTCTTGGTCATAAAGCCATGTTGAATAGATAGCTTATTGTCTACTTACATTTGATGCTTTCTAGTGAGTATGTGGTGTTCTTATAGTTAAAATATTTCCTTGACATTTGATTTCTTGGTTGGTGGTATCTTGTGGTAATATGGGTGTAGATTTGAAAAGTTTCCTTGTCTTATCATGTGAGTAAAATGTTTTCGCCAAAACAACAAACATTGTTAAACCCTAGTAGATCAGTAAAAGTAATTATTCTTCTTTAATGGGCCTTCCTTGTAACTTCTTTTGAGAACTTGTAGAACCCACTAGGAATGTTGTATGATACTTGTAATTAGTCGAAAGACCTCGAAATATTGTTGTCATCCATGTTGGTTGATTGTTTCCTAATTCTTACAAATTAATAATGTGTTTTCTATATTAAATGTCCCTTGTTTCCTTAAAATTAAAAATGTGATGTGTTGATTTACCTCTCTCTCCCATAAAAGTAATAATGTGATATGCTTACCCTTCCTTCTCATTAAATTTTTTTATCGACAAGTTGAATCACCCAAACATCATAAAACTATAATTGAGGAGATTTGGCCTTGAATCTTAACAAATAAACTAGAACATAGAAAGAGAAAATGGCCCTTGCTTTAACCTTGGTAGATTAATAGAAGAAATAAAAACCAGATAGAAGAATATAAAGGAAACCTTGTCCTTATGCCTTCCCTAGAGTAAAATAAATAATTTTTCTCTTTTCGCCTTTATAAAGCGATGAGATGTCATGCCCCCTTAGTGGTCCTTATAACAAAAACTTGTTATGTCAATAATAAGAGGAAGTTTAATTAAGAAAACTCGTAAAGTAATGTGCTTAGAAAATGAAACTACCACTTTTGACTTAATTAGTTGAGTTATAAAATAAGTAAGGTTTATGTGTATTGAGTGCAATGTATCGTTAAACCTATAGTTTTGTTGCCTACCCAGAATTGTGAAACACACTAGTGGTTAGTAATGTGTTCTAGTTACTTAGTACTTTCTTGTCATAGATGTATGTGCCTTTATTTGTTGGAGTTTTGGGTCATCATACCCTTATCATCCCGTATATCGATGAGTATGATTTGTGGTCTTCTGGATTGAGACTTATCTCTTGTTTAAGAAGCAACCTCCTTGCATGTTGTCTTGTCCTTGGAGACCTAAGTTATTGTAATTTTTAAGGAAACATATGTTAAGGATATAGAATAACTTTGGGAAGTCTTCTTTTCTTCATATTTTCTTGGGTCACCTTGTTAGTTTTGCCCCTTACCGTTAGGATGAAAATTCAACATGATGTTATTCACTTTTGTCACGATGCACCCTTGGATTGTAGTTGGACCCCATGTTACTTGTTATTTTCCTAATGACCTTGAGTGCTCTTTGGTGTTACGATTTATTCTTGTGCTCTCTTTATGGTTATTTCAAGCTTGAGAAGGAAATAAGATAAATAAATCCCATTGTGTTATAGTGTATGGTGCTTCTTGCATTGTTATGTTAGCTTCTAGTGGAGTTATTTACTAAATGTTTGACGTCTCTAATTTGGTTAGTGTTGTGTCTTTGATATTATTTTAGTGTGTAAGTAAGGGTTTAGGAAAACTTGTGGTCTTGAGTTCGCTTAGTATTACCATGAAAATTTAATTGCCCTCTCGAATTATATAAGTGCTTTCTTGGAATAGTTACTTGATTGTAAATGTTTTGTTGATTTATGTGTCCTTCCTTGTTGATTGACCTCATCTTGTGTGATCTCAAATTGAGGGACCTTGAGTAGACATGTCTCTCATACAAAATTTTGGCCATGGTTGATTATGCTAGCCTTGTCTAAACAACGAACTATGAAAGCATAATTTAACTTTAGTGGAAACCTTAATTTTTCTTACTGTAGTATGTTGTATTCCTTGGGAAACTATGTGGTATTTCTCATACTCATGGAATTCTACTTATTATTCATCTACTTGGTGGTTAATCTTAATACTCTTTTGAACTCTTCATGTTATATTGTTATGTGTTATATCTTGGTTGATAGTGTAAAGTTACTCTCTACATTTAAATGTTCGTAGCCATGCATGCAGAAAGTTTTGAACTCATCCCTTACAATCTCCCTTCTTCTTGTTGAATTACATTGGACCAAACTTGGGTTCTGTGGACCACAAATTGTTTGAAGAAAGAAATCCCATAATGGGAGTGATCCTTTTTCTATTCCATTTGTTCCTATCTCTCTTTCAAAGTGACTTCGGGAGGAAGTCGAGTCTAAGGGAAGGGGGATGTAGTGCCCACTTCCCTTTGACACTTTTGATATTGATCATGACACTATTGACTATATTATGGACATTATTATAGTTTTGATTTAGTATGGTGTTAGATGTCAGATTATGGATTATTGTTGACTCTAATTCATATATGATGCATGATGATTACTAGAGACATTTTATATATTGAGATGATGATACTATTCGACATGGTTATATTTATGGATGTTGTTTGGACATGTGATATTTGGATATATTGAGTAGACCTAGAAAATGGAATTAATTTGATGATCGTATAGTTGTTGATAAAATTGTAAATGATATTGTTGGTTGCCTTGATGTTGTTGTGATTCATATATATAGATGATTTTGGAATTATATTTATATGTATTTTGGATGTTCTGATGTGGCCACGAGGCTGAAGGAGGTATTGTGTTTTGTAGGTTAAAATATCACAACAAACATCAGGGGGATTGGAGACCAACCACATTGGAATTCTAGATGAATTCAAAAGGTCACCATGACAACTTTTTTTTTTGTGTGTTTGATTGTGTTAGGGATTCCCATGGGGAGGGATCACCTTTAAATGTGACCAAGGGTTATGTTTATTTATTTATTTGGTTCCTTTTTTATTGATGTTTGTTTGTGTTTATTAATTGATGTGTTTACCCCTTTTATTTAAATAAATTGTGGCATATAATGTGAGTAATCATATTGTTAAAATAAATTAATAAAATTGGGTCATAAGAAAGTAATTATTGGAGTGGTTGACTCTTGTATTAAATGTTGCAAGATATGTGTAAGCGATGTGTAGAGAGATATGTAAGTAAAATTTGGAGTATGAAAAACTTCATCTTCTTTAGAATTTGAAATTGTCCTTGGAGAGTGATTTTGGAGGCTTGTGGGGAAAGTTAAACTTGTCCTATACCTCTTAAATTTGCATTCCATCCTTACCTATGGTTGGAGAGTTTAAATATAGCTTTCATCATGCATTTTTGTAAGTCTAAGTTTGAATGTTTTAATTGCACTTGTTACTTTAAATTAATTTTAGTCCTTTGGGGTATGGGCTTGATTTGAGTGTGTAAGTAAAACTGTCATATTATTCACCTACTTATTTATTATGTCTTGGAGATTGAAGTAGACTTGTGAGTTGGAGTTGAGGATGTGTGATGTGGCATACTACAAGATCCACCTCATCCTCCTCTCTTCCCCTTCTATATATTCAAACTCATTTTATTGTTTTGGGTGTTACACCCTTTTGGTTTTCACTTTTCATTCTTCATTTGGGGTGAATTATTCTATTATTTGGAGCTCTTGCTTTTGGAGAAAGTTTGCAAACTTTTTACAGTGTCCTGTGTTTAGTTGATCTTGGGCTGTTTTATATTGGAAAGCTTGTTGGTTTGAACTTGGAACAAACTCCATTATGGAGAGATAATAGCTTGGCTCTTGAAATTCTCTTCTTTAATAGTGCAAATGTTATTATTGTGAATGTTTTGGCATGTGTGTGGGATTTTTGGGTAGATGGCCTAGGGATGGTGTAAGAGAAGACTATGGGGTGTTTCTATGGGAGGCATAAGTGTTTTGGGAGGTATAAGTTTGGAGGGATGCGGGATCTGGGTTCCACCTTAAAAGAAATAGCTTACATTTCTTTACTCGTTATAGGGTGCCATAAGAGGTTGGGGAGGCATAAGGAAATGCGAGGTGTAAGGGGTACTTGAGGGAGGCTTAAGGGCATTTTAGGGATTTGAAATTATATATATATATATATATATATATATATATATATATATATATATATATATATGATGGTTTTTCTCGGTGGTGATACCCATTTCTCATTTGGGAGGCATAAGAAGCATCCCCATAGTTTCTTGCTCCTTTGGCTTTCATGATGGAGCCTTTGAGTTTTGGTTGTTAAGTTTTAATGTGGTTGTAAATGCATTCTGTTTTGACTGTGTTTTAAATATCATATTTGCATGTGTGTTTTGGAAGCTTCTGTTGTTGCCATGAGTTGAAACACATATTCTATTGAATTATAGTTAGGGCTCAGGGGGCCAATGAAGAGGATGGCTTCTCCTTTTCAGTGGATGTCTTGGTTGGGTGGTTAGTGTTTCCTTTCGCCTTGTTTTTTGTGATTAAATTGAAAGAAAAGAAATGGAGGATCTCCATGTTGATGTTCGGAATTGAGAAAGAAGACAAAGTTTGGCATTCTGTACGAGAATTTTTTTTTGTAGGCCTTTTTCCCACTTGAAGTGGATGACTTGTAATATTAATTGTATTGGATAGTTATTTTGTTTTAGAAATAAAATCCTATGTTTAAATGAGAAAGAGATATGCACTAAAATTTGTATTGTGTAAAGAGACGTGAAAGTGCATTTGAATGAAAGGAAAAGAGAAAGAGTGGTAGTTTGTAATGTTGTATGTGATAAATATGAATAGAAGTTGTATTATTTTCCACAAATGGAGTTATGGTTGTGTAAAATATATGTTGAAATATGCTAAGGAATTTCAGTTTGAAAGAAAGAAATTTATATGAAGAAGATATATTACTTTGTTTTTTTGAAATGCATGATTTGAAAAATAAAAGCTACATTCTTGTTTTTACATTTTGATTCAAGGAAAGATAACTAGTTAAAACTAGCATGAAATGTAATCAATGTTTGTATAGTATGGAAAAAGAAATAGATTAATCTGCGGTTGTGAAATGTATAAATTTCATTTTTATTTTCTTTGTAAAGTTTGTAATTTTTTTGTCAAAAGCTACATAACAATTACAGCAAAACTATGGAAAACAATTGAAACACTAATACAATCTAAGAAATATGAAAATTAGCCCAAAGAAACTAAAATACTTATGAAAATTTTATAGAACCTTTCAAATCGGGTTCGAGACAAAAAAACTCGAGACTTTTGTTGTATAAAAATTGGTAATTTTTTAATTGATAATAAATCAAACCTTTGTAACCTTGTAATCCATCCTAAAATTTTCCAAGTAAAATCCTCCATGCCTCGCTCGGGCATGTTGAGAAAGAGTTAATGGAAAATTTGAACAAAATTTATAATTTTAAAAAGACCAATTTACTTTTTAAGTGACAGAGAAACATTTTCTTAAAAATTACCACTCAAACTTGATCAAAATTAAAATCATAAGCTTCTGTGCAAAGAGGACTTTGAGATATTTCCAAAAAGTCCTCTCTTTGCCAAAAATAGAGCTTCTATCAAAAGCTATGGCCTTCTAAAGTTTTTACTTCATTTGGCTTTAAAATAATCTAACTGTCAAATTTAAATGAATAGAATATTCTTGGGTGGACCAGTGGGCTATAAATTTTCTTTTTCACTTTTTTCCCAAAAAGCGCAATGTCATGACATTTCCCGCTGCTCCGCTAACCCGCAAGCCTTCATTTTGCCTAAATATAATCTAAGTTCGAAAAAAAGGAAAATTTGGAAAATTTTCCCCATGGCCTTCGCCGCCTCGCCCTTTGCTTTTTCAAAACATTTCGCTAGCATCCGGGCCCGCAACCCTTAACTTAACCTTTCAAAATTTTGGCAAAATTCCTACTTTTTCTATGCCCCGCATCCCCGCCCCTTGCCTTAGAAAAGCACTTCCACTGGTGCGCGCGCCCATCGTTTCTAAAAAATTAACTTTTAAAATTTTGGGAAAAATTCTAAAAGTTTCCCCACCGGCCTTCCTCCCCACAACCAATGATTGGCTGACACATGGCTTCACGAGACGATGATGGAGGAGCGGTTGATTTCTCAACCTTAACGTTTTAAATTATTTTGGTGAAAATTTAAAAGTTTCTCTCGCATTACCCCGCCGCCCGCATCCAATGTGATCTCGACACGTGGCATCATTCGGCATGCATGTGAGAGGCACGGGTTAATTTTAGCCTTTGCACTTTTTATCATAAAAGTATTAAATTCTTAAGTTTTCCCCGCAAGTTCGTTTCCTCCGGACGAATCAAGGCTTGACACGTGGCGCCTTGGACGACGGCAGAGGCGCGGATTATTTTTATCCCATAACACTTTTTGGCAAGAACCTCAATGTTTTAAATTATCCGATGACCCACCTTCCCTTTGGGTTGAATTTTTGGACATGTGTCCCATTACGCGTCGCAGAGAGGTAAATTGCGCCTTTGTCCCTAAAGGGAAAAGCGCTAAACTTCTTTCTCGCTCCGGTGTCCTCCGCATGGGAAAAATTTACCTCCCTGTTCCATGATCCGCGCCATTCCTTCTCTAGGTGAAAATTTCTCTCTCCGAAGCCTGCAGACCCAAGCTAAGGGAAACGTTTCCTCCCTAGGCCCGTAGGCCCACTCTTGGGGAAAATTTTCATCCCAAGGTCCGTCGGCTCATATCTTGGAAAATATGAGGAGTTAGGAGGACTTCTTTATATCACTAGAAAGGTGAGGAAATTTCCTATCTAATTGAAATTTTTTTAGGAAGTTTTGAGTGCGTTATATATGAGAAAAATCAGGCTGAATCTTTTAAGAGAGTTATGGGAGTGTGTAAGTGAGAATTTACCCTGTTAGTTTAAATGTGTATTCTCCCCTATAATTAAATCTTGCTCTTGTCTTGAATCTTTTGGAATTAAATACCTTGGGTATTTAATTGTTTTGTTCCCTTAACCATATAATTTTAATCGGGAATATTTAGGTAAAATGTCAATGTAATCGGTGATTGAATTAATCCCAAAGGAGATTCGAGCTAGGTGTGGATTTATTACACTTATTACTTTATAATGTGGAATTAGTAATTGTTATAATGGGAAAATTTAGTAGTTGAATTTTATTGTCTTGATACTTTGGTTCTTGCTAACACTTTTAAAAAAATTATTCCATAATTTTTCTAACTAAACCTAGGTTATTCCTGGTTCTTAGTAGAGTACTTAGGAACGCAATAATATATGTTATGTTCATTTTTTTAATTATTGGTTAATTTATGAATAATTTACATCATGCATACATTATGTAAATTGACTAATTATATTATTTATACCAATTTCTTTTTTCAATTAAGATACATTATATTCAAACCTACTACATTTTCATTTTGTGTACATTGGTATATAATGTTTTTTTAGTAATTTGTTATTCTTTATCATTTAAAGCCTTTAAGGCCATTCACATGTTTTTAAACTAGATTGATTACATTTTCACAATTTTCAAATCATTGGGCATCATTCCTCTTATTTTAACTAGAATCATTTTACCACATGCATCATTACCATAAAGTTAAATTGCATTTATGATACGTTGGTAAATTATTACTTTTTCTTAGTTTACATTTATTATACATTTACCATCTTATGGCATTATTATATATTTTCAAATTACTCTGAAGAGAAATAACCCATCTATCAATCTTATGTTTCTTTAGTTTTCCTACCTTTCAGGAATTCTTCTTTACTTTCAGTACACCAATTCTATATTCCCCACTTTTAAAAATTACATTTATTTTTTCTCAAAATTAAATGGTTATTTCTTCCTTATCTTAAGAGATTTTATAATTGTTATTCCATTGTTTGGAATTTGATATTATTTTACAATAAAGTTTACTTAGGCAAATTTATGTATAACAAATATGATTTGTATGTAGATATCTTAATATTATTACAATTGATACATATTCTCTTATAATATAGATGGATTGTATTGTTTCTTCCTTAAAAAATGTGTTATGAACACAAATTTTTGTGAAAAATAATGCATACGTTGAAAATAATGTATTTCCACATAATATAGTTGCAATTTCAAAGGCATTATATCATCACAAGTTTTTCATTAGTGATGTGCGGAATGTGTAGATTATATCTAGATATGATGTTGTTCTTAGAGACATAACATTTTTAATTCAAAGACAAGCGATATATATTACAACCAATTTCATCATGACTAGTTATATATTCATTCTTTGTTTTATCATTTCTAGATTTTATAAGTTTCTTTACCTATGAATATATATTATCAAGTATTTAATTACGCATATTCTTACCCATTTATAGGAGAATGAATTTATAGATACATGGTCACAAATTTATTGATATCATACTCTAAGGTAAAAACAATTTCTTTATTTTCTAGGTCACACGAGTTGCACTCTATAACAAAGTAGCATCTCTTCCTCGTTTTCATTTAAAAGATCATTAAAATTTGCAATATTAACATTGATAAACTTTTATAGGTATCATCCTTAACATACTATTAAACATTTCTACATAAAATTGTTATTTCATTAATATGTATATATAAACAAAGTGATAATTTTTTAGATATTTTATATGGTTGTATTTACTTCATTATTTTTTTATTTATTATTGTTCTAGCTTAGGTTTTTATTCTTGTGTTCTTTTATGATACCTTATATTGATTTGTCCCTTTTAAGCTATCAATAATTTTTCTACTTCCTTTAACACATTCTCCTTATATCAAGTCAATTATTTATATTTTTGCTATTTTATTGTCTTCTAATTTTTCCTCTTTCTCCTTATTTTCTTTGTCATCATCTATTTTATTGTTTTTGCATGGTATTTACTAATTTTTGTGATATTGATTAATTTGTTTCCACACAAACATTGATATCACTTGACACAAACATGTATTCTATTTCATTTTTCGTGTACCCATGAATTTCTTCTTAAATAATATTTTAATAGCATTTTCATTCCCATTGTGTGTTTTTAATTTTGTTTCAAGAAGTTTTAAAAAACATTTAAAATTAGTGCATTTAGAACACACAACTATATGTTGACACATTAAATCTTTTCCTTTGAACTAGAGTGACAGTTGCATCCCCACAAGAAAATCCTATATGAAGAGTTTATACTTCTATTCTAGCTACTAGTTGTCGAACATGGAAGTGTTGGGATTTAGAGATGAATTTCAACATGTGTTTAGTGTCGATTCTAATTTTGTTTGATTATAATGGACTTAACAATAATGAACGGATAGCCGTGTGTGATCCCTTAACATTATACCTTTTTGTGAATTTTAAAAAGAAAAGCTCAGAAACACGCTTTTTTCAATGAAAGTGATTGACGAGTTAACTTGTGAATTAGAGAAATGATTTCACACATTATAGCATGTAAAACACATCCTTAAAATCAAATCTATATTTTTCTCTCTGATTTATAGTGAGCTTACAAATTTTATCGTAGATAAAAATCCTAGAAATTATCATAGTTTAATTTTTCTATGCATCATTTATCAAGATTTATTAACTTGTTTTCTTCAAATTTCAAGTACTTATTGTTCACATAAATGTGTGGAATCAACTACATCTAGAAATCCCTTTTCCCTAATATATCCAAACAATTTACACTTTTACGCTTTCTATAATCTAAACTGTGCTATTAAATTTTATATTATTAATTAATTCTCATTAGAACCTAATTACTTCTCGAGTGTATTAATTAGTTCATTTATGTTTGTAAAAGCCCTTTTCACAGTGACGTATTAGTGCACCAAAACCATGTATATACAGCTGCAGCTCCACGGGTTTGTCATTATAATGATTGCCACATGCATATTAGTTTTCTCTCTTGAAACTGACGGTCTATGTAGTTGAAATATACTTGGGAGCTTATCATCTTCTCTGATATATCACTTTCATGAATTTTAATGAATATAAAAATCTAACTATTATAAAAATGATTGTGGTTATGAGCTGAATTTGAAGGCAGTTAAAAAGAAAAAAACTGTCATTCGAAACATATCATCTTATAATTTATACCCCAGACAAAATATAGACAACAGTGACATTCGAATATGTTTTTTATTATATAAATTATTTCTTCGAAGTGAATACGATTGTATTGCAATTTTCTTTACAGTACTTACCAATCTTTTGAAAATAAAAATTGGTGTGGACAGAAGACATCTATATTAACAATCTTATGAAAGCTATCTTTGCAGTCATATCATACAAACAAATCTGTTTAATTTGCATCATACCACACGAGAGTTCATTTGTATGATTTCGTCTACTGTCTCGTTGTCTTTTTCAATGGTGGGAATTGTAATATTATGAATAGGTGTACATTCATAATGTGAGAGTGGTCCACCTGGCGACATGAATGGTGAAGTTCATGCCACTTGTTATATTATTGATGGTCCGAAGTGCGCTTGAAATTAGGGTAGCCCGGCCGATATTGACATCCATTAGCTACTTCTGCCTGGTTTTTAATTGGACGTTTGCATAAATTCCCAACTTTTTGACTTCTCAGTTACACAATCGAGGTAGAGATAAAGACACGTTTTCCGCTCATTATGCCTAGTACTTTCTCGAGGAGACATTGATAAGGATGATAGGAATAAGAAAACTTATAAAGAATGTCTTTGGTGGGGTGTTTAAAAAAGAAAAGTAAAAGAAACAATTTTGTTAATTTTGTTAAATGAAATTTATAATATATGGGATTTTTGTGGGCATACTTAATTGAGTTTCAATTAGATACATATTATTTTATCATTGAAAGATTTATACTTTTCGCTTTTCCTTTCACATAATAAATTATCACTTTTAGATAAATGGAATTGAACAAGAAAACAATTTGAAATAGATTACTAATTTCACGGGGATTGTGGCTCCTAGAGGCCTTACGGGAAAAAATATCACGAGAAACACAAAGCGAGGAGAAGATAAGACATTAAAGAACAAGCAAAAAGACATCTCCCAACGGCCGGAAAAACTAAACTAAAGTAGCAAAAACCAGTATGCAGAGGACAAGTAAAGGAGACTTGACTCGAACCAAAGATACTAGTGCCCACTACCAAAATCAGCTCTAGAGTGACTACGAGTAAGATAATGTTTTTGGGTGGACCTCCATCCAACCCTCTTCATCAATTCCATCAATTCCGGGGAAGGGGACCCACAGGCATGGGCCCAATGTAGACCTCCGACTTCCCATGTAATTAAATTACTTTAAATTAGGCATTGAGGGTTTGGTATGTTTAATTGTTTGTACTCGCATAATAGTCACATCGGATGTGTATATAATGTAAGATACCTCTTTAGATACAACCTAAAGAAAACTCATTTTGATGTTTCCAAGTACATGGAAAAAAATGGTCGCTTAGGGGTTATTTGAGAGAGAGAAAAGGGTAACGCAAAGTAATGAAAATAGTTGAGAGCATGATGTAGGAGAGATCTAAGCTCAAAATTTATCAAATAGAACTACAATATCTCTTATTTACGCATAATATTCACAATTCTAGATCATACATAAATCTTTATATCCATATATAAGATAAAATAGAGATTACAACTTAAGAGAAAATGTATACAACTATGAAGTCTCAAACTTTAATGAATGTTAAAAAAATTGAGGATTTATTTGCATATATATTTGTATGTTGATAACTTATATGTTTATAAATTCTAGTTATTTCAAATCATACTATTACAGAGTTTGTGTAATCCTTTAATTTAAAGATGTATGATGAATACACATTTATGTGGAAACTCAAATGGTGTATACATTTTGAATGTTAAATTTCCATTGTAAAATTATAATCTTCAAGACATGATATTACCACTTCTTCATTGGGATGACAATTCACTGTACCTAAGATTAAGATACATTCATCCTAGCACGAGACACATATAGTTATATTTAAATTCAAAACAAATTATATATATTCTCGTTAGTCTCATCACAACCAATTTATATCTAGTCTTATCTTGTCATTGTTATGTACCTTGTGATATGGTGTTATAATGTATATAAGTTGATGGAGATCCGGAACATTTGACACATCCCCTTTAGTTAGTTACATGTTTGTAATATATGGGGTCACATAGGAATTAGTTATACTAGGTAGTAAGTCCACCTAAATTGTGATTAGGTATTACATCTACATTAGGAGTAATATATGCATATATAAAGGATATGAGTATCATTAAGAGATGTTACATATGAGTTGAGTCTTTTACTTTAAAAAACTATATTGGAGGTATGCACCTAAAAGTTGAGTTCCCATTTTGGGAAATAGTGGAGGTACACATTCATTAAGGAGAATTAAGTATCGTGTTACCCTACCTTAATGGTATTCTTATAGTTATAAAAAGATTGAATATTTGGGCATCTTGGCGAGAAAATAACTATTACATGGTGTAGTGCCCACTTCCCTATGACACTTATTACATTTTGATTTCGATTACTATTGGTATATACTTGGATATTATTATATCATTTTGGCTTAACGTGATGATTAGGCGATAAAGATACTTTGATTATCGACGGATTTCAAGTCATAGTATGATCGTGTGGATTTTTTAGGGAGACATTTTATATTGATGATGATGTGTTGTTGACATATTTATATCTATTTTTGACATTTGACATTTTTGTCATATGGAGTAGGATTTAGTAGTGAACTAATCTTGTGTTCTTATTGGTATTGATGAAATATAGAATTGAGATGTTGTTGGAATTTTAAAATAGTAACATTATTTTCCTAGATGATGATTTAATTTATGTATGGATGATTGTTGATTTATATGCATATATTTTACCTTGGATGTTTTGATGTGCCATACGAGGCCGAAGGAGGTATTATGTGTTTTGTAGGTGTTTATTGTTGTCCAATTTTCCCCCGAGGAAAAATGATCAACATGACCTTGCACACACGTAAAATGGAGAAAGGTTAT